>JAJNMT010000219.1:0-599387 GCA_025685495.1 Huntiella abstrusa | reverse complement strand
AAGGCTTGAATGGGATGGATAGCATGAAGAGTAATGATATTGATGACAAAAGACGGAGTGATAATTTAGATAGATGATTAGAGTTTTTCTTTTTGCTTTGCAAGTTGTAATGTTCCTGTGATAAGGTCAAATGCGACTATCTACCTTTGAAGTGACAAAGCTTCGGTGTCTACTGTACCTTTCAACTTCTACCTCAACAGCGCAAACTATCAATACGACAGCGTGCGGATCGTGGTAGTTGACAAAACCAAGTGCCGAGTGGCTTTCTAAAAGCATGTCCATTTGCCCCGTCAATGGCTTCTCTTTATAACTGATGTTTGCGAGTACCTCTTTCACATACGACCATAGCCTGTGGAAAATACGGGGTCCCGTCTGCTCCCCCATAGTCAAGCCACAGAGCGCTGGATTAGTAGTACGGTGGGTGACCACGTGCGAATACCCGGTGTTGTATGTAACTTTTTGCCGGATCATCGGCCGTAACCCTTATTGCCCGACATCGTTATCGATACGTGATGTCGGACTCCACTTTGGCCTGAATAGGAAACAAGTAAACAAGGGGACATCAGGCGCGATACAACAGATGATTGAGGCTGACGACGACAGTCGCCAACGATTAGGAAGCCAACATTTTTAATTTCATTTGTGGATTTTCGTTTATTTAGTGCTTTTGTTTACTGTATTTACTCAATATGTCGGAAAAACCAGTTAAAGTCAAGAAAAGCAAGTCGTCCAAGGATGGCGACAAGAAAACGCACAAGTTGGCGTTGAAGGGCAGTTCTCGTATGGTGACGGAGTTTGTGAGTTTTTCTACGGGGTTTTATGGTGTAGATGAATAACTGACTGGTGGAGATGTAGTTTCAATACTCGATTCATTCGATCTTGTGAGTTGGCGAGGCTGAGAGGCTGGGTTGGTGAGGGGATGCTGACGGGTCGTAGATTCCAGAGAGGTGTTTATCCGGCGGAGGACTTTACTGCGTAAGTTTGTGGGTTTGGGGATTGTGAGATGGGTGCTAACTGTTTTGTAGGGTCAAGAAGTACGGGTTGAACATGCTTGGTATGGGATAGTAGGAGGTGAAAGTGCACGGGAGATGATTCAACTAACAATGAGTATAGTCTCCTCTGATGACCAGGTGAAGGCCTATATCAAAAAGATTATGGGCCAGTTGGACAAGTGGATGCTCGGTGGGAAAATCTCCAAGCTGGTGATTGTAATCACCGACAAAGACACGGGTGAACACGTCGAGAGATGGCAATTCGATGTAAGTCTTCACCCCACCACCCAGTACCAGCCCTCTAACCCCCACAGGTCCAAATCTTCAACGCCAAACCCAAGAAACCCACCCCCATCGACGAAAACGCCCCCACTTCCTCCTCCGGCTCCGGGAACACCCCATCCGAGCTATCGCCAGACAAAACGGAAAAAGAAATCCAAGATGAAATCGCCGCTTTATTCCGCCAGATCACCGCGTCTGTCACCTTCCTGCCACAGCTGCAAGGCGATTGTACCTTCAACGTATTAGTCTACGCCGATGCAGACTCAGAGGTGCCCGTCGAGTGGGGCGATTCAGATGCCAAGGAGATTGAGAATGCGGAGCGCGTGCAGTTGAGAGGCTTTAGTACGGGGAATCATCGGGTCGACACAATTGTCAGTTACAGGTATACCGGGTAAATGGAAGTTGCGCGGTTTTGGCTGAGTAAGCTTGGATAGATGGCCTGGGTGGTTGCACTTAGTGTTTCGTTTTCTTGGTTTTCTTGTTTTTTAATACCATTTTTGTCTACTACGAGTAGTTGCCTGTGACCATGTCTTCATACATGTCTCCTCTTTTATTCCTTTCATAGAGTGTGTGCGTCCCTTCTACCGACACTTGATTCCACAACTTCGGTAAAGAATCACTAAATCACAACCCCTACAAGCGGAGTCCCGCCCGCCCATCGCCCGGCTCATATCCCATCCTCCCACCCCTCCGCATCTACTCCTACGGCTCAACCCGACAACTACCAGATCTACAATCCAACGCAACCCATCCCAATATCCTCCCGTCATCTGTGTCCCTGTGACAAGAGGAACGAACCAGTTTCGGCCAGCAGTGTTCCGATGGACGGGCGTGCGGGGTTTCCAGCTATGTATAGTACCTTGGAGAACACCATTATGTCAGACGGATAGAAAGAAGTGACAGGCGGGTTGATTGGACGGGTGAATAGAGTGGGAGGGGAAAGGATGAGGCTCAATTGTTGGTTGTTTCGGATGGAGGGGGTGTATTAGGAGGCGAGGGAAAGGATACTTGGGATGAACGGGATCGTTACATGTCATTTGAAGCTGATGTATTTAGCCTGAAGACACGTGGGAAGTATGAATGGTGACACCGTTCCTTTCCGGAGAGATGTATAATGTACTTCTATATGGACATGTATACTACGTAGCTCTACCGGATTGTCCACTCAGCTGGAATCTTACACGTTCTTCTAAAGGAACCCCGTCTCACATCTCCAAGAGAACCTACCTATGTACCTATACCAACGTAACTCAAACCGGAAAAAAGCAATCTATCAAACACGACAGTCCGATCCCATATCCAACCCCTCGCCATGTTCTCCAAGGCCCAGAAGGCACAGAAGGCACAGAAGAGCCTCACCCGACACTCCCATCTCCTGCATCTAAGCCGCAGCAAACAATCTCCAAACTTAACCGTCTTGTACAACCATACTCCATCACCATCATAACCAAGAAAAATCCACCAGCCCATCAAACCATCATTCACATCCAGACATACCAAGAAATCAACCCCATCCATCACCATCGCACAAAAACTAACCCCAACCAACCCCAACCTTAATCACTACAATAAAACCTTCCCCACAAACTGGTAACTTCCTCCTCCTTCTCTGATATGCTCATGCTTCCCCAGATTCTCCCCACAACAACTCGGTCTAACTACGGCCCTTTTTCGCTACGCGACACGCCCCATTCTATAGAAAATCGAGAAAACAAGACTGGACCCGTGACCACATGACCTCTTCCCAAACCAGGGTCAATTTCAAAGGGCAGCGTGAATTGGTCAGGGGGGGGGCGTGGGTTCTGGATACTTTTTTTTACGTCTGTGTCTGGATAGAACGTGACAACAGCGCTACCCAACGCTACGCTGGGTTGGGGTCGCTCCCCGCAAGATCCAACAGACAGGCGAGAGACGAAAGGATTTTCTTGCTTTGACAGCGCCATGTACGGAAATAGGGGGACGGCCAAAAAGTCAATTACACCCGTTCCGCAATTCTTATTAACCCTAACTACTATCTTGATTAAACCCTCTTGAAGAAGTAAATGTACGCAAACTTGGCCATCTCATCCACATCAACAGCCCGGACAACCTTTTCGTCGTTGAAAAGAACCCAGGCTTCCTTGCCATCTACTTCCTTGCGAATAAAGGCAACGTAATGTCTGGTACGCAAATAATCGTTAGTCAAATCGTCACACATGGTCTCATCGCGCCTATATCCCCTGTAAAACTTACCCGGTATGGATGCTGGTACCCTTGTGGCACACCAGACTTTGCAGTCTGAACTCAGCTGGCCCCTCAGTACCAGCAAGTTTCTTCTCACCGTCTGCCTCCTCCTCTACATCCAAACCTTCGCTTTCCGCTACACCTTGAGCACCCGGGTTATCGAAAACCCACATTACGGCAGCTTCAGTGTTTCCGCCCGTCTCGCGCAACGCTTGTCTCGCCACCTTTTCATCAAAGCCCATGGCCGTCAGGTCGGCAATCTTATCTGGCGTAGCAACATCAGATTTGCCCCCCTTCTTCGTCTTCCCTGCATCCGCTGGTAAAGGCTCATCGATATCCGCATCTTCCATGTGTTCAAACAACCAGTTCATGGCCGCTTCAGGGTCACTGTTTCCAGTGGCAAAAAGTGCCCGGTCGCACCGAACGGCCGGCATTCCCATAGCCATCAGAGACTCTTTGGCTGCAGCATTTGGAACAAATCCAACCTCTTCCTCGGCATCCTCTGGAAGCACCTCTTCACCTTCTTGAAGGCCCTGTGACTTATAAGAGTCCATAGAAAACGCCTCAGTAGGGACAATAACGGGAACATCCACTTTGATGGGAACCCAGTTGACGATAGTCATCTTACTAGCATTCACTATAAGGACATCCGGGAATGTCTTGAAGAGCTGTTGCTTAGTGAAGCCGTCCTTGCTATGGCAAGCACCACAAGTCAACTCGACCTTTTCCTGTGCTGTG
The DNA here is from genome assembly GCA_025685495.1 of Huntiella abstrusa. NCBI lineage: Eukaryota > Fungi > Ascomycota > Sordariomycetes > Microascales > Ceratocystidaceae > Huntiella > Huntiella abstrusa. Next base: position 595,152 of record JAJNMT010000219.1, on the reverse strand, counting down.
AAACGCTCAAGACATTCCTGGAGAGTGACTGAACGGTACTCGTCCTTCTTTTCCTCACCATCCGCTGACTCCACTTTATCCTTGGGAACATCCACGAATATGCTTTCCTGCTCTGTCACCGTATACCGCACCTTCTTGCAACTCAAGCACTGTAACCTCTGTTCAATAGCAAACCGGAACTTCTCTGTTGGATCAGGACGCTTGGAATCCTTGCTAGCCTTGGTGATTTTGGTGAGCAGATGCTGCAACAGCTCAAATGCATCTTGTTGCCGCATGGTTGAGAACTCTTCATGGCCACGTCCGACGAGATGCTTCAGCATGGCTGGTGCTATACCTCTTTGGTGTACGGGATCATCCGTTGACTGAGATACTGCAGCTGCCGCGGGGTCCTCCTTTGAGTACCGGCCAGACCATAATCCGTCGGCAATTTTAGCCAACTGTGTCTCAAGATCCTCCGCTGGCTTCTCTGCCAAATTCAAATCATCTTGATTATAGTAACGCTCTTTGAAAGCCGGGAGATCAAACAGACACTGTAGAATACTGGCAAGGTAGCAACTGTTACCGAGGTTCTTGAGACCAGTCAGACCTGGTCCAAAGACCGGTTGCAGCTGTTGTCCATCACTGGTCGTCATACTGAAATCCCAACGCAGGTTCTGTTCGATTTGCATTTCCGTCAAACTCTTCTCTGTCTTCTCACGCTCTGCCAAGTTGATTCCCCAGTGGGCTAAGTGGGGTGCCAAGTTCTTGTCGATACGCTCCTCATCACACTTGTAGCAGTACACATCGGCTGTTCCTTCGGGGGTAATCGACCCAAGCTTGACCGCTACTCCGTGATCCGAAGACGTAGCATGTTCCAGACCGTGCGAATTGCCATCTACACCGCCCATCTGCTTACGACCACAGCCGAGGTTGCCACACTGCAAGCATAACCACAGGTTCTGGTCCAACTCACAGCCAGAGCAGTGACCCAAGTCACCGGGTTGAATGGCCTTGGCTGCATCCTGCTCCAAACCAGTGATGTGCTGACACTCCGTCAACTCGAGTTCCCAAGCCTTAACTTCCTCCTGCTTTGAAAACGTGTTCGCCTTCATCAAGCCAGAGACCACCCCCGCCAAGCGTTCACTGTCCTTGTCCAAGTCCTGGGCACATTCTAAACAACGGGCCGTGACCGCCACATCATATCTGTCCTCGTCAGTCTCGGCAGCAACAGCAAGCTTTGTCATCTTAGGCGGAGGCTCGCTGCGCTCACGAACTTTACGGGTACGTCGGATGTTGGCCACCAGCGGGTGACCTGACATGGAGGCGTGAAGAGCGGCATGACTATTGGCACCGGTGCAGCCACCATTGAAGCATTGCAGGCAAACGTCAAGACCAGTTGGGTCATCAATGGAGTCGAAGCACTGAGTACAGTCTTCACGATAAACGGCTTGGCTAGCCGATGGCGGGAATAGGTCTGGGTGGTTGGTTGGGCAGGGTTAGCAATGGATCTATGTACGAGCGAGTGGTTTTGTCTACATGGGGTCACGGAGAGAGTGACATACTCGCTGATTCCAAGTGTGTGCAACTCATTGTTGCGGTTAAGCGTAGCTGTAAGCTTTTCAGATCAAGAGGATAGTAAGCAAAGGTGTTGATTTGGTCAGTTGATAGAGAGCTTTAAGATGTTCTAGCAGCTGTCAAAGTGACGTAAACACTCATGTCATGCAAGGCTGTGATGGAGCCTGATTGCCTTGTGTGCCACTGCCCCGCTAAGAAGACCCCAAGAGTAAGCTGTAAATCCATGTTTGGCGGGGCGGTAGGTTTTTTCAGTATGGATGGTTGCATTTTAACAGTATTGGTAGCTTGCATAAACGCTAAAGCAAATCTGGGGAACCCCGCAATTTCGTTGCACGCGCCTGCCAAAACGTCATTCCCCTGTCTAAAGTCTATATTCTTCCTTGTGGGAGTAGTTGAGTGTAGATCCCATGATCTGCCAGTACTCTCCATGTTTTGTCACCCCAAGCGACTTCAACTAACGAGCTGTCGCCAATCAAAGATCGACGAATTCGATACATACCCTAGGTTCGGAGAAACCCTAGATCCAGTGTATCCAATCTCACAGACGGTAGAAGGGGTGGGAATACCTCTCTGGGCTGGTGGTCCGAGATCCAAGAGTCCAATAAACAAACACTCAGGCTAAAAGCATTTTTTCCTTTTGGACGGAGATGCTGCCACTGGTCGATCCGAGCTTGCCAGCCAAGATTGAAGCTATGTCCCGATTACTCCGGAGTAGTCATGACAGCCAAGCTGTGGGTTAGGTATGTATGGAATTGCATAATCACCTGTATTGCCTCTTCCCCAGAAGCATTGATCTCTTAGTCTTCAGTCCAAGACGGTCAAAGCAGCCCCGGAGCGGCGTCTATTGCTGCAGGTGGGACTTGACCCCTTTTACGAGCCGCCCAAATTGATATCTCTTGCTTGTCATCAGACATATGAGGCCTTCTATAATGCAGTCTTGACATACTACTTATGTATGTACATACGAAGGGGAGAGAGGACGTGCCATCAAGATATCTAATGAGCTATTCTCAGATGCAAGAAATCATTACGATGCCTTGTTGCATGCAAAATGATGTTTATGGCCGCAGAGATGCATATGAACGGAACCAGTTTTAGTCTATTATGCAGCTCCCCCTTCGGTGTGCATCATTGTCTCCGCCACTTGTGGATGAAGGAATAGAGGGCCCGGTGACCGATGTAACTTGTAGTTAGGCTTTAAGCTTTTGGGTGTGTACGTCAGTCCTCATAAACATACATGTAAACGAGTACATATGAACTTTTGTGTATCTCAGACAGAGCATTCTAGAAAAGATCAACATCAAGACAGCCTTCGTCATGTTACTACTTGGTCGGCAATAGTCAACAACACAATTCATTGCTCAGTTCAAGATGTACAAAGTAAAAATTGGGTTCCACAGGATGCAGATGACAGTGGCTGGGCATTGCACGATGGGTTGATGGATCAAGGGGGAATGCATCAGTGAGGATCAGTGAGGATCAGGATGAACTCTGGAAGTCTCTTGGCAACGAGGCTCTTTGTTGTCTCCTACGATTATGATAAAACCCTCTATATCCCTCGGTTCTGGCTGCAATGAATTCAGCAAGCCCAAGAGGTCAATCTCGGTCATCCGAAGGAGCCCAAGCCTGGGGCACCATCAGGTAAAGGCCTACGGAGGTGGACGCCGAGCGTAGAAGAGTTTCTGGGGCAAGAGTGGCACATGGAGATGGTCAACAGACAAGGATAGGGGACGGTAAAGGCGTGTTTCCAGATCAGCAGATTGGAAATGAAGGAGAAGGAAGGATCGGGATTGTGTGTTGTTGCCTCATAGTGAGGAAACGTCAACGTTGCTAGGGGGTGTACTCGATTACGCTCCGCGGTACATGCAGCATATTGGTCCGGCCTTTGAAGGAAGGAAGGGGGTGTGTGTATTCTTGCTGTGGTGACGAGCACTGGTATACACAATACCACATGAACGCCACCGGTGGACATGAAAGCATGCTGTATACAGGATCGGGAAGAACTACCCCAGATATTCGTAACAACGTCCCCACCAAAAATCTCCTCCTTCCCCGCAAAATTTGGAGATGTCAATCTGGGCAGATCCGTTGGGAGAGAACTACACTGACATTGTGTTCCGATGTGAAAAGTGAAAGACTCCAAGTTTTATGTGTAAAGGAGGACCATGTGGTGAGGCTCTGAAGTGAGGCTCTTTGGGCGATGTTCCTTGCGGCGGCGAGGGTTGGGTGGACGGATGGTCATGATGGGACGGACGGGACGAAGTAAGTGCGCGTCGCACGGAAAGTAAGCGTGCATTTGAGCAACACAACACTGGCTCTGACAATCGGCGATTCTCGTCTACATATCAGGCCGTAAATACCATGTGTAGTGATTTTTCAAACGTGTAACCATGGTGGAGCCTCTTATCCACCGTCCAGTAGTTCCTCGCGCCATCAAAAAAAGACACTAACTTTGTGGGGTAGCAAGCGAGTTGGAGTGTAGCTTGGAACTAGCAAATGGAAGATACAGCTTCCGAGCCGCGACGGGTCAGATTTACAAGCCGAAGCAAGGTAGGATTTAGTCAGACTTGGCTCATACGTGCCCGATTCCAAGTATCTGACGAGCCGAAATGCATGGCGGTTGAGAGTGCATATTACACCAAGTCCAAGACAAAGCTGCTGCATTCTCTTCGCCTGTCGGCCCTTCTCGTGGCAAACATGAGTTCCTTGGTAAACCACATGCAGGCAATTCTTATCTTCAAATCCACAACTAGTAAAAAAACCAGACGATCATGAACAACAGTCAACCCCGCAAAAAAATGGAAAAGCGAACCCCTGTCTACCTAAAATCGCTCCCCCATGGGGCAGCTAAGAGAGTGCTTGTCCACCTGACTGTCGCGGAGCTTTTTTTTGGTTCTTTATTTCTGGGGGATTTGTTCTGTACTGTACCCCGTAGTTTTGCAATCGGCCCTTCCAAGGGTTGCCTTGTTGGTTGAATCCGGGGAAGAAGGAGCTATCCGGCTTGTTAAAACTTTAGCCCAACAGAACAAGTCTAGTTTGGGAAAGTTCAACCCTTCCATTGGCATTCAATAGGTAGTCGTCGTCAGTGTCAAACAATCAGGGCGTGAATAGCTAGCAAACACGATGAAATAGGACCATCTAGAAGTAAATCCCCACATAGAGCCAGAAAAGGTCATGTGGTGTGATGGCATGTTGTATTGCCGGAGGGTCTCTGGGAAAATTCCGCGCGGGGCCGCTATCGTGGCTGCAACAAAAAAAATGTAATTGGAAAACACGAGATTGGCTATTCCCGTTGGCGTCGTCCACATGTTATGTGCGTGCGTCGCTCCAGAAATTTGGGATTTTGCGGAGAACAGCATTTCATTTCCCCGCATTAAGTGTAAAACCCCGCAAAAAACTAAAAGTGAGTCTAAACAAACATGTCAAGTCACTCACTCATCAAAGTCACGATGACATGACGTTGAGAAAGAATTACGGCTTACTCAGCAATTCGTCGTCGGATAATGAGGAAATACAATTGTGAATTTATCCGGGCATTGTCACTTCGGCAGATACACATACATATTGTATGTATGTACACACACTCTTGTGCAGTTTTACTTTGTTTGGAAATTTTCTCTCTGGTATTGGAGAAGAGAGAAGACATTTTGTTGCCTTTTTTTCTCTGCGTTGGAGAGCCTCAGGACGAACGAGGGAACGGCTTACTAAGTTAGCTCTCCAGCCCGTTAGAGCCGCACGATTTTGGCGTTGGCAGTTAGGAGACAAGAGACGACTCCAAACATGCCTGGTAAAAGTCCATACATGCCTTCTAGCCGAAGAACGTCATTTTCGTTATTAAGAGAATGGCTACAATTTTTGTCGAGGTCAATTCCTGTGTCCTGTGATACATGTGTATGTACGCGGAGTCTCTTCCACCGGCCATTAACTAAAAAAAAACGCCGAGAATGAAGCAATACGACTGACGTCACCTCGTCATGTGTCTTCTTGTCCCCGGTCAAATAGAACCAGGTCGCCCGGCTGCTTCCCCAGAATCGTCTATACCCCGGAAAACACTAGGGGCGTCTGTTTAACTCTGTATCCCTCCACACGATGTTCCCAGAACGGCTTCATCTTCCAGATCTAGACCAGAAACCAACACCTCGTCAAGTCGGCCCGATTACATTCACTCTTGTTTTCTCTTTTTTGGGCTAGGGGGGCGTGTGCCGTATTTGTCTGTTTCTCTGGAGGAACTAGCATACCCCACAAAGTAGACTTGATTCGGGTGCGCCTATGTGTGAAAATTAGCCCCCTGTACTCTGTCAGCTCCATCATAGAGGGATCTCTTCACTGGATTACGCTGTATCTTGCAGTGGTCTAGATGGCTAGTATTGTATATGGGCCTCAATACACTAAAATTTGGCCTATAGTTACAAATGTGGATGGTTCTCCGATGACAGCTAACAAAGCCGCGCTGCGCCTAGGATTTTACCATGTGTCTGTCTATGTAAGTCAACTGGTCATATGACCAATTAGAGTTTTTTTCTCGCGCTAAACGGAAACAACAAAGGATAAGGGTTTGACAATTATCACGATACTATCCATCCAATTTTAGAAATCGCGTGGTAACATACCAAGACACTTGGTCCGGGAACAATGTTTCCGGAAACAACACCATGACGACAACACTGGAATGGAACACCAAAGAACGCGCCTCTTCGAATAACGCGTCTCCGTCTCATCACTAACTTGCTCTGTCCCATTCAGATGGACAAAAGTTACCTTGATGTCAAAGAGGCTAGTTACCTCCTCCGTCTCAAGACCGCGTAAAGTGCCCTACTTTCCTCCCCATCCGTGCCGTAGATGGGCACTGTTCCTTGGGGCACAGCCGTTGTGGGAATCCCTTTTGCGGACAGGCACAGAAGGACCCAAGGGGAAGGGCACATTCGGTGCCTGTTTCGTCTGTAGGTCCCAGCTCATGACGGTTTGGCCAGGTCATTAAGATCCCGGAGGTGGTTCTGGCTGAGGCACAATTTGTTTGTCTCATGTGTATTGTGTGGTGATATTGACCTGTCGTAGAGAGGCACATGAATTGGTAATCTGGAATGTAATTTTCTAGCGAATCCTCCGGTGATCATCAAATGGGTATCCAGCTTAAGGCTGTATGTCAACCCACCGGCGATCTTGTTTTTTCTTGGACGTGAGCCCTACGACCTATCTACGTAGACGGATTCCCTTCTAGTAAGGCCTAGATTGTGGTCTATACGGAATTACCTATCCTCGAATTCAACCTATACCTCCGCATCAAGACTAAACTTTTTAAGCCACATGTCAAACCCTGTCTGTCATGACATAACGACAACAACTCGCGTGTATGCATGCACGAAATCCACGTAATTGATCCACGTGACCCATTTTGATTCTAGAAATAAAACAAGTCACTATCCACCGCTGTCCAAGCTCGTTTGTACGCGGCACGGGACCGAGTGTGGTTTCAAAGAAGAGTGCACTCTGTTTACCAAGTTTGAAGGGGTGCGCGCACATGACCGTGATATGAGACCATCTGTGACGACGTTATTGAGTATCTGGTGTTTCCAATTCCATAGGGTGCTCAACTGTGCCATTTCTGTGCCCGCGCAAGGGGATAAGCGCTAGGTCGTGGTTGTTTCGATTTTCACCGCCTCCTGTGCGGTAAACCCTTTCCCAGGAATGACAATCGCCCAGTTGTGCACATAATCATGGTCTGACAGCAGGTCTCCCGCCTGACAAACAACCCAGTCATCATGCGTTACTCGTTTTTTGGACGTTGAGGCTCAAAAAATATGACGATTCTTGTTGATCACCCTATCCCTTTGCCTTGTGTGCTTCGGCTTGATCAAGTGACCTACATACACATCCGCAGAGCCGCCACACAAAAAAAGCTGAAAGTGAATTGCCGTATGTGCGGTAAACCCTGTTATTTTGGTAACCCTATCAATCGCCACAAGGAATATCAGCTTGAGAATTGGAACAAACTACCCCAGAAAATACTACCATTTAGAATAGTGGGTCTCTACCAAACGAAGAAAAATTCCACCTAGCCTTGGTCCCCACAATTACTCACGATGCATTCAGAGGTCACAGCATTACATTCCAGACTTCATCGCCAAATGTCGCCAAATATCGTCGTTTGTATCCTTGCCGATTTGCATTTTTAGAAACCCATTTACTGTCAGAGAAATGCACTACTGGTCGGCCACTTCCGAATATGCTCCCCACAATCGGCCTCAACATATCTCGTGATCTAGATGAGCCTCTTCCAGTCTATCCATGTATTCGCTTCCACCGGTGTTTTCTCTTGGAGAAGCACATGATCAATACTGAATCCAAGAGGGCTCCGCTCAACCGTGACAGAATCTGGACTGAAGGTGGGTCTCTCGTCTACGAGACGACTGGAGCTAGGCTTTGGAGTTTGCCAGTCACTGCTATACCGTCTCTTCTTTCCCCACAAACACTGCCAAAAACACCCAGGAACCCACAACGCGGCCATCGCGGCCCAACCACATACGCCCTGTCGTTAGCCTCCCAATGTTATAGTCTCTCTCCATCCAAATCCCCACCAAAGTTTCCCCGCAATGTCCTCGATCCTCCGCAAGCAGCGTCAAACAAGAGAACACACACCCTCCCTGCACCGGCACCTTTCCACTTTGGGACAGTATGGGGAGAGGCCGAAAAAGCGCGGGTGTGCGCTAGAGAGAGAATCCCTGTGTTTTGATTTTTTGCCTTGCCTTGGGGGGTGTGTGCGCTATTCTCGTGGGGGGCGTGAATCCAGGTAAAACTTGGGGAAGCGGGGAGTGTAAGTCGAGCCTTTGCGCTACTCTCCGTGCTCTTCCCCATATCTCGAAAGCTTCTCGTCCATGTATATAAAGATGTTGTTCCTCGCTCTGTTCTGGTTGTTGTTTCCTTCTATTCATCATCACTCACATCTTCACATCTTTCATAGTCTACTGGCTTGACTACAACGCTTCACAGTTCTTCTCATCTGTATTACTATTTTGATATCTTGATATCCCCTTTTGTCTACTTTACACCTTTACACATCACACAAACACACACACACAACACACATTACAATGCCCTTCTTGGTTGCTCACGACAAGCAGCCCGGTGCCGTTTGGCCCGCCATTGCTGTTGGTCTCTTCGCCGCCTTCGGTGGTATCCTTTACGGTTATGATACCGGTACTATTTCTGGCATCATTGCCATGGTAAGTCTTTAGACTTCTACTCTACAAACATGCACTTGACACTTGCTAACAATCACTCTTTCCTCTTTACAGAAGTTCTGGCTCAAGACCTTCTCCACAGGTCACACCAATGCCGATGGCTCCCCTAAGATCACCTCCGGCGAGGAGTCACTGATCGTCTCGATCCTTTCCGTCGGTACCTTCATCGGTGCTCTGTCTTCCCCTCTTCTGTCTGACCGCATCGGTCGTCGCTTCGGTCTTGCCTCCGTTACCTGGGTCTTCAACCTTGGTGTCATTCTCCAGACCATCTCTACTTCGCAGCCCCTCTTCATTGCCGGTCGTTTCTTCGCTGGTCTCGGTGTCGGTCTGATCTCTGCCATGATTCCCCTCTACCAGTCCGAGACCGCCCCTAAGTGGATTCGTGGTCTCGTCGTCGGTTCTTACCAGCTTGCTATCACCATTGGTCTGCTTCTCGCTGCCATTGTCAACAACGCTACCCACAACCGCAACGACACCGGCTCTTACCGTATCCCCATTGCCGTCCAGTTCGCCTGGTCTCTGATCCTCTTCGGCGGTATGATGTTCCTTCCCGAGACCCCCCGTTTCCTCATCAAGCAGGGTAAGGCTGATGCCGCTGCTAAGTCTCTCTCCCGTCTTCGTCGTCTCGACCAGGACCACGAGGCCATCCGCGAGGAGCTTGCCGAGATCATTGCCAACTACGAGTTCGAGATGTCCCAGCGCGAGAGTGCCAGCCCCTTCGATGCCTTCAAGCCTCCTATGCTGCGCCGTCTTCTCACCGGTATTGCTATCCAGGCTCTTCAGCAGCTTTCCGGTGTCAACTTCATCTTCTACTACGGTACCAAGTACTTCGAGACCTCCGGTATCAAGAACTCTTTCACTGTTTCCATGATCACCTGCTGCGTCAACACTGCTTCTACCTTCCCCGGTATCTGGGCTACTGACAAGTTTGGTCGTCGCAACCTGCTTCTGGCCGGTGCTGTTGGTATGGCCATCTCTCAGCTCATTGTCGCTCTCGCTGGTACTCTCTCTACCACCCAGGACCCCCTCACCGGTGAACTCGGCACCAACAACCAGTCCGCCCAGAAGGCTGCCGTCGCTTTCATCTGCATGTACATCTTCTTCTTCGCCTCCACCTGGGGACCTCTTGCCTGGGTTGTCTGCTCCGAGATTTTCCCTCTCCGTGTCCGTGCCATGTCCATCGCTACCACCACTGCTTCCAACTGGTTGATGAACTGGGCTCTGTCCTACGCTACTCCCTACCTCGTCAACTGGGGTCCTGGTAACGCCAACCTTCAGTCCAAGATCTTCTTCGTCTGGTTCGCCGCCTGCTTCCTTTGCATTGTCTTTGTCTGGTTCTGCGTGTACGAGACCAAGAACCTTACTCTCGAGGAGGTCGACGAGCTTTACGCCGAGGTCCCCTACGCCTGGAAGTCTATTGGCTGGAAGCCCACTCTCAAGTTCGCCGACACCAAGCTTCCCGATACCGACAAGCCCGAGCAGTCTGGCGAGCACGTCGAGACTGCCTCTGCCGAGAAGGTCTAAGTCGCTTGATTCTCTCTGTTCTCTCATAAAAATCTCTCTGGGCTCTCTCTTCTAGCGCCTGTACTCAACCCGAGGCGCCGGACACCTCTTCCCATAATGCAACTGGGTTGACTTGTTACATCTATGTTTTTTCTATCTGTTTTTTCTATTCTGCACCTTCTTTCACGGTTCTTGGGCAACTGGAGTTTTTGTCTTTTTTTATATTCCCCTGGGACACAATTGTTGGCGGTGATTGCCTTCCTGGCTTAGTTCTGGATATCTAGTCGGCTGTTTTGGTAATCTGCTCGCGGTAATATCTCTGGAGTTTGATTTTGTATTTTGTTTAATCTGTTGGTTTTATTTTTGGTTTTTACTTGGAAGGAGTATGGTACTATAGTACGGCATACAAAGTTTTACATTCAGTTGCCACTTAATGATACAAGCATTGGGTTTCCAATGTTCTCCAAAATGATTTTTTTCTTCTTGCTTGCTCCTGTGAAGATTATGTGTAAGCTACGCTAACTTGATATGGATGGATGGATCAATCAGTTGACAATGGGTTACTTAAAGGAGCAATTCGCTTATCCTAACAGCAAGTTTTTTGAAGTAGGCCCGAGACAACATATAGTAAAAAAAGTCATGAAATCATAAGCATCATAAATCATCATGTAACCCTACTCTCAACGATATTTCGCCTTAGCGTGAACACCATGAAAGCCAATCCCAATGGCAAAATCGCAATCGGCCCGTCCCATCTCCGTCATATCTCGCGCATCAAGACACACCATATAACTTTTTTTCCCCTCCCCATCCAAAACAACACTCAACAACGCCCCATCATCCTCCGCTACACCACCGGGCCTCGGCACAAAGATTGGTTCTCCGGGGGTATGTCCTTTATCCGGACACCAGATAAGCGCACCGCCAAGCGAAGTATCCGCCTTGGCGATAGCGTCGAACATGGTGCTGAGACCGCGGTTAACGGTGCTGTAGACGTAGCGGTGCTCGGTTAGTGCGTAGAGCGGGTTGATGGTGGGTAGTTCGCCGACGTGCGGGCCGGGTATGTCGCTTATGATGCGGGGTGGGGGGCCGAGAGTTCCTGAGGAGACGGGGATGCGGAGGGCGGATTCCATGTCGAATTCGTAGCGGCGGAGACTTTCGCGGGGTGGTGGGGGTGTACCGGGGGCGGCGTTGCTAGCTGCTTTTTTCCAAAAGGCCTCAGCGGCCCCGGCTCGGTTGAGAATCACGTCGCAGTAGAAGGCGTCGATGATGGTACTATCGGGGTACTCTAGCATTTCACAATAGACCTTTCCATTCTTTTCATAGGCGTTGGTGGAATGGAAGAAGAAGCAGGCGGGTGTTTCGAAGCGCGCGAGGAGTCCCCGGTTATGGTGCCGGTCGATTACGAACCAGCGTGTCGGCACGTTTCTATCAAAGGGCTTGATTGTTTCGTGGACGTTTTGGTTCCAGAGCATTTTGAGACCGCCGGTGGATAGATGGGTGCCAGGGATACAGAGGATGAAATACGAGGGGGTTAGAAAGGTGCTGTGGATATAGGCGGCGGCAGCACTACACTCTTGGATTTTGGCGAGGATGCGTGGCTTGGTGGCGCCCGGGGCGAGACAGTACACGGTGTATTCGGGTACGGGGCCGAAACGGAGACTGTAGTTGAAGTATTCGCCCGTTCGGTTATCGACGCCCCAATGGGAGGAACTGAGATGGCCGATGAAGTTGGGATCGAGGGTTGCCATGTTAACGTGGGTTTTTGACGGCTCGAGAGTCACGGGGTCGACTTGGATCATGGGGGTGGAATCCGTTGCTAACCAGAGACTGTTGACGTTGGCGTGGTGGCCGGTTATAGAGTCTCGGATTGGTGGGTAGCCTAGGGTATCTTTGTACACGGGGATATTGGGGTTGATTGTGACCTGGCACGTCTTACTAGCATTTCGTTTCTCAAAGAAACTAGTAAATTTGCCGTAGATACCTATGCACGGATCGGCCTTTTGCGCAAACGAGAAGAAACGGGTCCCTCCATCTTTTAAAGAGGCGATGAAGTCGTCGCATTGACGGCGCGATGAGTAGAATACCTGGGCACACGATTGATCTTGCGGGTCTTTTGACGACGGGACGATTTCAAAACGGTGCGTGTGCCCGAGGCCGTCGAACCAGTGTTTGATTCGGAAGGGGGTAGTTGCGGCGGGGAGATCCACGGAGTACACGCCGGGTCCGGTGCGGTAGAGAGTGCCGGAGACCCAGGGGGGGATGTAGCCTGTTACAGGGAGAGGGAAGGGACCGCGTTGTTCGGTGAGGTTTTCAAACTGTGGGGGAGGGTGGTTAGATTGGGTGGGAAAGTATAAAAAGGGAGGGAGGGAACTTACGCCGGCTTCGTTTGGCCAGTCGGTGAAGGTGCCGGAGATTAGATTCTCAAAGGCTTGTGTGCTATCGTGGATAGCATCGGCGGCTGAGCGGGAAAGGGTAGTTGAGGTGCGTTCTAGCTCTGCATCTCTCGATATCATGGTGCTCATGACCAAGGTAGAAGAACAGCGGTATCCCACGAAAAAAAAGTATATAAGTTGGGTTAAGCAAGAAATTCGATATTATAAGATATGAGATGGGTCTTGTCTCCGGTTCACGGGAATGGGTAACAGCGAAAGTGCATGAACCCCGTCAGTAACACAATCCCAAGGAAATCAGTGGAAACTACCGTGTACAGAATGGAGTAATGTGCATGTGTACAGCGAGACAAAGGCGTAGATTGAGATTGATAGTGTGGAAGGACAAGACGGGAAGAGACAGGTGAGATGAAGAAGAAAAAGAAAAGGAAGAAAGTGACGAGAAAGAAAATAGTATTGGTGGGTTAAGAGACAATGGGGCGGGCAGTTATTGTATACTTTATAGACAAAGGGGAGTGAGCCGGCCGAGTAGGGAAGTCCGTTTGAGGCCAGGGTTACATGACGTCGTAAGGAGACCAGAACGATTATTTCCAGAGATTAAACTACATACATACATACGTACAGATATATCAAAGGGCCGGGCACCGTTTAAATGGCACGGCAAGGCAAGGACAAAAGAACAAACGGACAGCCACAGAAACGGGGCACTGCGGGATTCGCACATGGTGGGGATGGGATGGGTCGGAGGGGTATCAGTGGGAACGGCGGCGCCGTGACAGACTGGAGACATATTGAACACATGGGAAAGACACCTTTGTGTGGAAGGATAGTGCGTACGTGGTACGGATGGATGAGATTAGCTTGTTGATTGATTTCGTAGGGCGTTGTGAAGTTGGTGGGGTGGGGAGGGTATGTACATACGTGTGTCTGTGTAGATTGTATCTAGAGGACCGAAGAGAGTCCGGATGCCTGTGTTGTACTTCCTACGCTCGGTGGGATTTCGCCCCCAAGACAATCTTCTCGTCTCCCACCCTATAACACGTCCGCATCCTATAACCGCCCACCAAAGTCCCACTCTAATCCCCATCACCGCCAGATAAAGTCCCTCATTCTGACATCCCCGAAAAAGTAACTCAATCAAGACACATCCCATCACCTTTCATTCTCCTGTCACTCACGTACATACATACATTGATAACCGGCGACCTGAACATGCCATACCTAATTCTGTGTCGTGAGAAATGCGAAAGCGAACATGTTGATGCTTTCAAGGAACCCCTGTCGATAATCACCTGGCATGTTAGTGTCCATTTTACCCGTTTCGTTTGGTGGATATCCCTGTTTTGAGGTGGCCGAATGGGGAAGGGGGTACGGGTGACGTTGCTGCTGAGGAAGAAATGTGGAAGTCAGGAGATAGAAAGAGAGAAAGAGAAAGGGAAGTTTCCTGTTGGATATTTCTTGGGATGAAGGCTTGGGTATGTACATACGTAGAATAGAAAGGGTCAAGTGGCGGTCATACATCCTCCTTCTTTGACGAAGTCCCTCCCTATAGGTCTATATGTGTCATAACAGAGTATGAAGAAAGCCTCCACATGACTCTCCCCACATCTTCCAGCCCGTCTCACCCCTCCACCTGCCATGGAAGCCAAAGAAGCCACCAACCCCACCCCAAAAGCGCGAAAAAGAAAAACAAAAGAACCGCCCTAAAGAAGAAAGGCCCTGTGAAGGGGTGAAACAAGTCCGTCGGTGGCGTTTCCAAACCACCCGTCCAAAGGCCTTCCAGAAACCTTCAAGACTACGCTACCCACACCTGTGCTGTTTCTTTCGGTCAGCTAGTTAGTTGAGCACATGGCGGGGCGTATGGCTTGGCTTGGCTTGCGCTCGGCTTGGTGCAGAGGGCGGTGGAAGATTTGCGCTGGGGGCGGGAAAGACGAGATGGTGGGCTGGAAAGAGGGGATTTGGAAGGTAGCTTTGTATGTATGTATGTACCTACATACATACATAGGTCTGACGGGTGGCGTTTAAGCGACGGGAGAGAAAGATGCGACGGGAGAAGAGAATGCGAAGAGGCTAAGAGTCTTGAGTGCATAGAGGGCGGACTACTTTGGGAGTTACAGATTGATTAGTTCTGCAGGCTTGTCACTTCTTTTGGAGTTCTAAAATCCATGACGAAAGTCCCATCAAAGTCTTTCATTCACATATGTATCTACATACCCAAGTTAAAAACCACACCACCCTCATCGCCATTACCGAAAGGAGGCCACCCAGACAAAGACGCCGCATAGAAGAAAAATATGTCGATCCTTGTTCTCTTAACAGCCTTGCCTTGTAACCTTATTAAGCAAAACAAACAACATCCTTATGTCGAAAAAGTAGTACCGTCATATGCGGCAACGATTTCGAGTGGTATATACTCTAACACAAAATGTCACCGAATCATAAAGTCACGTGATACTAAAAGGGTTATCCCAAGAATCTACTTGGGGGCCACACTATGTCAGAAAGACAGGACTCCTGCATAACTGCCTATTATGATGACAATGGGGCTATTTTATGACAGCCCCCAAAAAGGCGTCGAAGGCACGATTAGTACGTACATTCTACATACGTACGTAGTAGCTGACAATTCTATATAATTAGAATTAGCGTCTTGTTAAAAATAGTTAGGCTCATTGCCTAGCTCAAGGTACCCCAATGCATAGGGTTAACATGTTACACAAGTACCCATTGAAGACCTCCACATGTAAGCATATTCGGGCGTCTAGTTCTCCGCAAATCACTTCGATATGGGGAAAATCTGCCACAGCTTGAATAGAAACCGGGCGCTGTTACTACTGTGGCAGTGCACAGACATAGAGAAGAAGAATAGCCCATATCCATGTCTGATCTGCCTTGTCCTGCGTACCCACAATTACATACAAAATCGTCGTTGAAAGTTTCTATACGAGAGAAACGCAATCTTTTTCTCTTTTTTTGCTATTCATCGTCGATGTTCCTGATCTGATTGTTGACGGTTTTTCCGTCGTAACCGGACAGGACTCGCCTTTCATTCTCATAATGGCGTACCGAATTACACAATCCGCGCCAGCCGTTGAAGTTGTTGGGTTTGAACACGTTACTTCGTCTCGGATACCGTATATCCATGTCCGGCCGTTTCCCACGAGGCCGCGTGGTATTTCATCGCTTGCGGGGACGGTTGATATTTGTGAAAAATGTTTTATTGTGATTAAGGGTATTGAGACTGGCGAGGTCCAGAAGCCTTTTCTCAATGACTGTTTGGCTCAGCGGGGTATAGGGTGTCAGGTGCGGAGCTTTGTTCGGGAGGTTATGAACGAGCTTGGAGATGGTGACGACCTTGGTCGCTGTGTTCGTTTGGGCTGCGAGAGAAAGGTTGTTCAGGTTCAAGGACGCATTGTAAATGATAGCGCCTTGGAACATATTGGAATTCTAGTGGTGGAGATGGATCATGGACGTTCATGGAGAATCCCCATCCGGGTACTGCGGGAGGTGGTTGAAGATCAAGATGGTCCTAAACACATCATCACCATCAAGAGAGCTCAAGTTCCATCCTTAAATCAAGCCTTGATTAAGCACTGGATTGACTCCAGAGGCAAGCGAAGTTTCCAAAAACGTATGTGCCAGTTGCATTGGTTACCACACACAAACATCTAACATCATCCCTTACAGAACGTAAAGCTCCCTATTCGGGAGACATCCGTCTGATTGACTGTGTCAATATGTCATTCACCAAACACCACAATCCAAAGGTCCCCTATGCGGCTTTAAGTTACCTCTGGGAAGCAGAAACCTCATTCAAGAAAGCCGTGAATGAGATCAAAAAAGGTCACCAAGAACCCCAAGAACAACCACCACCAACCCTTCAAAAACACACATCTAGTAGCCTTCGACCGTACCCCGCCCACTCTAGACGACAAAGGCATAAAAACAACAAGAACCCTCCCGGTCACCTTTGCCGCGCTAGTCTTCCTGATCATCTGAAGAGTGCTATTATACTTTGCCGGAATTTGAACATTCGTTACCTTTGGGTTGACCGTGTTTGTATCAGACAGGACCCTGAGCCTGAGCAATACTATCTTGATCGCATGGGTGATATATACGCCGGCGCAGATATCACCATCAGTCTCGCTTTTAAGCGACGAGATGGTGCTGCGATCCCGGGACTTTCTTTGCCAACAAATTCTCAGGGGTCTACCTTTAACGTTGAGCCTAAGCAGGTAAATCGAACCTATGCTGAGATGGTTAGACGTATGTCAACACCTGACGATATTACCCACTTGAAGGAAAGTCTCTGGTCTAAGCGGGGCTGGACGTTACAAGAGCTATTCTTTGGGGAGGTCCGAGTTGTTATCACTGATAGTGACGTCATGTATTATGCCGACCAATTCAAAGACAACGAAAGTAGCCGCTGGTTCGTCCAAGACCCCGAAAGCTGGGAGCCCGCAGGTTGTGACGGCATTGTACCCAGCAATAGCAATGATAGTCTTGCTACAATGGTAACAGGCACTCAGCCATCAGGGTGGGAGTCTCGTGTATCCTTCCGTAAAGGATCCTCATCATACACTGGTACACCACGAAGTTCTTGCACTGAGTCATTGTTGATGCAGAGAAATGAAGGGGGTCTTGGGACAGAAACATTTGCGTTACCAGCCAATTCAAAGTTCACGGAGCGAGAAAGTTTCTGGTTTGACGGGGCTAGGGCGTTTCCGCCGACGCCAGAAGAGGGATTCGTGAGATTTTTGGAGCTGGTGGTGGAGTATTCAAGAAGACAGTTGACTGTGGGTGGAGATGTGATGAGAGCTTTTTCTGGTATCATTCACTTTTTACGTGAATTGTGGAATACCCAGTTCATTCACCATCATCCTGAAAACAACTTTTTAAAGTCGCTTTTATGGATGCGGAACCCGGCGGTGCCTATTTCACCATCTGATGAGGTTGAACCGTGTGCTGAGTTTCGGGCGAGTTTGCCTTCGTGGGCGTGGCATCGTAGGCGAAATATCAATTATCTTGATCCTCTTTTAGAGGATGATGTCTGCCACGTAGAGGTCATGTGGATGCGTGACGACGGCGCGACTGATAAACCTAGTTTGAAGCTGCTTGGGACATGGCAGACTCTCTTATCAGGGAAGGTCTTGGATGCAGCAAGAGAGAAGGAGGCAGAATCTATCGCAAACAAGGTCGGAGCAGCCGTGAAGGCCTCCGTGATGGGCCCAGAGGGAGCTGGAGGAGTGTTCGTCAAGTGTTCTGCGGTGAGAATGGCAGATATTGATCTGAAGGCTCGGGGGGCGGAATTCTATAGTGACGCGGGATCTGCTTTTGACAGAAGATGTTGGTTCTTGATGTTTGTCGGTAGTAGTTCATTGCGGAGGGGCATTGTTGTGGAAGAGGATAATCGACGACCGAAGCGGAAGGATGTTGTCTGGGCTGGTAGAGTTGGAGCGGGGAACTTGGACTTGAAGGGACAGAAGGCGAATATGCAGAAGAAGGTAGTCAAGATGTTGTTTTTGTTATTGTGATTTAGTTATAGGCATTCAGATAGACTCGTACATATGTATAGGCATATTTATAAATATGTTCTCACAGATAGAAGGTGACACGGGGAATAGGAAGGATGTTGCGGTGAGTGACGTATGTTGTATGTGTTAGGTAATTGTCATATGATCGACACTGCCAGTTGCAACTTGTTGCGTTAACACCAACCATGTTTGGACTTTCTAGTTCGTCAGTAAATTAAACAATGGTTGACCTAGTATTTATTGTGGTGTGGTTAAGTTTAGACTTGACAACAAACATGGGTATAAGTATGTTTGTTCATGTAATCAGTTGTGCAACGCAAACATTCATTTGACGATATGTTCTCAACGGAGACTTAAGTTAGTGTTATCTTTCAATGCATAAGAAATTTGAAAACGTGCGTTGGTGGAAGATTGTAACATGCAAAACTAATAGTCTCGGCCTATGAAAAAAAAAAACACCGTCACCCATGCATAACCCAAACAAAATCGGCGGCTATTTCATTGCGATCGGGAACATTAGCGCCGGGGTCTGTTGCAACTGTCGGGTCCTAGCACAGCCTTAACCTATGTACATAAATAAACACCAAGACTTCATAGATGTATACATACACAAAATCCAGTTCTTTTATTATCAATCTTTGAAAACGGAGATCAACGCCAAACACCTAACTAACACCAAGCCAACTACCGCCATGCCGAGTCGCTTATCACAACCAACGGCCAAGACGACAGAACTGCCCGTTTCGGCGGATGGACTCTCTACCGACTCTGCCATCTCGATGGGCTATTTCCCAGACCGACCGAGGTATACCGGCATAAAGAACAACTCATTGCTCAGTCATCCAGGACATTCCATTGAAACTGGCAATAGCATCACCACAAGTGAAGTCGGAACTAAATCCTCTCAACCACCGTGCATCGTAGCACGACCCCACGCCGCATTATTTGAGCCTGAGATCCAACCTTATACCATCAAACGACGTATGGATGCCATTCTCAACGCTTACCCACAGCACTACCTTAGTCAAAATAGTGAGTATATCTAACTCTATAAACCCTTGGCATGATCAACATTGACAACTCGTGGACAGTTCTTCCTAAATGTTTTCGTCTTCTCGACCTCCAAAACATGTGCATCATCGATGCAAACAGCCACAACGAACCCATAAACGAGTATTGGGCTCTCAGCTATGTATGGGAACATGATCGACAAAGTACCCGACTCACCGAGCACAACTTCGATCGCTTATCCCACCCAAACTCATTGAATGATCCATCCCTCAAATTCCCAGATAACATAAAAGGTGTCGCCGCCTTATGTCAAGCCCTAGGATGTCGTTACCTCTGGATTGACCGCTTGTGCATCAAGCAGGGGGCAGACCATACACAGTTATCTGTAGAGTCTGATTATCTTGCTGCTATGGGTGAAGTTTATTCCAATGCCGCGATTACCATTTGCTTGGCTACAACAGGAGCTGCTGGTCGGTCAATCCCGGGGCTGCCGTATATTCATGGCGTTCGATATCTCGGGTCAAAGCCACCTCAAGTCGAACTTCGGCAACCAGACTACTTAACAGCACGCGCCTGTCGTAATCCTCCATCATACGGGGTTAACTTGAATGCAAGCCATCCGATATCATGGTATACCCGTGGCTGGACACTCCAAGAACATGCCCTTTGCCCTGTTGCTCTCATGATCGATGACTGGTCTGTCACCCTTCAAATAGATAATTCCTTCTTGCTTGACAATCAACCATGGATGGAGAGTGTATGGCAAGTAGAACGCCTCGACAACTGGAGGCCATTAGGCTTTGAGCTATTACCAGGGCAGGTGATCGACCCGGACATAGAAGTCTATGCCTATCAAAGCCCAGTCAGTGGTCGTGAGCTCATTCAAGCTGCGGGGTTCGATGAACTCTCGTCTCTGTTCAGCGTGTACAGTAATCGAAACCTTTCCTTTTCGTCCGACTTGCAGTATGCCTTTCAAGGTGTGACTTCTGCCATCGAATATGCACATCGAACTGTAAGTCATCACCATCACCCCGAAGCATACTTTTGTCACAGTCTGAGCTGGCAAGTCGCCGGTTCTGGAGATGTGTATGTTCGGGACCGGAAACTTCCAAGTTGGTGTTGGATTCGTTACAAGAATGTCACATGGCCTTACAAGCCGCGCCCGAAGGTATACGAACTTTACATATACCTACTAGAGCCCACTAGCAACACGTCACAGGGTGCCAAACTTATCCCGAAATCAATCTTTCACGACGTCATGTCTCCATACTGCATCAAACTATACAAACTGAGGGTGGATTGTATCCGTTTAGAGGCCGAAAGGAGCCTTCAACAGCTTTTGAATAATGCCGCATATGCCGGCGGCTTATTATTCTATGACCGAATCATAGGTCGTGACATTTGCACACCTGCTGGCATGCACGAACAGGGACTTCCGATGCCGTTGAAATTACTCAAGGTGGAAGAATGCGGTGTGCGGATTTTTGTCCGGAGTCATGCGGTCGGAAACATTGACATTTCTCAATGCGATGAGATCGCAGAGTGGTTTATAGTTATTTAGTTTTTTATAGCACATAGACGCAACCGACGGAATAACATATGTACATACATACAAACAATACGATGAGGTAAATACATGTGATAAAGTTGTACAGCATGTTCATAGCTTCTCTGGTTAACACATGTGTATCGGTTCATGCATTGATTCCGTCAAGAGGTAACCAACCAGTCTGCCTATAGAGACCACTGTTGTGTTGCATCGTGAATTAACACCATAGCCTCTAAATACTACTTCTCAGTGGCGCGCATTTGTCCGCAGTCAAGATCAACATTACTATCAACACATCCGAGATCCGAATGTCTCAAACATCCAACAATGACAAGCTCTGACAGAAAACCCAATTTCGGGCGATAGGGTTACCCAGGGTCCACACAGCTAACGAGAGGGAACTCGGCGCTTATGCGCTGGGTCATGAACCAGGCCCCATTTGCGCTTAAAACAGTGGGCGGTCCTAGGCTAACATTTCAGCGATACGAACAACGAATCACACAGCACAGCTCTTCTCCGTGACCCCTTGTCACGCCGTTCCTATCGCCTCAAACAGCAGGAAAATCCCGTTTTTCTACGGCAGGGCCCGCTCACCCAATGAATAGCGCTCAACCAACAAGCGCGTTTGTACTTCTGATGGATTATCTCCTGTGGCTTGACGAAGGGGTCGTGGAAATGGCGGTTCTTTTTGCTGGAATATTGGGTTGGTGGTGTTCCTGGAGGATGAAGTTACTCCGGATCGCCTTCGTAGGGACATGGATGGCGGGAGCGTCTGGTGCACGGGCTTCGGCGGTGGCGGCGGTTAAGATGTTGCACAAGGTTTTAGGGAGGTTGATGGAGGTGGACGACGTAATTATAGTGTTATAGGATTCTTGGGTTATGGTGTATGGTCTAGTTTTTCCACGAGTGACAGGTAACCGCTCATGAGACCGCTAGGCTAGTTCATGGTATGTGTGTACCTCCTGGGAACTTTAGGTTTGAGAATTACGCTGTTGAGATGTTCGATGCTACCTTACAAGCCCCATGTAGTCTTCTGACACAAATGCGCGGCTATGTTGAGGACGGGGGCTGATTGGTTCAACGGGTAGACGGGTGATCAGGAGTCAACCTGATATCCGAAGTAGCTATGGTTCGGAGTGTATACATATACCTCGTGTATCCTCTCCCATGATACACAACATCTCACAAACCAGACAACAAACTTCCCATCATACTTTATCATAATGCCTATCTTTTCTCACCAACCATCCCTTACCCCCCTCCCAACCTGGGCCCGGCGCCCCGTTGGCCGCAACTCCGATCAGGACATCGAACAAGTCAAGTCCGTCTTCACCAACCCCCGAACCTTCGCCGCTACTCAGAATGCCACCGCTTTTCTCGATCGCCGTCATGACTTTGTCATGTCGAAGTTGGGGAGCATGTGTGTTATGTGTTACACTTCCCTTTTCCTTGGCCGTGAGGCATACATGCCTATTGGTACGCCCGAGGTGCATAGCCGTGGTTGCCGTGCGTGGAGTTTCCTTAGATCAGCGTTGCCTAGAGGTGTTGAAGAGGTGAAGATCTGTGTGAGAGCTGTTAAGGAGGAGGAGAAGGTGTTTACTGTTTTTCAGGAGACTGCTAGTCGTCAGTACTTGGCGCTTTTCGATGTTGAGACGGACGTCTATAGTTTTGGACGGGACATGGTCTATGTGATCTCCAAAGCTACGAAGTATCCTTTCCAGGATATGATTCAGTTGGAGAGCCTCAGATACAAGGTCGATTCAATTATCAAACGAGACGGAGCCGGGAGCTCGGTAGCTCTATGTAAGTACAAAGGAAACTTATTATTCGAATCTAGTCTAACAATCTTCGCAGTTTCCTACCCTAAGCGCATGCGGCTTATTGATCTTGATAACATGTGCATCGTTGATGTTGATAACATAACAGGTCATGTTCGCCCATATGTGGCTCTCAGCTATGTGTGGGAGACAGACCCATCTGCCGCACGCCTCACTAGAAGGAATATTGGTCAACTCACAAGGCCAAATGCGCTATCTTCTCCGTCTTACCGCATCCCCGATAATATCAAGGGCGTAGGAGCTTTGTGCAAACTCCTGGGATACCAGTTTTTATGGGTAGATCGTTTGTGTATTGTTCAAGGCGAACACGAACATGACCCATCATTAGAAATGGAGTACATTGAAGTCATGGGCCATGTCTACAACAACGCCGATCTTACGATATGTCTGTCTACGGTAGGAGAGGAAGGAAAGCCCATCCGAGGCCTGCCAACAATTCCTCGTTGCAAGTATCTTGGCTCTACGCCCCCACAAGTTCTTCCTCGTTCAACAGATATCGTACATGCAGGGAAGTCACAGAACCCACATTGTTTCGACGACCTTGCTCGACAGCACCGACACATGAAAGCTTGGTGTAATAGAGGTTGGACATTGCAAGAGCAGATCCTGAGTAGGGTGATCCTTTTCATCGATGCCTGGTCCCTCAGTCTGCAAACAGATCAGCTCTACTTCCTTGACAATGAGGTATGGAGCCAGAGGACATGGCCTGGGTGTCGACCATCCCTCCAGAACAAACCTTTGCATTTGGAGATGCCCCCCAGTTCCACTACTCCCCGCCAGACTGGCAAGATTTCAGTCAATGCTCTTGACACCGGCAAAGATCTTATTGTATCTAAGTCGGGATTTGCAGGCTTATCGTCGCTGTATAGCAAATATAGTAAACGCGAACTGAGCCACGAGTCAGATCTGCAGAATGCCTTTGCTGGATTAACCTCCGCAATCAATATGGAGTATAGCACCAAGAGTCATATTCACAACACCGAAAGATTCTTCCCACAAAGTCTGTGTTGGGGACTTGGTGCTAATGGCCATGTCCGAGATCCTACATTGCCATCGTGGGCTTGGATTCGGAATAGAAATGTATCATGGCACCCAGATGTTTTTGCTCCTGTTTGCATCCATCTCTTTATCATCTCTGCCACTCCCGATCCAAAGAATCGCACAAAGTTGACCTTGAACACCATCATGAATGAGATGCCCCGGTTATCTGACGTGCGCAAATTCCGCTACGCGAGCGAGGACCTCCGCAAGTCCGCAGTAGACTTATTCAGACCTGCCCTTCAAGACGAGAAGAACGCCAACTCACTACTCTTCTTTGACCGTCTCGCCGACGTCGGTCCCAAGGGGCCAGCCTCTCTCAAGATGCCAGTATCGATGCCAGGTCAACGTGACTTTTACTTGCGCTTTGCGGGATACTGCACTGGAACCAATTTACCCAAGTATCAGAAAGTGCATGTGGATGCAAGCCAAGTTACTCGTGGAGGACCAGTCACGAATGAACCTGTTTGGTTCATGGTGGTTTAATTTCCGGTTATGTTTGATTTTAGTCTTAGTTTTTCTAGATAGTATTCATGGAGGCTTTTGCCTATGATGTTATTAAGTTGTTACTTGTTTTAGGTAAAAAAATCATTGTCCACAAAAACTAATAGCCCCCGGTGAGATTTCTATTTCTTGGACCGTATAAAAAGGCAAAAAAGAATACATGCTCCGAGTGAGGGTCGAACTCACGACCTTTGGATATCATGACACTTAGAGTGCTTGAAATTCAGGCTCCTCATAGATTATGAGACCACTGCGCTACCACTGCGCCATCGAAGCCTGTATTCGCCTCCAGCGCTAGAAGCCACTAAGAATCAGGCCTCTCCGAGCGCTAATCCCTTATCGATAAGGAATTTCCCAAAGAAAAAAAAAACTTATTAAGAAAAAAGATCATTTCAGGTTGCGCTTCACTTCACGTTTGGTTTGTACGCCGAATACCCCTCAACCACCCCACCCACCAGCCCACCATGACCGCCGAAGAAGTGATCAACGAGTCCGTCGTTGCCGCGGTTGAGAAGAAGGAGAAGAAGGAGAAGAAGTCCAAGAAGGAGAAGAAGGAGAAGAAGGAAAAGAAGGAGAAGAAGGAGACGGAGACTGTCGTCGTTGCCGAGCCTGAAGCTGCCCCCGAGGCCGAGGAGACTCTCTCGAAGGCTGAGCGCAAGGCCGCTAAGGCTGCTCGCAAGGCTGCTAAGGCCGAGAAGAAGGAGAAGAAGCGCAAGCACGCTGACGACGAGGAACCCGAGGCCGACAGCAAGAAGTCTAAGAAGACTAAGGAGTCTGCCGCCGCTACGCCCTCCGGCCCCCCTCCCTCGACCGCCGGATACACCCAGTCCGCCGCCCTGTCTGCTCTTCCCCAGTCCGATATCGACGCTTTCCTGGCCAAGAACTTCGTTACTCTCGAGGACCCATTGTCCCCGGTGCCCTTCCGCCCCGTTCTTTCCTTCTCGCACCTTCCTCAGACTAAGCTGTTGGCCAAGAACCCCTTCAGCAAGTTCCCTAACCCCACCCCTATCCAGTCTTCTTCGTGGCCTTACACTCTTTCCGGCCGTGATGTTATCGGTATTGCCGAGACTGGTTCGGGTAAGACCATGGCTTTTGCCCTTCCCTGCGTGGAGAAGCTGATGCGCCCTGAGATCGCCTCGATTCGTGGTATCAAGGCCGTCGTTGTCTCTCCTACCCGTGAGTTGGCCATGCAGACCGCCGAGCAGGTGACCGCTCTCGCTGCCCTGGTCGATCTTAAGTGTGTCTGCGTGTACGGTGGTGCCTCCAAGGATGACCAGCGCAACGCTCTCCGCTCTGGCCGCGGCGCCGACATCATTGTCGCCACCCCCGGTCGTCTTAAGGACTTCATGTCCGACGGCACCGTTGACCTGAAGAACGCCGGCTTCGTCGTTCTCGATGAGGCTGACCGGATGCTCGATACCGGTTTCGAAGAGGATATCAAGATGATTCTTGGTGCCTGCCCACCGCGCGAGAAGCGCACCACTCTCATGTTCACCGCCACCTGGCCCCTTTCCGTGCAAAAGTTGGCTTCGTCCATGATGATCACCCCCGCCAAGATCACCATCTCCAACAACGGCAAGCAGCGCGTTGACGGTGAGCTCCAGGCCAACACTCGCATTACCCAGACTGTCGAGGTCGTTGACCCCCAGAACAAGGAGCAGCGGATGCTCCAGATCCTGAAGAAGTGGCAGTCGCAGAACTCTACTTCCGACCGTATCTTGGTCTTCTGCTTGTACAAGAAGGAGGCTACCCGTGTTGAGAACTTCCTTACTCAGCGCGGTATTAAGGCGTGCGGTATCCACGGTGATCTGAGACAAGATCAGCGGACGAGATCGCTGGAGGCTTTCAAGTCGGGTAAGACGCCAGTACTGGTTGCTACCGATGTTGCCGCCAGAGGTCTGGATATCCCTGAGGTCAAGCTTGTCCTTAACGTCACTGTAAGTTTTGTGTGATTGTCAAGTTTGCTGAGTTTCTACTGACCTAGCTCTAGTTCCCCCTTACCATTGAGGACTACGTCCACCGTATCGGTCGTACTGGCCGTGCTGGTAAGACTGGTGAGGCTTACACTCTCTTCACCCTTCACGACAAGGCCCACTCTGGCTCGTAAGTTTCCGTCAGTATCTGTATCTGACAAACCATGTACTAACATCTCCATAGTCTCATCAACATCCTCAAGTCCGCCAACCAGAACGTTCCCGAGGATCTCCTCAAGTTCGGTACCACCGTCAAGAAGAAGGTCCACCCCGTCTACGGTGCCTTCTTCCGCGAGGTCGACCCATCCGTCGTACCCAAGAAGATTGTGTTTGAGGATTAAACTGGTATGATGTCATTGTTTGTTTCTTTCTTGTTTGATTAGGCGCCTTTGCATTCCCGGCTTTATTTTCTTTGGGGTATCTATCTGGTTTTGTTATTTTTTGCTCTAGTTTCTGTTATATATTTGCAGGGCACGGTACAAAAGGAGAATTGCGTGTTTTAATATGAAACTATGGATGCCATAATCTACCAGTCCTCCACCATTATTATGAGATTTTTGACGAATTTACGCTCGATCATGAGTATCGCGCCGACGATTGGCAAGGCAGAAGCCGCAACTGCAATTAAAGTGGGGAGGGCAGCACCACCTTGGGGGAGTAAGATATCAACAGTTCTGGTAATAATTCGCGGTCCCACGATGCAAATAATCGTAGCCCAAAACCCTGGCATCAATACCATAACATCAAACTCGACGCCTTCCTTCTCGAAAAAGCGGCTGATGAAGGAACTGCTCCAAGCAATACGGCACGCCATATTCACAATATTGGCATACACTAATCCTTCAGCTTCAAGTTCCCAAACCTGCATAAACAGGTACGCGGCAGCAGCAAAGACGGCAGAGAACGCCGTCATCCAAACAGACTGTCTCCGAACCTCCGCCTCAGTGGCACTCGCCGCTACAAACGCTTCCGTCAACCCGTTGAGCGCAAGCAGTGGGATGTAGTAACAGTACTTGCCAAGAACATCACCCGCACCTTCAGCGGCCCAACGGGTACCCGCGAGAATCTTGATCAGCGAAGGGGCAGCGGTGGGACCAACGGAAATGACTATGGTGGAGAATAGAGTGAAGATTCGGAGCATTAACGTCAGGTTTTTGGAAGCTGTGGTGAGGGCCTCCTTGCGGATTTCAGGTTCTTCTTCCTTGGAGGGGTTGGCTTCGCGGGCTGTGAGGAGGGCGAAGTAGTTGCGGCTCATTTCTTCTACGGGTTGGAAGAGGAGTCTTGCTATGAGGCCGCCGTAGTTGTTGGCTAGGGCGTAGACACCCTGGGCCGTAGGACTCGCTAGGATAGACACGATAAGAGTATCTCCCTGGGTAAGGAAATGCTTCACCAGACCCTGCGCCTGCATGCTGGCTGCCAACCGCATGGTAGGACGATATAGGTACCCCGCCATATACTCGTCACCCTTGATACTCTTTGGTACAACAGAGAATCCCTCCTCCCGCGCCAAGGGAATGACCTTCCACACGTAAACCACCCACAAGACAACACCATAAGCCAGCTGGCCCGCAGCAAACGGCAAAACACCGCTATCAAGACCCGCCCTATCAGCCCAGGCCGCGGTACCTAGAGTCCCAAAACATCTCGCCAATGCACCCGCCGACTCCGCAGCTACCCGCGTTCCATACGACTGACGCGCAACAAGTAGCGCAAAGAAGGGTTCAGCACACAGCTCAATAAGCGCGGCAAGCGCATATAACTTAGTAGCGAGAGGGACATATGCCGCGGTGGTAGACACGGTAAGAAACAGAGTCCCGAAGACAATCGAGACGATAAGTCCAAGAGGAGCCGCGAGATAGCCTAGATTGATAGCCGTTTGCGTCTGCTGACGGAGGCGCGCGGTTTCCTCGGGGGTCTTGGCATCACTGGATACGGGTTGGCGTTGGACAGCTATGCGGAGGGATTCCCGGGCAAAGAAGACAATGGTTAGGTAGTATACCTCAAGTTGGGTAGCCAGACCTAACTTGGAGGCAGTAAGGTAGCGTAGGAGGACCTGCCCGGCGATGAAGGTGAGAAGACGGGAGAAGATCTGTTGGATGATGAGGAAGAAGCCGCCTCTTATGGCGGCGAGGTTGCCGGGAATGGCGAGGCGAGGGCTCATTTTGGTGTGCAGTGCGTGATGAAGGACTTGAGTTTTGGAGAGATTATCTTGAGGTGCTTGGACTGCGATGCGCGTGTTAGACCTCTTACATACGTGGTGTGTTGGACGAATTAGGGTTACTTTTCTATAGATTTGACTAGGATAGTTACGTTCTGTGAGACGTGGAAGGAAAGATCGTGATGGTTGGAATTAATTAACCAGGTAGTTGACCAATTAGAAGGAGACCGTTTCATACCTGGCTAACCATGTTATGCGTAGGTGGCCGTGATGGTGGATCTTTTATTGTGTTGTTTAACGCTCCTGGGCTGACCTTTTCACACCAATGTTATGTGTAGACATCTTGCTGGTTCGGGCCATGTATACCCTACCCGAATCAACCCTCGGTATGTATTCCAGCACACCCCTGCACCCCACTCTGTCACTGATCCGGCTAATCAGCTTACAAAACAGAACAATGCAATGCAACACCCCGCTCTGTCCGATAGGGAAATGGATGTTAGCGTCTTAAGGTGGATAAATCGGGATTGACTAGACAGTCTGCCACCGCCCCACAGCCTGAAAAAAGAGGCAGTAGGCCTGCTGAGCAGGTATTAAATGGAAACAAACAAACAAACCCCGCTCCGTTCCTTGTTCTTCCCGTCGGGCCTCCAGCATTTCCCGAGGACGGACATCGGTTTGCATTTCGGAGCAACCCCCGGCGAGACAAGGAGGGAACGGGTTCCAATGGCATTTACGAAGCCACCCCTGCCGTGCCCGCTGAGATCAAGTCTTGGACAGCTACACTGCGCTCTGGGATGACGCCGAAACGCACCCCGCTGGCAGAGCTTTCGCCAAATCGGTCACCGAGTCCTTCTCAGCCCATCTGAGCAAAGTATTCAATGCCCACGTCACCGGTGGCCCCGGTCTGCCCTCGGCCAACAAATCTACCAAGACCACTCACAAGCCCACTGCCACCCCCGACCAACCCTCCACTGCAAAGACCTCCGCTAACAAGCCAACTCCTTTCACCGCCATCCAATCCGCCCAACGCAACGACCAGAAGCAGGCCAGCTGGGCAGCTAAAGCCGCAGTGACTCAGGGCCAGACCGTCAACTTCTCGTCCACCGTGCCCACCCACATCCGGAAGTTCGATCCCGCCGCCAGACCCATCCACCTGCCCGAGGTCCCTGGCCGCAAAAAAGACGACAGACTCTTTATTCGCCTGGACGCCGACTCCAAATGGCGCGAGGTTAATCCCGGCCTTGTCACCCGCCATGTGAACGCAGCCCTGGGGGAACACAAAGTCGCCCACATGACACTCAGCAAGACGGGTTTCTCCGTCACCCTTAGAGACCCCACAGACGCCAACAACGCTCTCATGGAGCTCATCCGCACTTCTCTCAGTGCCCGCGCCGTCGAGCCAGACGCCCCGTGGCACCGGTTCATGATCCCCAACGTGACCGCTACCGTCGCCTACATTAACAATGAGGGAACCCTCGCCTATCGCCCCACCACCATTGAAGATGTCCGTGAGGAGATCGAACTCGAGTTTGGAGGCACCATGCAACATAGCTGGGTTTCAGCTAGACCAGACCAAAAGAAAACGGTGTCCCTGCGGATCAACATCCTCAAACCCACCCGCGTCCCGGGCGCCATCAACATATTAGGACGCTCCCACGCCGTCTACCGCAGTAGACCCAGACCCCCGCGCCCCTCTGCCCCCGCCGACTGCGCCGAAGCTGCCGAGAACATTGTTCAAGCTAGCTCGTCCTTGCCTACTCAACCCGCCAACACCAACCACATCGTCTAAATTATGTATAAGTACACCCACAACCATATCAGTATCTTACAAGGCAATGTGCAAAAGCGCCACAGCGCGCAAAAGGCCCTACTAGAAATCGCAAACAAGAGAGGAGTGGACATAGTGTTGACTCAAGAGCCTGTCCTATAGGGCGTTCATACTATAAGTCACCGGATCTTTGTGCTTTCGCCTTCCTTTTATACCAAGGAAAAGAGAAGGATATCCGCTCGATCTGCTTCTTCTTCCGCATCGGATGTCGAGGAAACGTGATCGCCATGGAAGGCATCAATTTCAAACGACGCCAATGGGATATCTCCGCCAGCCCTCACGATTCGAATGCAGAAGCACTGATCGAATGGACGTAACGTCAACATCTCATGATCCAAAACGATTTCACTATCTCCACACAAGGACGAAGCTTCGTCCTGTTTCCTTGCGGCGGGAACCTAGAGCGTGGCAACGACCACTCTCCCCAGCCCCTGGTGTTTAGAACAAACGGTGTCACCAACTTTCCATTCAATTTTTGTAAAGTCATTAAGAATCTCGCGACCCGAATGCATGCCGACCACAACATCGCGATCAGTCGTGGTCTTACTCCCACCACTTCGCCTAAGATGTTTGCTCCGGTGACCTCTACCAAATCCCGGATCGCCGATCCTAAGAATAAACCGTCCATTGACGCTATGGACGTCGACACCACCAGGATTTCGCAAGTCAAACCTGCTTACAACAAGGATGGGTCGTCTGAGGGAGGAAAAGGAAAGAAGTGGGCTAGACGGTGTCAGGGTAGAGGCAGCGGACGTGTCCTAACGGAGGGATCCAGTGGGACTGGTGGAAAAAGCTCAAATGATACTGATGACTATGATTTGGAGTTGGGAGCTTGCTCGTATTACTCCGACAAGAGCCATTGGGTTGGCGGTTGTTTTAAACGGGTGAGGGGCCGAATATAATTGTGGCTACCTCTGCGTTGGGTACTGGTATCGATATGTTGGGTGTGAAGTTAGTGATTCACTTGGAGGGTGCTTGGGGGTTGATGGAGTTTGTACAGCAGAGTGGGCGTGCAGCTCGTGAGGATGGCAGCAGTGGGCACTCAATTTGTTGGGTTAACGAGGGGAAGTTGGACCCAGAAAAGTGGAAGCCAGTGTCCAGAGACGACAAAAAGCCCCAGAGTGCACAGCGCGAGCATGATCGTGCAATGCTGTTAGAGTACCTAAGCCGCAACGACCAGTGTTGTCGGCGTGTGTTGGATTGGTACTTGGACGATATCTCTGATGCATTGGGGATCGGCGCAAGAAGGTCGGTAAGCCTCACAACGTTAACAGGGCCGACGTGGATGAGGATGGCTTGGAGGCGGGAAAAGAGTAAGCTTCTGCAGTAGTCGTTGTAGAAGCTCGGACGGGTCGATGAATAGTGATGAGCATTTATACTTTGCGAAAGAAACACTGGCTGCGCTGTGTCAGCACTAGTTAAAGAAGATTTAGCGACAAAGATGGCCGCAGACATTCAATCCTTACGCACTCCTACCAAGTTGTCTTCCTTTTCCGGCCGACATTAGAGGTCCTAGACCTGCTAATAGGTTATAAACAGAACAAATCAAATCAGATAGCCGACTAATGGTACGCAGTGGCGGACTCCGAGCTGATTGCAATCAGAAAGGGTCTCCAAAGCATCCCGGAGCACCTTCTCCAAGACTGCGAGCGAGTCTGGATCTGTTCCGACAACAAAGCAGCGGTCACCCGCATGAACTCCAAAGCAACCAAAACGGGCTCGGTTCAGTACGAGGTGGACGAGTCCAAGAGGCAGATTACACGGTTCAAAAGCATTTCCAATATCAAGACACATTGTATCTGGGTCCCCGGCCACTCAGATATTCACGGCAATGAGAGGGCAAACAAACTGGCAACGCCGCGACAGCACCATGCGCGAGGTTTGCGAGCACCTCGCAAGAAAGGGCAGCTGCCTCATCCGGTCCGTTCAGAGCCTGGCCAACACTAAGAGATGTTTTCCACGAGCATACCGCCCAGAACAAAACTTCAAAGTTTGAAGAAAAGCGCGACTACACTACCGGTGACGTCATATAAGCTTCGTAACGTTGACCCGGGAGCCATCCCCCTCCGGTGACAGAGACTCCGACGCAGACACCGTCATGTCTGACGAGTCGAGCAGTATCAGCTTCCCCGCCAGTTTCGTCTAGAGTTATAGAGAGGAAAAATACACAATGATCAAAAAAGGATCGCGCCGGGCAGGTTTTACTTTCTCGGAGATCTCTTTTAAGTTGCGCTGAACAGAGAGGAGGTCAATAGGAGGACATGGAACTATCGGGTAAATCGAAAGCTAGGTTTGATAGGACTTTAAAGAATAAATTGACATGTCAATCAATCAACCTTTGGCTATATTTTAGCATTCAATAGGTCCTCATATCGTGATATGCTTACACTGTTAAGGTACAAGAAATAGTCGGAATAGTGCCTTGGGGCAACGATATATAAAGTTTACGGGAAATGTACAAAAGGTCTATGCTAATGCTACAATGTATGAGCTGGTTCATACCGTGAACTATATACAAAGTGTTGCCTACACGCGGGGTCAACATTACCATGTTACACCAATACCTCCGAGGTCAACTCTAACAATTCAACTACCAAGCCATTTTAAAATTCTTCCGTCATGGCTCACACCTCTACCCAGTCTCAAGAATCCTTAGGCTCATGCATCAACCGGATCAACTCCTCATTAAAAGGCTGCCCCAACAACGTCCAATAATTCGTATCCACGCCTTGAAAAGCCCACCGTCCAGCATCCGCCGCCATACTCGGCTGTCTCTCTCTACTCAACGTCGGCCCCCCAAAATCCTCACCTGTCGCACCACCTAGACCGTGGTCTTCATACATGCTCAACGATGGCTCAGGCGCACCTAGGAGGTTCATGGGGATTGTGTCGGACGTGGGCGGGAGAGTAGGGTTACTGGAGAACTGGTGGCCTTCGAAGCCGCGGAAGTCGAATTGTTGGAAGGTGGGGTCGAGAGTGAAGAGGTCGCCGATGGCTTCGAGGGGGGGCATGGATTGGTTGTTGAGGTTGGAGTCTTCGGGGTGGAGATTCATGTTGAGAGGTTGTGGGGGGTCGGGGTCGGGAAGACCGAGGTTCGTTGGGTGCCCGTTTTTCATGCGGTCTATGGTTGAGTACTCTGACATTGAGGTAGGGACTTGGCATGTCGGTTCCCCGGATACTTCGCGTGATGGCTTTCTAGTACGCAGTGTTACTGTGCCCAGATATGGCACATTGATGCGACATAAGCCCTTGGTGGAAGATGATAAACCCGTCTCTATGATGGGAAACAATTGTTGTACAATACAGGCAGCCTCGGCGGTCAACCGATCACTAGTCTTCCGGGCCATATCGTCAAGAAGCTTCTGTGTTGAAGCCACCAAACTCCTGTCCATTGAGCGTTGATGCGTCGTGACATGGGACGTTGAGTCGGAAGGCTCCGAAACTTCTCCTGGACCATTATGGTCAAGATATGACAAAAGTAGCGTCATGGACCCGACGAGTGCTGTATAGTCAATATGACGACAGCTCACTGAACTCATGGCACTCCGACGCATTTCACCAAAGCGGGTCAACACCTCACGACTAGATGAAAGACAGCAACTCTTGCTAAATTCGCGTTGCTCTACCGTCGCCCCTTTCATCATATACGGCAAGTGTAAAATGATCATGATGCTAAAGTAATGCATCTGAACCATAACCTGGAAGCAAGTCGACAGTGTGTCGGCGGTAATCGGTTTAGACACAAGACTCGGGGGAACCCACCACTCAGTTGGAATACTGTTAGCAGCCTCTCTAACCTGCTGATATATCCGCATAGTGACGTCCCGCGCATTTGCCGGCCGCATGGTATTCCGCTCCGTAATCTTGGCCGAAGCCACGGTTAATATGCGCTCTAACTTGTCTGTTTCGTCGAGTAGGGCAAGAGCCTCGGGCGTCGCGAAGGATTCATCTTGCGTGGCACAGGGTAAACCTAATAGCATGGATGTGTACCGATCGAAAAAGTTGAGACGATACCAAAGATAGGCGGGTGATGGCTTCCAAGCTGCGTCGGTCTGGTCGTCGACTGATGGGACCATGGAACGGATACCTTGGCCGAGACCCATTAGTTGGGCAAATCCAATTGCACGACGGCATAGAATCCATGCCTTGCGTAGGCTACCCAGGTTGGCCATGTACAGACACTGTATCAACAAGCATTCAATGCCCTCCAGAGTCCCCGTTAAGTCGTCATCATTGGTTACCATCATGGAGACGGCGCCATACCATTCATCGGTAAGTTGATTCAATGGTTTTGAAATAGACAATTCGTTTCTATCAAACGCAGGTTCGAGATGCTGAATAATAACAGCAAGTTGAAGTAGCTTCAAAGCCATACATAACGGATGTGCTGTTGCTGAAGGGAGCGTACGAATATGCTTGACAGGTGGCACACGGGGGCCTGTTAAACTCTGAACGGAAAAGGTCATCGCCAGGACAAAATATACGCCGGAGCTATTTTCGAATATGCGGTCTATATCCTCTTGTGGCGGGAAGAGTGGTAAAAGCTTGGTACGTAGCATATCAAGTTTTTGTGAACGTGGAAGAACATGTGGAGTAGCGAATAGTCGAAGGGAGTCGGTCTCGGGAGGCGTTGGGATATTACAACGCCAGTCTAGGACGTTGCGGTGGGGGTTCGATGCTGTATTCCCTTGCGTTGGCTCTGGTGCTTGTCGGGTTTTAGGTGGTGGCGCAGCTTGATTCACTGAAACTGACCCAGTATCGACATCTAATCCATCGTCTTCACCGTCAACATAGTCTTCCCCATCTTCATCGGCACTACCGAAGTCAATGGATGCCTGGTATGGCAAACTATCCGACAGCTTCTGACTGAATATGTCGGCGCTCGGTCCAACAGCACACATGACAACTTGTAGAGCCTTTTCCATCTCTGATAGCCGTTGATGTACCGACTTAGTCGAGACCGGCGGTTGAGCTTCGGGCTTCTCATCGGGTCCTGGGTGCTCGGGATACTCCTGGCTACGACATGAATCGCCCTTCTCCGTACAACGAATACACACGGAATCGCCACTCTTGCGGTATTCACATTTTATTTTGCGGCGACGGCCTTTACATGGATTGGTCAGTTACGACGATGAAGGTGATGGTGACACGGGATGCTTACATTGCCAACAGCTCTTAGTGCCTTTACGGACACGACGTTTCCCATTGTCTAGAAGCTGGCGCTTTTCATTGGTGGCGCCTGGGTGCACACTAGTAGTTGGTGACTCGATACCAGATATTGCGGTGCTAGGTCGTTCTATATCAGTGGGTGCCTGCTTCCGCTTGCGACTGGACACCGATTGTTGCATCTCTGTGGTATGAGCGGAAGAAATCCGTTTGTAGGAGTGGATGTGATGATGTAATGTCCCGCCACTAACAATGTTAATAAGTAAACCCGGAATAAAAGGGACCGTCAAGTGGAGTTAGTGAATGGGATAGGATGAACAGGTCAAAGTAACTCTAAACTAGGATAGGGAGACATCTGACATCTGAATGCGAATTTGTAACCAAATTAGCGAGGTGCTCCGAGCTGTGAAATCCCTGTTTTGAGAGACCAACATCAACAACATAATGGCGGTCACCTCACAGTCAGAATCTTTCGGCTGCAATCTGCATTGAATGTCTGAACATTAAGGCCAAGACCAAATTTATTTCCGGGATGGAGGTCCGCGGACACGAGATACCCTAATTCAGGGTTCCTTGAATGATATCATGATGATATAAACGGCAGCGCACGACAGGGGGAAGAAGCAAAAAAGGAAGGATCAAGAATCAAGACATGGTAAGAATGACATTGAATGGAAGATAGCTTACAGGATATATGTATATGAATTGACTATACAGTAATTCCCAGGATCAAAAGACTCGTCCGGTGCTCCATAGAATAGCGGCGGAGGAAGATGACAAGGCCGAATAATCGGTGTTGTTGGTCCGATTGACTGTGGGCGGACGAAGACGGCTAGAAAATAGAAAGAGCCTTTTGAACTCCAGTGTAGTAGTGTTGCGTGGGTGTAATTGCCGAAAAGGCCGAAAGGGTAAGTACAGATATTGATGGAGAAATGTGGGGTCCAAGTGTGAAAGTTGACGACGTTATTAAACAACAATCTGATAAATCATCTCAGACATGCTAATAAAAAACAATACAAGAAGCTTTAAGTTTCCGGTAGAGTGAGAGATACGCAATACACTATTAAACAAAGTGAAAAAAAAAAAGAAAAGGCCAAGCCAATCCAAGACCCTCTACTCGTCCTCACCACCGTCTATACGTTTCAATTACAAATCCCCTGGGATGCGCGCCAAAATATGTCGGGACAACCTCCATCAGGGCGGAATGCCGTGCTTGGTTGTCTAGCGATTTCTCCGTTTGGGGTGGATCGCGGCTCCTGGTTATATGCAGGTCGGCGTCTGCCACTGGATTCTGACGGACGAATTCGTCCGTCGACGGGCTTCTTTCGTCCGTGTCACGTGATTTGGAGGTATAGATGGTGTGATAAGGGGAATGTAACCCTTGCTCGTTTCGGTGAGTCGGGGCTGGCGTCTAGAGGTTGTTCCGATCCGGGGGTTTCAGGGGAGTAGACATAACCTTGGGTCCAAGTTATGGATGTCAGAATCAACGATTTGGGTTGAGTGCAGTGGTAAGTTTATCCATTTTCAATGACATTTTCAAAATTGGTCGGACCATGTGATCTCCGCTCCCGACACCCGGCCGCCGGAAGAATCTTCGACGCCGAAGGTTTTCCAAGCGTCATACCTGATGCTTTCACGGGTACAACCTCCAGCTATATTTTGACTGGCTAGTAGTAACACTGTTGTATAATAATCAATGTTAGTTGACAACATAGCCATGTGGGGGTAGTTTGACAGAACGAGCACTATACTCGGCCGGAAGACCACCGGAATATTCCTGCCATATGAACCGTCACTCAAAATAGAAACCTTGCCAAGATATTGTCAAAACTCAGCCATTCCTAAAACACGTATTCACAGTCTGTACGCTTAAGGATGGTCTACATCAAAATTGGTCACGTGCTCGTCACTTACAGCCCGTCTGTGTGTAGGGGGGCATGTAGGACGAATAACTTTGACTTCGTTTTTATGTGAGAGTATTGATTTATAAACAGAAACACGATCTACTCGGGCATGTATACTGTATTTTCTGTAGGATCGAATTCGTTGGCGATAGGTCTGCTCTCGGCACGTGAAATCATCATCGAAATATGCCTCGAGGAGAGTGGTTGACGGACATAGTGATCTGGGGGGTTAATATAGAACAAGGATATAGAATTCGTGCGAATCATTGAGTCCGTCTACATGCCTAGTCAATTTCAATCATAGATGTCCTGTCACTACGTCTAAGTATTCTAAGACCTCACAAGAACTATGTGAGTCCTATCCTCATTCGTGATCGGTTTGCCATGGGCTATAACATAGCTGTAGCGCTCTGCCTCAAAGCTAGAGGCACAGGGAGTAGTTAAAAACAGTGATGATATTGCCGGCAGCTCGATTTCACACATCTCGAATTCATTATTTCCGCCTGCACGTTGGTCAACCCAATGTTAGGGTTATTTGAATATACCCCACTCCGGTTTACACAACGCTGGTTAGTCATCATGGATAGGCCTTAATCTCAAAATCTGGAAATGTGAATTAAATCCGCTAAATAGCTTTTTCAACACGAGTGATTTCACGGGGATTGATAGTAAATGGGTATAACTTTCAATTGCACTTGGTAATAGCTCTAACAAACTTGGCACTAGCGTGGC
This sequence comes from Huntiella abstrusa, assembly GCA_025685495.1. Taxonomy (NCBI): domain Eukaryota; kingdom Fungi; phylum Ascomycota; class Sordariomycetes; order Microascales; family Ceratocystidaceae; genus Huntiella; species Huntiella abstrusa. The sequence continues at coordinate 557,226 of JAJNMT010000219.1, read as the reverse complement.
CAGACCATGACAATTCGAGGTGCAATTAGTATGCAGTTTTTACGGTTTTTTCCCTTACGCTACTTACACGGAGGCTTCCGCTTGTGAAGAGACTGTCGACTTGGTTCGAAGGTACTCTCCAATGTTAGTTCTTGTGAATTGATGACCTACAGATGAACGTAAGAGGTTATTTTTCGTTCTTGGTCCTGGAAATAGTGCCAATCAACTTAGCACAACTGTGGCAAGACCGTGGCCACTCAAGGTGCAAGAGGTGGACAATGTTCACGGGGGTTCTCCTCAGACCACTCACACGGAGGTTTCCGCTTGTGGGAAAACTGCCAGCTTAGTTTGAGCCAACACTCCATTGCTAGTAGTTGTATTTACCTGGAAATAGTCCCAATCAACTTAGCACAAGTGTGGCGATACCGTGGCGATTCGAGATGCCAGAAGTAGCCAATTTTTACAGTTTCTTTCCTCAGACCACTCACACGGAGGCTCTCGCTTATGGAGAGACTGTCGACTTGGTTTGAGACGACTCTCCAAAGCTATTTCTTGTATGTGCCCGGATATTGTCCTGATCAACTTGGCACAAGTGTGGCGATATCGTGGCGATTTGAGATGCCAAAAGTAGCCAAAGTTTTCCCTTACAACACTCGCACGGAGGCTTATGCCTGTGGGAAGTCTGTCAACTTGGTTCGAGACTACTTTCCAATGCCACAGATCTTGTTTGTGTCTAGAAATAGCTCCAATCGACTCAGCACAAGTGTGGCGATACCATGGCGATTCGAGGTGCAAGAGGTGGGCAATGTTCAAAGTCTTTTCCCTCGGACCACTCGCACGGAGGCTCCCGTTTATGGAGAGGCCGTCGACTCCGTTGGAGACTACTTTTCAATGCTAGTTCTTGTATATACATAGGAATAGTTTCGATCAACTCAGCACAAGTGTGGTGATACCGTGGCAATTCGAGGTGCCAAAAGTAGCCAATTTTTACAGTTTCTTTCCTCGCAACATTTACACCAAGTCTTTCGCTTGTCGGGACACTATCCACTCCGTTCGAAGCCACTTTCCAAAGCTAGTGATTTCATATTAAACACCTACAAACGGGCATAACATAGTTTTTTCATGTTTGTACCTGAAAATAATCCCGCCAAACTTAGCACAAGTGTGGCCAGACCGTGCCGACTTGAGGAGCAGTTGACATCACAGACAGGGGCCAATCTTCCATTTACATGTGTGTGCATATGCAAGTAAAACCCAGCAAAATATTTGGTCTCTCTCTAGACCTAGACCCCACGAAAACAAAAAAAAAAAAGAAGCTTCTAATTCTACAAAACGTGCAACATAATTCTCCGGAGTTGGAGGGTTTCACTCGGAAAATTTACCCTTCGGAACTAAGAGACTATCACCAATAAAGACTGAAAACATACCAAGAGCTGATGAACGTCAAAGCGCAAGTCTATATGTGCAAGGTACAACGTAATAGACACAACCTCCTAGTGGAGAAGTCGCTTAAAACACATGTTTATTTACCATATCGGTTTTGGATCGTCAGCTTTACTTCCAGGATACTCGCTTGTCAACCGTGTAAACAAGGTTCATCTCTGCCTCGTGCATGGCTTATACCTTCCTTCTACCGGTACTATCACGGACGACATGTGAAAAACCACTCGGACGTGGTTGCTCTGTCTGCAGATCACGTCTATTCACCAGACTAGACTTCCACGGCAGGAAATAATCAGCGGGAAGTGACTGATTTGTGGTCTAGACGTGAGTGTCATGAGAAGATATGCACCGACTGGGAAAAATGAAGATAACAAGTGCCCTTGCATAAGTTCCTATTCACGGATGCGGAGTGCTAGCGTAAAGAATAGTTGAATAGTGGAGTTTCTTGGAAAGAGGGAGGATATTTTGGATTCAGAGGGATATCACTTGGGACTGTTTTGTGTATATGATAGTAGCTCACACAGAAGCGGCCCTTTGCTGGATTTGGTAGATATCCCGAAGAATCACATTTTGAAACCATGCCACATGTTCAACTTTCCGTCAATGCACACGTCTCCTACCAAACCCCCGGAACCCCGGAACCACAACAACCCACTAACACGCCAAAACCAGACTACAAACAATCCATTTTCTTCGTCTATCCGTCTACGCCATCCATCAGGAACCGCCACCCACAAACACTATCGATAAATGCCATCTTAGTCTACTAAACTTGCGTAATGGTCGGCTCTTCCCTACTCCCATATCCTTTCCATGTGGCGCTTCATTTTTGTTCTACTGGCCCGTCTCGGGCGTAACTAGCGGCGAACGGGGCCTTTCTAGGGGTAGTATGGCACCCGTTGGATGACCCTTTTACCGGCTTAGTTTCGCACCTGCGTAGTGAGAGGCCGTTGTTAGTCGGACACGTCATTCATTTGTCAGCCCGTGTCGGGAGTTGACTTTGTTTCCTCTCTCGTCTCTTTTACTGATACTTATATGTGCACGGTAATATAGATCGACTGTGTAGATCACGAACAGACGCCCAGCCTTTTACCACGGCCACTGACAGTGACATGACAAGCCAAGAAATACTCAATATCTCGACACGGCTTAGAAACACTAGCCCGTCGAACAGGCTACATAGTTGGATCCTCCGGGTAACTATCATACACGCTAAACCCCACGACTTCATGCACTACCCCCCTGTCCAGTCAAACGTGGGAAACAAAACTACAGTCCCATAGGGCGTCTATTCCATCCTAAATCGCCGAAACCATAACACCAGTATGCTGGGATCCAAGGGGGAGGGCTCCTCTACATCCATGACTTCATCCTGCGGACCACTTAACTTTCCAGCCGCCAAACCAGCCAAGTCCCGCGTCGTGGGGTCACTCGTGTAAGAGGAGCGTGGGGAGAGGATATTTCCCAATCTCATGGAGCCATGAGCCAATTGATCAAGCGAGACAGTTAGCCCAGAGAATATAAATAAAGTAGCCGATGGAACCCACCGTTTCTAGATCTAAGACCTTTTGCCTTGATCCTTCTTCTGCTTTTTGTCTTGTCTTGAGATCCTCTACTAGCTCAACTTCTAGCCGCTTCGTAATGTTTACTCATATTACTAGCTAGCATCGTCTTTCGTTCTTTTAAAATCTCACTCTATTCATTCGCTTTTTCGCACGTTCTTCGCCTCAATCGTATCCGGTTTATACGTTCTTGGTATTACTTCTAGTCAGGGCAATTGCCCATCACACTCACATCACCTGTCGTTTGTCGTCTGTCACACGTCACTGAACCTGGCCGACTTCCTGTTTGGATTATCTGTGCTACATTGCGCTGCACGATAGTTATCATGAGAATAGCACGCATATTCGCCACGGCGCTTGCCGTTATATGTGGTGCCACTACGGTTGTAGCTGATAACTCGACTTCATCTATTCCATCGCTATATTCTACCTTGCCAACATGTGCTGTATGTGACATGGAATACTCTTACAGCGAGGCAGTAACTAACCAACCGTCCAGTACGAATGTGTCATCAATGCCCTATCCGTCTCAGAATGCGACGCCGCCGACGTCGAATGTACCTGTAACGACAAACCCCTCCGTTACAACGTAACCCTTTGCGCCCGTCAAACCTGCACCGTCAGCGAACAACTCAGTACGTCATCTCCACTCCCACCCTTACCACGCCCAACTAACCCCACCCAGCGGCCCGCAACACCACAGCCACCGCCTGCCAAGAACCCCTCCGCGACCGCTCATCAAAGTACAGCGCCGTCGGTATCAGCATGGGCGTAGCAACAGCCGTGTTCATCGTCATCCGCTTCCTCTTCAAATTCCTCGTCACTCGCGATACAATCTACGCCGATGATTGGATGGCCCTCGCTACTTTCTTCGCCGGTATCCCTGCCTCGGTCATCAATGAAGTCGGTGTCGTACATAACGGGATGGGGCGGGACGTCTGGACACTTTCCCTTCAGGAGGTGATTAACTTTGTTCACTGGTTCTACGTCATGGAGCAGTTTTACTTTTTGCATGTCGGTATGCTCAAGGTAGCCCTTCTTCTCTTCCTCCTCCGGATTTTCCCGTCTCCAAATGTTCGCCGGCTTCTTATCGCCACTATGATTCTTGATGTCGCCTACACGATTACGTTTATGGTAGCAGCCCTCTTTCAGTGCACCCCACTCAACTACTATTGGATGCAATATACCGACAACGCGACCGGCCACTGCATAAACGTCAACGCCCTCGTCTGGACTCACGCCTCAATCGGTATCCTCATCGATCTCTGGATGCTCGCCGTACCCCTCTGGCAACTCCGCAACCTCCGTCTCCACTGGAAGAAAAAGGCCGGTGTCGCTCTCATGTTCTTCGTCGGTACCTTTATGACCGTCATCAGCATCGTCCGGCTACATTCCCTCATCACCTTTGCCAACTCCTACAACCCAACCTGGGACCAATTCGACGGTGGCATGTGGTCAACTATCGAAGTAAACGTGGGTATCATCTGCTCCTGCTTACCTGCTATACGCCTGGTTCTTATTCGCTTCTTCCCCGTCGTCTTCGGTTCTACTGGTAACAGAAGTCATTACAATGACTCGGAAAGACAAAGCAACCGTACTCCAAAGATTCGATTGCCATCTCGTAGCAGACATACTGGTGCTTTTGCTTTGCACAGTGAAACCTCACAGATTGTCATGTCACGGTCTTATCAGGTAGAAGTAAGCGATAATATTGAAGGGGGCCTTCCACTAAACGACTTTGAGTTTGAAAAGAGACCTCGCACTTCAAGATCATGATCTGGGATTGTTGTTTTTATGGGTTATGAATAATGGGTGGTTTTTTGTTTTTCGTTTTGCTAGATTTTGTTTTTTGAGTTATGAATGTATACTTGCATCTTCTTCGTCATTTTCCCAACGCTCGTTTACCATGTCAAAATATAGCGAAAATGCTTCCAACTAAAAATGAATAAACATAGTGAGAGTCCAAAGTGATGATAACACGACGAACGATGGGCAAAAAGAGACAAAAAAACATACAACACCGGGTATTCGCACGTGGTCACCCACCGTACTACTAATCCAGCGCTCTGCGGCTTGACTACGGGGGAGCAGACGGGACCCCGTATTTTCCGCAGGCTATGGTCGTATGTGGGAGATTATGCTACTAGCAGACATTATGTACCTTGCATAGATCAGTTGCGCACTGTGCTTGGGTGGAATTTCCTTCCTTTATACAGTGTAGTTATGTATTGTATTACTGTACCCCACGTTATCCTACTGCGCTACCCCACAATTACTTTTATGCAAATTGTACATCTAATTTCATGAACAACCACTTCGAACCAATCCACATGTACCCATAAAATCAGACCAACAACAGAGTTCTGCCGTCAATTATCGATCCCTTCGCTGATGTCTCAGTTGGGATTGTGTTCTGCGTTTCTTTATGTACAGTACGACCAATCACAATTTGACTAAAGCATGTCTATTTTATTCCAAAGCTATCATTGGTCAGTATTTAGCTTATACCACCGCCAAACCGCTATTCCAAGGGACATAGACGCCATCACACGGCAGTGTGGCAGAACACCACCCGCTTTATCTATTGGAGTTGCTACTGCTTATAAACATTAGAATAGAATAACATGTAAGCTAAACTTGATGTACACACAGCCTTTATAGTGGTACTATATTAGGTGGAGAAGCTTCTACCCCGCGATTACTGTATCAGTCTGGTAATCACTGTTGCGGGGTATGTTTATGTACCTGCCGTGTCTCTCTTTGTAGAAAGATGCAATATAAATAGCGCCGTCATGTATAATAAAGTTTCCTTTCTAAACAACACATCCGTTGATTCATTATCACTCAAAACTTCATCATGTCTACGCAATACAAACTGAAAGATGTCACAGCTTTACCGGCTACTCCCGGTGACAAGGTCGAAGCTTCCATTGAAGGTCTGGATGGCGCCAAAGTCCTATTAGTCAATGTTGGAGGACATGTATCCGCTCTTGGTCCAAAGTGTACCCATTATGGTGCCCCCATGGTCAAAGGTGTTTTGACAGAGACAGGACAGATTCTATGTCCATGGCATGGTGGTAAGTATGTACCTACATATAGCCAAGACTCTCTCTACTGACGGTAACCAACTTTGTACTTTTAGCATGCTTTAATGCTCGTACGGGCGACATCGAAGACGCCCCTGCTCGCAACCCACTTCCCGTCTTTAAAGTCACTGAAGACAATGGCTCCGTCTACGTCACCGGTGACCCCACTCTGCTAGCTGCTGGTAGTATCGATCTGAAGTTTAACTGTCCTCAGGCTGATGCCCCTCCTAGCTCTGGTATTGTGGTTGTTGGTGGAGGTAGCGGTGCTGTTGGGTTCGTCGAAGGCCTTCGCACCAGTGGCCATAATGAAGCTGTAACGGTCATCTCCAATGAGGGATATCTACCTATTGATAGGCCGAAGTTGTCTAAGGCCTTGGTTGGCGACCCGAAAAAGATCCAGTTGAGAAGTCAAGAGTGGTATGATGAGGCCAACATCAAATTCGTCTATGACGAAGTTGTCTCTGTTGATCCCAAGGGAAAAAGTGTCGCAACGAAGGCTGGTAAGTCCTTCAGCTACACGAAGCTTATCCTGGCTCCTGGTGGAACTGCCAATAGACTTCCTACCACTGGTTTAGACGGAACGCTTTCCAACGTCTTCACCCTGCGTAGTGCTTCTGATGCCGCGGCTATCACGGCTGCTATCGGTGACAAAGGGAAGAACATTGTGGTGATTGGTTCTTCATTCATTGGTTTGGAGATCGCCAATACACTGTGCAAAGACAACACAGTCTCAGTGATTGGACCATCTGCCGTCCCCCTAAGCAGAATCTTGGGACCTAAAGTTGGCGCGGCTATTCAAGAAGGTCTCGAAGGGAAGGGAATCAAGTTCTACATGCGTGCCAAAACAAAGCATGCCCTTGCTTCGGAAAAATCGGCCACCACTGTCGGTTCAGTAGAGTTAGACGACGGGACCTCACTCCCAGCCGATCTTGTCATTCTTGGAGTCGGTGTCAAACCTGCTACTGGGTTTCTCAAAGATAATTCTGCCTTTTCTCTGCAAGAAGATGGTAGTTTGTTGACGGACGGTTTCTATCAAGTCCTTGGACATCAAGACATATATGCAGTCGGCGACATCGCCAAATTCCCCTACCTTGGCCCGGGAACCGCCGGCGCCACCCGCATTGAGCACTGGAATGTAGCACAAAACGCCGGACGAACAGCCGCCCAACATATCGCAGGAATCACGGGGGAAGAACCAAGTGTTCGTATTCCTGTTTTCTGGTCTGCTCTCTCGGCTCAACTTAGATACTGTGGTAACACGGCTGGTGGGTTCGACGATGTGGTCATTGATGGGGACTTGAAGAAGCGAGCTTTTGCGGCTTATTATACTAATGGGGATACTGTTGTGGCAGTGGCTACTATGGGTAAAGACCCGGTCATGGTTGATGTTGCACAAAAGATGGCACGAGGAAAGATGGAAAGCAAGACGGAGATTGTAGGACGTCTGAGCAGTTAGGATTTCTGTGATTATGAATCATCGCAGGTCTTGGGTCGATTACATTATCTACTTTTGGACATGCATTATGTAGGATTTCAAAAATCAAATTAATTGCCTAATTGGTATGAATTGGTGGTTTGTGCAGTTGTAATGTGTGCATATTCCTGGTGAAAAGTTTAACCCGGTGAAAAGTTTGCGGCAACTGGGCAACCAAGGTGAGGCCGAACAAAGGTCCGTGATTGCTGGTTTTGAAGGAAAAAAACTTTGGAGTTTGTGTTATTTGGTTTGTGCGGCGGGGTCGTTATCGGTGAGGTCTAGACCTAGAATAAGAAAAGAGCCTCAGCGTAATGAGTGAAATACCAATGCTGCAAGGCTGGGAAAAGATCCACAATGATGGAATACTAACGCATTCTTTTGAAGTGTAATATTGGTGATCTGTCTAACATGTCAAGAGGCACGTGAGCAAATAGCAATGAGCATCTGTTGTATGACAAGCTCAAGTATTGAAATTTTTGGAATCACACAGAGACAATGAGAGATTGGTTGAACCGACAAACGATCAAGTTTGCTAAACACATTTCTAGATGTGCATGACTTTCTCATGGCATGAATGATCGCTCTGTTAGACGGGATGACGTGTGATGTGGTAGGGTTACATTACAGTGAAGGGTTGTCTTGGAACCATGCACTCGGAATAAACTTTGTTCGTTCTGCAGCACAGCACAATCTTCACTTTTGAAAAGAACAGGTAGAAAAGTGTCTTCTTTTTTCCTTCTAGTATGTCTTTTTCAGCGTCTTTGCGGTTTAATCACCTTGTTGGTCATGCAGGTCGCATGCAGGTACCGCATACTGGATATACATTGTATGTTGGCTTGGCTAGGTACCTGTGGTGGCGGGAGGAGGTAGCTTGGCAGCTTGGTTGGGGCAGTGTGGTACTTGGTTGGTGGTGTGGTGGTACATATGTATGTACATTGAATGGGCCTGTGCTTGTTTTTGTCGAAGGATGGTGGTCGTGGGAGGATTTAACGGCACAGTTGATTTGGGAAATTGGTGGATTTGGTGATAACGAGGTCGGCAACATGTGTTTGATTTTGTTACTTGTGTGTGTGTATGTACATACATAAACATGCATATCATGTGCGAACTCACCGCTTATCCCATGCCACCTCCATGTATCTCACGATAGCCTCAGTTTACCGAACCCACTCCGCCGTAATCCAAGCCTACATGCACCCCAAGCCTATATCCCCAGACAACGAGCCGATTTCCTCCCTTCCCATCTTAACCTGCATGACGCTTACATTACCGCCAGTGTAAAAACCAGTCCAAACACAGCTGGTCCCAGCCTACTCGCTGCCGAGCATGCGGTCTTTGCGCTCTAGGATTACCAATACGGCGTACTTTGTATAGTGGTAAGGCGGCGCATTGCCGTTTGTTGTTGTTTACTTTTACGGTGGTGAGGGGATTTGTTGTATGCAATTGTACATACATAATAGACCAGCGACGTAATCATGGCGGGGGAGAAGATCAATTCTCATAGTTGCAGAAGTGACGAGACGATGTTAAAAGTCGCGACCCTGCTTCCTTTTCTTCCTCTCCCTTCTCCCTTTAAGCCCCTCTTTGGATGGTGAAGAGTTTTCAAGCGGCACGACTTCTGCTTTAAGATATCTGACTCTGTTCAGGTCTTGAATTTGCCGATATCCATCCTTTTGTCTTATTTTCTAAAACACTGGTCTATTGTTTGGTTTCGTTGGACTAAGTGTTTAGCGTTTCTTTCATTGTGTTGATTTCACACTAATTCGTTGACGTCAACGTCATTCTGAATCCGCCTCGCTCGCTATTCACGACTACTATTTTACGACTCATATGCTTATGACTTATCGACGACCTATTATACGCCATATTACGTCTGCTCTTACCTCGCGCTTACATACAAAACTGCAACTTCCCCACCAATCCAACAACCAGACGCCTTTAATTTTCTGCCGCCTGAAGATCTTAAAACCACACAATTAGGCTGAAAAAATCGCCTTGTCTCGATTCTGCCTGGGCTTAGATTCATCTTCTTGGTTGTATCACCGCCGCTTCCCCATCAATCGCTATAAGAGGCCCCGTGAGACCCGCTTTCCTGCTTTGTGCTCGCATATTTACCCCCAAGAACGGAATTCATCCACGGTTAAAAATCCAGGTGCCTTATTCCACGCTTCCTTTCGATCAAAGGAACCTTGGTGTATCCACACTATCCACTTGCTTCACCAAAGCTTCACCAAAAATCCCATGTCTTCACGACTGTACTCTGTTGAAATCACTTTCGAACCCCAGGCCTCCCATAAAGAAGCCTGTCTTGAAATACAGTCGTCTGACTCTTCTAGCAAGCCTCTGCTTGGCTAGTTGACCGACCTGTGCTTTGTGCCCCAACGGGCCAACCGTCAAAGGTTGCTTGGTCGTCACCTGGTATGTCATGTCCCCTCCTTGAACATTTTGTACACTCATATGCACCCCTCGTTGCCCCTTTGATCACCCCGGAAAGGTTGACCGCATACCGTTGTCACCTGCATCGGCCTCCTGCTTCGGTCTCTCCTTTGCACGATAAGTATAGCCTTGGATTTGCTCGGCTCCTGGTTCAGGAGATAATGGTTCGTCCCTTGCTGTGTAAAACCTTGTATCTCATCCGTCATGCACTATGAATAGCTGGGTTTATGACTGTAATATGCTGCATCTGTCTGCATCATATGCGCAATCGCACAAGACCTAGTCGGGTCAGCAAGCACTGAGTACAAGCTCTTAAATATATCCACATCTCCACAGGAAAAAGGTGACAGATTCCGTCATATCTGAAATCCCACTAGTTGTTGGGACTTCTACTACCCGCTTTGCTATCCCCAATCGAGGGGTTGGCATCGTCGTGGTTGACAGGGTCTCCCTCCAAAGTCCAACCAGTCCTTGGTCTTAATCTCATCCAAAGTCCATGTCAAGACTCATATCAATTGCTGGTCACGATCACCAGATACCCAAGCAGCCCTGCTAACCCACGTCTTGTTCATAGCCACTTTCTGGTGTTCCCTTACCCGACCTCATTTCTTTGTCCAATCAGCACAAACACACATTGACCTGTTGTGTGCCCTGGTACATTTTGTTTTGACTCGTTGTTTCCACGCATTCGAGTTCCGTTCTGAAAGGTCCTTGACTCTCTTTTTTTGCTGCTGCACAGGCTCCCCCTGGCTTGATCAAAAACCGCCATTTCCCAAATTTCATCTCATCTACCCGCCCTCTTACTAGAGTAGTGGGCTCGAGTTTGTCCGTGGGACTCCGTCATTCGATCGGGAAACTAAAAAGCACGGGGTATCTTGTTATCGAAACTTTTTCTACCCTTCCTTGTCTTTTCTCTTGAATCTTTTTCGAATCTTTTTTCATCTTTTCTAGACATCTTCTTCTTACTTTACTTTTCACTGTACTTTAAACTTCCGAATAACACGACCCACGCCTACGCCTACGCCTTTTCGCTTCCTTTTTCTCTTTACGGACACTTCATCCCGTCGCGCATTTTCTTTTGCCTTCAAATCGTTTAATGCTACACTGCATATTGGTGTTATTCCTTCTGAACGACATACTATATTTCGATCAAAACCTCCGACGACAAACGACAAACTGACGTTGAATCGACCCAGTAATTAAACTCACACACTCGTCATCCTCCGAATCCGTCGACTTCGTCTTATTCGATCCATATTCCTACACACCAGAGCTACTTGAGATAGTTTGCAAACTCACCGTCGTCAAAGTATCTACGAACCTGTAAATCTACACCTTCCAGTATTATTGGCCATGCTTTCAGTCAACACCACTTTGCGATCCAGATCACCATCGCCTTCACCAAGTGTTCCATCACCAGCTCCTTCCGCAACATTCACTACCACGCCCCTAACCCCAACTATGGACGTCCCACAAACACACATCACATCCTCGGCATCGGGATCGTCGCCAATTATTCCAGTAGCAGTTCCGGCAACAGTACAAGATCTTCCGCCAATCAAGTGCTGCTGTGGTCGACATGATTGTGAAATTTACAAGAACAATTGTTCCATTCTTTCTCTTGTCGAGGATGATATGCGGGCTGCCGCTCAGCTGGGTCAAGTAAGTCTACAACTACGTTTAATATACAGTAGAGGTGGAAAATATGCATGCCAATCTGTACCGATATCCGTCATTTTACGGAGCTTGCACTTTTTTGGCTGCATTTGAGGCGCCCTTGGGGTCGGCGCATATATATTCGGGGACAGGGAGAATTATGTGACGAGAAAGGCATGTGAGGGAAGCCCTTCGATCTAACGTGCATTTCTTTGGTGTATTGTCCTGCGTCCTTGAAATAATGATTGTCCGCCACCAACGGGTGTCACTGATTTTCCTTTCCTTTCCTTTAGCTTTTTTCATTGCGATATATAGACGCATGAAACCACCATATTATGGACTTCCCATCACTAACATTTTCGCTTCAGGCTTTATTACATCGTCATGAGACGTATATGGCTGAAGCCGAACGCGAGCGGGTAGCACTGGAGGCACGCATTCAAGAATTGCAAAATGACAAAAAGGAATTGGAGGCACAAAACGACAGAACGAGCAGAGAGAATCAAAGTCTTATGAAGCAAATCGACATTCTCAACGACTCAGTACAAGATGCCGATATCAAAATTCAACAATTAGAAGCTAGCCTTCTCACATCACAACAAACAGTACGCAAACTGGAGGGTGCCACAGCACGAGCAGCGGATATGGAACGCCAAATTGCCGTTCTCGAACATGAGCAAGATACTCTTCGCGAAAGTCACCGGAAATCAGAAAGCGACAACCGGGATGCCATGCAACGATGGAGAAGGGCAGAGCGCAATATCATGCAACTACAAGAGCAAATAGAGCGCATGGAACAAGAGGCACGTGAGGAACGGGAGCGTCATGTGGAGATTTTGGGGCGTATGGAGAGACAACGTGAGGTGGAAAAGGAACTCAACACAGCGGCCGGACGTCTCAAGGGGGCTGCGGCAGCCAAGACATTATCTTCTGTTGACAGTTTACCAACAGGGGATAAGAATGGTAGCAACGTTGTATCCCACTTTGTGAGAGATCTGTTGGCCGATAACGCTAATCTTCAGCTTGGTATGTCGGAGTTGCGTGAGCTTCTGATGAATTCACATGACGAGATCCAAGCATTACGTGAGCAATTAGTGTCTCATCAACCGATGGCACAACCTGGCGTCACCACTGCTCCTTCTGTTGCTGCGACTGAGAACCCCGAGTCTACGCCTCAATCACCATCATTACAAAACTTCCCCGGTGGCGCACCACCACAACGGGAAGTCCATGTTCACCACCATTACCATGTGGCCCAACCGAAACGTACAGCTTTGAAGAGTACCAAGAAGAAGCGGAATAGTTTGGTTCCTGGCATGTTTAACCCACCAAACAGTCAAAATGGGTCTGGATTTGGGGCTTTGCGCTCGGCAGTGACATCACCAGGACATTCTAGACGGACGTCTATCTCACAAAGTGAGATTGGTAGTGATGGTGGTCTCATGTCACCTACGCAAGAAGTTGGTATGCGTGGCCATAGACAACGTGATTCTGTGGCTTCTTCTATCTGGGCACACAGCAAGCGTGACTCTCTCAACACTGTCGCCACATCTAACCGCCGCGACTCGATTTTCTCGGAACGTCCATCGGAATATGCGGATTCTTCTGTCGCTTCATCTCCAGTTAGCAGTCGCCCTATGTCTTTTATGAACGATGCGGACTTTGCTCTTACTTGCCCACCAGGACGTAAGCACAAGAAGAGAGTATCAGATATGTCGATTTGTGTAAACCAGGCTGGGATTCATGCGATTGCTGAGGAGGATGATGCAAAGTCTTTGTCGGGCGTTACTAGAAGGGAGACGTCGATGTCGATTGCCGAGGAGCTTGCGGGGCTTAGTGACGGGAATGAGTTTTCTTTCGGCGGCGATGCTGACGATGAGACGTTTGATGATGACGAGGAGGAAAGCGAGTCGATGGATGATCTTAGCCCCTTGCCAGCAACGTTGAAGCGCGTGCCATCTCACGAGTCTATTATCTCTATTTCTGGTCTGGATATCCATACTCTGAAGAGCAGACCTAGTCAGTTGACTCTTAGACCGCTTGGTACGGCGTCAGCAGTTATCACGGATGTGGTAGCGCAATCAACAATTTCTTACCGTCCATCTTCTGATATCCGGTCGAGTCTGGCTGGATTGGCTGGCCGTGGTGGTATGCAGGGTAGTGACTCGGCGTCCATTTACTCGAGTTCGCCGAATAATAACACTGACATGCCCAAGGCTCGTGGTGGAGGTTGGTCGAAATGGGTTCCATGGGCCGGATATACATCCAGCACTAGTGCTAGCAGCGCGGTAACTTCGACGGAAGACAGTAGCTCAGCACCATCATCGGTCGCTAGTGATAACGGCATCACGCCAACTCAAACACCCGTCAGACAGAACAAGGGCAAGTCTAAAGCCGGAGGTGATGAGAGTAGCGGGTTGGGAAGTAGCCCGTCGGCGTTCTTTAGAACACCTGGTGTGAACCAACCTGGGTTTATTCCGGGATATTGGGCGGGTGCGAAAACGAAGGGCATGGCTGCTAAGGCGTTGGCTGATACTATGGCCGGGCACCAGTAAGCTGATGAGCCATTGTCCACGGAGATTTCTTTTGTCTTTTTTTTTTTCTTTTCTTTATGTCTTGTTGGATTTTGGGTTGTTTTTTTTTTACTTCATTGTGTTTGGGATTAGATTTGGAACTTTGCATAGAGCCCACCGGAGGCCGTCATATCCGAGAGATTCCTATAGTAAGAATCTTGTGTTTTTTTGGTTGTTTTTATATTTTTGGTATGGGGTGCACATAATTTTGGGCGTGACATTCGATACGCTTTTGGGCGACTTGTCTGGAGTCATAATGTCTTGTGTTGTGGAGATAACCAGTTCATTACCTTTTGAGGAAATGCTTATATGGGTGTTTCTGAGTACGTTTAGTAATAATTTTGTTAAATATATGCATACATACATAGTAACTCGGTCTGATAAAAAAGCAATATCGAAATCTGCAGTGATGATGAAAAGACCCGTGGCTGATGATGTGAGTTCTACAACTGGCTTTATTTCAAGTCTTGACACTGAGAAGTCCCCTAATCAAGGTCCTAATAGACGGGGGTTACAGGATCCAGGCGCATTAGTGTGACCAAGGGATTGCTAAATCGGGTAATCGCGAAAGAGCAGGATGGAGCTGGAAGTGGAGGGTGGGCGGGTAGAAGCAGGTGCGTGGTAAAGGAGGGAAATGACTAGAAAGGGAAGGGAAGGGAAGGGCTTAGATGGGAGTTTTACGGAGTTTGGAAAGTGTTGTGTTGGTTTTTAGAAAGGAAGTGACTTGTGTATGTACATATGTAGATAACGCAAATTGGCCTATGAGGGAGGGTTTCCAAGAAATGATGTCAGTTCCATAGATAGTCGGCTGTGGATTTCATTGGTGATCCGTGCATTGCGTGGTCTTTTGTGGGTGGGTATTTGTCGATCAATTTCTCTTTGGATGCGGGGAACTGGAATTTTTTTGTGAGTGATGGGCTGGTCTGGAGGGGAATTGCTTTTGGGCTGGATCTTGGTCGGCGTACAGGCTGATGAAGGGACGTATTCTTGGAGTGTCAGGTGAGACTTGTTCAACGCCGATATTGGATGTAGGGTCTAAACCCTGATGGTTGGGTCGTGTCACACACACGTTGATATCGTGGAGGGTGGGTCTTGTCTTTGGGCGATGTTTTACTTTGGTTGGGACTGGTTGGTGGCGTTGAGGATGTTCTTGGCCGGAGGGGACGTGTTGGTGGCCTGACATTTGCTTGTTGTGTACATGTTCTACAGCAGAGGGTTCATCTATACCGAAGTCAAATATCGTCGTTACTGTGAGAATAGGTAGGACCTGGTCTTGCGATGTTAGTGCTGACGATGGACCCTGTAAAACTATCAAATCCTTCCTTTTGACGCCTCCACCTCGGCTATATTCATAGGTCTGGAATTCACTGGCCAATCAATTTGGAGAAATCCCGTTTTCAAGGTCACAGTAGACTTATGAAGGCCCGGTCGTACATATAACTAGAATGGCAATACGTGCGAGAGCTGAAGCGGGAAGATTGCAAACGAGTCGGGGACCCTGTTTACCTATAGGGTGGTATCACTTTTTTTACCCCTTCTTCTCTCTTTTTAGTGTGTATGTGTGTCTTTAAGTGGGTTGTGGTTTCGTGGATATCTTGACCGTTTGTTTCGTTCCTGACTTGCATATGTACTTAAACGTAACGCCATCTGTAGTGTATTCGTCACTGTCCACTTCTATTCCGTTTTAGGCCGGGTCTATTGAAGTCTCCTAAAAAAACCGACCAGACCAAACGGATCCTTCTTTGTCAATCTACAATTCCCAGAGAGAAAAAAATATACACCAAGATCCCTAATCCTTCAGATGTCGGCTACATTCAAATTCCTATTCTCCTGATACTTTTTTCTTCCATCGATTCTATTCGTCGCCGACCCTTGGATTTAGTTCTACCCTAACCTATCAGAACATCGCGCCAACGTATTCTTGTCGTTCTACAACTTGACAGACAGACAGACAGACGGGCTCCTTCTCTCCATTCAGAAAGATCATCGCCAACTTGCCTTTTTTTCTCCCCAATTTGCCGATTAACATCACAAGTCAGCAATTTCGTCCCTCTTTTTCAACAAAGGCTCTTTTCCTCGCCTAAAACAAAGTCTCGTCTTGCCTTGACTATCTATCACTCATCATCGTCAAACTTCCCATCAATATACTCCTTTCCCCCCGTTTTGTCGTTTTCGCATTCTCGTCAATCTTCAAACCTCCATTTTCCCGTGTTAATCGCCCTTTCCCTCTTTAAGCCCCGCACTTTCCTCAATTCTCAATCCAGAGTCAACTACCCCCCCTCCCCCCCCTCTTCATCCCATCCCTTGCCGTAATAGCCGTTTTTTTTTTTCATTTTTCTCTCCTGCCCTTTCTGTCGTGAGGGCCTGGTTGCTTTGCCATACGATACGGCTAACGGGAGTTTCCATTGCTTGTTCTACATGCCGTTTTCATCGTTCTTTGATACACGCCCCTCTTTCTCGGATCGGCTTTAGATATGTTTGAGAAACATGTCCCCGCGGCCATGAGTTATCTCATGGACCGGTCTACGGATCCCCGCGTGGGGTCCGCCACTTCGAATTCGTCCGGTGGTACACTTAGCAAGGTCACTTCCGGATCAAAGTCATCAACTTCGCTTGGATCTCTGCTGGGAACATTGGTTCCGGTATTGGTTTACTCGGCCGTTTGTTTGTCAATATTTTGGATCTTGAGACGAAAGTTTCCTAGAGTTTATTCACCACGAAGTATCGTTAGTAGCTTTTTACCTCAGTATGTTTTCTTGGTCTACATTCAACTCACACAGATACTAACAATCTACTACCCCCCGCTACAGAGAACGTAGCAAAATTCTAACAACCCATTACTTTCAATGGGTACTTGAGTTCTTCAAACTAGAGGACACATTTGTCCTTCAGCACATTTCTCTCGACGCCTATCTTCTTCTGCGCTTTCTGAAAATTCTGTCCTTGATATGCTTCATTGGCATGTGCATTACTTGGCCTATCCTTTTGCCTGTTAATTTGTCAGGTGATGCTGGCTTGACTCAATTGGACAGCATGGGAATTGGCAATGTCACTAACTATAGTTGGTTGTATATTCATCTCTTTGTAGCCATTTGCTACTTCAGTATTGTCATGTTCACCATTTACCGCGAATGCATTTACTACATCAACCTACGTATGGCATATCTTTGCTCCGATTTCGAAGCCCAAAGATTATCCAACCGCACCGTTCTTTTCACCTGCGTACCAGAACGTTACAGAGACCCTGCTCGTTTGAAGAAGTTATTCGGCGAGGATGACGTCGTCAATGTTTGGGTTCCACAAAACACCTCGGCGCTCGAGCGTTTGGTCAACGAACGTCACAAGACTGCTTTGAAATTGGAAAAGGCCGAAATAGAACTGATTAAAATGGCCAACAAGTACCGCCAAAAGACTATGTCTCCCGAAGAGTTGGAAGCTTTGGAAAACAAGTATGTCGCCATGTTCTCCCCCGAAAAGAAGGACTCTGTCGATACCTATGAGACCAAGATTAGCAGCGATACAACCACCACCGCCGAACGTTCGGAAACTCTGGACGAACAAAAGCCCCATGATATGGTTTTGCAGGGGGCCTCTATGATGGAGAATGCGACCCAGGTTCGCTCAGTTGCCGTTGTTACTGCTACTGAGCTGCCGACAAGTGACATGGCTGTTGATCCTGTGACGGGCCACTTGCAAATGCCAAATGAGCTACAAGGCGATGATCAGCAAAACCAACTTATCCGCCAGTCGTTACAGCTTGCCCAGAAGCTTAGTAACGAGTCATTTGAGCTCACCAATATGTCTTCTTCTTCAGATGACGCCCTCAATAACATCTCTAGTGTTAATACCACTGCGGTGATGGATGAGGATAAAGTTGCCGTTCACACTGAGACTTCCGATCTTCCCGAGACCGTTATAGTGTCTCCGCCCACGGAAAATGCCGAGACCGTCATCGGCTCTTCAACCGCCATTGAACAACCTGAACAAGTCCGCCCAAGATATAAAGAACCAACAACCACCATCCCAATGAACATCCGTCAAACCAACCAAGGGCCTCTTGCCGACCGTCGCTTAGGAGACCCCGAATCCGGAACCTACCATCTGCCAGATATGAGCGGGTCAGTAGCCGCTCAATGGGTTCCCCACGAAAAGCGTCCATCGCATCGGCCCTTCCGTAACTGGTTCCGCCGCGTTGACACTATCAAATGGACACGAAACCGCATTTCCATTTTGAACCCGCAGATCTATAAACAGCGCAAAGCCTTGCTTAACGGTAATGGCAAACCGATAGCGTCCGCTTTTGTCGAGTTCAAGACACAGGCTGCCGCTGAAAAGGCCTTTCAGACACTTACCCATCATCTGCCGTCACACATGTCCTCCCGTTATATCGGAATCTCGCCGGACGATGTGTTGTGGGACCGGCTTAACTTTTCGTGGTTTTCACAGTTAATTAGAGGTATTGGGATGACGTCGGGTGTTTGGGCTGCCACCATCTTTTGGTCTATCCCGTCAGCCTTTGTTGGTGCCATCTCAAACATTGAGTCGCTTGCCAAGTACCTCCCGCCTCTCAAGTTTATTCTTCTGTTTCCGTCGGTTATCAAGAGTGTTATCCAGGGTTTCATGCCTGCGTTGATGTTGTCGTTGCTTATGGCTATTGTTCCGTGGCTCTTGCGTAAGGCCGGTCGGGCACGTGGTTTGCCTTCTGAATCTCAGATTGAACTGTTTGTACAGACTTCGTATTTCCCGTTCCAGGTTATCCAGGTCTTCCTGATCACTACCATTTCGTCGGCTGCTTCGGCTGCTCTCATGGATGTTATCAAGAATCCTACCAGTGCCGCATCGCTATTATCACAGAACTTGCCCAAGGCATCCAACTTTTATATTTCTTACATTCTGGTGCAGTGTCTGGCGGCCGGCTCTGGTGCCTTGGTTCACCTGTTTGATCTTTTCCGTCATCAGATCGTAGCTCGTAACCAAGATCATCCCCGGTCAGTCTACAAGACGTGGCATCAAATTCAGCCAGTACACTGGGGTTCTATTTTCCCTGTTTTCTCAAACATGGGAGTCATTGCCTTGTCATACTGCTGTATCGCTCCTGTCATCATGTTCTTTGCTTCAGTCGGCATTTATATCATTTATGTGGTGTATCGCTACAACTTGATGTATACCGCAAACTCACGTATTAACTGTCGTGGGTTGGTGTATCCCAATGCCTTACTGCAGCTGCTGACGGGCTTGTACATTGCTGAAATCTGTCTTCTTGGTCTGTTGCTCTTGAAAAAGGCCATTATCCCGGGAGTTATGATGGGTATCTTCTTGGTGTTTACCTTTGCTTGTCACATGTCATTATCAGCGGCTATTAAACCCCTTCTTTATAATCTTCCTCAAACCATCACTAGCGAGACGGAAGAAAGACGCCGTGGACGGAATATCCACATTGGTAGTGACAATCCCATCCCAAATGCAGATGGCTCCATCTTTCGTGGTCACACGGCTGGTCCGAGTGACATTGATGATGGCTTTATAGTCCCTGAGCACGAATCCCAAGTCCCCCATATCAACGGTGGAAACCGTGACCTCCAAGGTGCAGACACCATGGTTAGTCTCGTTTGGCGAGATATGATCCAAAAAGCCAAGGAAAAGGTCATTACTGCCATCATGGACACTCCGATTCGTGCACTTTGCAAGTATACTTTGTACTGGGTTGACCCACCTAGAGATGAACCACCCAACTTCTTGCAACGCTGGATGCACCCGGCCCGCTTCGACGACTTCAACCATCTTTCAAAGATTGTCCCGCAGGGTTGTGGTGACCCACGAGATACATACCCACGTGACTACCACCGGAGAGCATACTGGCCACCAGCTATGAGCACTGGAGTCACGACATTGTGGATTCCTCGTGATGATGCTGGGGTGTCGGCACAGGAGGTGAAGTGGACTAGTAAATATGTCAAGATTTCGGATGAGGGTGCTACTCTTATGCCGGATGGAAAGGTGCGGGTGAATATTGAAAAGGCCCCGGTGGGCGAGGTGAGGGTTGTATATTAACGGGGTGTTGAGATATATTTGTAATGGTTCGGTTTGTATTTAGTTTAGGTTTATTGTTGCGCGTTATCTGATTTTATATCCAGAGACCCGGTAGGGTTTAGTTTTGTACTACTTGGCTAATTTACCAATATTAGAGATTACATTATTGATTAGAGTGAGGTGATGCTTTTGTTTTTAGTGAGGATGGAGAGTTGGTGGTTATTGTGAAGATGATGGCAGATTGGATTGGTGTTTACATGTGAGGAGAGAAAGTGAAGTTACAGTGTCATTGGTCTACACCCCGAATGCATCTGGGCCTATTCCTCCGGGTTATTCGTATCGGTTACTTATAGATTAACGCCCTTGAATGAGTCCTTCATCGTCACACCCACGGAGCCGCGTCGGCAACAATACCATTGGCCTCTCCAGTATCTCTATATTTGGGATATCATCTATCTGATTGGACTCGTAGATACATACACCACACCAAACAGTAATGACATCAACCCAAGCTACCCCTTTGAAAGAATCCCCAGACAATCAGAACAAGACAATCCCTTAAAAATCACCACAGATACATACTCCCATGGTACCGGATCCAAATCAGGTGAGAGGATGGAGGCCCTCTAGATGGATTCCAAACGAGCTTGTTCCGCCGACACTATTCCCTCTCTTGGCACGACAGTCCAGGACTATTCTGGTGGTATTTTGGTCTTGGTAGCTAGAGCCAGGTCATGGTAGGTGACATTGGGTAGAGTGGCGGGCGGTAATGAGGTTGTGGGGGCACGGGTTGGTCTGGTCGGGCACGGGGTTGTGAATTGGGAAGTGGAGGGACCTTTGTCCGTGGAGTTCCGGAGTCAATAGCTGTTCTTTTCGGAATGGAAATACATTACCGGTTCTCTAAAAAGTCAACCTGACTCGCCACTCACCTCCCCCAGCCCATAGACTGGCTACCCACCCCGCCCAAGATAGTCTGCCCCGCAAACGTGACGTGGCCTACCAATACAGGGACATGCCCACGGCAAAGACATCGTCTCCCTCGAGCACCAGTGCGGTCCAAGCAAGCAAGTCATTGTTCTCGGTCGACGATGCGATATCCGAGAATTGACCGTTGACTGTGCATACCACACATATGAATAGCTAGAACCCTAACGTTAGGGCTGCGAGACTAAGACGAACTGTTGGAGTTACAACGTGGTGGTTAAAGTTAAAGTAGTGCGGGACTAGAGCAATCATGAATTGTTTGCTTGTCAGGTGGGTGATGAGGTGAAATGCATAGGTTGTCGGAGTCGGAGTTTGGCTAAGGATTGTGTATGTAGAATAGGAGCGATGAATACGCAATCCATTCACCTGAAATGACACCCTCCTTGCATGTACATACATACTAGCTACGATATCCTCACGTAACAATTTGGAGTAGAGAGATCTTGTATGCATATATAGAAACTGTCATATACATACCACCGCCCTTTTGTCCCGTCACATTCCCCAAAAACCAAGCTCATCTCGCGGAAGGTTCACCACTTGCCATAACCACCACTTTCACATGCCCGATTGATAAGATAACCCAGATCTACCAAACCGACCCCCACCGGTATCGCACACCTACATAGTAAAAAAATCGCTCTCCAAAATAAATAGCCAAGCGAGAACCTCACCAACGCCGTCAAGGCAACGCCAAAATCTCTCAGTGGCCACTACATACACCGGCGCCAAGATAAATTCTCCTCTTCGGCTGCTATAGCGCTAAATACGCGCACTGCCGGTAATGCCCCCCCGGAACCTACTAGACTCCCCCATCGGATCCAATAAATCGAAAAATTTCTCACGGCTGCGAAATCTAATCAATCAGGTCGGTGCGGTGCGGTGCGGTGGGGATTTTTTCTTACGTGCTGCTTGGGTGGGGACCCTGGTTGGAATGGAAACGCCCGGCCGATCTAATCTTATCAGATCCAATGTGCTTGCACGGTGATGCAAATGGACAGGCTGAGAAGTGCTTTTCTTGTATGCATTGGTGGGGTATAGGAGATATTCCCGCAAAAGTCACCTTCTTGTTTGGGTGGTGTGGGTGGTGATGTATTGTTGAGCGATTGATTAGATCTTTTTGATCGTGTTTTCGCGGGTAAAGACTGATTGCGGCCGAGTCAGGACAGGAACGCTACGTGGGAAGGTTCTTTCAAACTTTCGAATTCGAGATAATCCACCGAGTGTTTCGGCAGGCAAGTATGTATATAGATATCTCGATACGAACGGCCGACCAAGTCCCTTTGTAATCGGGGACTTATTCCCATGTGACAGCTGCAGTTTCTTCATAACTAGGGTTGTCTCGGTGGCCCGGCCCTCGCGTGATGCCATCATTGGGCGTAGGAACCTTTGCATGCATGCCGCTCAGACCAGGCTCGTAGAACCGGCCATGTTGGAAATGTCTCCCGGGTTTTCTCACTTGGATGACATGGGCGGTCCCTGTGGGGTAGCTGTGTACATGTGTCAATAGTGTCGTTGGTGTGAGCGGCGATGGGATCGAGACTAGAAGGTTACAGAGACCGGTCTTTGGGTGGGCGATCATGACGATGGGGAAGGAAGTGCCGAGGGATATCATGCTTTTGCGAAGGGTCTGAGATTTGATGTTCTTTGGTAGGGAAGTGGCGAGGTGGATAGTTCCTTTTGGAGGGGTTCCTTTGCGTGGTTCTTCGTTCTTTGGACTACGGAGGGGAATCGCTAGACATGTGTTAGAGGGAAGAAGAATCCATCGTAGGTGCAAGGGGGATGTTTCTGGCATCTATTGGTGAACTACTTGCCACCGTACAATCCTTCCGTACTTACGGCTGGCAGCTTACTTCGAGAATCAGACAGACATAGCTAAGATACGTTCATGTCCATTCCAATTTAGGGAGGATGAACCCGTCAGCCACAAACGTTTCTCAAAAACAGGAAGACCACACAGATCTAATACGATCTTCCAGTTTCCTCATGAGATTTCTCCGTGCGTCATGTTTCCCACGTTAATCATTCCACGGTAGTCTCGCCAAACGATCCGTACTAATGACATCAACGCCATCCAATCCCCATCCTGCTCTGTGCGTGCCCGACAATGAACAAGGCCGAGAAGACAAGAACAAGCGAACGAAAAAGTACGAAAAAAAGGTCCCCCACCCCACTGTTCGTTAGTTGGAGCCCACCGCCGTCCCATTGCAAGGATGTACAGACTGGTGATTATCCATCTTATCAGATCATTCGGCCTGCCGCCATCGCTTGCCAAGCGTGGAGTGGGAGGAACTTGGACTTGGCGGATACCCCTGGTATCCTGGATGGTCATGGCCACGTAGAGTGGTATGGCAAGTGACTAAGAGGTACATGAGTATGTATGTACAATGACAAAAGTGATGTTACAGTGAATAGGTGAACAAGAGGAGGGGTAACGAGGGCCCGGAGAGACGTAAAGAGATGGTTGGGCTAGCCATGTATAGGCCCTATGATGGAGGAAACTAAACGTTAAGTCTCGGTGACTATGATGCCATGCGACTTTTCGCGGGATATATCCATGCTCAGGTAACGAATGGGCTGAACTGAGCAAAGGTGGTACTATTCTTCCTCCCCCCACCAACGTCACTTTATGATTCCCGCGAGCCACGGGCCCATCATCCACTCCAACAAGTCACGACTACAAGAAGGCCCGTCTTCCTCCATCCCAAAGTATCCGTATATCCTCCTTCTTCCTTCCTCATCATCATCTTTTCTTAATTTCTAATTTTCAATATACCCCATCTAACTCACCGTCAATATGCGTGCTACCACCGTTGCTACCGTTGCTGCCGGCATCTTTGCCCGTGCTGCTATCGCCGAGGAAGATGATATGGGTCCCGCTGCCTTCCTTTGGCCTGAAGATCGTGTTTGGTCGGCTGCTGCTGATAACACTGCTCCTTGCGGTTCTGTTGCTAACTCTGGTAACCGGACTGTCTTCCCCATGAGTACGTCACTATGAGATATCACGAGTATTATCCACATTACTAACTCACATCAACTTTCTAGGCAATGGTCGTCTTGCCCTTGTTGCTCAGGAGGAGTCCGCTGCTATCCACATTGGTGTCTCTTACCTTGACAGTAAGTATCTTTCCCTCATCATCGTCTAAACCAGACAACTCCAGTCTGTCCTATCTCCACCCTTTTCCCTCAGAACCCGCCCATCTAACAAACACTCACCAGACCCCACCTCCATCGACGACTTCGACATCATCCTGACCCCCGCGGACCTCGCCGAGCTCGACGTCGGCCACACCTGCATCACCGTCCCCGATGCCCCCTCCAACATCACCTCCGGCTCCAACGCCACCTTCACCATGTTCTACACCCTCGAAGACTCCGACGACACCTCCATCTACTACGCCTGCGCCGACGTCTCCTACGTCGAAGAAGCCGCCTTCACCACCAGCATCCCCTGCTTCAACGCCACCGTCGAAGACCCCACCGTCTCCGTCGACACCAGCGTCAACAACACCGTATCCTCCAGCGACACCGCCTCCGAATACCACAGTTCCTCCGACCTGTCCTCGTGGGGCGTCGGCTCCACCGGCCTCTCCAAGGGCGCTATTGCCGGCGCCGTGGTCGGCTCTGTCGCTGGTGCCGCTGCCCTTGCTGGTGCCGGCTGGTGGTTCTGGAGACGGAGAGCCGCTGCTAAGGCTGCCAAGGCTGCTGCCATTTCTCCTGCCGCTATGGCCCAGAAGCAGTGGGATGTCGAGAACGCTTCCGACTCTGCCTCGCAGCGCTCTTAAATGTATCCTGCTTAATAAGCTGGTTTACCGTTCCTGTCGTCTTTGGTAAGCAGCCCTGCTGAGGCTGTTACACACATGTTTGTGTCACCCAGAGCGAACGGGAACTAATTTGTCTCTGGTTTCTCCCTTGCTCCATGCTATTCATTGCGCACTTTCCCACTCCAGCGGGCTCTAAAATCATCACGACCCCTCTCATGACACTCATTTACTCTGCGCATTATAGCGCTCTTAATTCTTTTCTTGTCGTTGGTTTCTCTTTTTAGAGACTTCCCGGAATACCTCTTCTTTCTCTCCGTTGGCTAGCAGACTTGTCACTGTCTCTTTGTGTATGTACTTTATTGAAAGCATCATTCACAGTGACAGCTCGGCTGGGGCGGTTTTTAGTTACATATCACTTAGTTTGAATCACATCTTCTTCTTATGAATAAAAAGTTTGCTTATTTCTTTCATCAACAAGAATGCATTTGCCAGTATAATATATAATAATAATGTTGACCTAGGTCGGTAATAAACCTCGACCATAAGGTCTGGTATCAAAACACTACTAAATCCTCGACACTGAGAGAACGTCGAACCCATATTACATAAATATCATCATGTGCATCAAGAAAGACAGAGACATGAATATGTGAAACAAAGGGACGGGACAGACAATGAGGAAAAAAAAGAATAATAGAAAAATCAAAATCAAAGAAACCGACCGACCAATGATCTCAAACAGATCAATAAAGAACCCAGTGATATCCCCATCATGATAAAAAAAACGCCTCCCCGATATGACGCCGAAAACAAGAAAAACCCAAGCCTTTTCACATCGTCACAGCCCCGTTTCGCCTATACACAACAGCTGTCAGACTGGCATGAAATAGACAAGGGAAGCCACAACCCATCTACACTCAGGACAGGTCAGTCGAGAGCCCAAACATCCTAAAAATAAAACATGGAAAAAAGGCCAAAATGCCCATCAAACACGAAACGAAAAAATAATTATGCTCTAGCGAGCGAACCAAAGGGAAACCTGCCCTAGCCACAGTCCGCTTAGCCGCTGCAATGGCGTCACTCCCCGCGGCTGTCGCTGCCACAATCTCTGGTTGCCCAGTTGGGTGGTCGCTGTTTGAGGCCGTTGTGCACCACGATAATTCATCATGGTTGGTTTGCTGCCACTAACACCAGAAGGCCTTCCTGAGGTCCCAACGAGAGTCCAATAGCAAAACGTGAGCGCCCTAACACAAGGAAGTTAAGACTTCAGACATGTCTTTGGACAAGGATAAGAACTCCTCATCCATTGCAGCCAGCTCCTTGGGACTCATCGTTGAATACTGACGCTTCTCGAGGCAATCGTTATGCTTCACAGCCAACTTCTGCACAAACATATCTTGAACCTCCAGTTTTCCAACCGACTTTTCGAGTTCGGGGAGGAAATTCTTGTTGGCCTCGCTACGGGCTTGGCGATCCAGTTGCTGCTCTCGTCTGCACGTAGCCATGTAACACTCTTGAAGATAACGCTCATGGACCCAAACCTTGCGGCGAGCTTCCCAGTCTTCTCTCTCTTTCTTCAGTCTTGGCTGAAGAGTAGTTCTGTACGGATCGGGGGCAGGAGCCGTAGGAGACAAGTCTTTGAACGATGGTGGCGTCTTCAAGAATGATGGTGATCTTGAAGCCGTAGACCACCGTGATGGCGATGTGCGGGTGTGGTACTCATGTTCAACTGTCGAGGCAGCCTCTGAATCATACGACCTGATAGAGAAGGCAGTGATAGACTGGCGGAAGTCGTCAAATGATGCAATAGAGAATCGGGGAGTGCGTGGCGTAGACTTGCTGACATCGATGGACCTTGATTGGGATGGGATCGTAGGGAGAGACTCTTGTAGTCGGTTTTCACGCAAAGTAGACAAAAGGTTGAAGCTAGAGTTCCGCTTTCCATTCCGCCGTTGCATAGCGGGACTGCTTGGTTGCGGAACCAAAGTGAGGGGGCGAGGGACGGAAGTCATTGTGTCGAGTTGTAGTGGAATAATAAGGTTTGTCAGGTGAATCTGAGACTAGCAGTAGTAGCGTATAAAGTGGCGATGTTTTGAAATGCTAAGCAACCCAAAAACAAGAAAGACTCGGCGAAGATAGGAATATTGATCAAGGGATGGCCGCGATTTATCAGTGTTGCTGAAGAAAATGTTTAACAAAGAAGAATTGCCAAGATGTTCAAAAGCCAGATGAGAACCCAATAGGCAACTAGGCCCAGGTGACTGCTCAATATAGCACAAAGGAGGCGCTGTTTTAGGGTTGGTTTGGTGGCTTAGAGGATCTGGACGGATTTAGAAAGTGGAACGTAAATGGAAGGAAGAAGAGAAAAAAAGTCCAAAGAGAAGGTGTGAAGGAAAGAGGGGAAGATACGACAGTTATGAACAAAGAAGGGAGGTGGGCAAGAATTGCTCAGCCAGGATAAGTACCAAAAGAATGAATTAGAACCAGGTGAAACCAAAACTAGGTCGGAATGGGGGGTTCGTTTTGTAACAGCACGCTTGCGCCCTGGCCTATTGATACGCTGTAATGGTAAATCCCGGGCCGAGTTCTTGAAACTACCCGCCCGTCCCTGCGCAAACAGGACCTCTGAAAATCGGAAACTACGCCTATTCCTAGATATGTTCTTTCCCATGGTCTTTGTCCAACACGGCCCAACAATTCTGACGTCCAGGGCCCCCGTCACATTAGCCTTGTTGTCCGCGCCAGCGACAGGCTAACTCTGCATTTGCCCTTGCCCGTTCCCCAGGGGAATGAGACTTGTGCTTGCCGCATTGAGAGGTGTTCCGGTTCGCAGGTATGTATGAATGTGGTATTCTGTACCCAGTTGCCCCTACACTCTGCTGAATGCAAGTGAATGCAAGTCTATCATAACCGTGAGAAACCCCGTAACGGTGAATCATCATCCGGTGTATTGTATGCACTGCGGGGTCCCGTCTGCTCGACGCAGGGCGAGGGAGGACATTGGCACAACACACGCAGGAGAGATCTGAGTATTTTGTGTCATTCCTAGAACCTTCTTCCTCGTACTCGTTGATGCGACACGCTTGTACCATGGGTCCATGAATTATCAATCAATATCGGAGCCTAAACACCAGTCACATTCGGCACTTGGACTGCACCATCATTATGGATTAAGTGTTGTGGCAGTCCAGAAACAATGACGAAACGGCTGGGCCAAAAGTATACTGCATATCTTGAACAAACATCGTCCAAGCCCTACACCTGCCAGCTCCTGAATTACAACCAATTGGAAGGCTAATCAGGGCACCATGGCAGTTTTAGTTCGGCGGTTCATTATGGGGTCTATTGGTCCTCCTATTGGCCTACATGCATAACCGTCCAATCTCCTGCATATCTAGACTATGCGCTTTCACCTCCACTTGGTGTCAATTTCATCATCCACAATCGACCCATCTTTGCCAATCATTCTTTGAGTTTTTGTTGGTGATAGTCATTACGCTTGGCTGCATACTCTTCCCTCGATAAATTTCAAACCCTGTCAATGATGCACTATTTTCACAATCTGAAACAGAAACTCATTTATGCTTGCATATTGGGAGATTCAGCACAGATGTTGTTCACGCACGTGCAGTTGGTGCCAGCTGTAATCGCTAAATAACAACTATAAATTATGATTCACAATCGCTCTTAATCCTTCATACCCCACGTTTCAATCGACAGCCAGGGTTATATAGATAACCCTTGCAATTGTCCGATGATTGAAACATCTGATTGAATTTTACGAGCGTCTAGAAATACCTCCCGAGACTTCTTTTTATGCTACGGGACGACCATAATGGAACACTTCGGTTTTCTCATTATCAAACTAGGTCACCCAGTTCGTTGAAAGACTTCAGTAGTCAGTTTCTTGAACCCTAAATAAAGTGTGAAAGCCCATTGCGGTGGTCTTATCACATAGGACAAATTTTACCGTCAGATATCATCAAAATTTCCAACTGTTTGTCAAGATAACCCGTGTGAATATATCTCCAGTAACGAAATGTCCATGAATTCAATCTCATATGCATCACAAACCAATGTATCGTCGTAGTCTTGATAGGATTGTATGCGCATAGATTTCCGCGTCACGCCGGCACCTTCCGCTCCTCAGTCCCATTTTTTCATTTTTTTTGTGTGAGCTCCGCTATTTTTGCTGCAGCCTTCCGGACCCATCGCGAACCACGAGGCTGTCCCCCCGAGAACCCCGCCACATCTCGACTTCCGCTCTCCGCGCGGCTTCTACTTGCCATTTTTTGAATTACCCAGATCAGTGGCTTTATTGACCCTCGATCTGTTGGCATTTCAAAGCAGATAGTTAACACCATTGTCCTTGAGAGACTTACCCACTCTTGCTGGACTTTGCTGTGGTTGCGCATTTGCTGTTGTTTGGCTTGCATCTATATGTTGCAGTCTCTGACCTTTGCGTCAAGTACATACCAATAAATACCGAATATTGTTCTTCTTCCTACTTGTTTTCTTGTTTCTCCTTTGTACATCATCTTTCGCTGCATCGCGCCAGTCCGTAACTAGGGCAATACATCATGGCCGAAGCTGCTTCTACGACGCCGCTTGATCTTGCGGAGATCAAGCAGGTCGTTCTTTCCTCCTCCACAAATGCGAGAATAGCCCAGTTTAAGACAATCGACGAGCGTCTTGCCAAAAAGAGTCAGTCTTGCGACCCTTCATACCCCGGCTGATCTTCATGCTTCCACTACCCCGCCAACGTCATAGTGCCCCTCCGTCAAAATATCTTTATACTGACACTTCTCTCTGTCTTTGCTATGTAGCCATTCCTGCCGAGCAAATCGGTGCAATCCTCCGCCTATTCCTCTACACTCTTGCCGCCTACACCGACCGTCCTTCTCGCCGCGCAGTACAATCGTGCCTCGTTTCGTTGCTTACCCACTCCGATATCGATGCACTTGCTACTACCCTCGAGCCCTTCGTCGCTGCTATCTACAAAGAATCACAGAAGAGTGGAATTGCTACCGGAAACGCCTTTGTTATTGTAGAATGGACTGCGCTTCTCTTGCAACATCTTGGCCCTACCGCCCACTGGGACAAGTTCGCCAAGCCAACCCTTCAGACCGCGGCTAACGCCTACGAAAAGACTTTGGCTACCACCGTCAAGAGCAGCTTGGCGGACTCGGCAACTACTATCACGCGCCGTGGTCTGCGCAAGCTTTTCTCCACTACGGCTGATGTCGAAAAGACTGTCAAGTTTGCTGTTACTACCTTGACCGCCAAGGGAACCACTTCGACCGCCACCAATGCCCCATTCCTCGGAGTTATTGCTGGTGTATCTCAACGTATTGAAAAGGCTAAGCCGGTGCTGGAATCTCTCAAGAAGGAATACTTTGCTTTTTACTCCCGGGAAATCATCATCTCCAAGACCCCCGTCCCGGTGCACATTGCCGGAAGCTGGTCCGACTTCTTCTTGAATTTTGCTACTGAGCAGGACTTCGCTACCGAGTTGGTTCCTTCTTTGGAGAAGGGTTTGTTGCGTGCCCCAGAGGTCGTTTTGACCAGCATTCTGGTCCCATTAGTTGGTAGCTTGCCTCCATCATACGACCTGTCACAAGTGCTGGCTAACAACTTGCTCAAGTCACTCTTGAGCAATGTCAAGTCTTCCAATGCCGCCATTCGTCAGGGTGCCGTCACGGCATTCAAGGCTATTGTGGCCAAGTCTGCTAAGGATGAGTTGCTGGTCAAGGTCGCAGATGATATTCTGACTCCTTTGAAGACCGGTAAGCTTCCCTCTGCTGACCACAGAGTCATCCACGCTGAGATGCTGGATGCACTCCCAATGTCAGCCAGTATTGCCGATAAGCTTACTGCTTCTCTGGCTACCGTTACCGCGAAGGAGGGTAATGAACCAGCCCTTTCAGCCGAGACCACTGCTTTGGCCAAGGCCAGTCTTTTCTCCATCCAAAATGGCACTGAGTTGCCTAAGCCCGTAGTTGATGCTTTCACCAAGGGTCTGGTCGACAAGAAGATCCCTACTCGCCGTTTGTGGTTGCTCCGTCTCGGCTGGATCGTTTCAGAGGCTGCTGCCCAGTCTACCGTGCCCAGTACCAGCATCAAGTTCACCGAGGGTATCATTGCTAAACTCTGCGATGCTGCCACTGAGGTTAACAACAACCCTATGACTGCTGCCCAGTCTGGAGCTATTATTGGTGCTTACATTCTGGCGGCTCTTGCTCCTGTATTCAACGGCCCATTGGCTAGTGATGCCACTTCTGCAGCATTGAAAAAGGCCGATATCACCAAGCACGCTTTCAGTATTGGTCAGAAGTCTTCTTTCTTGTTGAACCCCAGAATTTATGCTAAGCTCACTGGAGCGGATGACATCCACTGGTTTGTCCAGGCCCTGTTCTCCGTGACTCCTGATACTATCAAATCCTTCACCCCCGAGGTGTCACTCGCGTGGTCCGAGGCTGTCATATTTGCCACCTGCTCTTCTGCTGTCCCACACACCATCGCACAAGCTGCTCGCAAGGCCGTGTCATCCAAGTACGCCTCTTTACCGGTGGAAGTTTCGGCCGCAATTACGTCCGGAGCGTGGGATTGGATCAAGAAGATCGAGACTGCCGACAAAGATTCCGCTGTCATCATTTCCAAGAGCGAAAATGCCTCTATTTTCCCAGCCATTCGGGCTGTTTGCTTGAGTCCTGATGAGCGCAAGTCGGCCAACATCGAGGTTTCTACTGAGGTTGTCGAGAAGCAAATTGTTGACTTGATTGTTCTTGTCCGTAATGAGCTCATTCCCAGAAGCGACTGGATTGAATTGACTATCAAGGTCGGCCTTGATCCTGGTACCATTGCTACCAAGTATGAGAATGAACTCATCGAGAACATTATCTCTAAGACTAGCGTAGAAGAGAGCGAGAAGGTCAAGACTTCTGCTTACCAAGCCTTTGCCCAGTTGGCATTTGTAGCCCCCAAGACTATGACTTCTCGTGTAGTGAAGCAGATTAGAGATGATCTTGATCCCGCTCAACTCACCGGTATTGGTCCCATGGAAGCTGCTATTTACAAGACTCCGGCTGGTACTGCCTTTGTTGACGTACTTTCCAAGAAGTCTGCTGCCGTGCCCAACAAGAACTCCAAGGACTACGAGGTGCTCAAGTGGGAAGAAGAGCTTCGCAGCTCTCTTGCCAAGAAGAAGGGTACTGAGAAGAAGCTCACTTCCGAGGAGCAGGCCAAGGTCAAGGCCCAGCTGAAGAAGGAGGCCGAGATCCGTGAGTCCGTCGGTCAGGTCATTGCTAAGATCCACCGTGGTGTAGGTATCGTTAAGGCTTTGGCCGTCGGTCCTCCTACCGAAGCTGCTTTGTGGATGCAGCCTGCAGTTGACTGTCTCCTCAAGTCCATTGAAGCTGGTGCTTGCTTGATCACCGGCGATGTTGCCCCTCAAGCGTTCATTGCTTGCTCTGAGAGAGCTACCCCTCGTCTTGGCTCTACCCGTGAATTCATCGGTATTGCCGCCCTCCGTGCTCGTGGTGTCACTGCCTTGTCAGAGGACCTGCAGGTCGAGCCGGTCGGTGAAATGGTTACCCGTATCCTGTACAAGCTCCGCTTTGCCAGTGAGCAGCGTCCATTCGACACTGTGTCTTTGATCTACTTGATGCCGCTTGTATTCCACATTCTTAAGACTGGTGGTGTTGGTGACAAAGATGAGGATCGTGACGTCCAGGTTGTTTTGGCCATTGAGATCATCTCTTTCCACGCCGAAGTTTGCTCCGATGAGGCTGTTCCCCGTGGTGACATTCTCGAGTCTCTCATTGTGGGCATGCAGAGCTACAATGCTCACTACAAGATCATCAAGGATTCCTTGGCCCACGTCACGCGTTCAGTTGCTCCTAACATGTCCATTCCTGAGATGGAAATTCTTGCTCGGGGCGCTATTGTCGCTGAGGCCAATGTCCGTTCTGCTGTTCTGCAGTCGATCAGTGCCGATGTTGACATGAGCGACCTCGGATACTCCAACGAGATCTGGATTGCTTCCCACGATGAGGATACCGAAAACCGTGAGCTTGGTCTGGAGATTTGGGAGGAGTCTGAGTTCAAGCTTAACGAGGAGACTGCCATGAAGATGTTGCCTTTCTTGGAGAGCAAGGACTCCCAGCTTCGGAATGCCAGTGCTCGTGCCCTGGGTGATGCCATTAAGGCTCACAACTCGGCTCTTGACTCCGTCATTCTCAGCCTGGAGCAGTCTTATGTCGAGCTTGCTAAGCCCCGTGTTCAGTTGTTGGACGAATACGGTATGCCCAAGAAGATGGATCTCTCCGACCCTTGGGAGGCCCGCCAGGGTCTTGCTCTCGCCTTCAAGGAGCTTGCCCCCTACTACACTACTACCCAGCTCGATGCCCTCTTTGATTTCCTCATTGAGAAGGGTCCTCTTGGCGATAAGAATGCTGCTGTGCGTGCCAGCATGATGGATGCTGCCGTGGCTGTCATTGACCTTCGCGGCAAGTTGCTGGTAGAGAAGCTCATGAAGTCGTTCGAGAAGACCCTCCAGGGTCCCGATAAGGCCACCGAGTTTTCTGATCGTGTTAACGAGGCTGTGATTATCATGTACGGTGCCCTGGCCCGTCACTTGGCTTCCACTGATGCCCGCCTTCCTGTCGTCATTGAGCGTTTGATTTCTACTCTCAACACTCCCTCTGAGACTGTTCAGTACGCTATTGCTGAGTGTCTCCCTCCTCTCATTCGCTCGTATGGTGCCAAGTCTACTAAGTACATTGAACAAGTTATGGAGACTCTGATGACAAGCAAGAGCTATGCTGTTCAGCGTGGTGCTGCCTATGGTCTCGCTGGTCTTGTCATGGGCCGTGGTATTGCCTCCCTCCGTGAGCAGCGCATCATGTCTACTTTACGTGGTGCGACTGAAAACAAGAAGGAGGTTAACCAGCGTGAGTCTGCCTTCATCGCCTTTGAACTGCTCTCTGTGATCCTGGGTCGTCTTTTCGAGCCTTATGTCATCCAGATTGTCCCTGCCCTCTTGGCTGGCTTTGGTGACTCCAACTCCAATGTTCGTGCCGCTTGTTCCGAAGCCTCCAAGGCTTGCTTCCGCAGGCTCAGTTCGTATGGTGTGAAGAAGATTCTTCCTACTCTGTTGTACGGTCTTGATGACGACCAGTGGCGTTCCAAGAAGGGTGCCTGTGAGCTTTTGGGTGCCATGGCCTACCTTGATCCCCAGCAGCTGGCTTCGTCGCTGCCCGAGATTATTCCTCCTCTGACTGCCGTCCTGAACGACTCTCACAAGGAAGTCCGTGCCTCGGCCAACCGCAGTTTGAAGCAGTTCGGTGACGTCATCAGCAACCCTGAGGTCAAGTCACTTGTTAGCATTCTGCTCAAGGCTCTCAGCGATCCCACTAAGTACACTGATGATGCCCTTGACTCTCTTATCAAGGTCCAGTTCGTCCATTACCTGGATCCTCCTTCGCTTGCCCTGGTTACTCGTATCCTGCAGCGTGGTCTCGGAGACCGGTCCAACACCAAGCGGAAGGCCTCTCAAGTCATTGGTTCTCTTGCCCACCTTACCGAGAAGAAAGATCTTATCAGCCATCTTCCTATTCTCGTTGCTGGTCTCAAGCTTGCTGTTGTTGACCCTGTCCCGACTACCCGTGCTACTGCTTCTCGTGCTCTTGGTTCTCTCATGGAGAAGCTGGGTGAGGATGCTCTGCCTGATCTCATTCCTGGTCTCATGCAAACTCTCAAGTCTGACACCGGTGCTGGTGATCGTCTTGGTAGTGCGCAGGCTCTTTCCGAGGTCCTTGCTGGTCTTGGTACCTCGCGTCTGGAGGAGTCTCTTCCTACCATTCTTCAAAACGTCGAGTCTGCCAAGCCCTCGGTCAGAGAGGGTTTCATGTCTCTGTTCATCTTCCTTCCCGTCTGCTTCGGAAATGCCTTCTCTTCTTACCTTGGTCGCATCATTCCTTCTATCTTGGCTGGTCTGGCTGACGACGTGGAGTCGATCCGTGAGGTTGCCCTCCGTGCTGGTCGTCTGCTGGTGAAGAACTTTGCCATGAAGGCTGTTGATCTGCTGCTTCCCGAGCTTGAGCGTGGTCTGGAAGACGATAGCTACCGCATTCGTCTCAGTTCCGTTGAGCTGGTTGGTGACTTGCTCTTCAACCTTACTGGTATCAGTGCTGGTGAGGATCACGAGGAGGACGAAGATGCTGTTCGCGAGGCTGGTCACTCGCTCAAGGAGGTTCTTGGTGTTGAGAAGCGTGACAAGATTCTGTCAGCTCTGTACATTTGCCGTTGCGATACCTCTGGTGCTGTTCGCGCTGAGGCCGTTGGTGTCTGGAAGGCCTTGGTTCCCAGCCCGCGTATCCTCAAGGAGCTTGTTCCCACTCTCTCTCAGCTCATCATCCGTCGCCTGGGTAGCTCCAACATGGAGCACAAGGTCATTGCCTCCAACTCTCTGGGAGAACTTATCCGCAGAGCTGGTGACAACGTCCTGTCTACTCTTCTCCCTACTCTGGAGGAGGGTCTTCAGACTTCGAACGACACCGATGCTCGCCAGGGTATTTGCTTGGCTCTCAAGGAGCTTATTTCTTCTGCTACCCCCGAGGCTCTCGAGGACCACGAGAAGACTCTTATCTCTGTTGTTCGGACTGCCATCACCGACTCCAACGACGAAGTCCGCGAGTCTGCCGCCGAAGCTTTCGACGAACTCCAGCAGCTTTTCGGAAAGCGTGCCATCGACCAGGTTCTGCCTTACCTGCTCAACCTTCTCCGCAACCCCGACGAGGCCGACAATGCTCTGCAGGCTCTGCTTACCCTGCTTACCGAGAGCACTCGCTCCAACGCTATCCTCCCCAACCTTATTCCTACTCTCACGACTCCTCCCATTTCGGCTTTCAATGCCCGTGCCTTGGCTGCTCTGTCCAAGGTGGCTGGTGCCGCTATGAACCGCCGTCTTCCCAACATCATCAACTCTCTCATGGAGAACATTATCAACTGCACCGACGACTCGCTCAAGGAGGACCTCGACAGCTCGTTCGATATTGTCATCCAGTCTATTGATGATGACGATGGTCTCAACGTGCTCATGAACACGCTCTTGCAGCTGCTCAAGCACGAGGACCACCGTCGCCGTGCCTCCATGGGCGCTCACATGGCCAAGTACTTTGCTGTGTCAACTAGCGACTACTCGCGCTACCACCAAGACATCGTTCGTACTCTCCTCAACTCGTTTGACGACCGTGACCCCGAGGTTGTCAAGAGTGCTTGGAGTGCCTTGTCTGAGTTCACCAAGAAGCTCAAGAAGGACCAGATGGAGGACTTGGTCAACTCTACTCGCCAGACTCTGCAGCGTGTTGGTGTTGCCGGTGCTCCTCTTCCCGGTTTCGAGCTTCCCAAGGGTATTAGTGCTATCCTGCCTATCTTCTTGCACGGTCTTATGTACGGTGGCAATGACCAGCGCACACAGTCTGCTCTGGCTATTTCGGACATTGTTGACCGTACCAGCGAGGGCTCTCTCAAGCCATTCGTCACTCAGCTTACTGGTCCGTTGATTCGTGTTGTTGGTGAGAAGTCTACTGAGGTCAAGTCCGCTACTCTGCTCACCCTGAACACCCTCCTGGAGAAGATTCCTGCTGCTCTGAAGCCCTTCATGCCTCAGCTGCAGCGTACCTTCGCCAAGGCGCTGGCCGACACTACCAGCGAGGCCCTGCGTAACCGCGCTGCCAAGGCTTTGGGTACTCTGATTAAGTACACCCCTCGCATTGATCCTCTTATTGCTGAACTTGTTACTGGTAGCAAGACCACTGATTCAGGTGTCCGTACCGCTATGCTCAAGGCCCTTTATGAGGTCGTCAGCAAGGCCGGACAGAACATGGGTGAAGCTGGTCGGGCCGCTGTTCTGGGTCTGATTGACAGTTCCGAAACTAATGAGACTGATTTGGAGATGACTATCACCAATGCAAAGCTTCTCGGTGCGCTGATTAAGAACGTGCCCGAGGAGGTTGGCATTGCGTTGATTAAAAACCGTGCCATGTGCGCGCCAATCACGCACTCATCCATTTTGGCTCTCAACGCTGTTTTGGTTGAGGCTCCTGCTATTCTCACCGAGGCTTCTCTTCAAGATGCTTTGCCTGACTATCTGGTCAAGGGAATGAAGCACAAGGTTCCTTTCATTGCTGAAAATGCTATCCTGGCCACTGGTAAATACCTCATGGGTGACCACCAAAAGACTTTCGAGATCTGCAAAGGCTTCTTCGAGACTTTTGTTGATATCATTCAACCTGGTCAGCCTGTTGACGCCCGTCGTCTTGGTCTTGTTGTTATTCGCACTATGGCTCGTAACAACCTCGAGATGGTGCGTCCGTTTTTACCTATCCTTGCGCCGGTTGTATTCTCCTGTGTTCGTGACCCTGTCATTCCTGTCAAGCTGGCTGCCGAGCAGGCTTTCGTCGGTATCTTCAGTGTTCCTGAAGAGGAGGGCAAGGTGTTCGAGAAGTACATGGCCGGTCCTGGTGCCGAATTGGCTCCTGGACCCAAGAGAAGCATGCAGGATTACTTCAAGAGAGTTGGTTTGAGACTTGGTGCTCAGGTTAATGAGCGCAGAGAGGCTGAGGGTGGCGCTGGTGGTTTGGGATTGTCAAATGACGAGATTGAAGATGAGAAGGAAATCCAGAGTGTGGGCAAGGTTGATATGGGTGAGGTATTCGACTAAGATGTTGTGTAAATCAAAGATGCTTCAACAATCTGGTCGGGTAAACTAGATTGCTGATAGACGTTTTTGATTTGCGGTTGTGCATTCACGCATGTTATGGTATGTTAACATTGCGGTATTGTATTTCTATTGGAAAAATAAAAGTTATGTCTTGGCTATTCCACGTCTCCAATGTCTCAAAATGGCGATTTAGATTGTATAAGTCACTTCGGCTTGGGCCGAATAACCCTATTCACCCCTGTAGACCCCAGCTTCCCCAATGGTAGGATGGCCAGGGACCCAAATGTCCAATTTTGTTATTTCACAACCTGCGATAATGAAAATTCATTAGGGCGTAAGATCCACTTTTAGTCACGTGCATCCCGATAAGCCAGCGCACAACAACGACCACAAATGGCGAAAATTGCCCTCGTAGCTATTCCTAAACAGGGTGGTCTCCACTCCTCCCACAACTTGCCCACTGCCCGCCCCTCCCTCTGACCCCGAATCTACCGGTTGAGAAATTCTTTGGTTCAAGTCCTATTCTCTCTCGAATTTTTCCCTTGATCCAGCATCCCATTAACGACCAACGGACTCAAGATGTGAGTTTATTTTTCTTCCTCTCGGAGACGACAGTATGCTGCGGACTTTCTATCGATGTCATGGACGGCCGGATTGCCGGTGGTTTGGCCTTGGAATTTTTTTCGTGAAATTTGGTGGTTTGGTGGATTTGGTGGATATTGGTGGGCTATGGGTTGGTTGTTGAGACATTGATGAGACGATTATACGACGAACGATCACGACTTTTCGAGTGACGGCTACCTACTTCGACTGTACCGACTATATGGCTCATTATGAGTCGACAACACCCTATAGTGGATTTTCTACATTTTCGAATCCCGAATCGATAACCACTTTCGCGATATTGAAATGTTGCATCATGCATCTAGCGAAGATCACATTCGACTATGCCACCACCATCACAGAATACTCCAACGCCTCCAAACCACCGTCTACACCACCAATAGCAACCTCGTCCAACCATGAAAATCGATATTGATTCGCCGCTGTCAAGAGCCGATATCCATCTCAAAACGAAATACTGACAAAGGTCTTCTTACGCTATAGGCCTAACCTGACTACTCAGAAGCGCCTTGCGGCCTCCGTCCTCGGCTGCGGCCAGGGCAAGATCTGGCTCGACCCCAACGAGATCACCGAGATTGGCTCTGCCAACTCTCGCCAGAGCATCCGCAAGCTGGCCGCTGATGGTCTCATCATCCGCAAGCCCGTCACCATGCACTCCAGATCTCGTGCCCGTGCCCTGAACTTGGCCCGGAGAGACGGTCGCCACCGTGGTTTCGGTAAGCGCAAGGGTACCGCCGATGCCCGTCTGCCCAGGTAAGTTTCCAACGAATTTAGTCCGGTTTTTTATGGCGAAGTTTTCTAACAATCATACAGCCAGGTCCAGTGGATGCGCCGCCTGCGTGTCCTCCGTCGCCTCCTTGTCAAGTACCGTGCTGCTGGCAAGATCGACAAGCACCTCTACCACGAGCTGTACCACCTTTCCAAGGGTAACACCTTCAAGCACAAGCGTGCCCTGGTCGAGCACGTACGTTTAAGCCCATTCATATTCAACAACTCCACTAGTTCAAGACATTCTAACAAACATGCCCCTCACAGATCCACCGCGCCAAGGCCGAGAAGCTCCGTGAGAAGACCCTCATGGAGGAGATGGACGCCAAGCGCGCCAAGACCAAGGCTGCCCGCGAGCGCAAGCTCGAGAGACAGACGGCGAAGCGGAACGCTCTGCTGGCCGACGAGTAAACAGTGTATACCAGGCAGGCAGAACAACCATCAAAAAAAAGGGATTTTTTTCATCATTCATTTTTTCCTTGGCTTATTGATTATCCTGCTACTTGGGAGCGGACGTGGCGTCGTCGCCTTGGGGGTGGGATTGGATCGTGCGCGACAACGGGTGACTATGTAGCTATGACGTCGGTTCCAGCGGAAGGCTGTTGTCTCTTCGTTTTCGGCGTTCCGGGCTATATCGGGTGTCCGTTCTGTCTGCCTGACCCTTTTCTTTTCCTTTTGGTGATGGCGTTTACTTTTGTTCATGGGCTTGTTATTTTTTCCCAGTAGCTAGATTTCTTGCCGGGTCGCTTGATGCGATGCCGATTTCGTTTTTGCTGTTTGGGATAGGTTTGTTGGTGTCTTTTTACGATTCCTCCTTTTTTTGTTTGGTTTTGGGACTGGTTTTGTTGGATACACAATTAAAAGTTGGCGATGGAGTGCAATCTTAATGACGGGTATGACTTGATTCTTCGACACTTGTGCAGGTGATGGTGACCGTAGTGAATCATGTGTTTACGTGGGTACACAAGAATATCATTGGGACGCTTGATACATTGGTTTGTAGTCGACACTATGACAACTGAACGCTGGCATATAGAGTTCGCTTTCGATAATTATATCACATTACTCGAGATAAAGCTAGCGACAAATGTTGTTTGTTGAAGTCCAAACTAATCGTTGTGACATTGTGTAACCCTAAGGACCGGCATGAGTCGCATACATATCGTTATCAGACTCATAGTGACATGTCTTGGGGGCAAACATTCCGGACACACCGAGGGAAACTTATAAAAAACGCACAAAGCATCTATTAGACCAGTCGAAACTGACCAATGGATCAAACTCAAAGTTGTGCCAGTCGCCTTCAAACATTGCCCGGCAATAGAGTGGTGAGAGTGAACACGGGCATATTCGCACGTCTCGTGAGAACCCAGTCTCCTGTTCCCGAAAGTTCAGTAGGTAAGTTTTCCGGATTCGGCTTATTGTAGTATCGTGACCGGCTGGAACGGGAAGGGTTGTGTAAGTGGTAGGGTCGATCATGTTCACAAGTGGAGGGTTTATTTGTGCGCCATTCTCGTGATTGTCGATGCTAATGCATAAGGGTATTCAAAACCCTCAATGGTCTTGACGGTGCTCGGGTGTGTACCTGGGTGATTATGAATACAGAGTCCGAGCCCACGTAAAACACTCAACTCATATGAGATCAAGACAAAATACACGTAGCCTTGAGTATGTACAAATCCCCGCGGCAGTGAGCCCGGCCCACGGCGCTACCGCCGCTCACACTAAAGCCTCTTACTATAATCCTGGCAAGTCGTTATCCACCAAGGATCCTCAATCGTCAAGTCCTACCCGGTTGTGTCTTTTCCGCGGCCAAAGCAAAGTCCTAGCAGTCCTAGCGGAGGAGTAGGGCGGAGAAAAGATGATGGCACGGTGTTCGGTAGGCGGAGCGGTGTACCGGGGTACGGGGACTTTGAGGCTCGAGATTGTAATGAGGGAAGGCGGAACCGGAGATGAGGGGTAGCTGAACCGGCACCGTGCCTTGAAGTTGCAGTGTCTGGATGCGTCAGTTGTTGACTGGGGCAGGTAGCTCGCGTAGTGATGCACAATGGGGACATAGTTGTCCTTATATGCGAATGTTTCAATTACACAGAACGTCTATCTACCGTATCGACCCTACCCGGGACTTCCTTCCATGCGTTGCAAACCCCTGCAAAGTTTTCCCATTCCCAGCGGAGGGTTGTTCCTGCCTTCTGTAACAGGCTAGGATACATGAGGTTTAGATTTCCGGGGAGCTGCAACTAAACCAGGGCGGGGGGCAATTGCGACGGAAGCCACGGACCTTGCATGTTGAAAGCGAACGAGCATGAGGGGCGAGACATAAAGTACTTGATACTCCTCGTCGAACTTCTGCCTTTTTTGATTTATTTCATTTTTGGCATTGCTGATAGTTTGATTCGTTTGTCTGTTTGACTATATACCCTTTTGTCTTTTTCTTGTCGTTTTAGAAAGGTTAACGATGATGTCGCTTCGTGGAACTCGCGGGGCCTTGAGATTGGTTGGGAGAGCTGGTGCGCCGAGAGTCGCGGTGAATATTGCGGCGCGAACCGTCGTACCGGCGGTACAGACCAGAGGTTATGCTTCATCCAAGTTTGAGGGCCAACAGCAGGTTCGATTTTGCCAATTGGCCGTTTGTCGCAAGTTGTGGAGATGTTGACAATGGTTTAGCTGTTGCAAGAGTCTTTGATCCAGGCGGATCCCGCCGTTTACGATATCATTGAGAAGGTAGGTTTAATGCCAAAATTAGGCTGTTGACCAGGCTAACAAAATGTATCCAAATTGCAGGAGAAGACTCGTCAGAAGAACTTTGTAAACCTTATCCCATCAGAGAATTTCACTTCGCAGGCTGTCCTCGATGCCCTTGGTAGTCCCATGCAGAGTTCGTGAAACCCGGTTCCGCTCCGCCGAATCCCGCGACTAACCCGGAATACATAACAGACAAGTACTCGGAAGGGTATCCCGGTGCGCGTTACTATGGCGGCAATGAGTTTATCGACATGTCGGAGCGCCTGTGCCAGGAGCGTGCACTGGAGACGTTCAGATTGAACAAGGAGGATTGGGGTGTCAATGTGCAGCGTAAGTGTGCAACAACATGATGATATTCGGAGCTCGCAAATACTGACAGGTATCAGCACTTTCGGGTGCTCCCGCCAACCTTTATGTCTACAGTGCGCTCATGGACACCCATGACCGTCTGATGGGCTTAGATCTGCCCCACGGTGGCCACTTGTCCCACGGATACCAAACCCCAACCAAGAAGATCTCGGCTGTCTCAAAATACTTTGAGACTTTCCCCTACCGCCTTGATGAGAAGACTGGTTTCATTGATTACGACAAGCTCGAAGAGAATGCGATCCTCTACCGCCCCAAGATCATTGTCGCTGGCGCCAGTGCTTACTCTCGTCTCATCGACTACAAGCGCATGAAGGATATCGCCACCAAGGTTGGCGCATACCTCATGGCTGATATTGCCCATATCTCGGGCATGCTGGCTGCCGATGTCATGCCTGGTCCTTGGGAATATGCCGACATTGTCACCACCACCACTCACAAGTCTCTTCGTGGCCCCCGTGGTGCCATGATTTTCTTCCGGAAGGGCGTCCGTAGTATCAACCCCAAGACTAAGCAGCCAGTACTATACAACCTGGAAACCCCCATCAACGCCTCCGTTTTCCCTGGTCACCAGGGTGGTCCCCACAACCACACCATCACTGCGCTCTCCGTTGCCCTAAAGCAAGCGCAAACCCCAGAGTTCAAGGCCTACCAACAGCAAGTACTCACCAACGCACAGGCTTTTGCCACCCGCCTCGGCGAGAGCAAGGAAAAGGGTGGATTGGGCTACAAGCTGGTTTCTGACGGTACCGACAACCATCTTGTCTTAGTCGATCTCAAGCCTAACGGCATTGACGGTAGCCGTGTTGAGCGTATTCTGGAACTCGTTGGCGTTGCGGCCAACAAGAACACTGTTCCTGGTGATAAGTCGGCTATGATTCCCGGTGGTCTGCGTATGGGTACACCGGCCATGACCACTCGTGGCTTCGTCGAGGCTGACTTCGTCCGGGTCGCTGACATTGTAGACCGCGCTGTCTTAATCGCGGTGAGATTGAGCAAGGAGGCGAGAAAGCTGGCGACAGAGAAGGGCGAGAAGCTTCCTGGAAAGCTCCAGTTCTTCATGGACCTCGTCGGTGATGGCAGTGATGACCCAGAGATCGCGGTGCTGCGGAGTGAAGTTGCCAGCTGGGTTGGCACTTACCCATTGCCTTGGGCTGAGAGCAAGTAAGATATAGACATGTCACATGATATAGCATTAATTTGATTCAAGAATTTTCATTTCCATTCTCAACGATTAAATAACGATTCTGAAGGCTATCCATCGGTAAAGGCATCCGTGACACTAATACCTAAAATCTAACCAGAAGCACTGTTTGCTTCTACAAACCTCCCGAGGCACATGTTGGAGATATTTTTAAAGATATTGTCGATGATTGTCACCGCCTTGACTGGGAAATGTTCCTTCCTGGTAGCTAGGTCTCCTTCCTGGCGTTGGACTGCTCTTGAGCAACAGAATCCTTTGGCTTCTCAACGTGACCCATGTGAAGAACATCCCAACCTTTACCATAGGTACTGTCCCAATCAAAGTTACAGGTTC
The DNA here is from genome assembly GCA_025685495.1 of Huntiella abstrusa. Classification (NCBI taxonomy): domain Eukaryota; kingdom Fungi; phylum Ascomycota; class Sordariomycetes; order Microascales; family Ceratocystidaceae; genus Huntiella; species Huntiella abstrusa. The sequence goes on along the minus strand of JAJNMT010000219.1, from coordinate 513,475 downwards.
TGTTCTCTAAGCTAAAAGCAGCAAGCATCTCCTCAGCTTGAGGCCCACCAAAAACAACATCACCAGCCGTCTCTTTAGTTTTATTCTTTGCCCCCTGTCCCCAGATCTTGGTGCCCTCAGCATTAGTAAATGTGGCAATCGACCGGAAAGTCAGAGAAATGCGTTCGCCGCCACAGTATAAATCGGCTTCACTCTTATCACGATCGGCACGGCGGTCGGCCCGGATAGAGTGGAGCCAGTGGGAGTTGGTACGCATTCCCATGCGGAGAAGGGAACCGTGGGTCAATCTGACGTGACGGGCTTCGCGGGAGTTGGGAGGGTTATTTCCGGAGGCGGCAGGCTTGGGATTGTCGGCGCGCTTGCGACGGAAACTGATGACGCGGGTAGCACCAAGGGAGAGGTTGACGGTGTAGGTGTCCCGAGTGACGTCGAGAGTCTTGTCAGCGTGTTCACCCATGTAGTCGGAGCCGTCACGGTAGCGCTGGATGAGGACGTAGTTCACAGAGTGGTTGAGATAAGCCTCAATAAGTCTCTTGAGTTTCGCAAGAGTAGGAGTCCACGGGGTGGCAAGGGGCGTGGAATCGGAGGTGTGGCGGTATAACGGACGAGAACCGTCGGGAGCAACTTCACCCTGGGCACAGACGAGACGAGAGGCAACGTTTCCGTGGTGCTTGAGCTCCTCCCATTTAACTTCGGCCATGATTCGTTTGAACGAGTCGTCGGCATCGTCGTGGGAGAGCCCATGCGGGATAAGGGTAGTGTCTCCTTCACAAATGACCATTTTGCCATCGTCTGTGGTGCAAAATGGTGCATCGGAAGAAACTGGAACGGTGGGCAAGCCCTGGGTAGTTGCAGCTGCGGTAGACGTGAAGTTGTCATTGGCGATGTTGGGATCCTCAGGTTGGGTAAGTTCAGCTATCTTGGTAGTTAGACGTGGGTCGATAGCGTCTAGGCTTCTACCGTCAACCACGGGCTGGGCAAGGGGAGCGTCACCACCACTGAGATCAACTGGGATGGGCCGGTGGTGGGTATTATCTTCTTCATCGCTATCCACGAGACATTCCTGCTTACTGGCAGGTTCGTCACTCTCGTTAATTTCAGAGGAGCCTTTGGAAACGGTGGGGTGATTTGGAGTTTCCGACGCAGGTACAACAGTGGCAGTCGAAGACTTATCGGGTGAAGATTCCCCATTGAGTGTCTCATTCTTAGTCGAGTCAGCCTTATGAGCTGTTGGAGTCCCGGGTGATGACGTCACCGTATCGTTAGTGGCTTGGGGACTAAGTTTGCTGATGTAGTTGGGAACAGATCCGAGAGACATGTTTGAAACAAGACCGAGTGATGAAGAACGTGAATGGAGTGAAGGGTCAAAAGGTGTGTCGTCAGATGATGACTCGCTGTCGGCTTCGTAGAAAACCCCGTCAATTAATGCGCCTTGTGGCTTTTGAATTGGAGTTGTTGGCTGTAAAGGTGGCGAAGGAGGAAGTGGGACTTCAGTCGGATCGGGTGTCAAGGTAGAAATGTCTGAGGTAGCTGGAACGACCACAGACGAGGAATTGTCCGACGACTTCGGTGGTACCAAAGATGGGGAAATAGAAGGAGTGGTCGCTAGAGGGGAGGATGGCCGATCATTAATGCTTTTTGGAGGCGGCGAGCTTTTCTGGATACTCGTGGATGTCTCGTCAACTAGCTCCAGCGACGATGGCGACAAAACCGGGTTTGTAGGGGGTGAAATCGGCGACCCTAATGTCTTTTTCGGGGTGTTCTCTGGTACGACATCAATAGCAGAAGGAACCGACGTGGGGAGTTGGCGGGTGGTTGATGGTTTCCCTTCGGCCACAGACTCGGCAGGATCAACTTCTATTTTCGGCGAAGCTACAGCGCTTTCACTTGCACCTAAGCTAGCCGGCCCACAATTTTGCCTCCGGTCTAAGGAAATAGCCTTATTTTCTGTCACCTTATTTATAGGTGAAGGGATTGACGGGACTCTAGGACTCGCCAATCGGGATTTGCCCTTTGCTATCTTCCTAGTGGCAATACTCTTATCGGTTCCTGGATTGGTAGACGTAGGTGCAATTGGTTCTGTAGGTTTAGGGCGACCAGTGGCATCTGGGTCGACTTCCATGGGTTTTTGTTCGATGCGTAATGTGTGTCCTGCCAGTAGACGCGGCCTGACCATTGGTGATAATGGCGTCCCCGGAGTCATTGGGGTCTTTGGTGAGTCGAACAGTGAGGGGCGTGATGACGCAGGTGAGGATAGTGCAAGCTCCGTCATAGACTCGGTGATTTCATGTGCTTTTCTGATATTCCGTGGACTGCCCTTGGAGGATTCGGCTTTGGGGGAATCTGCTTTTGGAGAGCCAGTATTCAGACGAGTAGTGCGTTGAACCCGTTGTCGTGGAGGGCCGACGAGGTTACGGGGCGCCCCCACACTGCTGCGGTCGTTGAAGAGTTCTCCAGAGGTGGCGATTCGGCAGGCATATACGTCACCTAGCATCTCGAGAGCTTTTTCCCATCGCTCTTCGTCAATCCATCCACAACAGTTCTTGACGATAGATAATGAACCTCCATGTGGCGCCGCATCAATAGCCGTCGCCAAAACACTGACATTCGTAAGAGGACCGCATATGTAAAGATCGGTACAAATGTGTTGTCGTAACCTCCGCACCATTGACGTCCCGCTAAACCCAGAGTAATCCGACTTGGTGATAACCGTGTCTTTGCTCTCCATAAGCGCCGCTAATGACTCCGGGATTGCCGCGCCTTCCGACCCCGCCAGTACATACTTCCCAGGCTTTCCTGCGCCTGGACTCAAAAAGGCCTCCGGATCTCGTTGGCTGGCGATGACATGTGTTTTTGGAATATTTCGGTGTTCTGAAAACTCGGTGCGTACCCAGATAACATCGCCTATTGATCGGAAACGAGTGACGAGAAGGGCGAGACGAAGGGCGAGTGTGTTGCATTCGTGTACTGGTAGGGCGCCATCATCGGACAAAAAGTCATTTTGGGCATCTACTATAATGAGAGTCTTCCGTATAGGAATGCTGGGAAATTTTGACGGATCGAAAGCCATGGCTTGGATAGTCTAGTAGATATATTCTTAATGACTCAACTCCACAAATAACAACGGATAGAGCAACAAACCCTTTGTTTTCAATGACGATTAATCAGGAACAACTAACAAACAAACTTTGAAGAAAAAAAGCCAAGACTTCGCCCGGTTCTTGGCACTCGAGAAAACTGGTTCGTCGCCAGTGATAAGCCGACGTTCAAATGGCTGTGTCACGACGGGTTGTCGTCGGTCGGTCGGCAATTGCTTGAACTGCCGTTCCAGGGTTGTTCCTGGATGTAAGGGCAACAGCGGAATAACTTCAGACAGGCTTAAGCAATCAATCAAGGCAACAAATGGCAAGAGCGGAAAAAACGGGCAACAACCATAAACTTTGGGTGCTGTCGACGTCAAAATGTAGACAAAATGTTGGGTTGTATGAAGTGACCTCGAGTCCGTTGGATATGTCCAAATCAGGCGAGGGAATTCGAATAAGACGGGCGTGGCAAGAATATAATTGGAAGTTATGTACGCTATTGCGTCTTCAATGTGTCGGGATACTTGCGGGGGGCTGATTTTTCAGTTTAAAAGTTTTTGTACGAGAATGCGATGGCGGGGTGGTGGTGGAGTGCATTCCCGTTACAGATCGCATATATCTCTGTACGTCGAGCCGATAAGCGACGAGTCGAATTGTGGGGGCGGGGCAAGAGATATGTATAGGTTGTATTCCACAGCAAAGTATAATACGCACGTAGTTTTGATCAAAGGTCTGGACTTCTGTGGTTAGTGTCATAAAACAAGTCCAACTTGGGTAACCAATGATTCTGACAGGGAATCTTAAATGGGCTGTTTACTGGGGACGCAGGGTTGAGGACCGCTGTTGCGACGTTCTGAGGTGATGTGATAGGATCGTCACGATACAATATTCAGTTAGTCAGTAACCGGAAACAGCAACGTCCGGGAGAGAAAGAGAGAGAAAACAAAATACTCATTGTCTAGATGGACAACGTGTGTTCATGTGCATATGTATGTATGCACTCATGCCACGCCGCAATGAGGAAGAGGGGGGCATGCTGCAGAATAGAGGGGATTAGTTGCATCAAGAAGGTGATATGGCCGAGAGTATTCCGTGGCTTTTTGGAGCTTTGGTAGTCAAGGCGTGTGGGGGTTTCCACAGAATGGCGGTTGATTTCTCGTTCATTTGAGTTGTTGGTTTCTTCAAGTGGTAGGGTCATCACATTGGCCATTTTAGTGCCGTTTCTTAGACTCTCCGTAAGACTTGATCTGTTCACGACTTGATGGTACATACATACATACTGACATTGTTGTCTATATGCAGCTTGGACATCATCTTTGCGTATCAGGATTTCGTTTTGCGGGTGTCAGCTACGCAGGATGTTCGTGACCAGGATAAGCCCGGGGCATTAGATGTTTATTGAAGTTCAGAGCAAGGAATATGGTAGGGTGGTCTACCTGTCATTCTGACATGAAAGGTGCATATGTATACGGAGAAATTGCTTAGTTTTGACATATCATTTCTGCTTACCGTTTTGTACATAATCGGCCGCAACTCGGTTCATGCCGGTACATACATACACATATATACACCATACGTCATTATATGTAAGACGGAAGTTGTCAAGATCCACCACAAACAAAAGCTTAGTCGACGTAGTAATCGAAAACACTTTGAAGGCCAAGCACAATGCCATTATACATTATATACCCCACACCACGCCCCACTCCGGTAATGCCCCCGAAAACTGCCGGTTCACATGTCTCATGTCCGCGAGATTCCAAGGTTTGATACATCTCGCACCAGTCTTTCCGCACCCGAAAGGATTTCTATAGATGCTGATTTGGGCAAAACAGGATATCGACAACGCATATGCCTCGGGTCACGTACATACATTTGTATGTATAGATGTATCAGGACATGTATGCGAGTGGATACAGGCTTGCTTTAGGGCCATATCAACTTGTGGACCCCGGATTCCACCATCTACCCAAGATATACATCGAACGTATTTGCCCACTTCTACCAAACATATAGTCAGCCTATTAAGGAACTTCATGTACATATGTATGTACATCTGAAATGCGTCACTATGTATCTTTATCCGTATGTCACAACCAACTGTAAACCACCAGTCGAAATGGTATCCGCAAGACTAGACCCTACTGTATACATGCACACAAATGTATCAACGTGGCTGGAATCAACAAATGTATGCATTCCCCTTGGTCAGGTCCATTGGGAAGCGACCGTCGTATCAAATTCTGCATCTGTCATTTCGCCTCTACAATATCGTGCATAAGTGATTATATAAACCATGTCCGGGTTGTCCGTACAAACTGTTTCACGCTTTGAGTGAACAGGTACATATGTACGTACATCTGGCGGTTAGACTCGTAACAACCTTGGTTCAAAACTCTTGCAACTCATTGGAGCAACCAAGTATCAGTGAATCTAGCACAGACGGCACTGTTGCCTTGTCAAAAAGCTTCTTTTAGAGCAATCAGTTGAGTAATGACAACTGCTGGAAGCACAAGTCAAAGTTGGGAAGCCTAGACACCCTCAACATGTCAAATACACGAGAAGATACATTTTAGACAAGCAGAATTGACAAAATATGGTCTTCAGCAGTGGTATACAACTGCAAATACACGGTGTCCTGGCTAATGCCGAATATATCGGGACCAGCCTTCTCGGCAGTTTACTGCATCGACCTTCTAAATTGCATGACAAACGCGGCCAACTCCGCTGCGCATCCTCAAGACTTGACCACCCAATGGTTTTGCTTGGAAATCGAAACTTCGGATTTTGAAGAAATTCCGATGGCAGTTGCGGACCTTTTATCGGAAATTCCATGGGCTCGAAATAGTACGGTCTGGTCTTTACAATCGTTTGGTGTTTGTTAAGCATACACCGGATCGGACGACAACATCACAACTCCATCTGGACTATGACCTCGTCATAACCCTAATATCACGAAAGGAACCCTAAGAAGACGGCTGCCAGGGATTTGCGCTGACATGGGGTCATTGCTTAGTCAGATCCGCGAAGCTCCAGTGGAGAAATCGTCATGGGCGCGATCTGGGAAACTTTAGTCGAACGCCCAAATCGCCAAGTGCCGGCTCACTCATCACGTCGACGCTTCATCGCATTTACCCGCGCATTTGTTCCAGCTGATCCACGTCGAATCACCAAAAAACAACTTCCGTCTATCGTCCCGGGCCCCGCTGTTTACGCGATAGCGATAACCAATTGCACTTTGCCTGTCCCACCATAAACCCATCCCACCCGTGATCGCTCCTGCTATAAACACAAACCCACCATGGACGACCAATCACAGGACGAGGACGTCGAAATGCAGTCGCCAGGTGATAGCAGTAGTGATTCATCAGAAGCACCTCTCTCTGATTCTGAATCGGAATTCTCTTTCTCCGGATATCCTCTCCCACCACCCGCTCCGCCGCCGACTGTACATGTCATACATAACCCCAGTCCAGCCAATGTATCCAACAAGGGATTGCAAAGGTCCATTGCCTTAATTCTCAAGCAGGTAGGCTTCGACTCTGCGACACCACTCGCATTAGATGCGTTTGCGCATCATGCTGAACTTTGTAAGTCATTGTTGTCACAGTGTCTCGCATACCGCAAGTACTAACCCGCTCAGACATGGAACGCCTTATTCGCGACATCCAGACCTTCTCTCATTCGGCTCGCCGTAACATACCAACACCAGTGGACTTCCAGTTAGCTCTAGAAAAGCAAGGCACTTCCGTCGAGTCTATGAAACAGCACCGGAAACATAACATCGACCACAAGCTTCTCATTCCCAAAACAGAGAACGAACCCATTTACGAGTCATACAAAATCCCAACATCCTTATCATTACTGCATCCCGATCTCAGTGGTGAATCCGAGCGCAAAAAGATTTCATATATTCCGGCCCACTTCCCAGAATTCCCTAGCATCCACACATTCCGTTACACGCCGCACATTGAGAAGAAGATCCTCGACCCAAAACATACACGCAGCGCAGCCGCTCTCGCTGCTAAGCAGGGTGAAGATGCCCTCAGAGGTCTTGTCCGAGCCGCTAAGGTTCGCAAGCAAAAGGAAGTCAGGACCATCGTACAACGTGATCAGATGGGCCGCGAACGGTATAAACTATGGGAAGCTGCTATGCAAAAATTGCTGCGGGATAAGGATTCCTCTCGTAACAAGCAGACCGCGAATAGTCAGTCGAATCTAGACCCGACGCCTAAGTTGTCAGACCAAGACATCGCCGATGCCAGCATGATTGTTAACTCCTTGACGGCTTATGCGCGTCAGGAGTTGCCCAAGTCTGAGAAAAAGACGTTACCAAATACAGGAATGGAAATTCCTGGTCAATGAAAATAGAGTGTTATTGGTAGGTGATTAGCTGAGGATTTTGGTAGTATTATTGCTCAAGTCATGTCACGAAGACATTTCCTGTCGCGTTTGGGGGTTCTATGGGTTGTACTTTTACGGGGAGTTTGGCGTTTAGCATCAGATTATTCTTTTTGGGTCAGCAATATACACATGAAATACATTCATAATCGGCATCAACAGCATATCAAGATAACGCACGTGACAGCCAATCAGTTGCAAGTTGCGATCTATCAAACAGAGTTGAATTGTAGCACTGGCCAGACCGACGCCTCACCGACCGATCAGGGAACCTGGCTTCACAAAGCCCTAATGCCCACATTTTCGACGTTGTCTAGCCATGTCCTGCCCCACTAACGAAAAAAATCCTAGTGCCAAAATTTTCGATCCTTCGGAAGGTGGGTCCGCAGTTCAACCGAGCAATATTAGCAGGACATTTCCCTTCAACTTGGGACTGGAAGAAAAAAAAGTTGTTTTGTTTTTCTCAACCGCATATTCGGACACCGACAAAATGGGTACGTTTGATTGATATCTCGACATTTCTTGAAAGAGCTTTCTCAGCCTCTGTGTGCGAGTGGATTAGATGGAAAGGTGTTGGTTAGAGTCTTGAGCGAGTCGCTGGATACTTGGATGAATGGTCTTGGGACTGGAAATGTCCAATGACCATCGGATTCTGGGTTGATGGTGGTCTCGTGATGACTTGTAATGCCACGCCTGGATAGTCTCTTCTGCGTACTATGGTTTCACCATTGCACTTGCATGGAACGCATCTCGTTGTGGGCGTCTCTGGTCTCTCGATGGGAGTTTGTCGACGCTGCAACAGGACCTGGAATACGGCCTGATTCGCAGATGACAACTCCATTGAGTACCTGAGACTTCATCCGCCTCAACGATAACGCTAGTACATTGCTGCTTTGTGTCCATGATTTGAGCATACCACCTGAACCTCTTAGGCTGACGAAAATCTCCTTCTAGCTATTGATCTGAACCGTCACCACGTCAAGGGCACCCACCGCACCGCCCCCAAGAGCGACAACGTTTACCTTAAGGTTCTCGTTAAGCTTTACCGCTTCTTGGCCCGTAAGTTTTTTATTCCTCTACACTCGACCAACCCAACTCGACCACTAACAAAAACGCTCCAGGCCGCACCGATGCCAACTTCAACAAGGTCATCCTCCGCCGCCTCTTTATGTCGCGCACCAACCGTCCCCCCGTCTCTCTGTCCCGCGTTGCCGCCAACATCAAGGAGGACGAGAAGCGCACCGTTGTCGTTGTCGGTACCGTCACTGACGACAGCCGTCTCCTGACCATCCCCAAGGTCACCGTCGCTGCTCTGCGCTTCACCGCCACTGCCCGCGCCCGCCTTACTGCCGCCGGCGGCCAGGCCATTACCCTTGACCAGCTCGCCCTCAAGGCCCCCACTGGTTCCAACACCCTTCTCCTCCGTGGCCCCAAGAACGCCCGTGAGGCCTTCAAGCACTTCGGCATGGGTCCCCACAAGCACAAGAAGCCTTTCGTCGAGTCCAAGGGCCGCAAGTTCGAGCGTGCCCGTGGTCGCAGACGGTCGCGTGGTTTCAAGGTGTAAATGCCTTTTTTCTTGTTCTCTTTTATCTCGGTACTTTTTTCCAGGTCTTGCTTGGGAACTTATCACTTCAAAAAGGAAAGGAATTGGGTCTTTACTCTCTTGGGCGTGTCCAGACAATATAAAAAAAGTTTTCTTATACAAAGATTGCGGTTCATCATTAGGAATGTTCTCTCCAGCGTGTGTCTTTTCTTGATGAAAAACACATGATGTTCTCTTTTCAGAGTTTTGGCTTTTGGGTAACTACGGCGTAAAAATGGTGTTTTTTCGGTACAAAATTTACGATGACAAGACAATTACACAACAGCCAATTCGCAAATGGATTCAGAGGTGTGAATGTATATATGTATATGTGCATGTGAAGTCTTATTATCTATTGTACATGTTCTGTTTCTCCTTGTCGTATACTAGCTTTTCGTGGTTTTCTCTAGAGGGTTCTTTGAGCCAGATTTTGATTTCTTCCTTGGGTTTGCCCTTGACTTTCCCTGGCGCCCCGTCTCTTGTGATCTGTTGCCTTCCGTCTCTGGCTTCTTTCTAGAGGCCTTCTTTGGTTCTTTCTTGATCTCCACGACGGTAACGGATTCCTTCGCGACCATTCGTTTGAACCGTTTGCCAATCATATATGCCTCTCGTGATTCCTATAACCCTATAGTTAGTATCGTCAGGGTACCATTTGAGTATCCAAACTTACGTCTCGTGAAGATTGTGGCTTGTCAATAGCCACATTGTTGAACATCTTCGCCATCCTCTGTTCAAGGAGTTTGTCCTCGCCACCCTTATAATATTTACACACAAAGTGGCCACCATGAGCTAAGTTCTCAGCAGCGAAATCCAATGCTTTGTGGCAGAGTTCCTAGGACATGTTAGCGGCATCCGAATGTGAAGAATAGGTCAACCCACCATGCTAGTGACGTGATCACGTAACGGTACACCAGAAGTATTCATAAGCATATCACTCATGACCACATTAGCCTTAACTCTCTCCGGCTCAAACCCTATCTCCAACTTCACCGTCTGTCCTTGCATCGCCCAGCGCCTCCTAACCCCCTCAATAAGAACCTTCCTCACTCTATCTCTGGTCTCCTCCTCCATAAAGTCCCCCACAACCCCATAGACGCCCTTCGGCGGTTCCGCCGGAAGTAAATCCACACCAACAATGACTCCTTTCCCGACGCCTCCCGTCAAATCCACAGTAACCTGTGCCCAGGACCCCGGAGCAAAACCAAGATCAATGACGGCGTTCCCGGGCCGGATGAGGCGCCATCGTTCTTGAATTTCAAGGAGCTTGAACGCGGCGCGGGATCGGTAGTTTTTGGAGCGGGCGGCGGCAGCGTAAGGGTCAGATGTTTGGCGGGATATCCAGTTGGAGGAGGAAGACGACCTAGAAGAGGCTTGGTGGAGACTCGGGCCAATCGGGAATGGCCTAAGGCGAAGCGGATGAAATGGGCAGAGTACGCGCATATTGAGTATGTCCTGAAAATATCCTTATAGGGTAAGTGAAATGAAGGTATCACAAGAAATTCATGATAAAAAGTCACAACATTGGAATACAACCTAATAAGTGGGTCTTGTATCACCCAGATTTCACAACATCCAACGACATGGCAACTCAAAAACGACAAATGACGAACAAAAAGCAATGGATACGTATATTATAATACGATGCAACGTACAATGCAAAATATGGACTGAAAACCCATAAACTCCGGTGCAGAAATACCTAATCCCACACGATATATAGATAAATCCAACAATCCAACGAAATACCAAACCCAGACCAAAACGCCAACAAACGGGTCATCAAGCACATCATTACAATCAAGTTTCCAACTTAAACCAGGAAACTAGCACCAACGCCTCTACGGTCTTTCTTGAGAGGCGAAAACGCCTTCCCAAAAGCACCCTTCTTCAGAGAGCCCACAGCAGATTTGCCCCCGCGCGCTCCAGCTTTGGCGCCACCAAGACCCACAGGCGCTCTCTTCGTTGGTGGAATTATCCCCAGGCCTGCCTCATCATCATCGTCCTCAAACAATGTCTTCGGCGCCGTACCACCCAGGACCTTCCGCTTCTTCTTAGTTTGTTCGTTTTCCTGGCTGGCCGACTTAGCCTTGAGGGTCTTTGCTGCTGGCTTCTTAAAAGTATTCGCTGCACCAGAGGGTGGAACTGGGCCGACATCTTCCTCGTCGGCTGGTTCGTCGAGAAGAGATTTGGCAGCTGTTGGTTTCACAACAGGTTCTGAAGCTGCCTTGGCAGCGCGTCCACGTGACTTGGCTGCAGGCTTCGGTGAGGGCTTTGGTGAGGCCGGGACTTCAACCTCAGTTTCTTCGTCCTCTAGATCTCCAATAGTAGTAACCTCGGAGAGACGAGAACGGGTCTTTCCCCTCGCTGGTGGCTGAGGGGGGTCGGGCTTCGGCTCAGCCTTTCGTGGGGCAACCTTCGGTGCAGCAGATGGCGTATCAATAGTAACGGATACATCCGGGTCTTCATCGGGTCCCATAGTACGGTTGAGGAATGGAGTGATCGAGAACTCCGACTTCTGGCCTGGCTTAGCCTGAACAGTCTTCTTGTTCTTTCCCTCCGCAATTCCAGGTGTTGAAATGGCCAGATCCTCTATCTCATCAGCCTTCCTCTTCTTGGTTGGCTTGGGCGCGGCAGATGCCTTACTCCGCGCCTTATCAGCAAAGTCGGTCAAAGTTGTGTTTGCTCTGGTTTCAGCAGCCTCCAATTGCGCCTTTGTTGATCGCAAATCGTCACGCAACTCTCGGGCCTTGATCTTGACAGTCTCAAGCTTTTCTTGAAGTGACTCATTATCCGCGGCAGCATCAGCAAGTTCCCTTTCAGTATCCTTGCGCAGTGTCTCCTTTTCCTTGATCTCGGCCGCTAGCTTCCTTTCCAACTCCTTGACCTTAGAAGCCAGTTCGCTCTTCTCCTCATCCGAGTGCTCCTTCTTATCAGAGGCTTTCTGCTGGATAGCTTCGAGCTTTTCCTTGGCCTTCTTCTCGGCGGCTAACTTCTTTTCGAGTTGCGTGATTTGCGCCTTCATTTGCGATTGTTCTTGAGTGAGTGATTGTTGTTTGCCGCGCTTTTCAGACTGGATTTGTGTTTCGAGTGAGGCGACTTGTTGCTCTAGAGCTAGCTTTTCAGCAATAGCCTGTTGGTGGTTTGCAACTTGTAAGCGCAGATGTTCCAGTTCTGGTTTAAGGGAATCAAGTTCGCGTGTAAGACTAAGTTTTTCGGTGAGAATCTTTGCTGAGTCTTTGGACACGGTGCCCATGGATTTTATTTCAGCCTAAAGAATCGCATGTGTCAGTTATATCCTACTAGCATCGAGCTAATGGACGTCAACTAACCTTTAATAATGAGATGTCTCGCGCTTGACTCTGGATCTTGACCTCATGAAGCTGGCAAGCCTGCTCGCTAGCCTCAAGTTGGGCTGTCACCTCTTCTAACTTAGCAGTCAAAGCCTGGATGTCATCCTTCAACTCTGCTTTTTCGCCCTCGGCGACAGTTGTTCTAACTCGTAACCGACGTTTATCGTCTTCTTTGTGCATGATTTCAGCTTCGTGTGCAATAGCTTGCGACTTTAACTGAAGTTCTTGAATGCGCTGTGATCGCTGTTGAGGGGCAACAATAAAATGGTCAATCAATCTGGACTACGATAAACATGTTTTCTACGTTCGCCCAATTGCGCTCTTACCTTAACACCCGCAGCAGGTGCAGAAGCACCTACTGACCTTCTTGCACGCGTTGGGGGCATGGTGATCGCGTAAAGAAGGTTCCCTCTTAGTATACTGTTTTTTGTGGCGTTGGCAACTGGTAGAAACAAAGATTCAGACTAAGCAATGAGCAAAAATGGAAGATGCGACAAGGCTGCGACTACGCTAAATTTGACGACAAGAAAAAATGTATGATAGACAAAAGAATGTGGGGTATAAAATGCGAGAAGTGAAAAAAAAAAAATGAAGCGAAAGTATGTAAGATATCGTCAGGTGGGATAATTCAAGATTGCATGTATATTCTGACGAGGGTTTGCAAAGCGAATGTGCGACAGGAGTTCTTGCATAAAACAAAAAATGAAGGCGTTCACAAAGATATTCCCAACAATGCGCTGAAAGGAGACAACTGACCTGCATCAACGCCCTGCACTGCCTTATACACCCTGTAACGCGGTTATTCATAGTGCATTCCAGCGCTCAACCCTTCAACCAAAGCCCTCGGACCAAACCCTGGATATCCTTACCGCAGCAGTCGCAAACTCATGGTTGTCGTCGTAGCTTTGCTGACTCAGCCAATCCTGCGACACCCAAGCATCAGTATGGGCCACGTTTGGAGCTTGCGTAGTGCATCACGAAATTGTGGAAATGGTGGCGATCTGGCGAAGTCCTCTCTACTGATTCTCTTTTCTTGCTCTGTGTTTTTGTCCAAATTGACCTTTGATAGCTCAATTGGCCCAATTCTCCGTTGTTCCCACTATCTGCTATTAGCCACTGTTTGAATAAGGGTTTCATTCTGTACATTATATCTGCTTCCCATTCTTGTTAAACTACTTCTTCCGTATATACCGACTACCCTCCGGCTTGTCTCCGCCTCCGCAACTATGCGCTTCTTCAACGCCCTCGTCGCCGGCCTTTCGCTGGTCGCCGGCGTCATGTCCGCCAAGGCTAAGACCAAGACGGACGATCGCTTCGCCACTTACCACTCTAGCTTGTTGCGCTCTACGCCGCTGAAGCTCGACACTAAGTCATACCAAGACCTGACGGCCCAGCCGCGCGATTACAGTGTTGCCGTGCTTCTGACTGCCATGGACCCCAAGTACCAGTGCCAGCTGTGTCGCGAGTTTGATCCCGAGTGGAGCATTCTCACCAACTCGTGGGTGAAGGGTGACAAAGCCGGCGAGTCCAAGGTCATCTTCGCTACCCTTGACTTCAACAATGGTCGGGAAATCTTCCAGCAGGTATGAAATAACCACCCAGTATTTAATCGCAAATCCCGCATCGCTAACTGACTCCGGAATACAGCTTGGTCTTAGCACTGCCCCCGTTCTGATGCAGTACCCTCCCACCACCGGTCCCCACGCCAAGGGCAAGACCGATCCTGAACGTCATGACTTCAACATGGGGTGAGTATTTCGTCCAATGGTCTTAACAGTCTACCCCACTAACTCTAGTATCACTGTAGTCCTCACACCGCCGAACACGTCCACGAAATCATCGCCCGCGCCCACCCCGGTCGTCCTCACCCGCCTGTCAAGCGCCCCATCGATTACATGGCCTGGGCTATCAACACTGTGATTGTCGTTGGTACTGTTACTGTCCTCATTGTCATTGGTCCCTACCTGATCCCCGCTTTCCAGAGCCGTAACCTCTGGGCCGCCATCAGTCTCATTTCCATCCTCATCTTCATTAGTGGTCACATGTTCAACCAGATCCGTAACATTCCCTATGTCGCCATGGCCCGTGACGGTGGTGTCACCTACTTCGCTGGTGGTTTCCAGAACCAGTTGGGTCTCGAGACTCAAGTGATCGCTGCTCTCTGTAAGTTGGAATTCTCTCCGCATAAAAAACGACCCCGGCCAATCCGACTAACAAATCCTTGTCTATAGACGGTATTCTTTCTTTCTGCTCCATCTCCCTCGCTATCAAGGCTCCTCGCATCGCCAACCCCACCTACCAGCGTTTTGCCATTCTCACTCTTTCCGGCATCATTCTGGTAGTCTACAGCACTCTTCTGAGCATCTTCCGCATGAAGAACGGCGGCTACCCATTCCGTCTGCCCCCCTTCTTCTAAACAACAAAATTGAATCTGCTAGCTTTGTAAGTGGCATGGTTTCTTTTACTTGGTTTCCTTTTTTGTGACTGGTCACGGGTTACACGTGGCTTTCGTAGAGTTTGGATGCATTCCAACAGGTTGTGTATATAGTTTGTTATTTTGGTAGAATTCCAATTGAAGTTTGAACGATGCACATCTTGTGTAAGTGGGATTCCTTATAGACAAAATGGGCAAAGGATTCACGCGTTATTGTCTTGTATCCGGTCAATGATAGGGTTATTGGATACAAGGGTATAATGTCACAAATTGACGTCACATGGCATATTCATAAAACTTGCAGTTAATATGTTGAAAAATGACATAAACAAACTCTTTTTATCTTGGGATTTCTTTATGTCCAACCCAAAGAATAACGCCCCCAATCCAAGGAACCAATCCCAATTCTAGACTTCAAGTTTCACCGTTCTTGCCACGCCGTCCTTTTATCCAAAAAACAAAGTCCTGCTTCACAATAATAACAACAGAAAGGAACAAAAGAAACACGGGAACAGACGCCTCAAAAGCTACACACACAAATGCACAACATAGCTCTCAAGGTCCCATCTCACGTATTTCTTTCCCTCGGCGACAAATGGTTCATCATCACGCCATAACAAAACAAGTCTTCAAACAAGGTGGAAAATCGAACGACGGACAGCGGGTTTCTGTGTCCTCTAGAAGCTTTGAAAGTTTTTTTGTTGTTCCCTTTTTTTTCATCAAGTACTTAAAAAACAACTTCTTTAAGCCCGCGACATGACACCCCAGACACGGATGATGTTGTCGGTGTAACCAGCGAACAGGGTCTGGCCATCAGCCGACCACGCCAGCGAGACACACTCAGGCTCGTTGGACTTCTTGCCGACATCGGGGAAGTCAACCTTGAGCTCGTCAACCTTGGTCTTCTTCTCCAGGTCGAAGATGATGATGGACTTGGAGGTGGCAGCGCAAAGCCAGTAGCGGTTGGGGGAGAAGACGAGAGCGTGGATCTCCTCACCAGCCTGGAGAGAGTACAGGTGCTTGGACTCGTTGAGATCCCAAAGCATGGTGACACCGTCCTTGCCACCGGAGGCGCAGAGGGAACCATCGGGGGAGATGGTGACGGTGTTGATGTAGCCGTTGTGACCGGTGTGGTCAGTCTGAAGCTTGCAGGAAGAAAGCTCCCAGACCTATTACCAAGAAAATGAATGTTAGTGGTGTTGATGGGCGTATTGAGGAATCGAGTAAACATACCTTGACGACCTTGTCCCAGCCAGCGGTGACGATGACGGGGTTCTGGGGGTTGGGGCTGAAGCGGACGCAAGAGACCCACTCGGAGTGACCCTTCTCGGTGATGGTGAACTTGCAGTCACCGAGGGTGTTCCAGAGCTTGACGGTCTTGTCACGGGAACCGGAGACAATCTGGCGGTTGTCGGCGGAGAAAGAGACGGAGAGAACGTCAGACTCGTGACCGACGAATCTGCGGGTGGTGGTGCCGGAAGACAGCTCCCACAGGCGCAGGGTCTTGTCCCAAGAGGCAGACAGGGCGTAGGCACCGTCAGAGGAGATCACCTGTGACGGGTTAGTATTTCTGTTCATCCATGTTGAGATGTGAAGGCCAAGGCTGCCAACCTCATAGAGATACTACCAAACCAGTATACAACATCAAGTGGAAATTTACAGCCACTAATATGCAAACTGGTAATGGCACCATCACCCATAAGCCAATAGCCAAAGACCTTCTCTCCCACAGAAAAAAAGAGAATCAACATACACAGTCGGAGACGATGTGAGAGTGACCACGGAGGGCACGCTTGGCGTAACCGTACTGGCCCTCCTCGCGGGTGAGGTTCCAGACGATCAGGGTCTTGTCGCGAGAAGCGGACAGGAGCATGTTGGGGCTAGAAACGGGGAGCCAGGTTAGTTTTTTGAATTTCCTCGCTAGCCCCTGTCTGTCGACAGACTCCGTCATTGGACCTGACGCAAGACGGGCGGCTGGCCCGCCGTGCGGGAAATCAGACGCCAATGGAAGATATCGATCGGTGAGACGAGGGGCGTTTTCTAGGTGTTGTTCAATCGTACTTCTCCATGGAGGTAGCCAGGGAGGTGACCCAGCCGTTCTATAGCAACATGATTTGTCAGTTGGTTGCCCAGTGTATATGTTTTAAAGCTTGCTTCGCGTTTCGGCATGGAATTCCCAATGGCTTGATATCGAATCGTTGGTCGTGAAAACTGTGTCGAACTGTGGTGCGGTAGATAAGTACTGTTCCATCAAACCAACAAACAACACTCGCAATTGATAGAAGTCCATCAAAATTGAGGTTGAATGCTAGTCCACACCCATGCACGAAAATGACCCCGCCAACCCGCCGTCTGCACCGACGTTCTGCCAATATCCGCTGTATCCATCATGCCAATTCGTCAACCATCATCAATATCAAGCCCATATTCTTCTCCTCATCTCGATAATCGTCGTTATTCAGGACGCAGGGGTCAATATTATGCCGGGAATTCCATGTCGAAAAATGCGATGTTGTGAAGCTATAGTGGGGTGTGGACGAAACGTACGTGGCCCTCGAGGGTGCCCTTAAGGATCAGCTGCTCAGTCATTGTCGAAGATTGATGATACGACGGGAAAAAGAGGGAAAGAGAAGAGTCTGAAGGCTATCTCTTCTCGTTAACAAGAAGGGAAGAGGTAGAGTAGATTTTGGAATGCAATGGTTCACAGCCCGGTAGAATTGGCTGGACCCACTCTGCCCTCCGAAGGAACTGAAATTTTAGGATTTGATCAAATTTGTGTGGGTAAAAATTCAAAAGCGTTAGGGCCACACACATCCAAAAATGGTGGGGCTCGCCCTCTCAAGTGGCACCAACTGCAAGGCATTGTAGTGACAGTTGACCTGTAAGCCCCACTTTGCTGAGGCGTTGTCTGGCCTCTGTTCTGCAGCATACTTATGACTATTTTGCAACCTTTGTGTCACATTAGCTGGTGTGAATAATATGTGCATGACTTGGTGTCTTGGATAAACTACATTATTAGTAAACGAACCCTACACTTGAGCGATTATAAAGACAGAAAGAGCCAATGCTTTGCTCATGTCTGTTAAGATTCATCAACTTCTTACACAGCTCAGAACCATCAATTAATAATACTCGAAAAGAAGTATCTTGACACTACCAATTCTCCATGAACATTACCCAAAAAACAGCCAAGATTAAACCCAATCAACCCAAAGGAAATCGTCTAAGAAAACCAAACTCCGACATTAAAGCGTGGACCAAAAAAGCAAAATACCCTCTATACCTTACAACGCCTTTTCCTCCTCGGCCGAAAGCTTCATGCCAAGCATGAAGTCTCTCGTCATCTCGAAACTCAACCAGTTGGATGCCATACTAGGCGCAACCTTGAGGAGATTTGGAAGGATCCCCTTGTACATGCCCTTCATACCCTCTTGACGGGTGATCACCCGGATAGCATCAAAAATGCCCTTGTATTGGTATCCCATTCCAGACATAGAATTAATCTGGAAGCGGCGGCGAAGGACATCGAAAGGGTAGGTTATGGTCTGGGCCACGGCACCGGAGAAAGCACCAGCCGCAAGCTTGCCAAAAACACCTGGGTTCTTTTCTCCCTCGACGGTGACCTTTTCACGTGCCCATTCATAGACCATGAAGTTTAACCCGACCTATAGTTTGCGTTAGCTTACCAAAAATCAGAATAAGAGAAATAGTGGAAAAACTGGATACTTACGTATGGCGCAACGCCGGAAACAGTTGGCAGAATACCACGGTACAAGGCTTTGATACCGCCCTCGGTCTTGTAGATCTTATACATGACCTCAAGCATACCGGGTGGCTTGGTAGGCCGGGCACCGAGCTCAGCAAAGGAGGCTGTCTGAATGGACAGACGAGTGCGGACAATGTCCAGGGGGTAGGTGCAAATGACTGATGTCACTCCAGCTACACCACCACAGGCCAGGCGCGACAATGGCGCAAGATCGGCACCAGGAGTCTGTTCGAAGAACCATTTCTTGTACACGCTGTAACTCCCGAACTGCACGGCCGAGTATGGTACAATGCGAATGCAATTTGTACCGTTTCCGCGCATAAAGCCTCTCCAGCCCTCCTCTCGCCACATCTTGGCCAGGCCTTTGCCAATTGACATCTTGTAGGCATCACGACCTGCGCTTTGTACTTGGTAGAGAATCTTGAGGCGTTCGAGAGGCGAGACAACTGTACGGGAAACAGCTCCAGCGACACCTCCCGCGCAAAAGGAGGCGACGAAGGGTTGGGAAGCCAAGTCGCGGGTGCGGAGAAATGACCTGGTGGTCGGCGTAACTTCTTTCTACAATAAATAAAGTAGCAATGGTTAGCGATCGGTCATGGACAATTTACACAGTCGTAAAGATTTCATGTGACCTTCCGAGGCGCATAGCACCGGATGGGCGCGGCACTGCGGGCCAGTCACATGCAGAATGACAGCTTAGAACTGAAAAAAGAGAACTTCAGGGGTCGACGATTGGGGATGAACAGGACTGGGGACATACCAAAGACATTGCGACAAATGTAAAAGAGGACAATCTTTGTAGATTATTCGAGATCAAGAAGAGACAACAACAATGTCGGAAAAATCGGGGTGATGTAAATATTGAGGTTGAGCAATTCGAAGGCGCATTGAGAGGTCGAGACTTGGCAGGAAAATTGGAGCGAATCTAGAATAAGTATACTCAAAGCGGTATTGGTTTTCTGGAAGTGGATCGGTGTCGCGTTCTAGTTTAGCAGCGCATGCGCTCCTCACAAATATAGGAGGCCCTGTGGTTTATTTTGCAGCAAGAAAGGAATTTGCTAATGGAACTGGAACTGAGACAATCTCTCCGTCCGGATGAAAAATATTCGCTTCTCCAAGCAGTGGCCCAATTTATGTTTTAATAGAAATAGAGAACGATCTTGAAAAATTCTGGGGAAGAGTGTATCTGGAGAAAGAAAAGCCAGGAAATAGGCCCTAGCTGAAAAGAGAAGTCGCTGACAATGGACTATGGGATTAGCCGCGGGTCAAAATAGAAGCAAGAACAAAACCCGGAATGACAGCTTAAAATGTGACCCATACATATGGTACTTGTCCCGGTAATTAAATGTTGCTGGTGAGGATGAACAAAACGACGTGTCAATGATCTCCGCGGACCAAGCGGTAGTTATACTTTTCCCAACAAGAAGGTTCAGGTACAATAGGTTGCATCTGGTTTAGCAAATATGTATGTACGTGCGATTACAACGTCAATGTCTAAGATGGTGCATCATCGCATTCTGGGGTTATCAAGGACGAACGGAAGTTTACTCTCCCTTCTCCATAAAAGCCCATAGATGTACATACGGACTGACATTGAGCTTAGCTCATTCGTCATTTTCGAGTGTGAATCTATCTCCAAGTACCTAAGCTTTGCACAGACAATTGGTTCGGCTATGACGATGGAAAGTATCGGGTCCCCATCCACGAAAGCTGTCAGGGCGTGCAGGATGTGTGGGACATGATGCATCTTGACGTATAACCCTAACGAATGACATTGGGATAGAAACGGGTTATTTCGATGTCAGCACAAAAATAACGAGCGGATATCTTTGGTCTATTTTATATTGAATGAGAATCTAAGAAAAGAAAGAAACGAGAACAAAAAAAAATGATGTCACAGACGGCAATACCTTAATCCCCGAGATGAAAATGCAGACCGAGCCTAGGTGAGGGCTCTCCAACTCCAAAGAAAACACGCAGGGAAACCATGATGCGAACAGAGAAAACAAAGGATACAGAGGCTACAGCTTTAACTTGCTGAAATGTCCATGTTGCTCATCGCTTACTCAATAGAATCGGCATCATCCCGAGGAGGTAGGGGCGAGCTACCAGCGGCCGACTTGCGATCGTTGGAATTGGTGTCACGGCGCTCAGGTTCATCCCGGGAATCCTTGAGGTCGCGCTCACTGGAGCGACGCTCAGAACGGCGATCGGGACTGCGAGAGCGCTGGTCACGGTCACGGCGGCTATCGTAACGGTCACGGCGATCATCTTTAACAGGAGAGTAGTCTCTGCTACTACGACGAGGAGAAGGGGAACGGACACGACGGGGAGAACGGCGACGGTCACGATCACGACCACCATCGAAACGCCACAAGGCCGAAGGGGGGGTACGCGCCCACTGTATTGAGTTAGTATCAAACAAGGTAAAGAGCGCCCGCACTTAACACAACTAAACATACCTCAATCTTCAAGACCTCGCTATCCCGGCCGATGCGCTTGTTATGCATCTCATGGTAAGCGTCGTCGGCGTCACGGCGGTCCTCATACTCGACGAAAGCAAAACTAATAGAAAAATCAGAATTCATGAACCAAAGAGACAAAAACAAGGTATTCAACTTACAGTCTACTGTTCGCCGAGCGAGGAGCAGGAATATCACAGCGCACGAGGCGGCCGTAGCTGATTTTGAGGTTAGTATCAAAGGAGCGCACACAGTGTTGTTTCTGCTATCCAAAGCCCGAAGACTAGGAGTGCGTCCACCGAAACGTCATAGCCCACATGTCGTCTCTGCCAAACAAATTCATCTTGTCTATTGTGCTTTTGGCAGCAAAGACTTGGATGGGGTTATCATTCGCATCGTGAGTAGGCCATATGGCAGTTCTAACTCTACAAGGATGTACATGGCTTCGTGTACAGCAATACTTGCCCGGGTCTCCAAATGAAGCTCTTTAGTGTCATATGACACTAGTTGTCGTTGAAGCCAGATGTGGCGCGGACTGCTTCAACAGTATAGAACAGCTGGGATCGAGAACGAGGGGGTTGCCAACGAGGCTCGGATTGCGCGATACGGGCGATGATTGAGATACGGGTGGTGATTGAGATACGAGGGATCGGCAGAGGTGGACGGGGGGTAACGAAGACGAAAGCGGAGGACGCGTCGTTGGTTGATAGGGAACAATAACGGAAACGAGGACGGGGTTCGGCGATCGACGACGGGATAGAGCCTGTGGAGGCATCGGAGAAGAAAAAACGGGGTTGAATGGACGGAGATCGAAATCGAAACGCGCGATTATGCCACGGCGAGTGGATAGAAGGGATTGGAGGGATTATCGTATGATTCTGCGCTGTGAAGTCTCGGATTGTGATCGTGTCGCATCACGCCGCGTTGAGTTCAAGGTGCGATGAGGGGAGGGGTAAAAAGACGGCGTGTCGGAAAAAAAGAAAGGTAAATGGACCGACAAGTCACAAAATGTGACAGGCCGAAGAGGAAAATGAAGAGACTAAAGTGATGAACAAGATCAGGAGACTTACCGCTCAAATTCATAGGCAAGATCACGAGCACGAGTGCCGTGGCTGAAGCCAGAAACGTAGAGAGTGGTTCTGTTGTGGCGAGACATGGTCGATGGTTGTGCAATGGCACGCTGATAGTAGGAGTTATGCGCAATAAACTTTGTACGACTTTTGTTGATGTCGATTCAAAGGGAAGAGCAATTGATGGATCCAATGGATAGAACGGTGATGTGTGTTGGTTGAATCAACAAGGCTGGATTGGAGAAAAAAAATACCAAATAAAAGATGAACCGCATTGGGTCAGTCATGCCCCGGTCATTTTTGTTAATTGCGCCTATCGCTAGGGGTAGGTCCAGTAGTGGCGCCGTTTCACGTGACCGTGGAACATGCCAGACAGTTGAAAGCTGTGTTAGGGTTGTACTTTCCGTGTGGGATGACATCATAAATGTAGTCTGCATCTGGAACTTTGACAGCTTATTAATCCTAAACTATGGGTTGCATGAATATGCGCATATCAAAGACCGCAGCGAGACTGTATTTGCAGGCAGGCATTGCGGTATGTTTGGGGTGTTGAGCCGCACTTATAAGTTCCGTAGAAAGTTTCGCAAGGCTAGTAAAGGAGACTGTTATGTGTGTATGTACGTGACCCACTACTTTAGATTGGTACATACATATGTACATACATCAAAGTCATATTAATCTTGTGTGAATTGAATCGTTGTTCTGCTACAGTGATTCGGAATATCAGTGACATTCACATCAAAAGTAGATTGAGAACGATACACTCATACATACATACATGCACACTTCCAAATGATTTAGGCCAGTTAACATCAATCGTCGTACCCTCATCACTTCTGCATAGAGACTTCAGCATTGAGGAAACTCGTTACCTGATATAGTGGTTCCAGCCATGAACGTATTCCCCACATATGTACATACGTGCAGATAATTTTTCATTGTGTGATTCTTCGGCCACGGTGTGATCACTCAGCAGGAGGATGGCCGCCCCTGACTGTTTAAGACCACCAGAGTAGGTCTGAGGATTGTTGTTATAACTGAATCGAAGACCCTGCCTGCAGCTAAGCGCATGTTGGGACTTTGTAAGCTGATCTGGGACTACACACAGCTGCATAGCTCCTGCCTTGCTTACTTAACGTTTCTCCAAGTCGTATATCTGAGACATTCGGATATCCAATTCATGATAAACGTGACTCACAGGATCGTGACAATGCAAATACTATTTCTCTGGTGATTCATTGGCAGATTCTGGTATTTGTGGGCGTATTTGTGTAAATTAGATGTAAACCGCTTTGGCGTCCTTTGAGCTGGTTGTACTCAGCTACTAAGACGCCCTGCATCATCCCACGCACGCACCTACCCAATTCCACATGTAAATGCCGTTATCCTTGGGTGCTACGCAGATCCCTTCCTTGAAGAAAGATCAACAGCAGCAGCAGACACGACGCCACCAATCCCACCATCGAGTCCCAGTGGACATGAAAAACCAAGCAGTCCCAGATCAATCGTTTTTCAAGATCTCTTATTTTGTCCCAATGTTCATCTCTCCAGCATCATGAGCACTCCGATTTATACTTCCCACGACGCTGGGACAAACTTGCGTCAGCGCAAAACCCCCGCCGCTCCCGCACCTGTTCCTAGCACAGGCCACTCATCCGACAGTCATGATTCCGAACCATCTTTCGAACCATACAACAAAGTTTCCGATTCAGAGCTTTTGAGCGATCAGATTCGTGTCAGCGTTGAAGATTACGATGGGAAATTTAACTCGTTGACACACGATGAAAAGGTTGCACTTTTGCAGTCCTCGGCAATGCGGCGGGTCTTGGAAGGGTCTTTGAGTAAGGCCACTGAACAAGATCAAAAGAAGAGACAACACCGGTTCCGTAACCTCATGTTCACCAAACAATTCTCTGTGTTTGACGGCCAGAATGAAGAGACCGCCAATAGTCCGTTTGTCGGATTCTATAACCTCTTTTGGCTCAGCGTCTTTCTGCATGTAGGACGCATTGTTATCCAGAACCTCATCGAATATGGCCACGTCTTTGGAACCAATGAGATCTTTAGTTTGATGATGTCTAAAGATCTTGTATTTCTTGGTCTTGCTGATGGAGTCATGTGCGGGATGATTGTGGTGTCATTTGGAATCCAGAAGCTGGTCATC
Organism: Huntiella abstrusa; assembly: GCA_025685495.1. Classification (NCBI taxonomy): domain Eukaryota; kingdom Fungi; phylum Ascomycota; class Sordariomycetes; order Microascales; family Ceratocystidaceae; genus Huntiella; species Huntiella abstrusa. The sequence goes on along the minus strand of JAJNMT010000219.1, from coordinate 489,163 downwards.
GACGATGTTTTGGATTGGGACAATTGGGGTTGGATTTTGCAACACATTTGGCAGACTTCCTTTCTAGCCGGTTCTATTGGATTGGCCTTTTACCGTGACTGGCCGTGGACGCATACCGTATTCTTTGTCATACACTGCCTGGCTATGATGATGAAGCACCACTCATACAGCTTCTACAACGGATATATGTCAACGATTCACAAAGATTGCATTGTCTTGAAAGAGCGCCTTGCCGAACTTCATCGTATCGAACCAAGCACTGATGCTCTTGAATCTTCAGATGCGCCTGCAGTGTCCGAGCTTGATACTGCACACCTTGAAAAGAATCCACTTGTACTTCCGGATGAAGATTCCCTCGCCTACCGTCGTCTCTACCATGACAAGAGTGCATTGGCTCACGAACTAGAGGCTATTAGTAGTGCAATCAGTTCCGGTCAACCTTTGGATATTAACCGCATCGCTACCTACAAGAAGGTCATCCAGTGGGAAATTGACGCCTTGACTGAAGAGCTCAAAGGCCGCGCCACCAGCCCCGAAAGAGCCTACCCAAACAACCTCACCCTTGCGAATTGTATTGAATGGGTCTTACTGCCAACTCTTGTGTATGAGCTGGAGTATCCTCGATCAAATAGCATCAACTGGAAATATGTTGCAGCTAAATTGGCGGCTGTATTTGGTGTTCTTTTCTTAATGATGTTGGTTTCGCAGCAATTCATCTGCAAGTTCTCCTACATGTATTCCTCTCACGAAGAACAAAAAGCTAACATAACACAGATCCTGTCGTTTGCCGTGGTGTTGCCATGAGAGAAGCCGGTATGACAATCAATGAACGCCTCGCAGCGTTCCCCTTGATGCTTGCAGACCTCATGTTCCCTTTTATGATCGAGTACTTACTCGTCTGGTACCTAATCTGGGAAGCTATACTCAATCTATTGGCCGAAGTCACCTACTTCGAAGACCGTAGCTTTTATAATCACTGGTGGAACAGCGTTAACTGGGATCAATATGCCCGCGACTGGAATCGACCAGTACATAACTTTCTCTTGCGCCACGTTTACTATTCATCGCAAGCCAGCCTCAGGGTCAGCAAGTTCACTGCCACTATCATTACATTCTTATTCTCAGCTGCTGTGCATGAACTTATCATGTTGTGCATTTTCAAGAAGCTTAGAGGATACCTTCTCATTGCCCAAATGGCACAAATACCTGTAAGTCCAGACATGCAAAAATAATGCATCTGCTCATGTAACTAACAAAACACAGCTCTCCAGGCTCTGCCGCACGCGCATCATGCGTGAAAACAAAACACTTGCAAACCTGTATTTCTGGTTTAGTATGTTCACAGGGCCTAGCACGCTTTGTGCCTTATACGTAATTCTGTAGATAGTTTGACTGCATAGTCCTCTTTAGAGAGAATAAAATGGCGATGGTTTAAAAAGTGACAAAAAGAAACATACAACACCGGGTATTCGCACGTGGTCACCCACCGTACTACTAATCCAGCGCTCTGTGGCTTGACTATGGGGGAGCAGACGGGACCCCGTATTTTCCACAGGCTATGGTCGTATGTGAGAGAGTGTCTTGTGAATAAAGCTTATAAAGAAATGTGATGTACGGTTGACCGGAAATGTCCCGGCAAAGCTATCAGACGCTTGATGACCGGGCCCGCAGTTCACCCACCGTAAGGCGATAGGTGGTGTTGAACCTTTGATACTTCATAGTTAGATCGTCCCATGTCACTATATCACTGAAACCTCGCAATTTGTAACTTGCAAAGAAAAAAAAAGACTTCCATTAGCTATCTAAATCATCACTCCGTCTTTTGTCATGACTATCATTAGTCGTTATATCATCCATCTCATTTAAGCGGTCTGCTCATGCTGAGTAGAAACACGCTGAAGGTCAACAACGAGGTTTTCCTGCGAGCTGTGCTTCTTCTGCTCATTCACAGACTTTCCGTGCATGAGGTTATCGAACCCCTTAGAACTCTCCATCAGGTAGTAAACACCACCCATCACACAGAAGACACCGAATGAGAAGATCCAGACACGAACCACGGAGACAATGGAAGTCATATCGCCATGCTGGAACCAACCCCAGATGCAGAAGCAAGTGGCGAGGATATCAACGACCAGGATGGCGAGAGACAGTTGCCACGAGGGGATAGACGACCAGAAAGGACCAGAGGCACGAGTGATGAAGATCAGCCAGTTCTCAGTAAGGCAGATCTGAAGGAAGACCATCTCGTCCATGTTACCGAACTTCTGGATCATTCCGCCGTTCTTTCCGCCAGCGTACATAGTCGTGACAGTGATCCAAGTACCAACAGCCAGAACAAGACCAAGGACCACGGACATACCCCAAAGCTTAGGAAGGTTCCACTTGACGGGGCTCATGGAGTAGGGAGCCTTGTCATAAGCGATGGCGAGAGGGGCAATGTCGGCGAAGATGGCAACGAACACAACCAGTTCGATGTTCAGCGAGCGGTTCATAATGGCAATCCACAGACCCAAGAAGACCTCGAGATGGATAGACAGAGCGATACGGTAGACAACGTAAGCGTACATGCGGTGGAAAATCTGGCGAGACGTCTTAAGAGCGTCGATGATGGCACCAAGACCGGGGGCAATGAAAACAATGTCAGCGGCGGAGCGAGCAGCATCAGAAGCACCCTCCACGGCAATGCCAGTATCGGCTCTCTTCAGAGAAGGAGCATCGTTGACACCATCACCAGTCATACCAACAAGATAGCCACGGCTCTGGAGGATCTCGACAACATTGTACTTGTGTTGAGGGAAGACCTCGGCGAAACCATCAGCGTTGACAACAAAGTCGTACATATCGGAGCCAGACATGTCACCACCACCACTCACGCCCAGACGCTCGGCGTCGTAGATGTTAGTACCAAGACCAAGCTGGCGAGAGGTTTCACGAGCAATTCTGACGGCATCACCAGTAAGCATCTTGATGGAAAGACCCATCTGCTGAGCTTCCTTGATAGTGCGAGCGGTATCGTGGCGAGGAGGGTCCATGCAAGGCATGATACCGAGAATCTCCCACTGGCCACCTTCAATCTTCCGAGCAACACCAAGCGAACGGTAACCGCGGTTAGCAAAGTCTTCGACCCTCTCCTCGTAGTCAGACTTGATAGCAGGGTCCAGAGGGTGGTCGGCAGTAACGGTAGACAGAACAAACAGAGGAGCACCCTTAACACAGGCCATGCGCTGGCCCTCAGGAGAGACGACGATGGCGGTGACCTTCTTGGAGACGGGATCGAAGGGGAAGAATTGCTCAACGGTGTACTCAGAAAGAAGGGACTTGGCGCGGGGGTAGAAACGAAGAGACTTCAGGAAGGCCTTGTCAATGGCGTCGATACCCTTCTTCTTACGGGAAGCAGCGAGGCAGGCAGTAAGCATCAGATCGTCAGCGGAAACACCGGCGACGGTGTATGGCTCGGCCAGGGAAAGCTTGTTCTTGGTAAGGGTACCGGTCTTGTCGGAGCAAAGAATCTCAACACCAGCGAGAGATTCGATGGCAGATAGCTTCTGAACGATGGCCTGCTTCTTGGCGAGGTAGGCGGCACCGACAGCCATGGTAGTAGTAACGACGGCGGGAAGACCAACGGGGACACCGATAATGGTGATGGCAAGAGTGTAGCGAAGGATGTCGGTGATAGGGCTGGACCGGTAGAAAGAGGAAACCCAAGCAACAAGGAGGGTGGCAACGACAAGAACCAGGAGAACAGTGCCAATACCGTTCAGGACCTCAGTGAAATGGCCCTGACCATTAGCAGCCTGGTTCACCAGAGCGGCAGCGCGACCGACGTAAGTGTTGTCACCCGTGGCAGTGACAACCATAAAAGCCTTACCGGTCTTGACGGACGACGAAACAAAAGTGCTATCACTGTAGCGCTTGTTAACGGCAAGAGACTCGCCAGTGATAGCTGACTGATCAACCTGGAGGAACACATCCTCGCTCACAACCTTGCCGTCAGCAGGAATGATGGCGCCATCTTCAATCTCGAGGATATCACCGGGGACAACCTCATGGGCCTCAATCTCTTGGAGGCGCCCATCACGAAGGACGACGGCCTTAAGGGCCAGAGTCTTCTTCAACTCATCAACGATAGAACCGGCTTGGTACTCCTGGAAGAAACCAACCAGGGCATTCAGCAAAAGAAGGGCGCAAATAACGCCAAAGTCGACCCCTATAGAATCATGGTGTTAGTATACATACCCTAACGGTGGCAAATAAAGTTAATGTCAAAGCAGGTTCCGAACATGAACAATTGTGTGACACTAGTAATGTAGTTTCCTGACTCGGCGAAACCCCGCAATCCAGGAACTTGGTTGGTCTGAAACAGAAGGAATGCCGGCAGGAGTACATTGTAGTAGCAACAAATGATCAAGCTTTTGCGGCTCAACTTTTTGAAGAAAAATGAACTGCAGTTCGGATTTTTGCCACAGATCGGCATATGCGGGGAACCCTATAACGGGCGCATTGAAACTTACAATCTTGGAGACCGGCGCTGTGAAAATTGTTAGCATTTTTGTCTTGCGAATTGAAGGGATCATCACTTCATTATTCGCCACACCCAAAAGCGGTGAGTACCCGCCAAATTCTGCCACTTCAAAAAATAAACGGTGCCATCCGGCAGAATGACGTAGTTGACGACGCTTGTACATCGACTAAGACAACAAAAAATAATTTCTTGTGGCCAAATTGATTCGGGATTGCGGGGTACTTGGGTGAGCGGGAAAAAAAAAAAACTTACGCAAGGAGGGCAGCGGCTTCCATCACGAATTGGACGGGACCGACAAAAAACCCGAAAAACTTGAGGAGCTGGTTCTCCTTCTCCTCCTTCATCTGATTAAGTCCCCATGTCTTCTTGCGCTGGGCGACTTCGTCGGTAGTAAGACCAGTGACAGTACTGGTCTGAAGCTGGTCATCGGGAACGACACGGCCACTCACGGTGCCGTTGTCGTCAGCTTCGACCTCCTCAGCTTCGCCGTCGGCTGACTGGAGGTCGTTAATGAGAACGTCAATGTCGGCGTCCTTATCATCGCCAGCGTCTGATCTAGTAGCTGGGACAGCTACGGTGGACTTCTTCTCGAATTGAGGGTGCTCTTCGGCTTTCTTCTTGTCCGTCATGGTGACGGGAAACAAGTAAGGAGAGGGTAAGAAGGTAGAAAAGTGTGTAAACACGAGGTTATCGTTGGTAAATGTGTAGTAATTTGATCGAATGTCGTGTATGTGGGAAGAAAGGAAACAAAAAACCTAGAAGACTAGAGGGCCGAGCAGACCATTCTTATAGACGAAAGTTTGGAGAAGGACTCATTCACCACACTCTTACGTATGTTCTGGTTATGGCGCTTCAACACGATACCAACCGTGAGACAGCCACATAACCATCCTACTGGCAGAATGCCTGAAGCTAATTTTGGCCCTTTTTTCTCATTAATCCGAAGCAGTGAGCTCATCTACCAATGGGCCACGCACAAATGAAACAATCTCAAAAGTTTCCGTCCCGTCATCAATAGTTAGACATCAACCGGCCGTAGTCTGGTATAATCTTTCCCTTTCGGGTAAGACGCGTACATGCCATCAAGATCACGTGCTAACTTGGATATTGGCCACACTAAAGATTCCCATGGCAAATTCAGTTTCTATTGCTGTCCGTTTTGGGGTTCATTCGTTGGCTGGTTGCGAGATCACTGAAGCCTACAGTATGGCGTCATTGAAAATGAGCAGTACCCTATCTAAATGGATGTCTTTTGGAAATCTGTCTATCCAAATGCGTCGACTATCGAATCTGGGAGGCGAAAGTTTCACTTCTGGGAGAATCCATTCTTGAAACAGAGAGACCCGACTCGCAGCAGAAATCCCATGGCCATACATCTCATATTCTCAAGTCTAAAGTGTATCTTCAGGGGGCTATAGCATTTTGGTGTCTGTAACTCTAGGCTTCTACCAGCCACTACCCTGTCTGTTGGCTACTCACTGTATAGGAATGTCTACTCGTCCATCCTACACAGCCCGTGATGGAACATGCGCCTATAACAAAGTCCGCAGGTTCTAGTGCTTTTTGGCGCAGTGGTATGTTGATGCCTTCCAGTCTATCAGCTTCATCCGGGCATCAGAGCCTTGAGACTCGAGATTTCCGTTGCCGTTGGAAAGCTCCAAACTCTCAAGTAGTCCACAGGACTCAAGTAAAAAAGAGATTAACATTGTATGATCAAGAGGCAACACTAGAAACCTCTCAAGCCAGAAGCCATGATTTCAACCCTTTCTCTATCTATCTTATCATCCAATAGCTTGATCTATTGCCACTTCCTTCTGGAGCCCATGGCGACGTTGTAGGAACTTTGGAGATGGCACTCTTGCTAAAATGTCTGAAAGTGGTAACATGGCTTAACTGTTCCCGTGTGGACCTCGAACTATGTGTAAAAATAATTTGAGATAACATCTAAACTATGTAGTCTTTTTTTATCAATGTCCGTGAAGGATTTGCTCTAACAGAATATAAATTCGACAGTTCCTCCCGTCTTGGATCTCGGTTTTCTTTTTATTTTTCCATTTTCTCTAGTTCGTACTACTTTGAAAAGACCACACTTCTTTGACTCAAGAACATGTAAGTTTACTGTCTTTCTTTGCCAACACATCAAGGCTCATATTCCAACTCGAGTGTTGTATATAAACTTCACTCTTGTTTGGTGTTCTTTCCTCGTGTCTGCCAGAGTCATAGAACGACCTTGTGTGCTACTCCGGGTTACCTTGCCCTCCTTCCTGACGGCACAACTTACTAACATACCTTTTTCGTTGATAGCTTGTTATCATCCCCGCAGTTGTTACACCTACTTTCCCTTTATTTCAACTTTATCCAACTGTCACTATAACATAATGCGGGTTCTCTCTTTAATGGCAACTCTCCTGCCTGCCGCCTTTGCGGTGTCGACATCCCCCGCCCTTGGTGCCTCCGACCTGATGGCAACCCAAAACACCTCGTCCGCTGTAGGGACGGATTCTTCTCGTTGGTTCGACGTAATGAACCGCGGTGACCATGAGTTTCTCAGTCCCAAGGCCATGATCGACGAGAAGGTGGCTAAGAACGCCGGCGATTACCGTCTTTACCGGATAGAGGAGGGTGATTCGGCCCCCGTAACCATGAATACCAGCATTTGGCTTGGAGCTAGTGGTATCCACGTGGATGCGGAGGCTCCTTGGCACGTCGACACCGACGACGTTTTCGCCTTCGGCAGCCCTAGTGATGCCGACGAAGAAGGCCTTCCAACCACTCCTGCCGTGCTCCACTACCAGGATGCAAAGGTCTTATGGCCTGCCAAGGCTATGGACCATCCTGATGTATCGGTCGCTTCATCTGCTGAGATGTTGAAGATGGTTGTCTCGGGCCTTTCTGCCACGGCCGCTGAGGAGCTTGCCGCGGAATGGGAGGAGGCCGAGTACCTCGTCGCCATAGACTCGGCATCTCACGAGCCCAGTATCGAAAAGGTTTTGTCGGTAAATGTCGAGGTTGAGTCGGGTCTTGCCTCGTCTATCGACCAGGGTAAATTGGGCTGGAATATGACTAGCCCCGAGTCAAATTCTACTGGCTTGTCTTCTCCTCGGTACAGTTCGGTGGTCGGCTTCTTCTCGACCAAGCGCGTTGATAAACTGCTCGAGGAAATCCCCAATATCGAGATTCACCGGGATAGCAACGGTGACTACTCGGATTTCGACTTCGAGCATGGGACAATGCAGGCTTGGAGACACAAGAAGGCCACTAAGCCCTTCTCCATAGACCTTTTCTTTTCGGCTTCGTCCACTGCCGGATTAACTACAACCGTAGGCCCTCTTAGCGCTACGGTTCAATGTGTGACTTGCGGTGTCTCCGGTGCTCTGCGGCTAAGCTCAAGCTGCAAGAAGAATGGCGAGTGCTCTGTGGCCATCGATACAAAGGACGTCGCCGCCACAGCCTTGATCGATCTGATCATGGAAGCCACTTACGCCAGCGGGAGCACCGGCTTCAAATACGTCTTGGCCAGCTATGCCCCTCCTGACATCAACCTTGGCGGCTACGCTACGCTGAAAACAAGCATCGAAGAACACATCGACTTCGGCGTCAGCAATGCTTTCGGTAAAGCCAGGATTCACACTGGCTCTCGCGTCACCGTTCCCGACCAAAGAGTCGTTACCATTGATACCCTCAAGGTCGGGAAGCATCCCAAGTGGAAGACCGGTTGGGAAGAGCCATTGACCGAGGTGTTTACCCCCGCTGTTACTGGGGAGATGGACTTTGGGTTGATCTTCGCGCACACTCTGAAGGCTACCACCGAGGTCGACTTCATGGCGGGACAGGAAAGCTATGCAACCTGGACCACCGATTCGACTTTGACCCTGCCGCAGATCGCCGCCGATGTCACCTATACCCAGTCAAAGCAATGCGATCTGTGCAGCGGTGCTTCTTCTGCCATTACTGGTACGATTGAAGCTTCGAGTTCCTTCGAGGCCAATTCGAAGGTCACCTTGACAGGTCTTGGGTTCCCGCTGATCCCCTTCGCTTTGAAGAAATCCGGGAAAATCTCATCTTCATTCTGCGCGCCCACCAAGTTCGAGTGCGATGATGAGCCCACGGGATGGCAAGAGGTGTCCGGCCACGAGGCCATGATAAAGAAGCTTCAATTGGAGCTGCCCGATAATGGGTTCCAATATGCCGAGATCTCAAACTCGCGGATCTTTACCAAGCCCAAGGCCCACATTGGCCATCTCAGCACCGATGATTACACCTACCATCGGAAGAATGGCAAGATCATCGGTGTCAATAAGGCTCAACTCGACTTCGATATGGGTGTCAAGTGGTCCGTGGATGAGAGCGAGGTCGCGAATGACCAGGCTGAGATTGACGATCTTGAGCCTGAGGAGTGAGCATGGTGCTTGGGTTTGTCTGGGGTTGTCTGCAGTTGTCTGAGTGGATGGTTGACAGAGAATGGAGTTTGGCGTTTGGCGTTTGTGTTTTGGTACACTACTTTATAGTTATAGTTTTGTTTTACTTTCCATTTTCTTCTTTGTCGTTTCACGCAAACGTTCTTTCCTACAAAAGTTGCATGAATGGGGTCCTGATCATGTACATATGTAACTACATAAAACCGATCGTTAGGATGTAGACATAGAAGAAAAACGGCCACCTACGCTCACTCCCATCCGCAGGTTGACTGTCACCAAGATAAACTTGGAGCCGAACGTGTTGGTCGGTTCCGGGGCTGACTATGTAGGTTCGGTGAAATGAAGAATCGCTATATTTACTTGACTATAATCTCCCATGTACCCTCCCATACAAATAAAATCTCAATGCAAAATAATAGTTCGGTATGATCCGTAGTCTTTCATAGGACTATGACCAAAAAAGGGCCGAAGTACTGGTCCTCGCTTGTTAGTTACACGGCGGTTAGTGCTTCGACTAGCCACCTTACGCACAGGTTGACATTCCGCTGGCACTCCACCTGCAGATACCACCTGCTCCGATGTGAGTGAACGTAAAGTAAAACGACGATACATGCGCTTGAAAAACCAATGTTTCTTTGGCAATCCCGCTGTTAAGACTTGCGCTACTGTTGTATTCATAACCCCCGGGTTCTCTGGAGAGATGGATTGCTGGCGTTGCAAGCAAGTTGGGGGATGTTCGTATGCCAGACGCCATGTCAGTTTGATCCCAGATTTCTTTTGAATTGGGAATCTGTCGATGCGTTGCCGTTTTAATCTGGTCAACGTCTGGATAGCCATTGGACGGATCTCGGGAAGTTGATCCAAGTGGTAATCGCCTTTGTATAGCGTCTTGACATAGCCTACACGTCGAGCGTGGATGACGTTACTACCGATGTCATCATGTAATGGAGTGAAAGGCTCCATCACGATAGAAGAAAGGCCGTGATAGCTATGTTGGAACATGAGAACTACCAAAAGTGCCGAAAGGTCTTTGCTCGATTTGACGTCATCGTACCGTACATCGTCATTCGGTCGGATTGGCCGACTTCTTGCTCGAATGAGAAGTTGGCTACTCGAAAGTTTGGCTAAGCCGGCGACGGGAAAGCCCATTCGCCTCGTTAAATGGATTCGCTTTCGTGGTAAAGTCATGGGATGCAATGTTGCGCACTTCGACCGCACATTCGCGGTGCCATTGTATGGAAAGTCCATTTCTAAAAACAGATGAGCCCAAGACCATGTAGGGAACTGATTGTCAGGCAATGCGGGCTTCTTGCTCCCGGAAAATCTGTACCAGCAAAGGCCATACTGCATATGACGAGTGGGGATCCCGAGCACATGTTCAACACCTCGGGTTTTGGAAAGACCAGCAATTGCGTCGATCCTATCACTAGAAAAGGCGAGTTCACGGTCCGAGTATTCTTCTATCAGCTCATGGATTGACTTAGATTTTACTGTCGCACACTCGGGACGACACTCTGGCTCCACAGCGAAATCTGCATGATGGTATGACACCATTGGACAGTTTATATGCCAGAGAATAGTTGAATCAGTGAAGTAAAGACGACGAGGAGAAAGGTATTCCTCTTGCATAGTCCATCCTCGGGTTTTCCATGCTGAATTTGAGTGCCGTATATATGGAGTGTCGTCAGAGGTGCCCCAACATTGCTGACTTGGGTAATTCAAGAATCCATCAAAGTCTCGGGTGTAACCAGGGAGTCCAGAATGTATATCCTCAGTTAAAGCGCATATCATAGTCAAGTATGAGTTGGTGTAGATATCTCCCATGGCGTGAATCTGCTCAGCCTTTTCCGCGTCATCACCCTGTATGATGCAGTATCGGTCAATCCAAATGTATGGGATTCCCAACAGACGAGCCATTGTCATGCAGTCGTATAGCGTTTTGGACATTGTTTCTAGGGATAAAGAGCCGGGCCGTGCAAGTTTAGATATAGTTTCTTTGGTAAGCTTATTCTCGTCCTCGGGATCCCATTTGTAACTAATGGCGGAGTACCGGACATGTCTGTTTCCGATCGTAACAACGCATCTCTTATTGACATCAATTAGGCGAAAAGATGGCGGGTACTCTGCACAATTCTGTTAGATTTGATTGGCACGGGTTGGTAGAAGTTACTCGCCTGTCGTTTGCTCGAGATTAACTTTGGGGTATTTCTCAAATTGAGCCTGTATCTTTCGTTTCAGGAGCATTTGATTGAAACGATTGAGACTATGAGGCATCAAGTCTGCTCCATTAGCGTCGACCATTGATAGTAGTCTCAATCCAACTGTCGTGTAGGTAGACACAGTCTTCCTCGATCTCCGCGATCCCCTGTCTCTCTCCCATTCAACCTGAACTGTTAGGGGAAACGAATTTCTACATCCTTCGACAGCCCGCTCATCATATATTTTCCTGATGGCCTTCACACGTAGTAATCTTGCTTTTTTGACGCCGTCTTCATGAATTCCCGATAATATTTGTTTTGCCAAACCAGAGCATATCGGGCAATCAGGTGAAAATCCGAGTCTTTTTGATACATCGCCACCGTCGTTTTGAACGATAATTGGCCACGGAGAAAGACCATCTCGACCAAACACAGTTGGACTACTGAGTACTTGTTGGATTTCATTGTCTTTGAATGACCACCACCTTGGCTTGACAAGAACATGCTCAACGGCATGAATTGGGCTGGCCTTGATCTCCTGGTACTCGATACATTCAGCACAGTCTTTGACCACCATCCGACTGATAATCATTTCAGCACAAGATGCACACCAACTACGATTGATGGACAATTCCTCAACTACTCGACGATTGTATTCTGCACATGATTCTCTTGAATCACCTTCAATCTTGCTGTGAACAATTCCGTCGGGCCGCTAAGTAAGTCAGTATTTGACTCCCTGGAGTATTCATTGCACACGCAGCATGCGAACATTCTCACCTCTCCAATCCCGTTGAAGGATAAGAACACAAAATATTTCCCTTCACCAACGTTTTTTGTGATGACTTCAAACATTTTGGCCTGTTTTAAATGATGGAAAAGATCTTGGAGCTTAGGAATTGATGAGTTGGGTATCATGAATTCCTCTCAGTTGTGTACATACATACGGTCTGAAATGAGCCTTAATTTAGGCCACTCAGGCGATCACGTGTCCTCGGGCGTCAAATACCCCGGCGTGTGCATACATATTTGTCAGGCAACACAACCATCCGCAGCAAGTATTTGACCTACATATGTATGCACGTATGTATGTATGTACATACATAAATATGTACATACATGATATCGCACAACCAAATTATATGCACCATGAATCCTTCTGATTATGCATACTCAACGAATTCACTAGAGACTAGCCACCGTAAACCCAAGATGTCAGTCGATGGATTGCATACCTAACACCCACTGGTTACCACTCGGATATGTCACTGGTGTTCTAGTATTCTATCGCAGGACAGTACTTAATCTCTTTACAGATACACGTATACGTATATGTACATATCTATGTACATATGTATGTGTGGGCTATTCCCATTCAGCTGTTCCTTTTGCGATCGATGCTTACATTCTCAGGTAGACGTTAAAGAATACAACAATAACAATGACTGTATTAGTCCTATCCATCCAGTTATAAATGTATGCAACCGCTATCTCCGTCCGAACAAAACTAACAAAACTAACAAAACTAACAAAAAGCAAAAAAAAACATACAACACCGGGTATTCGCACGTGGTCACCCACCGTACTACTAATCCAGCGCTCTGCGGCTTGACTATGGGGGAGCAGACGGGACCCCGTATTTTCCGCAGGCTATGGTCGTATGTGCAAGTCAGGTATGTTGTCACGGTTCAAAAACCTGACCAGTTGTCAATGCACTGTGTACGTCGTAAACAACCTTCTTCCTTAATACCCTCGAAATGGTACCTTTGAGGTCTGGAGTCGCCATTTCCATCGAACACATAATGAATTCGCCCCAAATTCGTTGTTGGTTGTATTAAACCACACACTACACCTTTTTTTCCTTTTTTCCAGCTCATTTCACCTCCTCTTGGGGCCAGCCTGATCGATTGCTGCCACGCTGGCATCTCTCGACCCCCTAAAGAGCATTCTTCACTGGATAAAAACACTTAAGGACATACTCAAGCCCTCCGCCGGCACTCCGTCGCGTTTCTTGGAAGAGGGTTCCGCGCCGGATGTGTCTCGCTTCTGTATGTTCTTGACCGGTCGATACTGGTTTCGTCGAAGGGGGATCTTTTCTGATATGGAGGAACAAAGAAAAATTTTCAATTACCGGTATCGCGATGGTATACAAAAACAACATCGTCGACAAAGCATAGGAAGAGGACAAGAGTGTTGTACGCCGTACCCGCGCCGTGACGGGATTCATGCCGCAAGCCGACACCCTCTGGAAAAGGTTGATTTATTTCGACACCCACGAAGATAGATGTGCAAATTTTGCGGGAAGGTTTCACAGTACTTGCATCGTCAAGCCCCTCCTGGTGTTCGTCACCGGGCCCTAAGTTTGGTCATAGGAGGGTTCCTTGGCGCAATGCACTCGCATCTCCTCACCTCTCGAAGCTGGCCCAAAGGACGACACCTTTGTGATCAGTCGCGCCGGGTGAGGTCGTCGTATTGATAGTTAGCTCTGTTCAGGTAGACGATAAATAGAACAACAACAACAACAACAATGTGTACGTCGTAAATCACAACAGCTACACCGTGTCAATTGTCTTCTCGATACTATATAATGGTCAACCCTACTTGTGCCCTTCATGTGACCCCACTTTTCTAAGTTCCTGAAAGTCGGTACCGTGGACTGATAGGGATAGTTACTACTTGTCGTATTTCAATTTGGTCGACGTTAGTTGAGTTGCTGGGATGTCACGTCTGTGCCCTGTTTTAGAATGTTACACGGGCGTGTTTAGTTACGATTGTTGTTCCATTAGTACTTGTCCAGTATGTTACCCCAAAGAATCAGTGATTCCATGTGCTGTTTCTTGTCGTGCCTGTCTTGGTTTTATTTTTGGGAATTCCGTGGTCGGTCTTGTAGGGTGAATTCCCCTAGAGATAGTAGCTTCCAAGTGAAGCATGTAAACACCCTCTCGGCTACGACACCCATCACCGTCAGCCTATGCACTAGTCAAAGTTTACCCAAGCTTCTTTCCATTTTAGGCCAGTGTTGTGTAAGGTTATACGTAAGACTATCATAGGATACGCCTAGTCTCACGCGTATGTAGATGAACTGTGCATTCTTCCTGACTCTTGATGGTATAACGAATGGTTTGAGCCCACATCTCATTGGGTGTCATAGCCGGTAGCATCTAGGTACCATCCATCGCCTTTTGTAGACGTCTCTTCAAGTCTTCCTGAGGCTTCTATACTATTCAGTTGGTTTACGGGCGTCTGTAGTCCGGTGTGATTCAAAGGTTCATGAGCTGATATAAATCATAGCATGGCTTCCTCGTATTGTGCTCAAGTTTGTAATTATTCCGGTTAGTTCCTGTATTCACCTATCATTTGGTATAGGTAGTCTTCCCGGTTGGTAGTCTTTATGGCCAAGTCCCGTAGAAAACGTGATACTATTCACATAGACTCGTTACCTATGTTGTGAGCTTCTTTCCCAGAAACCTCACGTCTTAGTATCCCTTCAGCTTTCTGGCTTTCTTTTTTGGTGCCTTTACCTCCTTCCTTGTAATTGTGTTGTTGGTTGTCTCCATGCTTCACAGTTGCTTGTCTACCAAGCGACAGCCTGATGTGTTATTGTATCGTTTCTTACCTATTCCACTTTCTTATACAACAGTATAAATAGAAAAAACAAAATCTTTTTATTGTCTGGGTCATACAACTTTACTCATAACATTAAAAAACTCTCAAAACCCGCTATCCTTCCGACTCAACTTACTAACCATGCTTAAAGGTCTCTTGGTACTAACCTCCCTATATCTATCCGCCAATCTACTTTCAACCTCTTTTTCCGGTGCCCCCTTATACAGTTCTGGCACTTCTGCAAAGTAGAAATGTTCGTCTCCTTCTTGAAACTGCACTCTGTATGGTACCTCCAACTGTTTTTTCAACGGGCCTCCACCACAAGCACCGGCCATGAGTCTGGACGGAGGAGAGTTCAAGGCCAGTGCGAACATGTTCGAAGGCTCTGTGTAATCAGTGATCAATCCACGGTGAACAACAATATAAGTGAAACAGCAGAGGTTGAGGATGACTGTTGTTACCAACACAAGGTAAAACAACTTATGCCATGACGTCGTGTTTCCACTGGTATATTGTTGGGTTCTCACTGTCGCATTGAAATACTCATAAATTCCCGGGTTCAAAGAAGTTGCCTCATAACTCCAATAATGCTTCAAGGGACTATCCATACTTCCCACAATCAATGTACTGGAAGCTAGAACAGCAAAAGCCTCCGCAATCGTTGGCAAAATTGGATTTAATACAGTACCCCGCCAAGGGGATGTGATTGTGTTAAATTGTGACCAGATACGCGCACTGGATGAATTTCCGTCTGACAGGCCACTGTTAATATCCAGAGCAAGACCCCATTGACTACTGAGGTCGTGCCAATCAGTACTATAGCTAAGGTATAGTGGGTCTTTAGGATCCTCACCGAGGCCATCATGGTAGTTCGTTTCCGAGGCCGAGTCGCAAACGACGTCCAGGTGAGAACCTGCAGTACCAGAGATATTGAAGTGGGTGGAACAGTTAAGGTACAGGTTGGAGCGAAGTTGGCAGAGCGTATAGTTTGAATATTCACTACCGCTTGGGACCGGGGGCTTAGTGAGAATGTACAAAGCATCGCCAGTGGTGCTAGTCTTATCCAAGACCGCATTGAAGTCCTCAGGTAGAGTCTCAAACATGGCATGGCTTCTGGCAGTACCACCAGGTATTTCAGTATTGTTCGCACCCCAACGGAAAATAGCATCTACACTTGTGGGAGTAGTGTAGTTGTTTATCCCGGGACCGGCCACGTCGGCGGCAAACGTGGTACTTAAATTCAACGCTTGACTTCCCGGCTCAACAGTCTGGTTTGTGAAAAGAGACCAAA
The DNA here is from genome assembly GCA_025685495.1 of Huntiella abstrusa. Classification (NCBI taxonomy): domain Eukaryota; kingdom Fungi; phylum Ascomycota; class Sordariomycetes; order Microascales; family Ceratocystidaceae; genus Huntiella; species Huntiella abstrusa. Next base: position 473,128 of record JAJNMT010000219.1, on the reverse strand, counting down.
CCAATGGCGTCAATTCATCTTTCGTCATATCCACGCAGAGAACGTTGAGCATCGGGGCAACAACGGCAGCTTTAATCATGTACTCGCCGATTCCGGAAAGGTCATCGGGCTGCAAGATGTTGTTGGCATCGCTTGTGGCGGCTGAATAGACACCGGGGTGGGGCATGGCCAGTGTTACGTTGTTCACAACACGATCCCAGATTTTGTAGTTGGTGGCGATATCGGAATAGTTTTGGTAGATCCATTGGCTGCTCATGGTGGTGTTATCGTAAAGCATGCCCTTTGGCACCGGTCTATTCTGCATGGGAGTTAAAGTTGCGTTTTCAAGCCCAAGGGCAGTGCCGGTGCCGACACTGTGGATAGTAGCCCATTCGTCTAGCCATGAAACGTAACTCCGGTAACTGGAACCGGAATACTTGGTATCCAAGCAAGACCGTCCGGCGGTATTGGCTCCATCGTTTGTTTCTCCTGTGGTACCCGAAACACCGGGGTCGACAGTCCGTAACGGCGTCGCACAAGTATTTCTAGCATATTCTGCATTGGCATAACTAGAACGAACCAGGTAAGTCAAATTCTTAGATTCCCAATCGCCAAACTTAAGCTTAGGTGAAATCATGACTTCGCTAGCCGTGGTGTAAAAGGTTGCACAGAGAGTAGCGCTAATTGTCAAAAGACCCAAAATAGTAGGTGCGGCCCGAGGGAGAGCTTCAAAGTGGGTAAGCATGGAGCCGGGTTGCTAGATTTGGTTAGTGTATGTAGGTTAAGGAAGGTAGGACAAGGACTTACAATGACCCAGTTACGGACGGACATCTCAGCTAGGGTTATGTGGCCGGCGTTGTTGATGGCGCGGTAGGTGAGAATTTGCCCAATAACAGCGACGAAGACGGTGACGAAACTCAGTTCGATAATCTTGGCAAGAAGAGCGCAGACGAAAGTGGCCGTCGATGGGCTCATTTGGGCATGAGAGGAGGATGCGATCACACGGCCCCAGCGGGGTTGAACAAAAGCGACTACCATCCAAAGGAAACTCAAAACGGTTGAGAGGATTGACAGGATGAGGGTAATTATGAAGACCCAGGAACGGCGCTTTTTCTTCACATCACCGTGAGATCTACACTCGACGGGGCATGCATCGGAGCCATGACCATGGAACCCCGGACTCTTAGGCGGCCATCCTGGGGTAAACGGCAACGGCGACTGACAAAATGGGCCATCCTCGGGAATCGGGTGAATTGGCTGGCGGGGGGTCTCGGGGACAACGGTAGCTGAGGATGATAAAGTGGATGTTGCTGAGAATGGGGTAGTTTGAGGCTCTAACTCCGGAGACACGGACACGGGCTGGGGTGGCCGATGAGTCTGCGGGAGGGAAGCACTGCGCCGGTGATTAAAGCCACGAATGGGAACAATTGAAGCCCAAGGGCGACGACGGGGAGATTGAACAGGAGGAGCGGGGGGGTCAAGAGCAACGTCGGTGAAGGGGGTAGAGGCGGCCTCACCATCGCGCTCGATATCGGCATTTTGGTTCGAGAAAGAGACGGAGTTTTTACGGGCAGGAACGGAAGAGAGTTCGATGGTATGTTCGGTGGCAGATGGACCAGAAGAAGGAGTGATGTGGGTCATTTTCAAAGCGCGGGCCTCGTTGATCACCGGGGAAGGTGCAAGATGGGTATCCGACTGACTGTTGTGTCTCGGAGCAGGTAGAAGAGGAGTCGGAATGAGGTTAGACATGGGAGGAAGGTCCAAAGAAGTGTTACTTGCGCCGGAGGGGGTCAAATCATGCGATAAGAAGGATACCAGGGAGCGGGAAGGCGACGGATGCCGGGGAGGCTCTGAGCCGGAGGGACCGAGTTCAGAAGGTGAGTCGTCCGGGAATGTCATTGTGAGTAGAGGGATGGAAGCAGATAGTGTTGGGGACTGTGGAGGGGACATTTTGTGCGTTATATGGTTGGATGGTTTTGGCAAGAGCTGGGGCGGGGCAAGACTTCTTTGATGTTGGTTTTGGGATGCTTCTTTGACGGTGGCCGCATCGGGTTTTAGCTGGATTTGGGGGTATTTCTGATGGATGACTGGGTGAAGTGATTAAGGGCGAGTAGATAGTTCTTGGTTTTTGAATGTGAGTCTAGAGTGCTCGGGGTCCGGATCGGAAGAAAACTTTCGGAATGTCTCCGGTGTGGCTGTTAGATTTTCACAGCTGTGTGTTCTATTTTAAGGTCGTATGAACTGGCTACACATACAGCGACGTAAGGCACATAAAAACACACGTAACCCGCTCCTCTAATCCCCCCTTACATGACAACCAAAGTGATGAAAACCCAATCAAAGAAACAAAATCCAGGCCAAATCGACGATCCTTCGTCTTCGCCCGACAACACAGCTCGCTTATATTGCTAGGAATCTTGTTACTGTTTTTAGACGTAGGATGTCACATTTACTGATAAGATTGCCCCGCCTCTGATTCATTAGCTCGGTTGAATAGACTAGCTGATGGAATGGTGTGATTGAACTTGTGATTAACATCAAAGAAATACAACCAAGAACTACGATGGAAGAAGTGACGTAGTTTGGTAGGGTTGATTATGCAACATAGGGTTACTCGACAATAAAATATAGGGTTAAGTGACAGGTCATGGGGGTTATTGACAGATGTAAGGCTAATAGGGTTTTTTACGGAATTACCGTAGACAATGGATTGGAACTAGATTGGCATGAACGATTAAAACACGTGGAAGGATTTTATGAAGAATAGGATTTACGATGGAGGATGGACTCTGTGATAGGATAAAGCATGAAGCAAATTCAATCATTGGATTATATTGGATTGGCGTGATTTTTGTGCGAGAAACGAAATAGGTTTATGCGGAGGTAGGACTAACGGCGTTGATCTCGGTTAATGACGCTTGTGGGACGTGATGAAGTCAAGAGATTTGATCAGACGAGATGGTATTGAATCGTGGAAGCGGGATTGAGCTAGAAGCCGATACTTGTAGATATCCGTTCGTCTAGAATGGTCAAAAAAAGGGCTGGCCGTGTATACTAACGAACCTATCGGCATCCAAAATTCCCTAGCGAGCTGGAAAGTCGTTAGAGACAAGTGCACTACAAAACACGCTTAGACCGCTCAAGCGTCATTTAATTGCGGTTAAGCTTTGCGGGTGAAAAGGAATTTTGAAGGATGGACGGATGGTTTGAGATGATGCGGGAGATTTTTTTCCTTCGCGATATCGTGAGCTTTTGGTTCTCAGGAATCAGGATTGAAGGATGATGGATGCAGGTACGGATGACACTTCAGACTCATTCACGTTTTTTTCCTTCTTTCCTTTTCTTATATCTTTACGTGTGTAGATGCCCTCAAGTTTCGCGTTTTTACATAACCTCATTCCTTCTTTTATCCTGTTTTTGTTTTTCCCTCGTCGCTTACCCGAACGTCTCCATCGCTCAGACCTCCATTTCTCCTCATACACAGGAAGACACATCAATTCCAAAATTTATTCATTACTTACTCACGTAATCATCTTGTCTCTCCTTCCTTAGAAATCTATCATTCACGCTGAACTCCGCCCCTGATTCCCTTCCTTCCTTAATAGAACAAGAAGACAGAAAAAGGAAAAAAAAACAAACGACCCCCGTCATCTCCTTCCTCCCTTTGTTCCGTCACCCGCCATCACACAGAAATTTGACAGAATTCCGTCACACAACGCCGACCTCACTTCACCACCAACCAGTCCAGTCTAAAATCCGCTCGTTTTTTAGTCATTTTTTTTTCCCGCACACAGATACACACGCAACGACCGGCCGCATTGGCCGCTTCTCTTCTATCCCCGTGGCATCCATCTGGCCAGCCATGTACGCACAAACCTCATAGATAGCCCGGCCACCAAACATACACCACCCGTCTCTCGGCATCCACAGCGTCACTCTTTCTCGGACACCTATATCACCACTTTTATTGTCTCCCGCCTCGGCTTCATCCATTATCCTCCCTCCAGCCCGTATAAACTGTACCTGAGTTTGTACACAGCGCGGCCCTGACATCCACCCTGTCTTCTCATCTCTCTTCGTCCGTGACCCTCGTCAGTCAAAACTCAATACTACCCAACCAACCATCTGCCATCCGCCTGTCTGTCCGTTCTTTCCCTACCGACATACCGCAATACACATCATCTGAGGTCCTTACGAAAAGGCAAGAAAGACCGCAATCATGGGTCGTACGTCAAAGTTCTCTTTCCCAATGCCCTCCCGCACTGGGAGAGCCCGTTCTTCTCTTATATCTTTAGTTTCCCCTTCCTCCGCCACGTCTACCGAACCGTCGTTTTCCCCGGCTTCATTCTTTGACGATTCGTCTGTCTTTCCTTCAAAGTTGGATCAGATTTTGGGTTCTGGTGTACGCCCTGCTAAGAGAGACTCCCAGAGAATTCAAGAGATAGACGAATTCGTTCAACCACATTGGGATACCGCCAGTTTCTCGAATATCAGCGTTGCTATTTCGGAAACCACGGTTGCTTCAACCACAACTATCGACAGCAACGCTACCATTCACCAGTCTCCCCCAAAATATCCAATAATCACAGCTACTGCACCACCAAGATCACCCTCACCCACAAAAGCCTCCCGGCATCTTTCGTTTGCTCCGACAGTCGCATCTATCGCCTCAATCGACGCTGCACATATTCTTCGGCGTACGAACTCATCTGCTACAATCACTTCTTATTACGACAAGTCACGCGTCCCATTATCTATAAGCCAACAAACTTCTTCATCGGCAATGGCAAAGGGATTTAGCAAGGCCTCGGCCGTCCTTGATATAGATGGGGCTCAGTCATCCAAAAAGAAGCCTAGCAAGTTGAACTTTTCCACCTTGATGCGGAGTAAGAAGAGCCAGTCGAATTTGAGACAGGACATGTACTCTGCCTCTGTTGCTTCAACGGCTTCCGGATCCGATTCTGTTAGTGCTATTTCCCCAAGAAGTTCGACTGCCTCGCCTGCTACATGGTCACCATCTCCCATGAGCGCCAGTACCGCACCATCCCCGGCCCCTTCAAAGCATCGGTTCGGACGGAAATTCTTGGATGTTGGAAATCGCAGGGTCAAGCATAGTGCCAGCGCCCAAAGTCTCAAGTCAAGGAATGCCACAGCTGACGAACTTGACTCTTTATATCGCCATTATGAGACTATGACGGAACAAATTGTCCCGTTAGCAGACAACCCAGAACATAACCTTCAAATCGATACTGATGTACATGTTCCTGCTCAATCTGCACCGGTTTCTGCACACTCGTCACAACAGACTCATGCCCATACTTCTTCATCAGCCCCGCCAAGCTCAGTGCCTCCGAGTAACCCCCTCGAAACGCAAATGCGCTTAGAGGAACTAGAGGCTCTTCTTTCCGAAGCTATCCTGGACGATGATAAACAATATATACCATCTCGGAGCCCTCCTGTTCCACCAATCTCACGCCAACTCGCCCGCCCCCCAGTTGGCCCACCAGAGTCTATCCGCTCCATGCAAAGAATTCCCGAACCACCCAAACAGCAAGAGACTCTCCGCCCCGATTGCTTCGTTCCACAGCCATCTCTTAATCGCTCGCGCAGCCCATACGACGATGGGGCAAGTATGTTTTCTCGGGTGACAAAGACCTCTCGTTATAGTATGGCGTCAAAGAGACAAAATGACGTGGACGTACAGGAACGGAGTATCTTAAGTTTATCGAGCGACTCAGAAGAGGAGGACTCTGTGTTTGATCGGACAAACTCTTTGCCGCAGAGGGGCTCGGTATGCACATCGCTCAGTAGTGAGTCGGCGCATACGAATGATGAGAGAAATGCCCGGTCTCCCTCGGCGATTAAGGGTCGGAATCACTTTTTGGGGATCCCAGAGGATATCCCTCTGCCCAGATCTCGCGGCCCAAGTTCTCCATTAACGCCAAAATCTCCCGCCTCGCCAACAAGTCCCACTGGGCCACCTCCATCAGCAGCCCGCTATCCCAGCACAATTCTCATCATGCCGTCGCCGCGTCTAAGTTCCGCTCCTCCACCAAACCGTGCTCTCCCAGCAATTCCCCAAAGGTCCGCCTCCGGGAGAGTCACCACCATCACTGACCCCGAAGGTCCATTGTCTCCAGAAAGCGTCGAGTTCTATGTGCGCCCGTTGCCTAGTGGATCGACTATGGATGCGAGGATCATGCAGGTGAGCCGGCAGGAAGAGCTACTTCTTGCGGCTTTGAGACAAAAGAGAGCTAAGATGAGAGGGAATGAAACTATCCAGGAGGAGGATCCTTTGGGGAGTTTCCCGAGACCACCTAGTGTTACGGACCGGAGAACGTCAAATGCGAGTACGAGTACCTTGGGATACAGCGGGCGTCAAATGAATCGGACAAAGTCGCCACCACCTTCATTGTCGACGACGGCAAGTACTATGTCAGACGCGGATTATCCCGCCCCATTAAACCTTCCATCTACCACATACAACCCGCGCCAAAGAAAAGCCAGTCTCACGCCCTCGGTTAAACAAGAACGTATCATGCTGTTCCTTAACCCACCTGATCCTACCCGCGACATGGACGCGGATGATGAGTCTGACGACGGTATTTCGGTTGACGACTTCTTCCACGTTCCAGATGACTTCCGCAAACCAAACTTTCAAACTAAGCAAAACGCCTTTGGCAGACGGCCTAGCATTGCGCAGACAGTTGTCGCGACGCCATTGAGTCCGTCGAATCTTAACTGGAGACGACCGGAGGGTATGGACGAGGATGCGGGGACTGAGCGGGCTGAGAGTCCGACGAGCGAGGGGGGCTTCGAGGGTAAACCGTCTGTTAGATTGAGTGCAGTGGGTAGTTTTGGGCCCGTTGAGACGGGGCCAGTTTGGGGAGACGAAGATTAGAGATTTATGAGGGATGTATGAGGGATGTAATGTAATTTATGGAGCTTGGTTTCTTTCGGTTTGGGCTTGGTTTGGGTTTTCCTTTGTACGTAGGCGTTTCGGACGGTGGCTTTTTGATACCTAATCGCATTCAATTCAATCAATCAATCAATAATCATAACCACAACATGCAACTCCCCAACTCCTCCGTTAATAGCACTCTCCCTCCGGCGGCTGGGCAATCTTCTTATTCGCAGGCTGCGCCATGTACCGTCTCAACTCAATCAAGACCGTCTCCATAGTGTTACTCCGCTTCCATCCCGCAAGACAAGGCAAGTGACTCGGGTCAACCATGCCGTTGGTGGGGTTAACGCAAGGAAGGTTGACCTTGCTGATGAACTGGATAGCGGGGGGCTCGTCGGGGTAGCGGGCTCCGCAGTGCATTTTAAGAGAGTAGATGCGGTTTTCGTGAACGGACTTGGCGAGTTAGTTGACAGGAATCACCCGAGATATATATAGAGCTGGAAATACATACGTGGGGAGGCCCAATGATGGTTCCAGTCCAGTTGCTCATCAACAGGTCTTCAGGGTCTTCCAGACCATACGAGCAGGCTTCGGCGCCGAGGCCCTTTTCACCCTTCTCAAGCTCCTCGAGAAGACGGAAGTTTCGTGGAACGGTGGCGCTCATTTTTGCGAGTGGATTATTTCACGAGATGCTGGATAATCGTGGTTTGGGGAGCTCTTTGTTATCGTGTCGTGAGGCTGGGCTGGGGTTGCGCTGTGCTGGTGTGGTGGGGTTGGTCGATGAGTAAGCAGCGAGGATGAGGGATGTAGGGTTGGGGTGTGACGTCAGTAGGATAGTGGGTTTGTCTGTTGTAGAGATGATGAGGGACTTGGTGATCAAATCGTTGGACAAGTGTCAATGGTTTTTAGATGGTCTTATATAAGAAAAAGTATCAAGAGCTATAACCCAGAATGTAAATATATAAGCCTCAGCTCACCATCGCCCCTTCTCGGCCCATCCCGAGCAATTTACCCGAAGATCCCCCGCTGACTAACCGCCTACCCACCAGCACCTTCTCTTTTCCTGCACTTTCCTTCCGCCCAATCAATCCCTCATCCCGGCCAATCCAATCCCCAAAGCGGCCTGCACATGTTTGTGTAGCAACTTTCACATTTAACCAATTTGTCCGCCGCCTGTCTAACTAGAGACATAATATTGACAGCTATTGTCTTATTCGCTTGTCTTGATTAATCGAACTGTCTGATAGCTTCTATAGCTAGCCTCACTTGTTTCGCCTCCTTGGCTAGTCGCACTAATCCTACACCAGCCTAACAAAGTCAAAATGTCCCTCTCACTCGCCTCCCGACGCACCGGGCGCTTAGCCTCTCGTATGCCGGCCTCGCGGGCTCTTGTTCCCGCGGCATCCCGCGCTCTGATTAATACCATGTCCTCGTTTGGAAATGGGATGGGTGTTGGGCCAGGGTCACTTACGCCGACTTACTTTCAGAGACCTTCGTTGCCGGCGAATACCATTGTGCGGTTTGTCCCGCAGCAGACGGCGTGGATTGTTGAGCGGATGGGCCGGTTTAACCGGATTTTGGAGCCGGGGTTGGCAATTTTGATTCCGTTTGTGGATCGGATTGCTTATGTTAAGTCGTTGAAGGAGGTGGCATTGGAGATTCCGAGTCAGAGTGCTATTACGGCGGACAATGTTACTTTGGAGCTGGACGGTGTTTTATACACGCGCGTTTTTGATGCCTACAAGGCTAGGTAAGACGGAAACATCACCTATAAGCTTTAAATCCCCACTAACAAAGCTCTCCCTTGCAGTTACGGAGTCGAAGACGCTGAATACGCCATCTCCCAACTGGCCCAAACAACCATGCGCTCTGAAATCGGTCAATTATCCCTCGACCACGTCCTCAAAGAGCGCGCCGCTCTCAACACCAACATCACGCAAGCTATCAATGAAGCCGCCCAAGCCTGGGGTGTAACCTGCCTCCGTTACGAAATCCGCGACATCCACGCCCCCGAAGGTGTCGTCGCCGCCATGCACCGCCAAGTCACGGCCGAGCGGTCCAAACGTGCGGAGATTCTCGAGTCCGAGGGTCAAAGGCAGAGTGCGATCAATATTGCGGAGGGAAAGAAGCAGAGTGTCATTCTGGCTTCCGAGGCGTTAAAGGCTGAGCAGGTCAACTTGGCGGCTGGTGAGGCCGAGGCTATTCTGTTGAAGGCCCAGGCGACGGCGAAGGGGTTGGATGCTATTGCTAAGAGTTTGGAGATGGGTAAGGAGGCGGCGCAGGGTGCTGTTAGTTTGTCAGTGGCGGAGAAGTATGTGGAGGCATTCGGAAAGTTGGCTAAGGAGAGTACGGCGGTGGTTGTCCCGGGTAACGTGGGTGATATCGGCAGTATGATTGCTGCCGGCCTGGGTGTGTATGGCAAGATTAGTCAGGCGCAGGTTAAGACTATGGGAGATATCAAGGCCGTCGAAGATGGTAGCACTTCTGAGAAGAGGGAGAATGCGCTTCTGGAGGCGCTGGATAAGAAGAGTAAGCTGTAAGCTTGAGATGTGAGTTTAGGCTGTAAACAGCCAGGCGTTTGGTGGTATTTGGCTTGCTTTTTCATTCATGTTTCACTTCTTGTTTGTGTTATTTTGTTCTTTTGCTTGGAGGAGGTTAGCCGTTGTTGTATGAATATAAGTAGACGTCGTCAATGGTCCGTCAACTCTTTAGCCTAATGTAGAAGGCGGTGTGATTTTGCCGGGTGTGCTCCCCACATTACCCTTGTTGTCGCATGAACAGGTAGCTGCTTAGCTGTATGGTGGCGACGTTTGTCGCATGCCGCGCAATTGATGCGACTGACGGGATGTGAAGATAATTCGGAGTTTTACAATTGATTTTTAGACTTGTTTTTTTTCTGTTCGTTGTTGTTGGATTACACGATGACTACACAATTACTTGCTACTGAGTTGGGAAATTTGATTCAGGAGAGTAAGAGGAAACATAATGATTTGAGACAGGTTTGTTAGCTTTGAAAGGATCTGTGATGGTGATGTTGACGATTTGTAGGCTGCGGAAAAGTCTCTTGAGGAGCTTAAAGCTCTTAGGGGCAATGAGGCGCAGAATCTTGCGGGTAAGTCTTACGGACTCCTCGGAGATCTAAGCTAACAGTTTGAAGACCTCGCTACTAGACCCTCGTTTATCAACCCATTCGTAATGGCCTGTCATCTTAAAAACCCCAAATACACGACGATATCGATAGTTTGTTTACACCGCTTGGTTCTTTCTCGGGCACTTCCCCGGTCGAAGTTAGGAGCGATTCTGGAGGCACTTTCGCAGGCGGCGGGGTCTCCTTTGGATGTCCAGCTGAAGATTCTCCAAGTTTTGCCGCCTTTATTGTCGAATTATGCGGGAGAAGTACAGAATGAGTTACTGGTTACGGCGTTGAATATCTGCTTTGTGCTGCAGGGGAGTAAGAATGCTATTGTTAATAATACGGCGGCGGCGACGTTGCAACAGCTTGTTGTAGCCGTGTTTGATAAGGTTGGCGAAGAGGATAAACGGGGCGATGTCCAGGCTGTGGGAGAGATTGACGGCGTTGAAATGAGACCGGCGGGGATGGATGCTTATAGGGTTCTTGGCGACCTTTGTCTTATGACGGAGGGCCAGAGACCGGAGTATCTACGGTTTACGGGGTTGCTTCAGACTACGGGGTTGGAACTTATTGAGTCGATCATGAAGAATCATGCGAGTGTCTTCTCAGGACACCCGGAGTTGGGAAATATCCTGAAGACAAAGGTGGTTCCGTTCCTGGTTAGTGCGTTACCTGCTAAGCCGGGATTCCATACAGCGGTTCGGTTAATGAGGATTGTCGATACGCTCATCCGGAAACATCTCTCCGGGTTAGAAAGTGAGTGTGGAGAGGTCTTGGTGATTCTTACGAGACTATTAGATGGCGACGTGGCGGGATGGATGAGAGCTTTGTGTCTTGAAGTCTTTAGGGGGGTGTTTGTGGAGGCTGGTCTGTTAAGGAGGGTTTATGCCTTATTTGACCAGAAAGAGGGAGAGAAGGATATTTTGCAGACTCTTACCGCGACGTTTGTGAGATTGAGTACTGAGAAGCCGGCAGTTATCGGCTTAGGGTATCACAGTACAATCCCCGTTCTCAACCCATATGCCTCTGGCTCAGCATCAGGAGACCAGGTCGTCTTGGAATCTGGTGGTGTGGCAGGCATGATTGGCGGCGCGGCTGAGGGCAGAACAACTGGCATCAGTTCGCAATGGTCTACTGTTCGTGTTGCGTTCATGGACCAGTTGGATAAAGCGGAGGCCCCGGGGATGCCAGAGAGTTACGTGTACTCGCTGGTATTGGGATGTATCTCCCAGTTATCCGAGGGCCTCGCAAAGTTCATTCTTCCTTTGACTGTCCCAGGACGAGGGAAGAAGGGAGAGGATAATGAGGTTCTTGAGCGGGCCGCGTTCAAGAAGAATCCTGTACCTGTGAATCCGCTGGAGGTTACGGATCATCCTTTGCATGATGAGATTAAAATCTGCGCGAGTATTATTGATGAGTGTTGGCCGGCTATTTTAGCCACATGCTCTACGTTCCTTAATGCTGCGTTGGATTCAGAATACTATCATGCTTTGGTACGAGCGTTCCAGAGGTTTGCACACGTTGCGGGGCTGTTACATTTGTATACCCCACGTGACGCCTTCTTAACGACCCTCGGAAAGGCAGCCGTTCCTCCCAACGTGTTCACTGCTTGCTTGAACAATGGGGGTGCCAAGACGGAGAGCCAAAGTAGCGCGGCGGGGTCGTTACTCAGCAACGCCCGGGGTCTATTATCTAGAGAGACAGCCCCGGCTAGTCCTACAACGGAGAGACCAAGGGGTATGGGTGACTCAAGTGTCACGTCTCTCAACACGCGCAACTTGCTGTGTCTCCGTGCGTTACTCAACCTTGGAATCGCCCTTGGTCCTACGATGGGTGGTGCGTGGCGAATCATCCTTGAGACTCTCCAACAAGCTGATTTTGTCCTGTTTTCTTCTGGAAAGACACCAGCAAAGACACCGCTTGTAGCCAAAATCCCTGATTCTACGGCCGAAGCTGAAGCAGCGACATTGCTCGGCAACTTTGGATCTGAGATCCGGGCTGTTGAGACCGCAGCTGCGCGCTTGGTTGAGAGTACCGTTGACTTTCCGAATGCGGAGTTTGTAGGTGTTCTGGAGGCAGTTTGTGAATTACTTGAAGGAGACGATGAAGATGTTCCTGAGACACCCGAGACGGAGAAGACCGCGTTGGAGATACCGGGGAAGAGAGGATCTGTCTCAGGGAAGCATAGGCGAGTTCTATCGGTTTCCAGTGTTGCTTCTTCAGCTCCCAATCAGGAAGATATGTTTGCTCTTGCCAAATTGGGAGACCTTGGTCTCATCAATGTGGAAAGACTTCTTGCTTTTGAGACTGAGGTTAGTGGTTGGGGAATTCTCAGTCGCAAGTTAGTCAAGATTTTGGGGGGTCAACATACCAGCCCATCAGTTCGGACTCGTGCGGCAGATATCCTTGTTCGCTTGGTTCTTGAGGCATCCCGGACTGCGGCGCCTTTGGATCCGGAGGTTCGTGGGCCGGTACAACTTGTTCTACTCCAGGCCTTGAGATCTGCAATGATCCCTATGGATAGATCTACCTCTGGTTCTTTCCGTGGCGATGCGTCTTCTGTGGCTAGTCTCTCCACTGATATTGACATTCAAAAGATTGTTCTCGACGGGTTGAAGAATGTTCTTGAAACCTGCGGAGAGACACTCGTCCAAGGTTGGGAGGTCGCGTTCGAAATTATCGATTGTGTCTTTGTTGAGACAGATGGTAAGGAAGTTAGAAGTCGGAGTTCTAGATTGGTTAGGCCCAGCTTTGGAAGTTTGCAGTTGATTTGCTCGGACTTTTTGGGTGGACTACCGAATGGGTGTTTCTTGAGACTGGTTGATACGTTGTTCATGTTTTCGAGCCAGGGTGATGACTTGAATATCTCGTTGACGGTGAGTTTATTTTCGACTTTTGTGAGACCTGTTACTGACCTGATTTAGACTGTTACCTTCTTCTGGGCCTTGTCCGACTTCTTGTCTTCTAAGAGTCGGTCATTAGGTATCACGGCAGATCTGATGGGGGGAAAATCTACTTCGGAGCTTTCCCTTCTGGCATCAGACCCCACCAATGTTTCTTCGTCCGCTGCTCTTTGGATGCTACTACTTCTGCGACTGGCCTCTATCTCTGCTGACCCTCGCTTGGAGCTTCGCAACTCTGCCATTCAGATTCTCTTGCGTATCTTCGATGCCTATGGGGACAAGTTGTCCCCCGAGGCCTGGAGTGTCTGTGTCAAGGCTGTTATCTTCCAGCTGCTGCAAGACATTGAGGGTGAATTGGAAGAGGTCGGCAAAGAAGGTGACGAAAAAGAAGCTGGCGAATGGAATTTAACCGCCGGAGTCGTCGTCGGTGGTATTTCAGGGCTACTGGCGAACTACTTGGAGGTCCTGATGAAGCACGACAGTTTTGAAGGCCTATGGAAGGAGCTTCTGGGCCATTTCGGTAAATTTTTGGGCTTTGAGGCGTTGAGTGTTAATACGGCGACGTATAAGGCGCTTAGTCAGCTGATTAGACCGGCGGAAACGGCGTCTTTGGATGAAAAAACCATCAACGAGGCTTGGTCTCTGTGGGCTTCTGGCGTTCCTACGAGTAAGGAAGAGGTTACTGATGCGGCCGTTGATAACCAGGAGTGTCTGCTTGCGTATGTCACGACGATATCAGACCTGTACCGCTTCATCCATCCGACCCTATCCCTTGAGAGAGTTTCGATTCTTCTGACAAGATTGAGAGAGGCGGTTAAGCAGGCTTCCGCTGGATCTTTTATGATGGATGTGGAGTTCTGTACCAAGCTGCAAGAACGGGTTCTTGACGTTGTTAAGATGGTCCGGACGGATCTACCCGAGGTCCCTTCTGAGATCATTAGACAAATTGCCTTGTTTGTTGGTATGGCATTCGAGCGGTATCCCTTGCCTGCTGGCGTGCAGCTAGGTGAAGATGAGAAGAAGGGCCGGCGCACTTATATGGCGTTGGCTAAAAGTAGCATGGATGTTATGCAGGGGTTACTTCTCAAGCATTCCGACGATGAGCACATTTATACATCAGGTGCCACAACGGCGGCTCTGAAGGCTTTTGCCGAGCCGATTCTGTTGAAGTACCACACACCTATCATCACTCGGTCGCCGCCAGCTTGGAAACTTGCTACAACAGCCGTCTTGTCGGTTCTTCAGACGATCCTACCTGTCATTGCCTCGAAGGACCTTTCCAAGGAGACTACAGAGGGAATTTGGGGTGCTATTGTGGAGGTCACAAAGGGTATTGTTGCTTCACAGACATTCATGGTCCCAGAGGTTCACCAGGGGACTCTTCGTGACGACGAGGACTTTGACGTCGCCGCCTTTGCGAGATTGAGGGAACTTATCATTCCTGCTTTAGGTGGTGACGCTGTTGGTGACGACGCCCGGAAGGTCTTTGCGGAGGTTCTTTTCAAAGCGTCTTTGATTCACGAAGTCAATCCTGTTGAAGAGGGGCTTCTTGAGGGTTCCTTGGATGGTGAGACTTTGAAGAGCCTTGGTGATGTTAGACATGGACAAACGAAGGATCCTTTGCTGAGATCACGCGTTAAGATGGGATATGTTGCCCTGGATGAACTGTTCTCCCTCGTCACTGGAGACCCAGCAGATACACCAGCGATTAACATTGTTCCGCCAACGCCCATGTTTAACGCAAGTTTCAATACCTCGGGTAGCTCTCAGCTCAGTCCCAGTGAAGTCTCAGCCTTGAGACTCGCCATTGGAAATGCCATCGCGCCTGTTCTTCTAGTTCGCTGTGCTCTTAGTCTCCGCTCGTATATCTCCGATCGGCCTTTACGGGGCCACATGCCGCGTAGGTTATCTCAGCGGAAGGAACTCGCCCGGGTTCTGGGGAAATTGGTCGAGTTACATTCTATTGAAGGGGTCTTTAATAATGTAGCTGGGTCGAGAGGTCATCTTAGGGTTCTTTTCCCTATTCTTGTTGAAGCGGGACAGATTGCGGGACGTCTCGGAGATGAGGAGGTTGGAAAGGTTGTTGGTGAAGGGTTAGCTGTTTTGGCGGGACAGAGTCCCGTTGAAAAGACATTTAGCGATGCGCCTAACAACGGGAAAAAGTTTGAGTTGGGGGCTGTTTTGAGAAGAAAGGTTGGGGCGTAGTGTAGATTTTATTTTATTGACTTTATTCCAAGGGAAGACGAATCTCTACCATACTTCCGGCGACTTGCTCACAGCTAAACTGGAAGGCAAATACGGCACCGGGTGTGTCATCGACTGCAATATTCATCACCATTTCGTACTTGGGTCTCCGTTGTGTATCCTTCTCTACATCATCCAATTGCCCAATTGAGCTAGACGGTTCCTCGGTAGTCTCACTCATGTCTCGGGGCTCACGATCTTGTCCCCCTGTCTCATCTTGTCCCTGTGCGTCGTCATTCATCTTGTCCAATTCATCTGCCCATCCTCTCCAACCAAAAACCATGTCTCCTGTAACAGCATTCCCAACAATCAAACAAAGAGATAATCTCTTACCCTGCCATCGGGGGATAAACTCGTTCTAAAAGCCTATAGCAACGCAAATGAGGGCTCTACTGGGGTTCTGCTCCCCGATGACTCGTCCAACCTGCCGGGCTGCGACACGCAAAAGAGGAAAATGTGCTAGAGTACGCCGCATGGATTCGCCAAAGGGCGGGTTCCGCTTGAGTAGTCGTTCAATGGCGGGGGCGTTTAGCCTGGCGAAGGCTTGGCAGGTGGTTATCCCCGCGGCTTCTAGGTCGGCTTTCTTCTTGCATCCGATACCAGGGATTTGTAAAAGGGCGTTACACGGGGTATCAAAGGTGCGGGAACGGGCCGTACGGAGAAGATGGAGGGCCGAATGGATACCGGCGGCATCGGACCAGACGATGAATAGGTCGATGGTGGCACATAGGATCGAGTCGATGGCGGTGAAGAGAATGGATTTCTCGGTGTTGATAGTCTTGCGAGTTACAGCGGGGAGATTCTGAGGGACTCGCTCACTGGGGAGACAACCGACTAGGAATAGTAAAAAGATCTTATGCCACGGCTGCCACGGACGGGGAGGGTGCCAGGGGATTCCGGGGTGTACAGCGCAGCCTTTAAAAAAGCCCACTTGCATAGGCGTTAACACGAAAAGAGTCGCTGGGAAACAGGGCGTTTGGCTGAGATGAAGAAGGAGAGAGGCGGGCGACGGCGACCGTGATAGTTGCGAGAGATGGTACACTGATGCGTGGCTTAGGTTGTGGCGGTTCGCGATGAATTGTAGAGGCGGAGGAAGGTAACCTGGGGGGTACCTCGGGCGTGTGACTGCCCCCGGGGGGGAGGACGGCGCTACCGTGGACGAACTGGGTATGCCGGGGACCATTCTGGGGGTTCTCGGCTGATGGAAAAGTCCATACAAGCTCGTATTGATGGATCTCGGTCCTCAGTTCCCGACACACCCTCTTTTGGGTTGTGGTATTTTTCAAAATAAGGCTGGTTTGCTTACGTGTGTATGTTTCCTCGTCCGGTTTTATGTTTGTGGGTGGCATACTTTGGATGCTTCCCCATTGGGAATTTGCCAAGTGTGGGCGTAACACGTGGGTATTTTACTTCTAGATTGGTCGATTTAGCTTGAGATGGATGGTAGACACGACGGCTTTTTGGCGGGGACTTTGGACTTTCTGTCTACGGTGGGGCGTCGGGCGTGGAAGTGCATTTCAGTCGGCGTCGGAAGAAATAGTCCGAAAGGCGACTGATGAGACGATTTGGAAAGGTCGAGATGGAATGAGGACGAGGCCCTGAATGGGGGGTGGGGGGGGGTTCTGGACACACGTGCTACCATGTAGTGATACCTCGGGTTAAACATTGGGGCTGGAGGTGGATTGTGGAGCGAGAGGAGAGACTGGAGGTGGACTTGGGACGGCGATATTACAATACGAACGAGCGGACGGGCGGACGGACGGTCCGTCTATGTGGTACCTGGGCGAAGTAACCAGCTCCGATGTGGCGAGGTAGGCTGGTTATCAAGGCGGAAAAGTGTATAAAAGACATGATGAATCCAGTCGATAGATTCCTTCTTGTTCCTGCTCTTCACCCTCACACTCTCGTTCAGTCTTTACATACATACATAACATAATTACCCCACCTTCTTTAATAAAAATGCAATTCCCCAGCACTCTCCTCCTCCTCGCCACCGGCGCTCTCGCCTCCAAGGTCGGCAAGTCCAATGCCGCCGCCGACTGCAAGTGCCTCACCAAGGACATTGCCACCGAGATCTCCGATGCCTACGCCAAGCTAATCGGCTACTTTGACGAGGACACAGCGAACCGTTATCTCGCGGATAACTTTGAGGGAACCTCGCAGTCCATCAACACCTTCTTGGCTCCCGCTTCGCCCTCGGACGGCCCCACGTTTAACAAGACGTCGTTCATCTATGCGCAGGAGAACCAGGCTGGTACCCCGCTTACGTGGACTGCCGATCCGTTCTTCGATTGCACTCACATTGGGTTGACCTGGACTACTGAGTTTGGATATGGCCGGAAGGTCAAGGGTCTTACTAAGTTGACTACGGCCCAGTATGACGGTGTTTGGTACATTAGCTCGTGGGACGTGGAGTTTAACTCGCTTAGTTATGCTTATGATGCGGGTCAGTACTACTGCGTTTTTGGCCAGGGGGTTGGTAACGGTACCAGCTGTGGTATTTAAGCGGCTCGATGTAGTGGCTTGTTTGTGGCGTTCCTCTTTGGGGCGCTGGACTTTTGGAAAGAAGAGTGTTTATAGTAATATATTGACAGTTCTTGAGATTTTGATGAGCTGAGGTTCTTTCGTGATTTAAGGTTGTACTGCGTGGTATTTATGCAGAGGACAAAGAGTTGGGTATACGACTGTTATACATACACGTTGTATCCTCTGAGACGTCACCTTGTTATTTCCCTAAGTCGTTAACAATAACATGTATTCAGTAAGCCTTAAAACACCTTATACATGACCCCCAATCACACTGTCAAACGCAAACATCTCGTCATCTTTACGCATGCCCTGAGTGAACCCTCGCTTGCTCCAATCAGCCACCGGTACTTCCGCCATGTTTCTTCCTGATCTCGCGTGACACGACACTCCTGTTGGCGGCTTATTAACACGCCGAGGCTTAAATGGTGTAGCTTGTGTTGATTAAAGACCAGAGCTTTGGTAACCATGATGGGGGACATGCTTATAAGAAGTAAGGTGTGGTATTTTGGGAATGCGGAAACGAAAGCGCGGATGTTTCAGACGGGTATATAGAATGTTGGCTCGGTTGTTTGTGTTTCTAGCGGGTGTGTCGTGCTGTTGATTGGGTGGGTAGCATAGAGCATCTTAAGGGTGGTCAATCTAGGCCTACTCGACACTTTCTTGTTCTGTGGCTCTCATCTGGGGATCTTTACAAGTCTATGGCTAATCTTATGTGTTAGAACTATAAACCTCGTTCTCATCAAAAGTACTTCTAAAGTCTTGATAACTAGAATAGGGTTACCGATCATTGTCAAACTTGCCAGGGTTAGACTGAACTGGGTGCAACAGATGTTGTCGGCCTCTGCACTGTCTGATGGCTACTGCCAGACAAGGGGGAGAGTCAGCATATTGCCGGACTTTTAGGTGTATTGTAGTACGACTGCACCAAAAAGATGCATTCTGTGATCTTTGTTATTGGTTTTTGGTGCTATCGGCGACTATGAAGCCATAGCCTGTCTGCCACCCTCAGTTTGAACTCTATCAATAACCCTACCCGGGATCTCCCGACATTTGTGTATATACATATGTACATAGATGAGATTGAAGGTCGCTGGCCTCTAGTGAATTCGGTTAGTACGCATAATGATATGGACTATCGAGTGCATATGATTGGATTGTGCCAGATGATGTACATATATGTGCAGATCAATTATTTGCCACGAATCTTTGTTTCGCCTGACAAGGACATATGCACATACCGGGGCATTTGACGCCCGACGACCCATGGTCGTCTGAGTGGCCTGAATTCAGGCTATTTCAGACCGTATGTACATAATTGAGGCGAGCTCAAGATACCCAACTCATCAATTCCTAACCTCGAGGAATCTTTTCCATCGTTGAAAACAGACCAAAATGTTTGAAGTCATCACAAGCGAGCTTAATGAATGGAAATATCTTGCGTTCTTATCTTTCAACGGGATTGAAGAGGTGAGAATGTTCGCATGCTAGGTGTGCATCGGATACTACAGAAAATCATATACTGACTGACTTAGCGGTCCGACGGAATCGTTCGTACCAAGATCGAGGGTGATTCAAGAGAGTCATGCGCCGAACACATTCGCCGAGTGATTGAGGGATTGTCTATCACTCGTAGTTGGTGCACATCTTGTACTGAAATGATTATTAGTCGGATGGTTGTCAAAGGTTGTGCTGGATGTATAGATGACCAGAAAAAGAAGGCCTATAGTAGTCATGTTGCTGAGCGTGTTCTTGTCAACCCAAGCTGGTGGTCATTCAAAGACAAGGATTTCCAACGAGTACTCAACAGTCCAATCGTGTTTGGTCAGGATGGCCTTTCTCCGTGGCCAATTATCGTTCAAAATAACGATGGTGATGTATCGAGAAAATTTGGGGTTTCCTCGGATTGCCCGATATGCTCTGGTTTGGCAAAACAAATATTGTCGAAAATTCAGAAAGATGGCGCCAAAGAAGCAAGATTACTACGCGTGAAGGCCACCAGCAAAAGATATACTAAGTGGGATGTCAAAGGATGTAGAAATTCGTTGCCTGTAACAGTTGAAGTTAAATGGGAGAGAGACAGGGAAGGTAGGGCATTGAGGGAGGCTTTGTCTGCCAACACCTCATTTGAATTGAGACTATTATCAATGGCCGACGTTAATGGAGCAGACTTGGTACCTCATAGTCTCAATCGTTGTAACCCAATGCTCCTGGAACAACAGATACAGGCTCAATTTGATAAGTACCCCAAAGATAACCTCAAGCAAACGACAGGCGAGTAACTTTTACCAACCAGTACCAATCAAATCTAACAGAATTGTGCAGAGTACCCGCCATCCTTTCGTCTTATCGATGTCAATGAGAGATGCGTTGTTACAATTGGAAACAGACATGTTAGGTACTCTGCCATTAGTTACAGATGGGATCCCGAGGACAAGAATATGCTGACCACAAAGACTATGTCCAAATTTGCACGACCGGGCTATTTATCGCTAAAGACAATGTCTAAAACGCTGTACGACTGCATGACAATGGCTCAGTTGCTGGGGATCCCATATATCTGGATTGACCGATACTGCATCATGCAGGGTGATGATACGGAAAAGGCTGAGCAGATTCACGCCATGGGAGATATTTACGCCAACTCGTACTTGACCATGATATGCGCTTTAACCAAGGATATCCATTCCGGACTCCCGGGTTACACCCGAGACTTTAATGGAGAGCTTGAATTACCAAGTGACAAATGTTGGGGCACCTCTGACGACACTCCATATATACGGTGCTTAAATTCAACATGGAAAACCCGAGGATGGACTATGCAAGAGGAATACCTTTCTCCTCGTCGTCTTTACTTCACTGATGCATCTATTCTCTGGCATATAAACTGTCCAATGGTGTCATACCATCATGCGGACTTTTCTGTGGAGCCAGAGTGTCGTCCCGAGTGTGCAAAAGTAAAATCCAAAGCAATCCATGAGCTGATAGAAGAATACTCGGAACGTGAGCTTTCGTTTCCTAGTGACAGACTCAACGCAATTGCCGGTCTTTTGAAAACTCGCGGTGTCGAACATGTGTTCGGAATCCCCACTCGCCACATGCAGCATGGTCTTTGCTGGAAAAGGTTTTCGATCACGAAGCCCTTATTGCCTGACAATCAGTTCCCTACTTGGTCTTGGGCTTATCTGTTTGAACAAGTAACTCGGGGATGGCTTGGCGGCGTCGATGAGTGGCTGAAGTCTGCAATATTGAATTCCATGACTTCACCAAAAAAGCGAATCCATTTAGCACGACAAATGGGATTTCCCATCGCCGACATAGGTAAACTTTCGAGCAACCAACTTCTCATTCGAGCAAGAATTCGGCCAATCCGATTTAATGGCGACGTCGCGTACGATGATACTGCCTCGCCCAACAACCACTCCAAGCTCTTTGCACTTCAACTATCGCGATGTACTAATTATTTCGATAAAACATTAATCCGTTCTATTGTGATTAAGCCTTTTATTCCAGTAGACGGGGTCATTGGTGGTAACGCCATCCACGCTCGACGTGTAGGCTTTCTTGCCACGCCATTCAACGGCACCTGCTACTTTGATCAACTTCCCAAGATCCGTCCAATGGCTATCCAAACGTTGACAAGATTGAAAAGACAACGCATCGACAGATTCCCAATTCAAAAGAAATCTGGGATCAAACTGACATGGCGTCTGGCATACGAACATCCCCCAACTTGCTTGCAACGCCAGCAATCCATCTCTCCAGAGAACCCGGCGGTTATGAATACAACAGTAGCGCATGTACTACCAGCGGAATTTCCAAAGAAACATTGGTTGTTCAAGCGCATGTATCGTCGTTTTATTTTACGTTCACTTTCCTCGAATCAGACGGTATTTACAGGCGGACTGGCACCGGAACGGCAACCCAAGCGTAAGATGGCTAGTCGAAGCACTAACCTCGGTGTAACCAGAAAGCGAAGACCGGTACTTCGGCCCTTTTTTGGTCTTAGTCCTATGAAAGACTACGGATCATTCCGAACTATAATTTTGCATTGAAGATTCATTTGGATGGGAGGATATACTAAGGATTTTAGTCGAGTAAATATAGCACCTCTTAGTTTCACCTAATCTTTCCAGTGAGTCGCTGAATCGGCCGATACCCTGTAGATTCTCTACCAAAACTCTGGTAATATAGAGTCATGCTCAATACTCAGCTCCAAGATTACGTTGTTAAGGGTCAAACTGTAAGAATCAGTAAGCGTAGGTGACCGTTTGTAGACGAGTCCAACAACTTAGTTCTCCGGTCTGAATACCTCCGACCACCTCCTAATGCTAGCATCAAACAATCATAGTATCCATCGCCACCAAAAGTTCTAAATTCATCAACAAAACTCAATTCATTATCGCCAAACTACCATTAACATTACATTTTTTCTCTAAAACCGATCTGCCACCTTTCTAGTATCTCTCTTAGCGACGCAGCTCCCATCATCCGTCCGGCCCTTGCCCAACCCCATGCACTCCGCGATTTTAAAAAAGATATCAACATTGTTATACACACCGCCAAAGATATCCTGGCACGGTCCCTTGGCGAAAACCGGGACATCCGTCAAACTGTGCACACCACTAGACTCCGTGGTAGGAATAGTCCCGTTAACAACGAACCCGTTAATGCCATCCTTGGGGTTAACATAGTACTCCGAACCCATCTTGGACACCATTGAGCGAGATCCGTTCACGTGGACCTTGTAGTCTTCCCGGTGGTCAGGAGCGGCGGCGACACCGGCGGCAATGGCGTAGCGAGGTTCCCAGTTTTGAGGGAAGTTGACGCCCGTGCCGTAGCTTACACCGGGGGTTTCCTCGGTGTACTGGGACAGACCGGACTCGGCGTAGATGCCTACGGCCTTGCGCTTTTGTCTGTCGGTGGTGGCCTGGGCGAGATACTGGGTATCAGCGGAGCCGAACACATCGAAACCGTGGCCGTGGTCGGCGGAGACAATGATGAGGGTCTCCTCCAAGATACCAAGATCAGTCAGCTGCTGAATGGTGTTCTTCACGGTATCGTCCAACTCCATCAGGTCACCAAGGGCACGGTCGTAATCTAACGAGTGCATCTGCTTGTCGATAGAAGCAGCCTCGCTCATCAGGAAGAAACCGTTATCACCGCCACGCTCGTGGAGGATTTCAACAGCCTTGTGGGTCATCTCCTTTAAGCCGGGTAGATCAGTGGCGGCCTTTCCGTTGCCGGAGGGGTCGTTTGTCAGGGAAGCCAGGTTAGAAGTGTAGACATTTCTGTCCAACCAAACGGGCATAGTACCGACGGAGAAGACACCCAGGGCACGCTCACTAGAGTTGAGAGACGCGAGGGAAGTCTTGTTCAGAGCAATGTTATATCCACGATCAGCGAACGCGGCGTAGTAGTCACGGCCCTCATACGACTGGCTTCCAGGGATGAATTGCTCGGCACCACCGCCAAAGTAGACATCAGGACCAGTGTGGTTAGTCCAGGTGTAGTTGCTCAAACCGTTAAGAGCCTGGTCAATCAATGGACCGTAGGCATATCTTGAACGAGTGTGGGCAGTAAGCGCCGTGGGCGTGGCATCGGCCAAAGTAGCGGTGGAAACGGCACCCCAGTTCAAACCCTAAGCGTGTTAGTGGGATATATCAACAGGGGTTTTCTGGATCAACGTACCAAGTATCTGGAGAGCAACTCGACGATGGTCTCAACCTTGGGGTCATCCATGACATCAGGCGAGGAATCAACATAGACACCCATGGCGTTAACGGTACCCTTGTGACCACTGTACAAGGCGGCAGCGGAGTTGGCGGAATCGGTGATGTAGGAGTCGATAGAGTGGGTCATTTGGTGACCAACGACGGGGAAGTGGTCGATAGCCAGGCGGGACTGGTACTTTCCGTTGATGGACTTGTGAGCCAGAAGACGGGCGGCGGTGATCTGATAATGTTAGTTTGCGTCGATATACGAAGAGAAGGGAACTTACCATGTTGGTGGTCATACCATCACCAATGAAGAAGATGACATTCTTGGCTTTGCGCTTCTTGGAAATAGGTCTAACAACCCAATTGGCCACAGTCTGTTCGCCATTGTAGTAGTTAAGAGTAACCTCATACTCGCCCGGCTCAGTAATACTCAAGCGTCTGTAAATTCTCGAAGCCACCGCAACCTGACTCTTCTCCCCCTTATCCTCAGCAAAACGATCCTCAAACCAGCCAAACTCCCAGTTCTCCAACTCCGGCTCATCCACCAAGAAAAACTCTTCAATCGCCTTCGCCTCTTCTCCAACCTTTCCAATGGTCACCGTGAACTGGTCATCAGGAACGCCGTTGTTGTAAGCCTCTGATCCGTTCTTAGGCGCGTGCACCTCGACACGGAGATCAAAGAGTTGGCCTGGCAGGAAGTCAGACTGGTCGGGAGGTAAAACGCACCCAAGAGTCGGGCATGTACCGAGACGCTGGTATGTCTGAGCGGCTGTGAGGCCGGTGAGGGCGAGGAGGGAGAGGGACTTGACTTTGGAGGTCATTTTGAAGGTATTGACGGGCGTGGCGTGAGAAAAGGAGTTTTCTGGATTCTGGAGGTGGATGGGGGGTTGTTTATATACACGAACGTGATCTACAGGTGTACACTCCAAATACGCAATACAAACGCACCACTCCCCACATCTTGGCACCATGTATTTCTTGGCATTGAAAACGTGGGCGAGCCTAGAGACATTGTAGGATGTTGAGGTCTTATGAAATAGGCAAGTGGCTGGCTGCGGGTCCTGGAGGAGATATCTGGAAAGGATCAGGCACCGTGGGGGTCCTTGACTAAGAGTTGTGTCGTGTGAGGTATGTACATACACATGTGTGTACCGATGTTCATAAGGCCACGGCGATATCGGCCGGCCAGTCTAGATTCTCCGGATATGTTCATCCACATGCCCATACACAAATTCAAATATCAAGTTACCCCGCACCAGCCAAGACGCCACAGACTCAAACGTACTGCACTTCTCACTCGCTCTCCAAAATCGGCCCCTTTCCGGTGCATATGGTATTCCCGCAAACGCAAGATTCCTTTCTTACATATGTATGTACATATGTATGTATGTCATATAAACCAGCTCTCTGGAAATCCTCTGCCAAGCAACGCCAAGAAACGATTCAACCCGTGTCGTCAAGGTCGTTCATGATTGGCCAGCAAGGATATCCATCTAATCGTGTAAGTTGTAAAACCATATTCTAAACAACGTCATTTACTTTTTACAAGTTCATAAACCTTCAAATACATCACAAACAGTATCACAGAACTTCATTCTGCCATCTTCGTTCATCTAATGATCTACACAAACATCAGTAACTTCCCCAGACAATCCACTTAAATCCCGACGTCATCCCCAGAATCAGATAAGCCATGCACTAAAAAACCCATCAATCAATCAAAACGCATCTGTGAAAAACGTGTTTAACCCTAACTAGTAAACCCTGTCTATCCCTGTCTGTCCAACTACTTACTGGCCCCCGACGCCGGGTCCTCCCACGTGCCATTTGCTCTCCAAATTCCAGCTTTTGTGTAATCACCGGCATCACCGCCTTGCATCCAAGCGAATCTAAAGAACTCGTCTTGTCCTTCGACGAGTCGGTTCCAGCTAAATGTGGATAGGGCGCCGTATTCGCCATCAAAGAAGGTTCGGAGACGTTCAACGTCGTTGACGAGGATGCTGATGCCTTGGTAGATTGTCTCTGGGGCATTTCCCCAGCTCAGTTGGATCGATGAGTTATTTGACTGGATAGAAACCTCTGGGAGGAGAGTCCCGAGTTGTGCGTCACCTTGTAAGGCCGCTGAGGTCTGAATGATAGAATCATATCCCCATCTTGCCACGCCGCTGAGAAACAGCCCCACCAGAAATCCCTGATAGAGTAAAGATGGTCTCGTCTGCATCGACGTCCCGGGGAGTAACAACATGGCCAGGATATAATGATGCAACCTCAAATTCAACCCCGGCAACACCAACAAAATCAAGATTCCCGCCACAAAAAGACCATAAAGCTGGAGATACTTGGCAAGTCTTCCCTCCTTTTGAAACGCCCAAATCTGGCCGATAGCAATGCAGGCTAACAAAATGACAATCATAACCAAAGCCAAAATTGCCCCTGGTTGTTGTGCCAAGTCGTGGCCACTAAGTCGGGTAATAGGAATCCACGATAACGTATAATTCTCCAACGCACCAATCCACATACCCCCAAGCCATAACACCGTTTTTTCAATCTGTCCCTTAAAACCATGTAACGTCCTCCGAACCCCCATTTTATCAAAAAAGACCCACCCGATGAATACAGCAGGAAGGAACTTTCCCGCCAGTTTCGACGATAGGTCAGGCATAGAAGTGTGATTAGGCGGGTCCGAAGCCATGCCGACATGCCAATACAGTCCTGTGAACAAAGGAAAGAAGAAAGCTGCTGGAGACACAGTGAACAGGGAGATGAAGATTGAAAAGACAACCGACACCCCGAGGAGCTCCCATCTTGCATCTCTGGAATGGCATGAGACCTCGTCAAATGAGAACGCCAACGGGAAGTGTCCCGAAAACCCCACCGACGGGATCCCATTCCTTGTACTCCCAATGAAATCCTGCTTGGCGCCGACAGTTCTAACAACTCCACATCCGCCGTTTGAATTCCCAATAACACCCGCATGAAGCGCGGCTCCACAGATAAACGAGTCTCCTCGATAGACAGTTTCCCCGTCTCCGGAGCCTGGCCCACCAATCACAAGAGATTCATAAACGACTTCTAAATCGCCTACAGCTCGTGGATTCAAAACATGGTAGCTCGCACACCCCGCGGGACACTGGAAAACAAACTCCGTTCCGTTAAAAGGCCGACAATCAGCTCCATCAATACCGCATCCATTTCCTTTAGCCCAAAAGCTCGCTCCACAACCAATCGTCGTCGGGGTACCTAAACCCTCCACATCCCCCGATAACGCCTCTCGTCTCTTCACCAACGCAAATGTCATAGCCCAAAGGAACCAAAGCGCCACCGCGGCCACCCGTCTCTGCCGCGCCGTGCGGAAAAGAAAATTCCGCAGACGGATCGGCGCTGCTTGGATGGCCGGGAATAGTGGGGCTATCCTGTGCGGAAGCGGAGATGTGGGGCCGGTTATCCATTTTAGGGTTGCGGTTTTTGCTGTGTGGAGCCGAGCCGGGAGCCAGGGTGGTTTGGGGGCGGAGGATGATGTTAACGGAAGGCCCGTGAGAGGAGCTGTAGGCGGGATTGAAGAAGTTGATGAGGACGACGGCGTGGATGCCGGAAGGGGAGGCCGGGTCATTTTAGGAAGCGACCCGGATATAAACTGGCGAATATAAGGTATAATATATGAGAAAATGATAAGAAATATTTAGATCGGATAAAAATGATGATCGAAATGCAAAGATTAAGTGCCTGCATCTGTACGTCCAAGTACAGACACATCCCTACATCCGAAACCAAGCCTGACGTAATCCCCTAGCAAGTCACATGACCCATAACCCTAGAAATCTCACCCAAAATCTTGTGTGACCTGGACAAATCACAACCTAACCACACGAGATCTGCAAAGATGACGGAAACGGGGGACTCTAACGGCGCGGATTCCAGTGTCAAGATGTTTACGATTTTAAGGTCAGCGGGCGGGTTGAGTGGGGGGAGACAAGCGGCTAGACGGGCTAGATTGGAGTTGAAAGGGCGTAAGACTATGGAGACGCCGGGGTTCTATGCCGTTGGGTCGCGTGGGACTGTTCCGCATGTTACGCCCGATAATGTATCTTTGTATACGGATATTCCGGGAGTGATGATGGCGCTTGAGGATTGTAAGTTTCTTAATTCCGGTGATATGTACATGAACTAACCTTTCAGTCATCGAACGGCCTTCCCCGCCAATCTATCAAACACCCCCACCCCGTCTGCACACCTTCACCGCCACTCCGTCACCCCTCCCCATCCTGCTCACCGCCCGGCGCACCCCGCAAGTCCCCGGGCGCACGGGAAACACTGACGCGGGTGTATCCGTGTTCACATCTACCGGGTTCGCTACTGAGTTAGCATCAGAATACCCCGGCCATGTAACAGCGCTCCAGCCGGATATTGCAGTGCCCTTGGTCGATTTGACACCCTCTGGGAATGTCCCTGCTTCACATCGGCGCATGGGGAAGATGGCTGCGCGGACAAAACTCTGGCTAAGCGGGTTCCTGGCCGGTATCAACAAGGACGGAGAGAAAATTAATGTGTTTGCGCCGGTGTTGCCTACCGCAGGTGAAGCACAGGAGGAGTATCTTAAGTACTTGGTTGAGAATGTGGAGTCCCTTGACGGCCTGGCATTCTATGAAGATACCCTTCTAGGCTTCCTAGAACAGGACCGGTTCAAGCCGTTAGCTGAGTTACCGCGTATCTCTCTAACTACGCAAGCCTCCCCACACTCCGTCGTCACGGCTATATCCCATGGAATCGACGTCATCCTACCAACCTTCTTAAATACCGCCAGTGACGCTGGAATTGCTTTGACATTCACCTTCCCCACCGCCCCTACAGACGAAGGCCCAAAGAAGGATCTAGGTGATGACATCTGGGCGTCTAGTAACGCTACGTCGTTGTCCCCCCTGGTGAAGGGTTGTACTTGTTACACCTGCACCAAACACCACCGCGCATATATCCACCATCTTATCAATGCCAAGGAAATGTTGGGTTGGTCACTTCTCCAGATTCACAATTACCACGTCTTTTCCACATTTATGGCTACCATCCGCGAGACAATCAACACGGGCACTTTCGCGGAAATGGCAAAACAGTTCAGTAATGAATGGCACGCCGATGTCCCCAAGGGAACCGGCGAAAGACCTCGTGCTAGAGGCTACCATTTCAAATCCGCAGCCAACCAGCCAAAAGCAAACAAAGCAGCCTGGAGCGAGCTGAGTGAAGCCGAAGAAGGACCTACTCAAAAAAAGGTAAAAACAGAGGAAGAAGAAAAGAAATAAATATACATCTACGAAATACTCCCACTAGTTCCTGTCTCTTGACTTCCTGGTCCATCTTTCCTCCCACCCATTAGATTCTTCATAATGGTGTTCAATAACCGTGGTAACCCTTCAACTCCGCGCCGTTCTAGATACCGGAGTACTATGATGCGATACTCGTGAAAGCCCACCTGGACACCGCCACGGGTAGATAATTTTGCGAGACTCTCGGCCGTGACGGGGCCGGCGTGTCGTCTTGCTAGGGTTGTGTCCGTAGTTTGTGACATTTCATATTCCCTAAATGCCTCGGCAGCAAGACCGGAGAAAACGGGGGAATATGAAAATCCAAAGATTATAGGGAGCGTTAAAGAATGGTCTAACCTCCGAACATATGAATCCAAAGATTCAATCAACGGCGGTGGCAAAAGACATCCATTCCCATTAACCTCGCCACGTGAAAACCCACGGAGTCTCCATATACTATTAACGATGTCCATCAAAAACCCATTAAACAAATTAACATAGGCCCTGTCATATGCCGACCTGGTGACCAACGTAGTCTTTGAATCCTTAATAGACACAGCCACCTCCAAAGTCTTCTTATATGTACACAAGATCCCCGAAAGTCGTGAATACACTGCGGGCGAGGTACTAAAGACCAGGATATAAACCAGTTCTACCGGTGGATAAACAATCCTGATATTCTGCATGAGCCCCGATATCGAAGAGCACGCGGCCGTTTGTTCAAGAAAGTCGAGGATGGTAAGGGGTCCTGCAGCACCGGATGTCATGCTGAAGCCCTGGGCTACTGTTGCGCAGAGGGTGTTTCCACGGGTTATCAAGGATGTTATCGCCGTGGCGGCCTGCTCTGAAGGTGGATTTGAGAGGAATAGGGTGGACCAATGGCGGAGTAGGTTCGTGTAGAAAGTTAATAACGTCCTCTGTGACGATGCTGGGTCTCCTGGGTGGGAGAAGATGGCCCTCTCCAACGGCTCTATGATCGTCGTGAAAATCTCATCCCACTCTCTCAGTGGTAAATATGCCAAGACAAACAAAACCCTCTCTCTAGATTTAACACCATTCCAACCCCTCAAAAAGCCTCTGAAAAAGGACAATACCGCCGGCGGGAAACTCTTAGTTGCAGAGACATAATCACCCAAAACCCACAACATATCCTCCAAAATAGTCTCGTCCCGCGGATCTTCTTGGATATCCAAAGCCATCGACTGAACCCACGCTGTAATTCTCTTAAAAGCCTTAGCAGACGGTCTCAAAAAGATGAGTTTCTGAAGCAATGGGTCAGCAGTAATAGCAATAAGTTGATCCGGCAGGGTAATTTTCTCCAACGATCCAACCAAGGAAGTAGCAGAGTCGATTTCTTCAAGAGTGACGGCTGTCTCTGTGACATGGGAAGTATGAGTCCCTGGAATACCTGCCCGCCCTTTGGTTCCAAAGACTCGGCGTGAGCGGAAGCCGTTTTTGAGACCGGCTGATACCTCTTTTTCTTCTTCGGCACGGCGGTGTTCTTCTTGGATTTCATCGAGGTGGGCGCGCCATGTTGGATCGGGGTGTTTAAATGCTGCGGCTCGTCCTTTGATGGCGTCACCTACGATGATTTCAGGGTAGTAATCTTTGTATACCCGGAGTAACCCAATGATGGATGGGTCAGCTCCTTGTCTCAGTGACAGGTCCATTCTACACATGTTAGTTTATACCATGTTTAACCAGACAAAAAACTCACAAATACTGAATCCGGAAAGGCCGAACATGTTTCCTCCTCGTGACCAATGCTAACAAATGACATACGCCAGCTCTGATCCCTCCAATATCAATCAAGCCAAACAGGACGGCGTAACATCTTTCCAGCACTTTAACCCCGTCAATTAGATCTGTAATCAAAACTACCCAACGGATCAACAAACTCTGTATCGTCAATGGAAGTTTTTCCTCGCCAATGCCTAATGCCGCGATCACTTTAATGACCAAATCGCCGGGCACGCGGGAACGCGGGTATATACTCTTAGCGAGCACAGCAAGAGACGCCTGGTCCAGGTGGGCAGGGTGGGTTACTAAAGAAACTACACGGGATAAATGCGACTGAGAGAGTCCGTGTTGGTAGATTAGACTCGATAGGGTGTCAATAGTAGGACGAATGGGAGTCTTCCGGGACCGTGGAGGTTGTGAAGCGGCTAAAGGCGTTAGATGGTTTCTATGAAGGAATCATGAGAACTCACCAAGACTTATGTCCGTTATCAATGCGTCTATCTCTGGGTCTATACCTGAGTCGGTCATTTTAAAATCCTCTCTATGTCTTGATGAAAAGTATCTAGCATCACGATCTCATGCTTACAACCCTTCATGATGATCATAGACGCGTTAGGATACACAGTGCGCATTCCCTAAACTAGCTGTAACGCGGTGTCAATTTGTCCTGTTTAGGAAGTCTAGCTGCATTTTCACTCGGTAGACAGAAGACTAACACAGGGTCAGCATGCTCTTAACCCTATTTTGTTTATTTAACCCTACCAAACGACCACATGGTCATGCCGGATCTCGCCACTTATACTTACCTATGGATGTCAGCATATGTACATCATGCTTCAACATCTCGACATCTGAAGAAGATAACTTCTTAAACTACGCCACCCTTTCCCAATCCCTTATTTGGTAATTTCCACCAAACGTACTTAATAGAACTCAACGACGTTCCACAGTTGGTTTCACAAGCCGCCGAGTCAACATGATTTAACCTCGTTGCATCTACGATATACTCTATCATCCCAACATGTTCAAACCTCCCAACCCCGTTATTTCACTCATTCACAAGCAAATCAACTCCCTTTCTAGCGAGTCGGCGAATCGGGCGTAGTAAAACCCCCCTGCTACCCTTTTTCAGCCGGAAAAATACCGTTTTCCAGGCGAATACATCTCTCTCCTTCTGCGGCTACCGCTGGGTTGCTAGGTTGGTGTTACACGGGATAGATTGACGGCGTTTGGGTAGATTGGGTACATGACTTTTGCATAGCTTGGTTGGGTTGACTAGCTGGTCAGGCTGAAAAGGAAGTAGGATTGTGAATGTGACCAAGGCGTGCTTACAACATGACAAAAAAGGAGGTTATCTAGTTACCTAGACAGTGATTATCAGGGCTTTTCTATTGTGTTGTACATGCAACCCAAAATCTCCCCCGCTTAAGAACCCTCCAGAAACATAGAAACACCCCTCCCACAGACCTCTTATTCATCGCCATATCAAAGCCTACTTGGATCTCGCTGACTCCTTAGCGTCATGCTGTGTAACAGCCCGGTCCACATTCGGCCCTGGCACGGAGCGCTCTTGACGCAGTAATGGGACCCAAGTGGGTTTTTTTCCAGCGCAAACCGTAGATTACCCCGTTGGCGAGTTATCCTGATATAGGATGATGATGTACATACAGATTTTCATACATATGTGGATTCATGTTATTGGCTGACTTGTTCATTGAAGGAACCTTGAGGAACTGAATACGTGGACGTACTTCAGACTGGTTCCTTTGATACATCGGATAGGAGGTATGTATGTACATGTATATGCATTCATCTGCACACCTACAACATGTAAAAGCCACCCACGGAAACGGCTAGCGGCCCGTCACATACATGTGTACTTACATATACACACACCCAATGTCTCTCCCAAAATACCCCTTTGTGTACCACCAAGAAACAACAGACTTTGCACAAAACTCAACCTCCACTATATGCGTAACAGTTTCTTCTCAAGCGTCAAGCGGGGTTACCCTCATGTGGTTTGGCACCTCACATGAGTCAGCCTTGACAACAAGGCTTAAATCTGAGATGTATCAACCATATCAATCATGAGGTTATCGTGCATTGGTTTCTTGAATCAGTCCACATGATACATACCGTCATCTCAGCCTCGTCTTCCCCGTATTCAAAGAAACTACCACCCAAATGATTCCATTTTCTTCAACTCCATTCCACGCTAATAAATTTCCCCATTCCATTCCCAATGCACCTCGACTCACGTAATTCCCTTCTGTTTGTCTCTCCATCTTTCCTTCTCTCCTACATTCTTCCTTCCTCATTCTCAATCAACCCCAGCCAATCCGACGTCCATAATCCATTTCCTACCAAAAAAAGCGAAAAAACCCACTATCTTACAGAACCCCAAAATCTCTCCAACCCCCTGTACCACCCTTCTAAACCCTCCAATCCCACCGCAAAACTATCAAATCCATCCACCTTCCTAAATCACGCCCCGCCTTCCCTTCCTCCTGAGTCCAATTCCTTCATCAAGCACGCATTTCTGTCCCCTCTTTCCATCTTGCATTGTCGCAACCCCTCATCATCATATCAATTCCATCGCCGCGAATCTGCGAACTCAATTCATCCCAAGAAATCGTAATTCAACCACTTTAACCTTCCGCGCACCCCGTTATATCCCCCGTCCGGCCGTCAAATCCACGCCGTCTTCCGTTCCGAACGCCCCGCCGACACAAAACAGCCCGCATTCTGTTTGTTCCTGCCTATATAGGCCCCCGCCGCCATCATGGCTGACGACGCCATGATGATGGACGGTCTGCTCTTTCCAAGTTACTCGTCCGCCGCCCTGCCCGCTTCGGCAATCACCTCATCTTATCCTCCGCCTTCAGCCTCGCCGGCCCCCGCCCCCGGAATGTCCCCCTCCGGTGTCACCACCGCTCCCACCATAATCTGGGACACCCAGTCCGCCTTCCCTTTGACCGGGTTGACTACCATGGAAGACGACATCATCACTCTATTGACCCCCGTGGCCGTTCATCCCGACGGAAACCCCCAGCACACTACCGACCCGTTTGAGCCTCTGGGTCGCGCTCTTGCCGAATATCATCCCATGGTTCGCCATGTGCCTTACAGTAAGCATGGCGGAATTACCGCTACCCACACGGCATTTATCCAACGCGCCCGCGTGGTAATCTTCGTCACCACCGGTCTCCCCGCCCACGAACATGAGCCTTCGCAACTCGAATATGCCGACATTGTGCGCGTCCTCTGCGGCGAAAGTCGTCCGCTCGTTGTAATCGCTTGCTTCGACTTTGCTCCAAGCGACTTCATTATTCTACAATTGCCTACGGTAATCCACATTCCAAGCTACCGGCCCTCCGATCTCGTCGCCGTCGCCACAGCAATGTTCACACAGCGCTATACCCCTCCGAGCCCCGTTGTCTCCCCGTCTTACCGGCCATACCTCTACGGAAACAGCTCCCTGTACCCGGCAGAATCGCGCGGAAAGACTGAGGTTGCGCAACGCCGTTCGCGCTCACCATTATTTAACCGCGGAGTCACCAACACTTACACTCCGAGCCACAACTACGCTTACCCACAAGTCTGGGATCTCACAACCGGCGATATTAGTCCCATTTCTGCCCTTTGGGAGATGTGCCTACCTGCGCAATTCTGTCTGTCGTTAAAACGCCTCGACAGCATGTTGCGCCGGCCTGGTTATGCTACGCATTACATTGTGCGCAATTTCAGCGGAGCCATCATTGGTTTTTGCGCCACCTTTGTCAATTACTTGTCACATTTAGCCGATGACTTCTCTGGATGTATCGCTATCATCATCGTTCACCCCGATTACCGTCGCCAGGGCATTGGTACCATGCTTCACGAATGTGCGTACAACGAACTAGAGAACAACCCCAAAGTCGTGCGCATCCAGTTGGGGTCAACTTTCCCACGTCTCCTCCACGGTATCCCATGGGACACACCGCATCTGCGCCTATGGAAGGGTCTTTGCTGGGAAGTAGATGGTACCGAATCAGGTACTGGCGCCGAGGTATCCGATTGGCTTTTGGACTTTGACGATCTCCCTGGCATATCCTTGTCATCGGCTGGTCTCACATTTAAGAAGTGTGAACCCGATGACATGATCAAGGTATTAGATCTTGTAGAGCAGGTAATTCTCAAGAAGGACCATTACGGATGGTATGAGCAATATGCTGCTCACAATGAAATGCTTGATAACATCGTTGTTGGTATGGAAGGGGACAAGGTCGTTACCGCTGGCCTTTTATATGACCCCGGTTCCGGTACCGTCTCCGATCGAGATCTCCCATGGGCGGAAACCATTGGTCCTGATACAGGCGGTTTAACATGTATTTGCATCGCTGGTAAGTTTCTCTCACTCCCCATCTCTCTAAATACACCCAAACTAACCCCCTCTAGACCCCGAATCACCAAGTCTCGTCCGTCCCGACGCCATAATGATCCGTCTCCTCAACGCATGTGTTGAAATCCTCAAAAAATCAGGCAAAACAAAACTCTTTATCGACGGAGTCCGTGGCGGCCAATTGGGATTCCAGTCACTTGGCTTCCGGAAATGGGCTAGCTATCGCGAATGTTTCCATGATATCCGCGAGAGATCTCCACTTAAACCCATCGTCTCCCAAGTGCGGGCGCAGATGCAGGCACAGGCGGCGTTGCTGGGGAAGGAGGAGGAGGCCGAGGATCAGGATATGATAGGATGAATGGAGAATAAAGAGACAAACTTGCAAAGTGTAGAGAATGAGGTTGGTGGCTCTTTCCTTTTGTTTCTGTGTTTTAGTTCGGTTCGGTTTTGATTTGCTTTGCTTTGCTCTGGCTTTTTGTAAAAGTGTAATAACATTGGGAATGAAAAACGATTGATACTGTTATGATATGATGCTGATGAACAAGACGACGACATTATGTGTATATGTGTATGTGTGTGTGCAAGAGAGAAAGAAAGAAAGATCGAGAGACAGAAGTCAACGCTACAAAACCCATCCATCATCCCATCGGTCAATCCATCAACATCAGAGTAGTCATCCAACCAACCGACCAACCAACCTCCATCCATCTATCCCAACAGAAAGAAAACCGAAAAAAAAAAACCAATAAAAAAGATTACACCCAAACAAAAACAAATACTCCCAATCGGAGACCCGCGTCTCCGCCTTCAAAACCACTTCCGGATCTACCGGTCAGTAGGCAGATACGACTGGGGATCACGGATACTGCCACCTGCATCATCCAGGCCCGCCACTGGCCGGTTGTAAGAGAACCCGTCAAACTGCTGCTGCATGGTACGGGAAAGAACCGGGTCGTCGACGTAGGAATCTTGGGGGTTTTCACGGGTGAACTCAACGTCAAAGTTGGAAGTATCAAGGGCGTCAGTCTAAAAGGAAATAAAACGGTTAGCTCACTGTCATCACATATTCTTTACTGCCATGAAAAACTTACCACACGAGGCTTGAAAGTAGGCTCGTACTTCCGCTGCAACAACTTCCGCCAATCAATGGCATGGAAGAACGGATGCGCCTTGATTTCGGCGGACCCTCTAGCACCCAACCGCTCATCTGGGTTCCGGTTCAACAACTTGGTCAACAGATCCTTGGCCGCTGCCGGCACAATATCCGAGCTGGGGAAGTGCAGAGGCTCCGACAGAATTTTCCGGTACATCTCGTTAGTCGTCTCATCGTAGAATGGCGGAAGACCAGTCAACATTTCGTACAGCAACACACCCAACGTCCACCAATCCACCGTCTTGTTGTAACCCTTGCCAAGGAGAAGCTCTGGAGCAAGGTACTCGGGAGTACCGCAGAAAGTGTTGGTACGGTCCTCATCCTTCATTTCCAGCTTGCAAAGACCGAAATCGCACAGCGCAATGTGGCCCTGGTAATCGAGAAGGATGTTTTCGGGCTTAAGATCACGGTAGATAACGTTGAAACCGTGGAGACACTCGAGCGCGCACAGCAGCTCAGCTGTGTAGAAACGCGCACGGTTGATATCGAAGCGACCTTCTTGCGTCAAGTGGTGGAACAACTCACCACCGTTGACAAAGGCCAGGACAAAGTACAGCTTCTCAGGTGACTGGAAAGTGAACTTGAGCGGGATAATGAAGGGGTTGTTGATCTGCGCGAGAACCGAACGCTCAGCTAGAGTGTGCGCAACCTCAGATCTGGAAATAATCTTGGCCTTGCGGATAGTCTTAAGCGCGTAAATACGGTTGGTGTCCTTCTTGCGCACCTGCATAACCTTTCCGAAAGAACCCTTACCCACAACCTTGAGCAAATCAAAGTCGTCAATCGTCAACTTGGAAGTCTGGTTCTCCACAAAGCGCACGCCAATCTGCAGCTTACCGGTACCGTGCTGGATATCGACCCAGTTGACACCGCCAAAGCCCTTGCCGTCGTTCTTGTTGACACCCGTCTCCAACGCCTCAAACAGCGGGTTCAGGCGCACGGCACCCAGGAAAATGTCGTCGTCGCGGCCAGTTCCGGGCTTGCTGTTGGGGTTGCGCACAAACAGGTGTACGGTCAGCTCACCCACACGCGACACGTCAAACTTGTACTGCGTGTTGCTACCAGCCCACAGGGGGTTCTCGGGAGATCCGTCTACCGAGCTGATGAACACCTGCACCTTCTCAAAGTCCACCAGAGCGTAAGGCATGTACTTGCCCGAGACACGACCATGGTTAGTGGGGAGTCCCTTAAAGCCACGGCCTGAGCTGGAGGGACGATCGGCGGCGAGCGAGCCCGAAGACGGCGTGTTACGAACCGATCCGGGACCACCCTTGGAGGCTGAAGCGGCGTGTTGTGAAGCAAAGACGTGCTGGTATTGTTCGGGGAGCGAGAGGCCGCGCGCCTCGTGCAGGGTAATAATCAAGATACCGGGCTTCTTGATGACGGGAACCTGCGTAAGAGCCTCGGAAGAGGCAACTGTACAAACAAAAAACACATGTGTTAGCGGCTCTGATGCAGCCTCGGTGGTTAGAAGCAATTCAACTTACCAGAGTTGACGTCGCCATCATCGGGTTTCTCTTCAACCGAGGAACTCGATTTGGAGAATCCCAAGTGAGTGTCCTTGAGCTCTACCAAGCAAAAGGGTTAGCAATTAGTACTTGATTACAAACTATGTATCCAATCAGGCCGAAACGAAACAAGTGCGCGTGTAATGTCGAGTACTCAAAAAGGTCCACGACCGCGTTCATGTCCAACCAGACACCCAATTGCAAAACCACTCAATGTGGCTGAGGGGTAATTCTCACTCTTAGTAAGCTTCCACGTCGACATGATGGCGAACTCGAATATAAAGCTTGTCGCAAGACCGACGACAAGGCTGCACGACTTGTGAAAGGGAGTAAAGGAACGTAAGGACGGCAAGAAGCGGAAGCTGAAGCAAAAACGATGGACGATGTGATTTCGCGGGCTGAAAAGCGCAGCTTGATTTGGCTCGCGAGGGGGGGGGGGTTATTTAGGCCAGGTTGAAGGGGAGAAGCCTTTTTTTTCCTTTCTGCTTCCTTGGGCAGTTGGATGGATGGGAGGCGAGGTTTAGTGAAGACGAGACAATTTCAGACCTTCTTTTCTTCCGAAATAATTAATCGAAAAGAG
This sequence comes from Huntiella abstrusa, assembly GCA_025685495.1. Lineage (NCBI taxonomy): Eukaryota > Fungi > Ascomycota > Sordariomycetes > Microascales > Ceratocystidaceae > Huntiella > Huntiella abstrusa. Next base: position 435,060 of record JAJNMT010000219.1, on the reverse strand, counting down.
AAGGAAAGGAAAAAAATGAAGAAGAAGAAGCTGACAGACAACAAAGTTGGACAATGGCAAGGTCAGAATGAAATAAATCCACGAAAAAAAAAAGCTCAAGCAGGTCGAGTGCAATTCGACAGTAAGCGATTCGATAGAGGCGTTCGGGGATGGCTTGTACAAAACAAAGTGCGCTTTGGGGACTTGGGGCGTGTGTTGAGGGGCGTGAATCGATAAGTTTGGGGGGCGGACAGACCAAGAGTAACGAACAAGAAGAAGAAGAAGAAGCAGAAGAAGCAAAAAGTTATGTATCAACAGAATAACAGAATAACCCAAAAAGATACAAGGCAAACCAACAGTGAACGATGCAAAAATAATGATTGGAGAGATTAAGAATCACGAAAACGGTGACTGAGAAAATCAGTATACATATAATATACGGGTGATTGGCGGGTCAGGTCAGGTCAAGTCAGGACAGAGGAAACATGTCTATACACGGATAGTCAAAAGGAATTATATGGCGAGTCAAGTTGAGTATGTACAACAGTCAACGTGAATTCACAGGAGAAGATGATTTGCGGTTCTTTGGTTTCCATACTATGATTCTGCATGTGCAGGTACATGCGCAATGTTGCATAACTGGTGGGAACAAGAAGACCTGACCGGCCATGGTAGTTGACAATGTAGCAGAAAGCAACTATCAAGACTTGTTAATGCGGTTTTGGGCAGTTGTAAAGAACTAAACTAGATGGTATCCCCTGTGTCCAGAACAAAGTGGGACACTAACTTCCCTCATCCATTGTAGAAGTCTATCCATCATGGTCGCGACAAGGCCGAAGCGGAGAGGGGTTATCCGTCCGTGGTGGTTTGAGGTAAGTTTACCAAACGAACAAATCGTCTTGCTTGCGTTGCCCTGGTTAGGTAGGTCCATAAACTTGATCTCGCAATGGCTGACTTTATACGTGTATATATTATATGTACCGATGGACCTACAGAAGCCACCAAAGTCGTGGACCCATCAGACAGAGCAAACAAAGTGCACATCTGTAACTTGTTACTGCATCTGGGCATCTATAAATATGGATATACATGTGTATATACGTTCTTTGTACACACCACCATTAACATCGCCCGTGTTCGTTTTCTTATACTGGCTCCCTTCTAATAGTCAGCTGTAACAATGAACCGCCACTATTTACTTGAACTCGCCACCAACAAACTCATGATCGACATCTGTGTATAACCCCCTCCTCCCTCAAAAATTATTACCCTCCTCCGCATAAGCCTAAGCTTCAAATTGATCATCACCAATTGTCCCAGACTACACCAAACTCGTCGGCATTCAAACCTGACCCTGTGCTCATATAACCATGTTTCCCCTGAATTGTTTAGGGTTTAACCCTCTTCCTATTACAGTGATCGAGTTCCACGTCTGATATGCACGGTTGTGTGGTCCTTTCTTTATCTCAGCTTTGGTGGTGTCGCGGGTTGATGATGAAGATATATAAGTTTTTTAGTAAGCCAGTTGGAAGTACATCTATCTAGACGTATGCATGCCTTGCCCTCGTCAATATCAAACACAGACAAATTTGTATCATGCCCCTTCATATCCACTATTACTGACTAATTCTTAATTCTTGATGCTTCCATTTCTTCTTCTTTCCCTCCTCGCAACTACCAAATCAAGCCAGACAATGAATGTCCTCCGAAAGAAATCCACCCAACCCACTAAAACCGCCCACTAAAAGCGTCGCCTCTCCTTATAAAAAGTGTCCTAAAAGCGCCCCTATCTTTTCAGACGCCTCGCTACCCCCTCGCCTCCTTCATTCCCCTGCCCGCCCTGCATCCACCCAACCAAACAGCCAAAACCCCTTCTGTAACTGTCTTCTCTTAATCATCCCTCGTCGTAAGAACAAAAAGAACAAAAAAAAGAAACTCATCATAGTCCGTTCGGCCCGCTCGCAAACTTAATTCTTGTTCCCGTTCTACACCTGCATTGTCTGCCGTTTTTTACTTCCTTCCTACCCAAGGTTTTGCCTGTTTATTAATCAAGTACTTACATAACCTAACCAACCTCTTTCCTTGCCTCTTTTTTCCTCATTCCCCCACGTTCAAAGTTCATGCAATCACTATTTCCCAATCAAGCTTCCGTGTATAAACCCTAGTTGCATACTGTCACTCATGAAGTAACCCTTTCAGTTACACACAACCGCATCAATTATGTTGTACATACATACATCATCTAATCCTTTGAAATTCATAATATCTCTATCCTATCATATCGTAACTTGGTTGTTATAGATATCCAACTCTTTTTAAACTCCATTTTTGGTCATTCAAACTTCATAAACCCCCGCAATAATCTTAAGCCCATCTTGAGAAATCCAAACTATCCAACACTTTAGCTGGTGTCTCCGGAGCACTACCCTCCGGAACTCCCTCCAATCGCTCTTTATTCCCGTCCTTTTCCTTCAAACTCTCCTTCTCCTTCTCCTTATTGTCACTGCTACCGCCCGTCAAAAACATGGCTACCGAAGTCCGACGCAAACTGCTGTTGAGGGTCTCCCGAAGGTTTCCACCACGTGCACCGCCACCAACTTGAAGGCCACCAGCACTACCAGAACTGATACTCCCGTTGAGCATCCCCTGTGGAGTATCATGCATTGATCCGGCACTTTGAGGAGGATAGAAACCACCCGGATGTCGTTCTCTATCGCGAACCAATGATGCAGGTGGCTTCCCATCGTAACGCTCATGAAGCCGTTTGATCTCCCGTAGACGGTTCCGCCATGAAGATGTGTGTTCACCAATTTGGCGACCAGACCACACCTGGGAAAAGACCGACGCATTCATCGCCAAAAGACGAACAAACTCGGGGAGTGCCTTGAGAGACACCATCTTGGTCTCCGCAGCAGGTGAAATTTCGGGAAATCCAGGCTTACGCATAACCTTGACGCGGAAGTACGGGCTATCGTTTTCTGCCGACGGAACACCAGAAGTCTGCATTGGGTTGGGTATCTCGGCCCCAGGACTGATTGCCGATTCGGGTGATGCTACACCTGTAGTCTGTAGAGCCTCAGTGGTCTTCTCGCGACGGTCGACGAACGAAGAAATAGCCTCTGGTGTAACCACAATGTTGACGTAGTTAAACTCACTCGGGAAAGTATCGAATCGGAACGGAAGGCCAGAGTCGTTCCAGATGATGTTGACAAAGTCGTTTCCAATATGCCGCTTCTTGTTGTTTGACCGTGGATCCATTTCGAGATTCGTCGGCATTTGCGTTGTAACGTGGTACACAATCTCCATAACACGGTCCCGCCAGCAAAACGCAAACTTTCCATCAGAATCGTACTCCCGGTCAAGACCCTGGGTGTTGAAGGTCGCTCCCTTAAGCCGAGTCAAAGTCCCGAGCCCGTTGACAAACGTCACGTAGTCACCGCTGCCAGAGACATTGGCCAAAATTTCCGCTTCGTCCGTCTGATTTTCACCAACATAAATCACACCAATCTTGTGTCCATCGATAGATAAATTGCGGTCAAACGACCGGATCGCTCGTGCAACCATATCATCGTCGGGCAGTAAAACAGGGCGCATGGAGGGGTAAGGCTGTGGTGACGTCATGCATAGATGCAACATGAAGTGTTCAGGCATAATCTTGGTTGAAGAATCCGTAATCAATGTCCCATTTTGCTCTGCAATTGGCGCCAACTTGTGTTGTATCTTGTAGGAGTTGGTGCCAGACGGTTGCCGCTTCGTAATCTGCGTCCAGCCAGTTGAAGTGGCCTGTTGAATAGTGATGATACTGTTGCCGTAAAGCCAATGTTTCGTTTCAATGTTTCCAAACCGTGAACTTGTGAAGGCGGGGTCTGCTTTGTTCTCATTAACATCAGCATACGTCACTCGTTGCATAAAGTCCATGGTGACCACGGCTTGCTCCTCAGGGCCATTTGGCCCATCAGCATCCTTGAACAAGTTGGAAGCAATCCAATGGACATAGTGTTGACGATCTTGCAACTTGAGCGCCAAAAACCAAAAGATGACCACATGGTAGGCCAGCGCGTACACATATTGCGGTAGATCTTGAGAGGCAGCTAAAGCTTCTGACCCAGCTGCGTCACCGACGCTCATCACACGACTTGCGGTACTTCGTTGACGTCGGTCACGTACATACTCGAGATAACGGAACGAAATACCAAAAATGACATTGTACTCTTCTTCGCGGAAATGGCTGTAGATGTTTGGCATACGGCCAAGGACACATAAAAACTCCAGGATGTGCATAGCAACATGGGGTTGTGTAATGACCTTGGCCATCAATGGCAACATCTGTTTGACACAGCGAACCGTCGACTGTGGCATTTCGTGGCAGCAGATGGATAACGCATGAATGCATGGCTTGGCGCATCTCTCCCACTTTCCAATTCCATGAACGAAAACTGATACAACCTCGTCTTGTTGCGTGCGAGTGTAGTGCTCATGATAACTGACGAGCATTGTCAAACACTCGAAGAGGCAGATTGCAACATCTGCACGTCTGAGACCACAGCCCAATTGAGGTTCGATAAGATCGCCACGGAAGAGTTGCTCGCAAACTAGCTGCCGGAGTTTGAGTATTTGCTCAATGCTATCACCCCAGAGAGAATGGTTGGCCAATTGTGAAGGAAGATGAGCAAGAATGTACGTGTAGATCTCCCAGTTGGACGATTTGGATTCCAAAACACTCTGTACAACACTAAGCCAATATTTAACAGGTAGGCAAGTCTTAACAGCTACCATATTAGAGTCATTCGTATCCGAAGGGGTGAAAACTTGACTAGGTTCCCCGCTGAGTAAAGCCGAGCTATCTGTGCTAGCACCCAAATCATCACCAACTCCCGATGGAGGCACTGGCTCATCGCCATCGACATTGATCTCCACATCATTATCAACAAACTCATCGCTGTCATCATCGTCTGAGTCTCTGTCATCTCTAACAAGCACAGGGACATTACCAGGCATACGAGACACTAGCAACCGACTGAAAACGTTCGACGTCAATGCTTCCGGGTCAGGCTTCCACCAGACATCTGCACCTTGTTCCATCCTATCGCTCATGGCCGTATTTTGTGACATGATAGATTCATCAATGGATTCTTTGGCCGAGGCAACTGGGCGAGGTGTTGGCCGACGTTTGTTGGCATCTTGAGCGAGCTTCCTTTTCCAAGATTCAGGTGTACGCACTAGAAGATCGAGGAGGAAGTCATTGTCAAAATCAGCCGCCAAGTAGATCCGATGAGCAAAGTCCGCCCGAATGCTGAATAAAAACTTGGTTGCTGTTAACCGGGCGTCCGTTTCATAGTCCTTGTTCTCAACTATTTCAAGTAGAACTTGGAAGAGTGACGCTGATTTCCTGCCATCAATATCCATCAGTCTTGTAAATAGAGTCACAAACCCACGGGCAACGACGTTCGAAGGAGTACCAAGCTTCCCATGCCCAAACTCTGGATCCATTTCAGAAGCGAGCCGCCGAACTATCCGAGATTTGTCAATGACAACCTTAAGTCCCTGGAGGATCTCTTCAAACAATAGTTCGTCCGCATTTGTGGCAACAGAAAGCATCAAGTTCATAGTGGCGTCAAGAACTTCGACATCATACTCCTCATCAACTGTAGATAGAATCCGGCGCGCCATCTTGGGCATAAATTTAGTCGCATTGCTATCCGTAACCACGTCATTGATCTGGTTGGCATCTGTAATAGCGCAAAGTGCCTTGAGACGAATTTCAGTCGACCGGTGCCGCTCCATGAAAAAGAAGTCAAGAACAAGCATAATATTCTGCTCCCATTCAGGGTCTGCCGGTGAATAACATCTAAACTCATTGAAGTAGTCCAGGATAACATGAGCGCTTGAGTCCGGTAGTGAGTAATGGGCAATATGGCACAAGAATTTGATAATAATGGGCCGGGGAACTTGTGTAACAAACGTCTTATCGGTGGCAAGAAGCTCAAGGCGGCTAAGAAGCTTAGAAACACCCTCGTCGAGAGCACGAATTCCGAGATCGAGACCGGAAGTCCCCGAGGGAGGAAGGTTCGGGTTCATAGCTGAAGTGGCAGGGTTGACAGGCTTTTTGGCGCATTCTTCGGCTGCTCGAAGCAACACCGTCCAATCTTCATCTTGAGCCAGTTGATGAACTTGTCCATCCTCATCACAAAGTAACATGTTGATGATTCGAATGATCCCAAGATAAATGCTGGCCGGAGACTTGGACTTGGGGTCAAACACAGTAGATCTGACAGCACGGGCCGCAGTATCCAGACCATCGGCAAGCACGGTGAACGGAAGTTTGAATCGCCGATTAGAAGTATGGAGTAATAGCTTGTACAGAATAGCGAGGGCTCCTTTGATTTCATTGACCTCATTGCTGCGGAGAGTTGCCCCTGAACTAAAGGCGCGAAGAGAATCCAACAGATGGCGAACAACAGCTTGACCATTGTGAGAGTCCAACAGATTTGAGAGCAACTGCCAGGCCTTTTCGCGAAGGTTAGCGATGAGAGTGTAAATAGTGCCTAGCAGTTTTACACAAGAAGCGAGACGCTCAGCTGGTATCGTACGATATGTGATAAGAGTATGCAGGATGGTGATGGACCGGTCAAGGTCTTTTTCTTGACGTGTTTCGGTGCAAATATTGACGAGAGCATCAATGACCTGGCAGACGACAGGGTCATCCGCAAAACTAAAGTTTGTCTTGATAACCGTTTCCAGGAATTGAAACAAGTTATCAAAGTTTTGCTCTTGTCCAGTCAATGTGATTGTTTTTGATTGAGACTTGTTCTTATCAGCCTCACGGCGAGCAGCAGAAACCACAGAATAGTTCTTGTTCAACCACCGCGCAAGCAGCGGACAGAGGGCATATTCAAAACCCGAGAGATTGCGTCCCTTTAGTGACAAATCATCGAGGACGGCTAGTTGTAGATGAAAGTCATCCGCATGGGCATCGATAGCAACACCATCCTGAAAAAACTCGGCCCTGTTGATAGACTCAGCATCACGATGCTTCACACACTCCGTCAATAATTGCCAACCGGCAGTTCGAACGTCTGGCGGTTGATAGGCTTGGATCATGTCTCGGGCGGCCTTCCAAATGCCCATCACAGTATCGATTTGGCACTCCCGTAAAATGAACCGAAGAGTACTAGCGGCAGCTATGCGTTCTGCTGGTGAACCGTGGCGGAGAGATTCGACCATGGCTTGGTGGTTGTCTTTGAGACCGCGTGTACCTCTCATGGCTGAAGTTGATGGTCTCGAAAGCAGTGAAGAGGTTGATGGTGTATTACTGCCGAATCCGAAGAGTCCCGTTGGCGATGAGCTAGTCACAACTTCTGAAACTGTAGGTGAAGAGTTTACTAGTGATTGGTCACGACTAGGTTGGAGTCTAACACCAGTCAACCCGCGGAAAACACTCGCAAGCCCGCCACCGCTGCTGGCGGTCCGGATACTTGGCTCCGGTGAGTCGGTGTTGTCTTGGGGTGACATTTCGTCTGGATTAAAAGGTGTTGTCCGGACTTTCAAGTCGGGTTGCCCCAAAGAGGCTAAACGTCGTAACATGTTGTGTTAGTGTGCGTGGTCTTGTACATATTTGTTGGTGGTAGAAACAGGAAAGATGGACAAAATGTTCAGAACAGAAACAAATTGGTGACAAAATAGTAAACATGCGCATCGACTGTAAGTCGATCAAAAAAGTGATTGAAGTAAAAAAAAGACAAAGAACCTGGGTAGATTTACAAAGGTAAAGGCATGGCACCAGCAGCTATCATGTGGCTCGATGGACCTAAGAGCGCAGACGGTAGTGGGCTTCCCAGAGACTTCACGGTTGCGTCACTGGGCTTCTCTACAGCACATGCCCCAAGAATCAAAGTACCATGTGTCAAATATGGACACATAAGGCTCCAAGCAGGATGAACAGGAACAAGAGAAGCCCCGCTCTTACATCGTCCTTTGAGCTATCTATGTATATCATGTCTTTTAACGTATGTAGAGGGGATTTTCAATGCGGGTCCAGACCCTCCCTGAACAAACGGCAGACTGATCCTAATGATGCAGTGAAAGAATACAGCGTGCAACTTCATGGTGTACAGAAGCAACCGTCTCCACTGATAATAAGATGCGCCGTGTCGGTTGATAACGTTATGTCCCCAGGATCGATTCGGACACAGGCCTCAGCGCCGGCGCATGCACACAACAGCGGGGAAGGGGGCGTGGGGGATACAATGGGGGTTTGTATAATTGGGGCCAAGTGATAATCATGGAGGTTAGACATGGCGTGGTCTTGCGCCAAACGCCACATTGGTATGGGGCGATAGATACCGATGATCAACATACAAACAGACGGGGAAGGTGTAGATAAAAAGCGGGACAAGCATAGTGGCAATTGAGGGGCGGGATAACTTACAACGGCGGTAATAGGAATGTCAGTCGGTTCAACGTTTGTACACAATATCCCAGTTGGCGATACAGGACTGGCAGAGTACACAGAAGATACTCAGTGCGACGTCTAGATAAACAAAGGTGTTGGCACAGACGGGCCAAGCCGCAGTCTATTTTCCTATGACCCGCGCAAAACAAAGGCCCACGGCGTTATTGAAGTCACAAGGGTGCAACCGGTAGCGCTAGGTGGACAAGTACCCAATCAGTCAAATCAAGCGACGTCCCTAGTGTATGAGAAGCAAAGCGCAAAGCGCTGCACAACGTCCTCGGGTCAACTATGCGGGTAACGCAAGCAAACAACGGGGATGACAAGGAATGGGCAGGTGATCGATCGAGGATTGATGAGTAACGAGACGTTTGGATCAATCGGCCGACTATCCGGGCTTGGAGGTGGAGGAGCGGGATGGTAATAGCGGTTGTAACGGGATGTTATAGTGCGGGCATGCAAGCCAAGCAAGCAGTCTAAGAAAATATGCAACAGCACGCGGCAGCTGATGTGAGCTGCAGGTATGGTGGTAGATTGCCAGAAAAGGAGTGGAAAGGATGGTGTGTATATGCTGTGGTTTGTGCCAGTCTGGGTATGCGTGTGTGCGTGTATGTGTAGCGAGTCCAACAGGTTTAGTGGGAGTTGATGGATGCTATCAAAACGATGTGGTTCGAGCGTTATCGTGAGATCGGTGGTCGAGAGTGGATGATGGGCGCAATTGGGGTAAAACAGGCAAATAGCGAGGAGTAAAGAATTTGGTATATCTGGGGTTCAGGTTAGAGGGCGTGTTCCAACAATGGTGAACTGGCCAAATGTGAAAAAAACTGACTGTAAAGGACTTTGCTAGTTTAGGATCTAAAGCTGGTTGCAAGAAGCCGTCAATTCACACGCAGTCACTGGGTAAAAAGGCAAAGGAGGCGATGACAGGCCGCGGTTATCTGATGTGAATCCTTGGAGAACAGGGCAGATGAGCCATCAGCGGGTTGAGGTGGGCGTTGACGGTATTCAATGGATGGCTGACGTCGAGCTTAGCGCCTTCACAGCACATGCTGGACCTTTGAAAGTCTCGATTTTTCTTTGCTTGCGGGGGTGGGGGTGAGCCTAAGGCTTATCGGTAATGCTTCCTGGGCAAATCCTCCCAAAGCCACCACTATGCAAAATGGAGGTTGGAAATGTCATCCGACCTGGAGAAGACATCTATTGTAAGCCAATGGCTCCCGAATGTCGGGGACGAGACAAGGCTGATGGGGATCACTGGACTTGATTACACAAATTGAAGAGTTTTCACGCAAGGTGCCCCAGGCAGCAGACACACACGCTGCGGCAGCGGTTTCCCATTTGACGGAGTTGCTTATGGGTTAGGGATAATGGCGAGTTGCCAATTGTGGAAAATATCGAGACATGCCGACGTACATACGTCATGCGCAAGCTTTTTTATGTGCGTGACATTCCACCCTGACCATCTACTGTGCTGAGGTGGCGCTGAGAATGGAGTTGGTTACGGCAGCAAGTCCAAAGATATACAAACATACATATGTACATACACAATTAACATAAGCACAACTTTGCAGAGTCTCTGGTGTGAGAATCCGACCAAATGGTGTGTAAGTCGTGATTGTAATGTCGTCCCCAATACCTTGATGGGGCCAAATTCAACATTGACCCAGACTCAGTAACCCTATATGCATGGCCCAACTGCTTGACCCCACTAATTGCCGCTCTTCACCGCCTGCGAGCTCTCCGCCATGGTTGAGCTCTCATGTCTTCCGAATTAGTGCTAGCATCCGCTGGGACAGAAATCAAGGTCCGGCATGTCCCCCACTCGTCTTCTTTTTGGTGGACGGACGCAAAGCTGGCACGGAGTCCAAAGTGTGGAGCATCACCTTTTATTTGGGTCGGGCGGGAAGCGTTTCCCCTGCAACGGCGGGCCCCAATCAACAATGGAATCCCTGGCATCCAAGCTCTTAACATCAGGGCATGAATAAAAGTAGTTCCCTTGTTTTCTGCCTACTTCTGTATTCAGCCGTGCAATTGTAGACATCAGCAAGACTGCCAAAAACCTTCAGCCTTGTGCTGCATTCCTGCCTACTCAATCATTTATTGTGGTAACTACATCACCTCTGCTGTTTGCTTACATATTGCCAACAATTTGGTCTTGCTCTCGTGTTTTCCCTTTCATCTTTCCTTTCTCCCCACCTCGTAATTCTGCCTTCTCCTCTTAATTCACTAATTCGACGTTCTGCGCGTTCAAATACTTCACAATGGCCGCCGAACTTTCTGTGATTGCGCAGCTTTTGGATGCCACCCTTGATCCCGCTGCGCATCGTCAAGGTAAGCCGTCATACAACAGCCGGGGGGCGGCATTTCTTACCCCCGCTATTGCGACCACAACAATGTCCTCTAACGTCATATTCTCTCACAGCCGAAAACGCCCTCAAGGAAGAACAGAAGAAGTCACAATACTCGCTGACTCTACTCAACATTGTGGCTTCGGCAACACTTCCACTCAAGACTCGCCTGGCTGCTGCTCTTGCTTTCAAGAACTTCATCCGCACGAACTATGTGGTACGAACACAACGCGACCCTGGGCCATTGGCCAACCAGACCCCGCTTTCCTCGCTAACATGTGATATCTCGATATAGGACGAAGATGGTAGCTACAAGCTCCCTAACGACGAGGTCCTCACAATTAAGAAGGAGCTGATTGGTCTTATGATCAGCTGCCCATCAGCCATCCAGAGTCAGCTCGGAGAGGCGATCAGTATCATCGCCGATTCAGATTTCTGGGAGAGATGGGATACTTTGACCGGTGACCTTGTCAGCCGGTTTTCTGCTACGGACCCCAAGGTCAATGTTGGTGTTTTGGAAGTTGCACACTCCATCTTTCAACGGTGGAGACCACTCTTCCAGAGTGACGGTCTTTACAAAGAGATTAACCATGTCATCAACACATTTGGCAAACCCTTTGTAACTCTCCTCATCGTAAGTATTCATGTTTGATTTTTGATGGTAACCGTAACTAATCGTTCCCCAGACTACCAACAACCAGATTGATACCCACCAAAATAATCAGGCCGTTCTCAAGGGCTGGTTTGAGACTCTCAGCCTTCTCATGCGTATTTTGTACGACATGTCTTCTCATGATATCCCTCCTATTTTCGAAGAGAACTTGGGCGATATCTGTGGCCTCTTGGCCAAGTACCTCAAGTACACTAACCCCGTACTTGCCACTGACGACGATGATGAAACCAGCATTGTGGACGTAGTCAAGTCGGATATTTGCGAGGTTTTGGAGTTGTACACCACCAAATACGGTGAGGATTTCATGCAGTACTGCCCTCCCTTCGTGGAGACTGTTTGGACTTTGGCCTCTAACATGGGCCCTGAGACTAAGTATGATGGTATTGCTAGCAAGGCTCTGCACTTCCTGACTGCCGTTGCTGGTACCAGAGAGCAAAGTGACAACTTTAACAGCGAGGCAGTTCTGACACAAATTGTTGAGAAGGTTATCCTTCCTAACCTTTCTCTGCGTGAGTCAGACATGGAAATGTTTGAGGATGAGCCAATTGAGTTTATCCGCCGTGATCTGGAGGGATCTGATACGGATTCTCGTCGTCGTTCGGCTACCGACTTTCTCAAGAAGCTCATGGAGCGGTTCGAGGGTCTTGTCACTGGTATTGTCTCTCAGTATGTCAACCATTATCTTGAGCAAGGCAAGACGGATTGGAAATCCAAGGATACTGCTATCTATCTGTTCATCTCGATTGCCTCCAAGGGTGCTGTGACGGCCTCCCATGGTGTAAAGTCAATCAATGACGGACTGAATGTAGTAGACTTCTTCCAGCAGAACATTGCTAGTGACCTCACAAACACTTCGTGTGAGCCTATTTCCAAGGTGGATGCTATCAAGTATCTCTACTTGTTCCGCTCCCAGTTGTCCCGTGAACAGTGGAAGGGTGCTTTCCCCCACTTGATGGCGTGTATTGGTTCAGACAACTACATCATCTACACGTATGCGGCTATTGCTGTTGAGCGTCTGCTCTTCTTGACTGACGATAATGGCCAGCATATTCTGTCTGGTGATGATATCAAGGGATTCTCTGGAGATCTCCTTCAGCACTTGTTTAAGCTCATTGAGCAAGACCCTTCGCCTGCCAAGCTCCAAGAAAACGAGTTCCTTATGCGTTGTGTGATGAGAATCTTGATTGTCCTCAAGGAGCAGCTTGTTGATGTCCTTCCCGTCGTCCTCGAGCACCTTGTTGGTATCATGCAGATCATGAAGCAAAACCCCAGTAACCCTCGTTTTTACTACTACCACTTTGAGGCTCTCGGTGCTTTGGTTCGTTATGGTTCTGCTACTCACTCTCCTCTACTGAATGAGAAGTTGTGGACTCCTGTCAACCAGATCTTTATTGAGGATGTGGCTGAGTTTGTTCCCTACGTCCTTCAGATTCTTGCGCAACTGCTGGAGTCTAGCCCTGTTGGTGGTGTTTCTGACAATTACCGTCTGTTGATTGATCCTATTCTTAACCAGGCGATGTGGGAGGTTCGTGGCAATGTTCCTGCCCTCGCCCGGTTGTTGACGGCTTTGATTCCCCGTGTTTCTCAGGATATAGTGGCTGGTCACAAGCTTACTCCTGTTCTTGGTATCTTCCAGATGCTCTTGGGTCGCAAGAAGACTGAACTCAATGCTTTTGACATTATCGAGTCAGTGATTGTCAGCTTTGAGTCAGGTGCTTTGACCAATTATTTCCCCACCATCCTGCAGTTGCTTTTTGGTAAGCTTCAGACTGCTGCTGATTCTTTCAAGCTCCGGTTTGTCCGGTTCTATCACCTTGTTTCTGCGCATCTGGAGCGTGGCTATGGCACTGATTACTTCATTGAGCAGTCGGAGAAACTCCAAGCTGGAATCTTTACTCAGATCTACCCGGCTATCATTCTCCCTGAGACGCCCAAGCTGGCCCGGCCTGTGGACCGTAAGTTGGCGGTTGTGTCGCTTACCAAGACGTTGTGCAACAGTAACGCTTTTGCCACAAAGTTCCTCAAGGGATGGGCGCGTACGTGCCACGCGGTGTTGGAGTTGGTAGCCAATGCGCCAACAGTGGTTGTCGGTCTTGGTGATGAGCTGATTACTGGGGCTGATGTTGATGATATTGGCTTCGGTGTTGGGTTTACTGCGCTGAATACTTGCAAGCCGATAGTTCGTGATGACTTCCCAGAGATTGCGGATGTCAAGACGTGGATTGGGCAGTACCTGCGTGACGCCAACAGCAAATCCAACGGGACAATTTTGCAGTTTGTGCAGGGACGGCTGGAGGGAGAGGCTCAAACAGCTATGGCTGGACTGTTTGCCTAAATAAAGTTGTGGATTTTGGTGTTTGTTCTTTCTTTTTTTGCAAAATGTAGCCATATACATGTGGAGAATGCCCGAATGGAGGGTATTCCCGGTATTGAGGGCTTTATTTCATAGATTTTATTGGGTCTGTTTTTTAGGGGTGTTATTATGATACATGTTTATTTTCTTATTTTTGATCTACATACATGACGTGGATATATGCACGTAACGCACATCATATCACGTACATACGTAGGTGCATGCATAAAGAGGTGAAAATGTGTACAAAGAAACAATGTGTTTTTATAAAAAAAGGCAAAAGGTGAAGATATTGTACCCAACAATAAAACAAAACGGGTAATGATAACCCGTATACGCAAAAAAGAAGTAAAAAAAAGAGACAAACTCTTATCAAAAAGCCACACCCAAAAGTTCGATCCATACATACACATACAATCCAATCCGTCATAACAACTAATAAATCAAGCAAGAAAAATCAACCAAAGAAAACGAAAAAAAGCCCGCCAACAAAAACTAAACCAAAGACAAGAAAACAAGAAAAATGGTATCATCTCGATCAAAAATATCACAAAAAAACGGCAACAAAAAAAAACACAAGACCATTTGCTCGTTAAAAGAACCCCCCATCAGCCGTCGGAACAACCCCTCTCAAGACCCCCTCCGACCCGTCCGATCTCCCATTGATACTCCGTGCCGGCCGAGGCGGCGGCACAAGAGTCTTCCGATTATCCGAGCGCGCAACAAGATGATGTGAGAAACTCCGTTCGTCGTGGTCCGAGTCCTCGTCGAAGACGGCGTCGCCGAGGCCTTCAGTGCTAGAGCGGCTTCCGCTGCTGTGTGGGGGACTGACGTTGGATTGCACGAGGATGAGAGAACTGCTTGTTGATAGACGCCGGGAGATGTCGGAGGTGCTGGGGCGGGTTGTGAGGGAGCGAGGAGGGGGAAGGGGACTTGTGGGGAGGGGAATGTGGGAGGGGGATGTGGGACTGAAGGGGGTGGAAGTGGCTCCGGTGAGTGTAGCTACGGTGGGGATGGAAATGGTGGTAGCCTGTTGAGCACGCAGCCCGGGGAGCGTCATCCCAGGGAACGCCGAAGCATCTGATTGTCGACGGTCAGAGGTAGTCGTGGACGGACGACGACCGGATTGCTGGCGGGGAAAGGCAGACTGGCGGAGCGGCATGGCGTCAACGGCGATATTGGACTGTTGGAAAAACGTATGTGGTTGGCTCTGGGTGCGCGACGACATGGTCGGGCGACGGCTGCTGTAGCCTGTTTGGGGACGGTAGGATAGGCTGGTGGAGTGGATGAAGGAGGAGCTGAGGGGACTGCGCAGATCGGGATCTTCGTGGCGGGAGCTGATAAAGTTCAGGGCTTTTTGGGCCTTGTCGGATATGGTGGTGTCGTGACGTTGTAATTTGTGGTTTAACGAGCCGCTTGATCGGGAGTAAAGAGTGTTTGATTGCGGGCCCATCTTATCGTCCTGGAGCGAAACAGTCGACATGTGTCCAACAATGTCGTCGTCATCCTCACTATCCACGGCCGACTCGGAAATAGTCTGGCTTGAAAGATCCTCAGTCGCGCGGGTCTTGGCAAGACGTTCTTTCCGCTTACATTCAGCCTCTCGCATCAAAGCTTCAAATTTCGCGAGTGAGCTCAGCTTCTCTTCGCCGCGTACAATGCGCTCAGATCCCGGCACCATGCGCATGTTGAAAGCTCTATCTAGAATCGTCTCGCCCGGTACTGGCGGTGAGCTCATATCCATGGGTGTTTGCCGCTGATCGATACTCTCGCGACGACGGACGGGCGAGCTGACTAGGGAGGCACGGCCCTTGGCAGTCCACACGTCATTTGGATCCGTCTTGTATTCGTCCAAGGTGGTCGTGGTAGCTGGTGATGGGAAGTCGACGCTAACAGGGCTGAAGGGATGAGTGGAGCTGTAGTTGGGGATGATGCTAGAAGGAGTTGAGAGATCGCTGGCTTTTGAGCGGAGACTAGGCGAGTCAGAACTATACGTAACGGCACGTTCCCGGCTAGACTGGGTGCCGACGGAACCCTTGTGCTGGGCTCGCGGGTTACTAGTGTTGGTACTACCGCTTGGCGGACGAGTGATTTCGGTGCGCGAGTTGAAGGGATTGACAAAAGTGGGTGATGCTGGAGACTCCGGGCTCATGGGGCTCATGGGGCTCATAAGACCAGGTGTAGGAGGAACTGCCGGTGACGCCACTGGGATTTTGCGGGTCAAAATGAATCGACTCCATTCGTGCAACAGAGGCTGCTTGTCATCGGGAGTGGTACGGAACCATAGCTCCGTTGATGAGGTAGTATCCTTGCCCGACATTAACCCAGCCGCTCGAGATGAGCGACGTTTACGTTCTTTGTCGGCCAAGCTGACCACCAGAGTTGGTAAAACCGGACCCTGTTTCCTATGTTGAATCATCTGAACATTGCACGAGATGATTTGCGATAAAGGACATTGAAAGATAGCGTCGGAATCATCCTGTAATACGAGAAGGAACATGTTAGTTCGCAATTGCCAAGATCAAGAAAAGCAACTTTACATGACTTACCTTGTGCTTAAAAATGCTCAAGTACATGTCATCGCTAACAATTCTCAAAGAATCTTTTTGTTTCTGGTTTGCGCCTGGAGCAGGAGTCGGCAATGCATCTCGCTTTCCACAAACGACGTGACGAGTCTGTGATGGGGGAGGGGAGTGACCGGAATGGTTAGTGTATTTGTGACAGAAAAGGGAGCTAGCTTTGGCTCTGAGTTTAATATAGCGTACCTTCCAAGCGGCTCTCCCGAGAATCTGGGTACGATCCGGAGGAACCATTAAAGCGCTCTCTATGCGATCCATACTTGCGGTATAATCCATAGTGGAGATATATGGTGAAGTCGGTGTCATTGTAGAAGGATTTTTGACAAATTGTAGCTGCCAAAAATCAAACAACGAGCCAAGGAAATAGCCAAAAAGGAAAAGGGCCGATGGAAAGAAGCGGAGCGAATAGAAGAGAAGAAAATTAAGGAAAAAAAGAACGTGGAGCTTATTTCCAGACACCGCGATCCATATTCAGCAGTCTTGTCGGGCTCTTAAAAGTTCGATATATCTGTCGGACAGAAGCACGCGACTAACTAGATATAGCGTCTTAGAAAGAAGATGATGTCGACCAAGGAAGTTGCGAATGGCGGATTGTATGTATGTATGTACCGTAGTTACCGATTACGGCGGACGAAGATATGCTTATAATGATGACGTTGCTTCTAGATTTGCGACAGGGAGAAGCAGAGACTTTCAAAGTTCCAGTCGGCGGATAGAATACTACCAAAAGGGAGGGCAGAAGAAAGGGATATAGATTGTGTTGGTTGTCGGTTAACAAAGATGGTGAGGGTGGTGGAAGTGGCGTCGATGGAGGCGGGACTTGTTTGTATGAAAGACAAGAGAAATGGTCAAGAAGGCGACATGAGAAGAGGCAAGTAGACGTGGCTGATGTATAATGGCGGATTTCGAGGAGGGTAGGAGCTGGCGAATACAAAGATTACAATAGGTAGGTAGGAACGAATCGAACGGGGACGACAGATAACAAGAAGGCAAAAAGAAAAAAAGTAGGTAGGACAAGAGAGACGATATGATGCAAAGAACAAGAACAAGAAGCAACAAAGTAGAAGGAAAGCGAGCGTCAAGAAGGAAAGCGAGAAGAGACAAGATTGAAAGGGAAGGGAAGGGGGATGCCGTATGTGGTTGCCGCAAGACGATACTATATAAAGAAGTAAGATGTGGACATGGACAGACAAGACACAGATGACGAACGGCGACGATGACGAGAACAGAACAGAAAAAAAGGTAAAGAAGAAGAAGTGGTAGATGTAGTAGTGAAATGGCGATGACGGTAATATGAATTTCAAGAAAAAAAAGGGCCTGGTCTTGAGGAATTGGATTGATAAAATTGGAATTTAGCTTGTAGAGATGCTTGGGCAGCTTGTTGGGGTCATGGGCCTGGACAGATTGAGAGATGATGACCAAGCTTAATCAATCTATTTTATGTATATGATGATTCTGGGGGGTCCTTCTTTTTTCTTGCTTGGTGCTTGGTGGTGTTTCGGGGCCAAATTGTCTGTAAGCTGTGTGACTCCGGTGTCTCTACTTTTACATTCACCGAACACAGAGAGAAGGAAGAAAGGAAAGAAATAAAGAAAGAGATCTGTCAGCTTACGGTGAAGATGAATGGATCAAGTACAAATCAAAAGAAAACATCAATGTTTTGTGATTATACGGAGGTATTTTCTACTTTGGGTCCCTTAACCACCATTGGCGTGGTGTCGTCGGGATGAAGCGAGTGATGGGTGATTTATTTGAACTGGGTATGTAGATTTTTTGGGTACATGCAGAGGTGAAGACTTTAGAATCTCTAGACAGCTATGTCTGTGAAGAACCAAGACAAAAGGACGTTACAAAAAGACTACCTCACCCTCTTTCACTCTCTTCAAAGAACAAACTATGCCGTGTATGTGAAGAATAAAGCAAGAGGCTGCGTATGTACGTGGGTTGGCCAGGTTCTGTGAAATTGAATTGATTCATGCATCTGCCGGGCACGTCGCACTACCTAAATAGGAAAAAAGAAAGGGAAAGAGAAGAAAGAAAAAAAATACACAGGTGAAGGGGTAGTCAGGACAAACTAAACTCGTCTCTCTGTACAGGGAACAACGTCCTGGAAGGAACGGGCGGGCGGACAGGCTTGTATTGTACTGTGCTGTATACAAGACTAGGGCAATAAGAGGTAATTGATTTCGGTGTTTTTTCTTTCTACGGTGGGCAAGACTACGACGATGTAGTATAGTTGTAGCCTCGTTGTGGTTGTAGCTGTGATACTGTAGACCATATACCTTTGGTGGCGACATCACAATGCGCACAGCCGTGGAGCTGGTGAGCTTTGGGAGAGTAATGAGGACAGAAAGAGAATAGTTTGCTTGCAAGTTTGTATTAAGCCACCAATTGAATACCCGTACATCACATCCAGTAAAATCAAAAAAGCACAGCGCAACACAGCTAGCTTTTTACGTGGTTAGGCATACGACTTAGTAGAACGCCACTATAGACCAGCTTCCCGACACCCAGACCCCCGTCTCTCAGGCTCAGGACCTAACCTGGCAGATTCATAATAGAAGAAACAAGACCCGTATGTAATATCCTTTTTTTTTTCTCAGTGTGCTTAATGAACAACGCTCCCTCCCTCGGCCGGTCGGTATAATCTGTGACCCCACTGCAACATTACAACGCCCGCATGTGTTTACAAAAAAAGATGCGGTTTGGCTTTAAGTTGGAGGGAGGGGCAAGGTTGAAATTAGAAGTGAGAGTGTCTGTGAGTAATTGTAGACGAGCCGAGGGAGAAAAAAAAAGAAGAAGGAAATACATAGGTGAGTGGGTTACAAGTCGCCAATGAAGACTTGCATGGCGGATCTATTCGCTCACAATGCAAACACCAGACGGGCCAAAACAGGGCTGTTGATGTCGGAGGACAAGGTTACTTGCGATATCTTGGTTGGACTCTCCAAATCAAACAGTTTGATGTATACATGGGGTACTGTACATACACAGTTCCATGGCTCTATATGATCCAGGCCAAGTCTTCTTCAGCAGTATCAGTGTAGTCATGGTCGTCGTATAGACATGTGTGCACGGAAGAAGCAGTTTTCTCTTCTGTCAGGGCCTGTGCCTGTCACGATCTTGACGACCTGCCTTTCTCAACAAGGCCCTAATGACTCGGGCGAAACCCACCCACTCTGTATAACATCTCTGATCCTCTTTTAATCGACCCCCTCTTCACACACAAGTTTCCACTACTCCAGCTATTCCTTAAACACAGCCCAAGTCTAACTCGGTCCAGGCCAGGTCGTTCTATGGTTCCTTCTTCAAGCTCCATTCCTTCCTTTTGTCTCTGAAACAACAAGGCCACCAAGCTTGATGTCACTTGCTCCCCCGTCCATCGCCTTGCTAAAACTGATGGTATAACCCAATCACAGCCTAAGTAAAAGGGGTGCAAACATTCAGTTAGTCATTCACTACTACAGCTCTAAAACCTAGGTAATCGTTAGTGGTGGGGAGGACAAACCAAACTTGATATCCTAAGCTTCTAGACTTTGATTCTCGTTAGAAAAGGAAAACTCCACTGAATCGGTAGTTACATACACAAAAGCAGTGTTACGGGGGCCCGACCAGGAGACGGGCAAGGAGAAAAAGCAAATATGTCCATATGTGCACATATATTTAGTAGGAACACGCCATCATTCCTTGATGGCTTCTTGTATGCTTCCCTTTTGCTTCTTTTCCTTCGTTTGTCCCGCGTTCGAAACTATCATCAGCCAGTAATGTAAAAAGTGGGGTCTCGGATATGTTAGGTTCAAAATCACATGAAAAATTGCAGTAGAAAGGAGATTTTGACACATGTCATCGTTAGGGTTAAACAAATAGATAGAATCCCTGGGGCCTTTTTAATGAAGGGGGTGGACTTTGCTTGGCCTTTTTGTTACGAGACCCACGATATGTGCACGATACATGTGTGTGTGGGACACTTTGTTGTGACAGCCATCATCACAGGTCAAGGCCCAAGGCTGATGACCTCGTTGATGATCCGTCAATCCTATTGTATGTATGTACATACAGAGAAAGCATGTACGGACTAGTGAACCTAGCTTCTCAATTGCTTCTGTAGAGCTTCCAATCACACATTAGCCTCCTTCCAATCTCACTCTCCTGCAT
Organism: Huntiella abstrusa; assembly: GCA_025685495.1. Taxonomy (NCBI): domain Eukaryota; kingdom Fungi; phylum Ascomycota; class Sordariomycetes; order Microascales; family Ceratocystidaceae; genus Huntiella; species Huntiella abstrusa. The sequence continues at coordinate 414,524 of JAJNMT010000219.1, read as the reverse complement.
TTGGCCCCTTCACCTGCATATTCAGGGCCCACACGTTGACACTGAATCATTGAATCCCTTGATGACTTTGACGAGTCGTCATTTTTTGCCTTTTATTCGGTGTATGTGTATGTACCACCACAATTGCCACCGACTGTATTCGCTACATGTAACGTCCAGTGAAATCCCAGGCTGCTTACATTTTCAAAGAAAGATGCAACTTATTGAATGTTTGTCCTGTAATGAAACCAACCAGTCCACACAGGAAGCACACACACACGCACGCACATTCTCCACACATTTTTTTTCTTACTTTCTTCCCTTCGGACCCGAAAGGATAAGCAAGCAGAAAAAAAAGGCAAAAATTGTCTGGATTTCGGCGGTCTTTTCCTCTTCTAAACGTTTGCGCTTTCAGCTGGCTTGTACTTAAATCTGTAGCGAGTAAGCATTCCCTGGCGAGTATGAAGAAATTGAAGAAGAAAATTCAAGGACGAGCTGAGCTGGACTTTGAAATGTTTTTGTGTATTAGTGAGGTATATCTACGACCACGAACTGGTGAATGTGTTTGATACAAAAATTTATGTACATACAGAATCAAAGAAATGTCACTATCAAGAACAATGGCCGATGACATGTCTAGATAAGGGTTAATCTCAAAGAGATGCTTGACAAGACGGAAACAATCAAGATGTTTTGAATCTTCTCTCTCTCACCTGTCGGGCAAAACTACGAATTCCTTGATCGGGAAATATACTGGGGGTGAGAGGCTGGGTTTATGGTTGTAAGATATCCGGAAGATGAAGGTTCCGGCCTAGTTAACGGATGGGCCTCCTCTCTCTCTCGGGTTCTACCCGATAATCTCTCAAGTTTGCTCTTTTCCACATACAGGCATTTCTTTCTCGGTGTACAATACAATACAATACAACGTGTCCGGGGAGAGAAGAGAAGGGAGGGGCGGGCGGAGAAAGAAAAAGAGGGGCACTACGGACGGAGATTTATATAGGCTTGTTTCGTGAGATATCATGGCGACGGGTGACATGAAAACGGGGCTTACCCGTGAAGAAGAAAGTTTTTTCTTTTGTTTTTGGGGGGTTGGCTGGTTTTGAGGACGGAGATGAAATGGAGATGCCGACGGTTTTGGGGGATTACACAACAGACTGGACTGCGTTTCATGGATAGACACAACGAGTAACGAGTCAGCAGCACCGCTGATCAAGGTTGACGCCACGGGTTTATACATGTGTATGTATGTAGGTATGTACCACGAGAAGCCTAAACAGATGGACAAAGAAACCATGTGTTTGCAAGACATTGTGGCTTCACCAAGTAAGAAGCCCCCGTAAAGACCTCATAGCCACGAGAATGACACCGTTTAAATCTGACTACTCCGGTAAGACGTATCCAGCTCTCAAAGATTAAAAGAAAGAGAAAACTGCACGGATATAAACAACACCGCCATGACGTACTACATGTCATCCTTCCCAACAACAACCATAAATCGCCATGTTTCATTACATACTTTGGTATTGTCTGGATACATGTTTCCATAACCGGCGGCCCCACGAGGCATTTATGGGGATTTGGTGTATTTTGAGAGAAAAGGTAGAGTAGAGTAGTATTCCTGCTGCCGCGCGATATGTACATATGCACGATCGAAAGGACCGTACTCTAAGCCTGGGCTGGGACAATGTGGATCCTATATATGTTTGAATCCTCCATTGTGGAGAAGCTGTTTATTTGGGACATGGAGATGTAATGACTTTTTGTTGGGAGGTAGGATAGAACAAAGAACATACATACCTACGAGGGACACAAACGAACTTTACGTCTCCATAAAGAATCACATTGTCTAGAACATGTTCTATACAAACTTTATAAACCCGCTAAACCATGTGTCAAGCCTACACTATACTCTCAACTCGTGTCCCGATGGATGCACTTCACTAGCCAATCACGGACAACCACCAGCACCCGTCCATTCCTCTGTAAAATCCGGGGATATCCCTAAATCTCACCACGACCATGGACGCCTTGTCCATAGGTGAGATATAAAGTAACCGAGATACTACTCAGAACTACACGCCATGCTCTACTACCGACGCCGGCCCAGTCACAACAGTACCCAACACACAACGTAATTAACATTGTTTCCACCAACGTCCGTCCGCCACTGTCACCCACACCTAGCGCCATACATACTCTCTCTCTCAAAAACGTCCAAGCAGTCCCTTCAAACGCGGTCTTGCGTTTGGGCTTGGACCTTTCGGTGAGGACTTGGACGCATGGGAAGGGGAGATCATCCGCCATGTCAGTGATGCTGGGCTTGGACATACTTTTGAAGTGATGAGAAAAGTGGTTTGGTATGTAGGTACATCGGTGGATGTGTCCATCATTTGGTGAGAATTGGACATAAGTTTCAAAGAAACCCCCCAAACCCACCAAACTAAATCCTCCTCTTCACTCCGTAACAGCCGCGTCCATGACGACATGACCCTCCTAAAACCCAAAAACCCACCATTGCCTCACTTCAAACATCCAGAATTCCAAATCATTCCTTCGTCATCATAGCAACACCAGCTGAACCACCACGCTTACCGACCAGAAAACTCGCCAACAGGGAATTCCCATATTCCACAGAAAAAATGAAAATCATCGACTGTCAAACAGCAGGGGTGTTATATGGGCTTCTTCCTAGGGTTATTGGGGTTAGGGTATGTGATGGCAGAGTTTTTTAGTATATCTGGTGATTTGAGAATCCCATCGGAAGGGCTCTCTCCTATCTTAAGAGTCAAGTCTTCTTCAACACACACACACACACACACACACACACGAAGTCATACAGGTTATGAGCCCGGAAAATGAGGAGCCGGAGAAGAAGGTCCGTCGCCGCGACCTAGCCCGCAACCTATATGCCCCCAAGTCCGAGTACCTCGCCCCTAGGTACGGCACCTTGCAGTGGGAACCGGACTACAACAAATGGCACTCGTCCAAGAATACTGTTCTTCGGACTTGTGACCAGGGGCCCATGTGGATTGAGTTCATGGGCAATAACATCCGTCGCCAAAACCTCACGCTGTCCGAGATGGATCAGATGGATAGGGAATCCGCCGACCGTCTACTTTACCATGGGCCCGATGACAATCCACAACGCTCTACAAGGCACTGGTTGGCAAAGTTCTATACATTGGTCGAATGACTCGCCCTGATCTCTGTTTCCCAGTGAATAGACTTGCGCGAACCTTCCAGTCACCTACAGCAGAAAGCTGGGACGCTGTCACTCACCTTCTTCGGTATCTTCAAGGCACCAAGACACTACAAATTTCGTACCGGGCAATCAGGGAGCACAACGCTATCACGACGGGCGGTACCGACGTTTTAATCGAAGTATGCATCTACGCTGATGCTACCACAGGGTACATCATTTTTGTTACTGGCGGCCCGGTAGTGTGGCGGTCCACCAGACAGAAGTCGGTAGCCATGTCGACTCTGGGGCCGACATCTCCGCCGCCTCCGAAGCAGCTACCGCCGCTGTGTATCTTTACCAAATAGCAGAAGCTTTTGGTATTAAAATCAAGATGACTATTTTGCGACAACAAGGGCGCTATTGCGACCGCTACTAAGGATGCAACCAACCGGGCGACTAGACATATCAGAGTCTCCAACCTATACATCAAAGAGGTCGTCCAACAAGGCCTGCTATCCATCGAGTATATATCAACCGACCAGCAAATAGCCGACGTCTTGACCAAGGGTCTCCGAGCTGCGCCGTTATCCACCTTCACCGACGCCATTTTCAACACCGACAACTCGGCACTACCACACGAAAGCGTGCTCACACTACCCAAGCGGTTGGAAGCATGGCTCGACATTGGAATTTTCCGAGCAGGGGGGTGTTATATGGGCGTCTGGATAGGGTTATTGGTGTTTAGGGCATGTGATGGTAGAGTTTTTTAGTATATCTAGTACCTTGAGAATCCCCTTAGAAGGGCTTTCTCCTATATTAATAGTCAAGTCTTCTTTAACACACACACACGCACGCACGCAGTTCTACACCGACTACTCCAATCCAATTCCCAATTACCTTGTTTGCGTGCTATTGCCTGTCTATATCAGTTCATTTGTATACCTCTCTAAAAACACTTAGACACCCCTCGGACACGTCAATAATCATCGGCAATATGCACACCATCAAGGCACCGACATTATAGGATCAGGTACATCATAATGATTTCGCCTCTCGTCTCCTCCTATGGATGGATTCCGCCCACATGTCTTTTCTCTTCTCTTGTCTCTTCAAAGATAAATAAGCGATGCTCAAAGGAGACAAGGCACGGGTTCATGGTCATCCCTTTGGTCACATATTACACATCACTGTTATAACGTCATAATATCTACAAATGTATACATACACACGTAAACACTTTCTATAACCCCACAGTTCTTTCCCTTTCCTTCCTAAACGTTATCAACTTTCTTCGGCCGAGTAGCACAAGCCATATTGTCTATTGAGGCAAGCTTATCTAGGATATATCCTAACTAGTCTGCATCCCAAGACAATGTCCGGGCGTATAGAACGGCTCACATGTCACCCAACGAAACAAAGAAGAGCCCCGAAAGACGAAGGGGAAAAAATCTAGTCACTTGGAAGATTAGAACAAAACGTGGTAGTCTTCGGATATAAACCAACCATGTATGCACAAGTCTCCGTTCGTTCGTTCGTTCACCGAGAACGTTCGTGAACCTGGATGGCCACGTTGATCTCACTAGGATAGCCTGCCAGAATCCATGTCTATATTGGCCGCTCGTTGGAGACAATATCAGACTATCATCATCTGTTGCTCGTCTGAAATAACAATGATATTCAACTAAAAGTAGTTTGAACAAGATATACTACATAAAACGAGCCTAAAAAGTGTAACCAGAACGGACCCAATACTTCCTTTTAGAGCCATCCCTTTTCTACGACATACTGCCAAAATATTCATTGTACGTCGGTCTCTCATAACCATGAATACGTTCTGGACTCCGCTGGTTAAGTCGCTTATATTCAGGTTCATTGACCCACCTATCACGTAAACAAGTTAGCCTTAGTTTCATCCATAGTTCAAGAGAAAACTATCTCATGTTCCGACCAACTTACAAGATGACATTGCCATCGTCGCCGCACGACGCAATCAGGTGAGGGGAAACCGGCGAGAAAGCCCCCGCAGACACACTTTTCTTGGGATTATGTCCCCCCAACTTGGCAACCAACTTGCCATTGCCGCTGTGCCATACATGAACATACCCGTCTTCACTACCACTAACCACAAACATGCCATCCGCACCTCCAACATTGATTCGCAGGACAGTATTAGTGTACCGTTTACCGAAAAATGTATGCACACGCCGTCCAGTTTCTATATCCAGTGCCGCTATATTCCGGCCCATCGTGCCAACAAACAGCATGCGGCCTTCCGGGTCAATGGAAATTGTCATACAGTCCAATATCTGGTCAAACGTAGATATCTGCGTTTCAAGCTCATAGTCATAGATACACAGCGACATGGCATATCGTGCAAAAGCTAGTCGTTTGGTTCCGGGGATCGCCACCATGTCTGCGATTCGGTATCCGAGGTCATACGTCTTGACAAGTGTTCCATCTCGCTCAAACCGAGCAAGTGGACACTCCTGATCCAGTGATGAAACCAAGAAATGGGTACCCGAACTTTCCCACACGCAGGCAGTGACTTCGGCACTGTAGCTCTTGATGCTGCTACGTACTCCGTATTGCATAGGATCAATAACCTTGACTTCACGAGTAATAGAACAAGTTACAAGACTTCGGTCATCAGGGCTCCATGCCACAGTTGAAAGACCACCACTGTGTAGCCCTTTGTGTTCAGCCACCATAAATGTCTCCACATCCACGATCGCTAGATCTCCGTTGGCACCGCACATAGCTAGGTACTTGCCTGAGTTGGACCATTTAAAATTCCAAATCTCTTGCGGCGCAGTACCAAAAGGTTGTAAACGGCGACCTACGTATCTGGGAAACAACGCATAGTTACATTTATGCCGACGTGTCAATGATGGTACAAGTGAAGACGTGTGCCATCTACACTCGTTGAGCTCGTAGAGTGCAAGCTTACGAACCATATCACTCATTATTCCCTTAGTCATCATGGAACTGATCGATATGTGGTCGCTGATACTCTCCCATAGCTTCTGCCGACTATCCATAATACTAGAAGGGATAACAGCTTCAACTGCCGTTTGGCTAACATCAGAGGAGATAACAAGACTAGACAACTGTTCAATGAGCTTGTGTGGCGATGCGATACCCGCCTTTTCAGCCAACGGTACCAAATCATTACGCAGCAGACTGAGAGCCACCATATCTGCCCCAGAAGAAATGAGCTCCACAAACTCTTGTCTAACCACTTTGAAGATGAGCTCATTCCGGTTGGTGCCAGTCTTGAGAAGATACTCCGAATCCATAAATGTCGATACGTTTTGTGCCCCATAAATTGTATCAGGGTCCTGCGTTGCGTTCTCAATGATATGTTTGACTTCTGACCATCTCCCCTTCAAAATATCATCACGTAGACGTTGAACCATCGGGGTTTCAAGCTGCGTATTGCTCTGGCGTGAGAGTTCCTTAGCAAGCCCTGGATAGCCAACCTCCCGTAGAGTTTGAATTAACGTACGAGTGACGTCATCTCTGTTAATGTCCTCGTATGTGCCACCAGGCGCAAAGAGAGCACTAATTCTAGCCTCGTCAACATGGTCGTCTTCCTCCGTGTCCGAATTGTTGATGATATTGGCAATTCGAAGAGGACAAGAACCATCGCTTGTAGAGTTGCGATTGCCACCATTACCATTGGTCTGACTGTTTCCATTACCATTGATGTGCTCAAGGCCGTTTCCGTTAGGAAGGCCATTGCTGCCACCAATATCAGATTCGTCTGTCATGTTAACCTCCATTGCAAAGTCGTTTGTTCTGCTGCGCTTGAACGGCCTTTCACTGGACTCAACAGAAGGAGAACGCCCTGATGATACCGGGCCGTCGTCTGAGGTAAACGCTATCTCTGACCTGTGGCGTCTACGGCGACTAGGGCCCCGAAGAGAATCTTGATCCTGGGGAATCGTGAAAAGAAGCTGCGATCTGGCAATCGGCCCCCGAGAGTTGCCGAGCAGACCGCTTGCTTATTGTGGGCTTATTGCACAAAAAAAGAGGAAAAGAGGAGCGAATCTTTCTTGATTCAGCCGAATGACAGATTATTCGCAGACAAAAAAGTCGAGTAGAGTTGAACAAAGACACGCCGAAGAAAATGGAGACCGGACTGTCGGTGGGTTAAACGGGATCGGTGCACAAAGTGGGGCCGATAGAAGTCTAACTCAATGTGATCTTTGGGGTATTTGTTAGCTTTGTAGCTATATACAAGTGCCAGTTCCAAGATCAAACAGATGGCCTATGCCTCCAAAAAGGCTTGACGGACAAAACTCACGGGTTTCTGGTAGTTACAGCGCAAGGCTTGGCGCAATATAGTTCGATAGACACCGGTGATGAATAGACCTTTGGGCTGTGATTCTTAATTCAGAAATCGTCGCAACAAATACCGGCAATAAATGCGCGATACCGCCAGATGGAATAATTTGGTGATGTTGGGGGATGAAAAGGTCGTGAGATCAGGAGATAAGTATGTCTGTATGTACGAAGCAAGACAATTGAGTTAGGCGGGAAATGCCATTGAAGTTGCAGGCGCTTAAAAAGACGGTCTACAGCGCGGAATTAACAGGAACGACTAGACCAATTCGTCTTCAGAGGGTTTGCGGGGTACCACAAGCACCAAATGGGCTGAATACTGCTTGCTGCTTGGGTTGCAAAAGGCAAACTAGATAACGGGTAGGCACATGGAAGGGAGAACCTTCGGAAAGCTTGATGCCAAGTAGAGATGGTATTTGAATCTGGCCTAACCAAAGCAAAACCAAGTCCTGTTGGATACAAAAGGGCCAAGTTCTAGACAAACGGTAGAGCAAGAGAATACTGAATCTAGCGGATGTTACACCTTGCCAGCCGCAGCTCGGTCGGTTGACAGTGGCCCTTTCATACCAATGATGTAATGCGGCGTTAGTTGCCATATCACCACGTGATTATAAAACCCAGAAACCTCCTAGGGTCTACCCCACTACGACAACGACGACGATTCCGCGCCAACTGATTCATGTTGGGGTGAAGCACGTGAGAATGTTATCAAACAAAGCCGCAATACCCAAGTGAGGCCTCAAAATGGAATTGATACCCGCATATATTTCGCCAAGTTGGGTTGCTAGATGTATCTTTACGTACCTACAACATGCATCCATACATTGAAGGCCTCAAGTCTCACAAAATAACAGGATCCGGGGCTCTGTTTAGGCACCTGCCATCAAAGAAGCGGAGGTGAACCGCAAGGGGTCATGGCTTGTTTGAAAACCATATAGCATTGGCCAGCTTGCCACAACTTTGAACCTCAAAATCTCCAACCTTTACATCTACAAACATATCTGAGTAGACACACATATCTACAAGAAACTCAACTTTCAACCAACTGCACTGGCTGCATTGACTTTTTCTGAAATCGCCAAATCCCAGCAACCAAGCCCCTGTGTGCGCCATTGCAATCCGCCAGCAATCCGCCAGCAAGCTTCACCAGCTCCCCCTCTACTGTACACCGAATAAGCTTCCTTGACCCTTCTCCCGCCCACGAATACTATCAAGAACCTCCTTCCTCCTGCAACCGAGACCCAAAAAATCCAAAAGAGCGTACATCTAATTCTTACGTTTCTCATTTTTGCCGTTTGCACCACTCGCACCATCTCACAACGGCTGATACCCTATTCCGTCAGCCTTGGCTTCTAGAGACCCAACTATTGGCTGTCTTTCGCCCCTCTCTGTCCCCGCTGTTCGACCCCATCGACACCTCTAATCTGGCCATTCCGCCCTCTGACCACCACATTTTCCGACCATCATGAGTTCTCTCACCACGGGCGGTATCTCCGATCCCGCCCTGATCCAGTTAGTTGCTTCCTATACGCGGAGCTTGGAAATTGGGCCGCCGTTCCGTCTCGCTTCCGGAATAGCGGTGTGAACAGACCGGCGTCCCGGTGCCCCCGTATCCATAGCTCCGCGCCAAGTACATTCTTACGAGACATGTTATAGACATCGACACGTTAGCCAATGATAGTATTGCGCTACGCCTAGTGTCGCATGTCAAACACTCAATATAGTTACTAACCTCTGATTGCGTAGGCTTGTCAACAAGCTTCAGGACGTCTTTGCCACTGTTGGCGTTAACAATCCTATCGATCTGCCCCAGATTGCTGTTGTTGGTAGTCAGTCGAGTGGAAAGAGTTCAGTTCTCGAAAACATTGTCGGTCGTGATTTGTACGTCTCTCTTTCTATGATATATCGTGTCGCCGACTAGTAACTCACGCTACTTCCTTTTGTATAGCTTGCCCAGAGGTTCCGGTATCGTCACCAGAAGACCGCTCGTCCTCCAATTGATCAACCGCCCCGCCGGTACCAACGGTGGTGCCGACGTTTCATCCGGTACCGATAAGGCCGCCAACGCTGATGAATGGGGTGAATTCCTCCACCTTCCCGGCGAGAAGATTCACGACTTCAACCGTATCCGTGATGAGATCACCCGCGAAACCGATGCCAAGGTCGGCCGCAACGCTGGCATTTCGCCTGCCCCTATTAACCTGCGCATTTACTCGCCCAATGTCTTGACGCTGACGCTCGTCGATTTGCCTGGTCTCACCAAGGTGCCAGTCGGCGATCAGCCCCGTGATATCGAGCGCCAGATTCGTGAAATGGTCATGAAGTACATTGGCAAGTCCAACGCCATTATTCTTGCCGTCACTGCTGCCAACCAGGATCTCGCCAACTCGGATGGTCTGAAGATGGCGCGTGAGGTTGACCCTGAAGGTCAGCGTACCATTGGTGTTCTTACCAAGGTTGATCTGATGGATGAGGGTACTGATGTCGTGGATATTCTGGCTGGTCGCATTATTCCTCTCCGTCTGGGATACGTGCCCGTAGTAAACCGTGGCCAGCGTGATATCGACAACAAGAAACCGATTCAGGCTGCTCTCGAAGCGGAAAAGAACTTCTTCGAGAACCACAAGGCTTACCGCAACAAGAGCCCATACTGTGGTACCCCATACCTTGCCCGCAAGCTTAACCTTATTCTGATGATGCACATCAAGCAGACTCTTCCCGAGATCAAGGCGCGCATCTCGTCCTCTCTGCAAAAATACACCAGCGAGCTCGAGTCCCTGGGTCCTTCGATCCTGGGTAACAGTGCCAACATTGTTCTCAATGTCATTACTGAGTTCACCAACGAGTGGCGCACTGTGCTTGATGGTAACAACACTGAACTCTCGAGTGCCGAACTGTCTGGTGGTGCGCGTATCAGTTTTGTGTTCCACGAGCTGTACTCGAACGGTATCAAGGCTGTTGACCCCTTTGATGTTGTCAAGGACGCGGATATCCGCACTATTCTCTACAACTCTTCGGGTTCTTCGCCCGCACTGTTCGTCGGTACTGCTGCTTTTGAACTGATTGTCAAGCAGCAGATCAAGAGACTTGAGGAGCCCTCCCTCAAGTGTGTATCTCTCGTGTACGACGAGTTGGTGCGCATCTTGACTCAGCTTCTGGGTAAGCAGCTGTACCGCCGGTACCCCGGTCTCAAGGAGAAGGTACACGGTGTTGTCATTTCCTTCTTCAAGAAGGCCATGGAGCCAACCAACAAGCTCGTCAAGGACTTGGTTTCCATGGAGTCTTGCTACATCAACACTGCCCACCCCGACTTCCTCAACGGTCACCGTGCCATGGCAATCGTCAACGAGAGACACAACCCCGCTAAGCCTGTGGCCGTCGACCCCAAGACCGGCAAGCCGCTCCCTAACCAGACGCCAGCTCGTACCAACAGCCCTAGTGCTGATCTGGAGAGCAACACTGGGTTCTTTGGCAGTTTCTTTGCTGCCAAGAACAAGAAGAAGGCTGCTGCCATGGAGGCGCCACCGCCAACACTCAAGGCTTCAGGCAACCTGTCTGAGCGTGAGAACATTGAGGTTGAGGTTATCAGTAAGTTTTTGAAGGCTTTAAAGTATGAATTTGGATGAAGTGTACTAACTATGAAAACAGAGCTGTTGATTGCTTCATACTTCAACATTGTCAAGCGTACCATGATCGACATGGTTCCCAAGGCCATCATGCTGAACCTTGTTGCGTAAGCTATTTCTCAAAACTGAATCACAGCCGAACAAGTACTAACAATGATAAATAGCTTCACCAAGGACGAGATGCAGCGCGAGCTTCTTGAGAACATGTACCGTACTGACCAGCTCGACGACCTCCTCAAGGAGAGCGATTTCACTGTCAGACGGCGGAAGGAGTGCCAGCAAATGGTGGAGTCTCTGGGTCGGGCGAGCGAGATTGTCAGCCAAGTGCAGTAAAAGATTTGGGACTGCCAAGAGGAGGACGAAGATTAATGATTTGGAAAGAGTTTGTTTGTTGTCTTGTTATGTGCGGGGTGCGATTGTTTGATTTGGGATATCACTGTCTTGTATGTTGTCTCTGTTTCCACGATGATACATTTCTCCATGATTCTACGTCTTTTTTTACTTTTATTGCTTAGTTTGCTTTGCTCTTTTTGAGCTGTGCTGATTCATCGCCGTAACCACCAATTTCAATACCACCAAAGCCGTATGTCTTGCCCTCGGGGCTAATGTGCACCTTGTCGCGGGGACCTCTCTCTTGGAGATCCTTCTTAAGCCAACCAAGAACCAAAGTGCCGAGAGTACTATTTCCAGAGGAACGGTCCTTGTCTTCCATCTTGCCAAGGAATTCCTCAGCAGGGCCCCATTCCTTGACAGCGCCGAGGTTCATGTGAACCAAGTGAGTAGGCCACCCAGCCAGGTTATCCAAGATATGCGTAGCGTAGACAATAGTGCATTGTCTCCGGTTACTTTCCTCAGCTAACCAGTTCAAGAAGCGGGCACGTGAATAAACATCGAGATCCACGGTAATCTCATCCAAAAGCAGGATAGTCCACGGGCGAATCAACCCCATAGCCAACTGCACCCTGCGACGCTCCCCGTCACTCACAGCATGCAGTCTCCAAGCCCTATCAATATCCAACACACCGAGAAGTTCATCGCGACGTTCCGGGTACGCATCTCCGCCGACGGAGGCAAGAAGCTCGTCGACCCCGATGTCGGTGCGGACAATGGGGTTGAGAACCCATTCGAGACCGAGGTAGGTTACTCCGGAGATACTGTCGGAGAAGGGATCGAGGTTGCAGAGGCGGATGGTGTCCTTTGGGGCGAGGCGTTTGCCGGCGAGGAGACGGAGGAGAGTCGTTTTGCCGGCGCCGTTGGCGCCGATTAGGAGGGTGCGGGAGTTGGGGGGGAGAGAGAGGGTTATGTCTTTTAGACCGGAGGGGTAGCCGGGGTAGATGTAGGTGAGATTTGTGACGCTGATTGTGGGAGAGGACATTTTTGGTGATAAATATATGGTGAGGGGGGGAAAAGAATTTAGTTGGATTGTGGTGCCTGGTTCTCAAGGTGATGTCATGGAAGGGCACTAGACTCGGTTGGTGGGACTCGGTCGGTGGGGCTCGGTCAGGGATGGGTCACCGAGGGTGCTTTACGCGTGCTTATCGATAGGGTTGCTAGGGCGCGGTTTAGGGAAGGAGGGTTAATATTTATATACAACCTCTAGGAGGCTTTGATTGGTATACTTGGGATTTGGTTTGATTCTTGTTGAATTTATAGATTATAGTAAACATGGTGACTCTTGATCAAGTATCGGGCGCATTGCTCTCTGCGCCAAGGTATGAAGCTTCCTAGAGCTCTATACCGGATGTGTTAGCTAACGATTGGTTTCTCACAGCACTAACAAGCCTGAACCCTCGACTCGTATTGCATCCGATTACCACCCTCTCCGCACGTTTAACCTGCCCGATGTCCGGTCATATAAGCAGCAATATGGCGATATGTACTTTTTGCGGTTGACGCGAATCAAGCCGGCAGTGGATAAACGGGCAACGGCGGCGTGGAGTAAGGGATTTGCGGGAGAATCGGTTACTAAGGTTGATCGAGTCTTGGATGTTAAACCTGGAGAGTTATGTTGGGTTACGGGGACGGTGTATATGGATATGTCGTTGAAGCCGAATATTCTAGAGGATGTTGCTAAGGATGTAAGTTTTCGATGGGAGTTATATATGTAGAGGGAAACTAACTAACGAAACAGCGTGAAATCGGTGGCCCGACAACCGCCCAGAAATACTACTCAACCGACGGATCCGACCAAATAATGCTAGAAGATGAATCCGGCCGTCTCCGTCTCGCAGGCGATCTTCTATCTTCTGTGCTCCTTGTAACAGGCTGCATCATCTCCGTCGTCGGCACAGAGAACCAAAATGAAGAATTCCAAGTCCTGGGAATCCAACTGCCCGAACTCGCTATACAACCACCCCGCTGGAACCTTGGCGGCGCGCCGTCCCAAGGGGCTGGGAAGGGGAAGATTGCTGTTGTCTCCGGGTTAGGATTTTCCGGGACGATGGCGGAGGGACAGGTGGAGGTGGGCTTGTTGAAGGAGTTCTTGTTGGGTGAGGCGGTTGAGGGGGTTGCAGATAGGATCTCGAGGTTGATTGTGGCGGGGAATTCAATTTCGGGGGATGCTGCTGCCAAGGCGGAGGTGGAGACTGCGAAGAAAACTGTCAAGAAGTATGGGTATGATGCGTCAACTTATAACCCGGTTCCATCGCAACTGCTCGATTCCTTCTTATCGGATATCCTCCCGTCAATTCCTGTGACGTTACTTCCGGGGCCACAAGACCCTGCTAATACGGCATATCCTCAACAGCCTATTCACATGGCTATGTTCCCACTGTCACGGACATACATGGCCGAGTCGGGGTCAGCGGGTGGTTGGTTGGATATGGTGACGAATCCATGGGAAGGTGAAGTTTCAGGATGGAGAGTATTAGCTACGGGTGGCCAGAATGTCGACGATGTAGCGAGGTATGTAGAGAGTGAAGATCGTTTGGGTATGATGGAGGCAATGTGTAGATGGCGGGTTGTGGCGCCGACGGCCCCGGATACGTTGTATAGTTACCCGTTTCAAGAGGACGATCCGTTTGTGTTGAAGGAGAGTCCACATGTTTATATTGTGGGGAATCAGCCGGAGTTTGCGACGCGGGTTATTGATGGAGTTAAAGGGGAGAAGATCCGGCTAATTAGTGTGCCGGAGTTCAGTAAGACGGGGGAAATCTGTTTGATTGATGAGGAGACGTTGGAAGTTACCAAGGTTAAGATTGCGGTGGGTGGCATGACGTCATGATTAATTAAGGTCTATCTATGTATGGAGGTCTACTTCTTTTTATACAAACTGGCAGGGATTCTGTCTCTTTCTACAACCACCACCAATCTTCCCGGGTAGAAACACTATGAATTGGTTCAACGAGTTCTCCGGCTCGTGATATGATACTTGAATCGACTACCTCGTTCCGGATAGTCTTAACCCCGTCACGTTGTCTACGCATAGCGGCCTCTTGAGTCGCTAGGAATAACATCCACTCCGGGAGAAAGGCCATCCGCTGACACATTAGATTCCGATCTTGCTCTTGTTTATGTGTATAGAACGAGTCGCATGAGGACTCCTCGGGGGTAGCATTGGCGTCTGTCTTGATGACCCAGTGATGCTCAAGTTGACCAAGGGCCATACAAACGTCAAGAACGGGGAAAAGACGACGAATAGCGGGGTCGTTGAGGGTCTTGAGAGATGCCTTCTCGTGGGAAAGGACCTGGGCGAGGTTTCCACCGGCAAGAACTTCTAGTTCTAATTTGTTGAGATTGGGAAACCATAGTTTAAATCGAGAAAGACGGGGTCCTAACCAGTCTGAACGCACGAATAACCAAAAGTCCATGGTAATTCGTAAACTGCGAACAAACAGGGCCGAATGACGAGAGAGCATCTCGCCGGCGGGACAGGCGATGGGGGGGAGGGTCGTGCTGCTCCGCGGTCGATCGGATATATGTGGGGTGGCGTGGCGGTAGAGATGGGCGCGACAGATGTGGTAGAGGGTCTTGTTTGTGCGGAGAAGAGCGAGGTGGGGAGAGGAGGGGTCTTTGGTGGCGTGGCATGATTGGTTGGTGTTGTGCAGTCGGCCGGATAGAACGCAGGGACAGTTTGTGGAGAGGGAAGTGGCGGGGTGGGGGAGGGCGTAGTCGAGGATTTGGTAGAGAAGTTCGAGGGGGAGGTTTAGTAGCGGAGAGGGTTTCGGGGGAGTGGGGGGGACGGAAAGGGAGCCGGCCATTACGGCGGCGATGTTGGATTCGGACATCTCGAGAGATGAGGTCTCGTTGGTGGTGAGAGTGAGTACTTCTGAAAGAATATTAAAAGAAGGACAAGCCCGTGTTCTCGTCCGTCGTGAATGTTTAAAGCGTGGTTGTTCAAATAGAGATGAAGAAGGATCAATTACCCCTTCGCAAGCCCTCCTCAATGAAGACCGCGTCCTCATGGTATGCACCCTTCTTTATATACTTTGCCCAAGACAACTTACACGGGTCGCCCGAAAGGGGAAGTGGCGAGATGGACGGGGATTCCTTTGGCTGGGTGTGTGTAGCGTATAATTGGATGGCGAGGACCGGTGAATTCTCGCTGTGTTGGTGGGTAAATTCGGTTTTTTGGTGGTGAATGTGACGAATGGGGCGGTGTTGGTGGAAAAGAGTGTGAATGAATAGTTGTCGGTCGGGCAAGTATGTAGATTCGACGGTTCTAGAGTCTTGGTGGGTGGTATGGTTACCACGGTAGACGGGTACGGAGATGAGGTGTTGTAGCAAGTCTAGACTATCAAGTAAACTCGCAAATACTCGATATGCAGGGTACCTATCTATCCATACATCCATTCATAGACACACATGCAACGCAATGAAAAAATGCGGCTGATTTCGTTGATAATGCCATCACCTTGTGCCACTGTTATTCCCGAACCAGATTGTTTTCTAGAAACGGGTAAGCTTTGAAATTTACAGGGTTTCTTGCACAGAGCAAGGGTTTACGGGCGGGAAAAATCGGGTTTGGTACGGTGATTAAGCGGGAAAATCGCGGAGTTTGTGGGGTTGGAATTTAGGAGGCGAGACGAGATGGAAGCGTTTGACAAGCAGAGTTTTGTTGGTTGGTTGATGATGTCATGGGCGATGTAAAATTTACATGTGTCATTGTAGATGGGGTAGTGAGATTGTGTATTAAGATTTCAACCCGTGATGAATTTTGTTTAACGCTGTAACCCAAAGTAGATACCCAAAAACGCCAATAAGAAAAGCACAATAAGGACACGAGTCAATCTACTCGTGCAAAAACTCCGCAATATCCTTATCCTCATCGTCCTCCAAAAGCTGCTTCAATCTCTCCTCCTCCATATCCATCAACTTCTTCAACGCCTTCCGCTGGTTCCGACGAGCCTTGGCACCCCAGTTCGTCTGCGCACCCGACGCATCAGCCGCCACTCCCTGCTGCAAAGCAACCGCCTCATCAACCTCGTCGATTTCATCGGGAATAGCCATGCCCTCGCTGAGTTTCTTGGATGCGGAGGCGCCGGCGCGGAGGTCGTTGGCGGTGAGGACGTCTTGGGCGGAGGCTTCCTCGAGACGCTCTTCTTGGCGTTTGCCGGCGAGCTTGAGGACGTAGGGGCGGAGGAGACAGTAGGCGCCGACGATGATGACGAGGCGGATGAATTTCTCGGGCGACATGTCGGCGATGGTCATGGAGATGTTGTTGGCGGCTCGTTCCATGAAGGTGGAGGGGGCGGGGGAGGTCGTGGGTTGGTCCATGGTGACGGTGTGGACTTTTGTAGAGAGTGCGTGGGACTTGAAGATTGTGGTTTTGAATAAGAAGATAAGAATGGGTGAATGTATTCCCGAAAAAAGATGTGTTGGTGATGACAGGTAGAAGGTGGAGAAGTAAGATATAATGGGGAAATGGGTTCCTTATATATCCAGGACTATTTCCCCGCCACTAGCCACTCAAATCCGCCTCGAGCTTGTACAAATAAAAGTGGGGCGGCACTAGTGATATCCTATGGACTCAGGAAGTTTTTGAGTGAGAAGAATCCTAACGTGTAGTGGTTAATATGTCTGAGATTTATGAGTTAGTACGCGGTGGGTAGTTGGAGTATCGAGATGGCACTTTGACGATGGATTCGTTAGTTCGTTGCATACTGGGAGGTAGATTGTTGTTTTACATTCATATCACTCAACATGTCTAAGGGTACGCCACTTGAGTGGTCGGCCGGGATCTGGCTCGATATCAGATCACGTGATATGGTATCTCACAGGTAGTAATATTTGAGGTTCAAGAGGTAGTGTGCATGTACATACATATGTACATACGCAATGAGTAGTTGGATGATCAAGATGGCATCAGATTGACAAAGAAATGATGGTGACAGTGTATTTACCTAAGTATATACATAAAACCGGTTGTTATGGTGAAGATATAAAAGAAAAACGGCCACCTACACTCACTCCCATCCACAGGTTGAGTGTCAACAATGTAAACTTGAAGGCGAAGGTGCTGGTCGTTTCCAGGGCTCACTGGATAGGTTTGGTGAAACAAAGATTTGATATATTTACTTGACTAGCATCCCCACTACACCCTTCCATCCAAATAAACCCTCAATGTAGAATAACTGTTCGGAATGATCCGTAGTATTTCATAGGACTATGACCAAAAAAGGGCCGAAGTACTGGTCTTCGCTTGTTGGTTACACGGCGGTTAGGGCTTCGACGACCAACCTTACGTTCGGGTTGTTGTTCCGGTGGCACTCCACCTGTGGATACCACCTGCTTGGACGAGAGTGAACGTAAAATAAAACGACGATACATGCGCTTGAACAACCAGTGTTTCTTTGGAAATTCCGCTGTTAGGACTTGCGCTCCCGTTGTATCTATATCCACCGCGTTCTCTGGAGAGATGGATTGTTGACGCTGAAAGCGAGTTGGAGAAAGTTCAGATGCCAAGCGCCATGTCAATTTAGTCCACGATTTCCTTTGAATTGGGAACATGTCGATGCGTTGTCGTTTTAATCTCGTCAACGTCTGGATAGCCATTGGACGGATCTTGGGAAGTTGATCCAAGTAGCAACTGTCTTCGAATGGCATCTCAATATAGCCTACACGTCGCGCGTGGATAGCGTTACCATCGATGGCATCGTCTAGCGGAATGAAAGTCTCAATCACAATAGAATTGATATATTCTCTACCGTTACTCCAAGAGCATAGCTCTAGTTGACATGCAAAAGTCTTGGAATGCTTGTTGTGTGATGCGGGGTCATCGTACCTGCTCTCATCGTCAAATCGGATTGGCCGAATTCTTGCTCGAATGAGAAGTTGACTACTCGAAAGTTTAGCTAAGCCGGCGACAGGAAATCCCATTTGTCTCGCTAAATGGATTCGCTTTTGTGGTAAAGTCATTGGATGCAATATCAGGCATTTCAACCGCTCATTCATGGTGCTACCCCATGGAAACATTATGTTTAGAAACAGACGAGCCCAAGACCAAGTAGGGAACGTATCATCAGGCAATGTGGGCTTCTGGTTGAGATCATATCTACGCCAGCAAAGGCCATACTGCATATGGCGGGTGGGAATTCCGAACACATGTTCAACACCTCGAGTTTTCAAAAGACCAGCAATTGCGTTGATTCTGTCACTAGAATACGCAAGTTCCCGTCTGGAGTATTCTCTTATCAGCAGATGGATTGGCTTGGACTGGACTCTTGCACACTGAGGGCGACATTCTGGCTCCACAGCAAAGTTTACATGATGGTATGACATCATTGGACAGTTTATATGCCAGAGGATAGACGAATCAGTGAAGTATAGACGACGAGGGGACAGATATTCTTCCTGCATAGTCCATCCTCGGGAGTTCCATGCTGAATGTGAGTGCAGCAAGTATGGAATGTGTTCAGCGGTGCCCCAACATGTGTTATTTGGCCGAACCAGGTTTAAATCAAAGCGACGGGTGTAACCCGGAAGTCCAGAATGTATATGCCTGGATACAGCGCATATCATAGTCAAGTACGAGTTGGCGTAAATATCTCCCATTGCGTGAATCTGCTCAGCCTTTTCCGTATCATCACCCTGCATGATGCAGTATCGGTCAATCCAAATGTATGGGATTCCCAACAGATGAGCCATTGTCATGCAGTCGTATAGCGTTTTGGACATTGTCTTCAGGGATAAAGAGCCGGGCCGTGCAAATTTAGACATAGTTTCTTTGGTGAGCTTGTTCTCGTCCTCGGGATCCCATTTGTAACTAATGGCAGAGTATTGGACATGTCTGTTTCCGATCGGAACAATGCATCTCTCATTGACATCGATGAGACGAAAGGATGACGGATACTCTACATACTTCTGTTAGACTTGGTTGATACTGGTTGGCCGGAACTTCTCACCTGCCGTTTGCTCGAGATTGACTGCGGGGTACTTCTCAAATTGAGCTTGTATCTGTTGTTTCAGGAGAATTTGGTTACAACGAATGAAACTATGAGGTACCAAGTCTGCTTCATTAACGTCGGACAATGATAGTAGTCTCAATTCAAATGAGATGTTGGCAGACAAAGGCTTCCTCCATCTCCTCCACCCCCTGTGTCTCTCCCATTCAACCTGAACTGTTAGGGGAAACGAATTTCTACATCCTTTGACAGCCTGCTCATCATATATTTTGCTGATGGCCTTCACACGTAGTAATCTTGCTTTTTTGGCGCCAGCTTCAAAGATTTTCAGCGATATTTGGTCTGCCAAACCACGGCATATCGGGCAATATTTGGAAAACCCGAGTATTCTTGACACATTACCACCATCGTCCTGAACGATAATTGGCCACGGAGAAAGACCATCTCGGCCAAACCTGATTAGATTACCCAGTACATGTCGGACTTCCTCGCATTCGTAGAACCACCAGCTTGGCTTGGCAAGAGCATGCTCAAGAGCATGGCTGCTGTCGGCCTTCTTTGCCTGGTCATCGATACATCCAGCACAATCTTTGACAACCATCCGGCTAATAATCATTTCAGCACACGATGCACACCAACTACGCTTGATGGACAATCCCTCAATCACTCGACGATTGTATTCTGCGCATGATTCTCTCGAATCATCTTCAATCTTGCTGTGAACAATTCCGTCGGACCGCTAAGTCAGTCAGTATATGATTTCTTGTACCATCCATTGCACACCCAGCATGCGAACATTCTCACCTCTTCAATCCCGTTGAAAGATAAGAACGCAAAATATTGCCAGTCATCAAACCGTGTTGTGATGACCTCAAACATTTTGCTCTTGTTTCTGTGGTGGAAAAGATTTCTCGAGTTTTGGAATTGATGAGTTGGGTATCTTGAACTCCTCTCAATTATGTACTGCGGTCTGACATGAGCCTTAACTTAGGCCACTCAGGCGATCACGTGTTCTCGGGCGTTAAATGCCCCCGCGTGTGCATATGTATGTATGTATGTACAGTGGGATAATGTTGAAACGATAATTATTTTTTGCCCCACTTTCAAAAATCCAAATTCTTGTTTTTATAAAACGCACCTCTTTTTTTCAAAATACAATTTCTAGCTACACCGGCGTCGAAAAAGCTTCATGGCAAGCATACTACACTCAGAAGATCTTCTAGATTCATGAGCTACTGATGCATAGGTTTAAATGGCCCTGCTATATCGACTTTGGAGGGCCTTCCTATCGCCACTGTTTATGGGATCCGGAACCAGTGAAAGGACAATCATGAAGGCATCACTTTCAAACGGCCATGGAGAAGCAAGATAATGTGCGACAGAGACAAAAGGTAGCCCATGAGAATCCTCAGAAGCAACGCTTACATCACATGTAGAGAGCTCACATCAGAGTTCAATAATGAATACAGTATGTCCTTCCTAAAGAAGATTGCTGCCCAGAATGGCTTCAAAAGAAGAATGGCCCTTAGGAGGCCAGAATTGACAGATTATCACGCGCGAATGAGGCTTGAATTTGCAAGGAGGTTCTGAAATATGGGGGAGGAGTTTTGGAAATCGGTCATCTTTACAGATGAGTCTTCTATAAACCGGGGAATACGCCCCGGTCCGGTCCGGGTTTGGGTGCCCCGGGGTTACGTTTTTCAAATGGCGATATCTCCACCAAAACCAACTCAAAATAGACAAATCTAGGCTTCATAGGGACCTAGTTCACATGGTTTCTAGCTCAACTATTCAAAGCCTTATGGTTCGGGGTGGTATAGGCTTTAATCTCAAGACTGATCTAGTCTTGGTGAAGGACTACTGTGAAGCAGGAAAGAGGTCTTTAACAGGTCCGGGCTATGTCAATATGCTTTCTGATGAGCCCCCTCAGTGTCTGGAGACCCACCCTATCTTCCAGCAAAATAATGCCCCTATTCATACAGCTAGTGTTGCTACAAAGTGGTTTGATATGCAGGATATGGAGATGATATCGTAGCTGCAATGAGCCCTGACTTGAACCCCGTAGAAAACATGTG
Organism: Huntiella abstrusa; assembly: GCA_025685495.1. Taxonomy (NCBI): domain Eukaryota; kingdom Fungi; phylum Ascomycota; class Sordariomycetes; order Microascales; family Ceratocystidaceae; genus Huntiella; species Huntiella abstrusa. The sequence goes on along the minus strand of JAJNMT010000219.1, from coordinate 392,974 downwards.
GGCTTTGCTCAAACTGGCTATTATCAACAAATATCCAAATATTAGCACCTGGAAACGGACTGACAAAAACACCGAACGGTTTAGAGCTGTTGTTGATGAGGAATGGCAGAATCTAGATCAGGAGATCGTTGACGATATACTCATGTCGATGCCACGCCGACTTCAGGCTGTCATCGATGCCAAAGGATGGCATACAAAATACTAGTACTATTTTGTACATCATTTTGTAGCCCTTTTAACAGCGCATTTTTTAATATAGCTTTGGTATTTTTAACAATTTATTTGATTCAGTTATGGTAGATTTGTCAAAGTAGTGATTTTTGTTCATTCGAATGAAAGGATTACAAAAAAAAATAATTATCGTTTCAACGTTACCCCACTGTACATACATATTTGTCGGGCAACACAACCACCCGTAGCAAGTAATCGATCTATGTACATATGCTGAACTTTATCAAAGAGACGGGCTTTGGCATGAAGCGGTGGATGAGCGAAGGTGAAGTGGAGTTGGATGAAGAGATGGACTTGGTGCCGGTGCGGTGTCATACGGGTGGTTTCCAGGAGCTAGGCTTCGCGGAGGTCATGTATGACATTTTGAGGAAGGTGAAGGCTTTGTCGTTGAGTCAGTGAGGTGCGGTGTGAGGGAAGCGTGACTACGATTGGGCTGGGGGGATTAGGGGAGGAACGAGAGAGGGCGAGTTGGATGTGGTCATTTCTTTTGTGTTTTCCTTTGTTATTTCCTTTGTTTATTTCCTAGGTTCGGATTAGGGTTTTATAGGTTGGGTTACTGTTAACCAGAGAGCAGTCTCTCCATAGGCTAAGCCTGCATGAGAGTAATGAATAAAAAAAAAAAAAATGTACATATGCGCATATGTACAATATGATATCACACAATCAAGCTATATGCACCTGATAACCCTATCATTACACATACTGAACAAATTCCCTGGAGACTAGCCATCGTAAACCCAAGGTATCAGCCGATGTATTGTAGACCTGCCACTCACTGGTTACAAGCCCACTTCTCTTTCCTAAAGTAAGGGACAGTATCTATAGAACGGCAACAAAGTCCTTAATTCGCAAGTAAAAACAGAAGCAGGAACCAAAACAACCCAACTTTTTAGTGATGTGGTATGCTGACTAGTATTCTATCGCAGGACAGCACTTGATCTCCTGACAGATGCATATACAATACGGCTATGTACATATATACGTGTTGAATATTTCCATTTAGATATTCCTTTTGCGGTCATTGATTGCATTCGTCCTATACATTCAGGTATAAATGTCTGGACGATACATATGTACATACAATAAGGCTCTGCTTAGTAAGAATATCCCCTCTCTAACGAATTAGAATGCATGCTCTTTAAGCTGGTCACATGACATGCTACCACATGTTGACAAGGGTCCACGGCTCCCTTCACAGTTACTTGTACGACCATTGCCAAGGGTTCATCGAGCTCTCCTGGGGTTACTACACGTATACACGGCGCAGTCTCCTCTACATGCATCCATCACCACGAACCCAGATCAACAAGTCTGGCAGTTGGCTCTCAACCGCTTGTACGCCCGTGCCATCATGAGTGAAGATGATACCCATAGAGAAGTACCCAACCCTCCATCACACTCACTATTTCCACTTGCCTCGTCTAACCAGATGAACCATGATCGCTTGGCCTATATATAGCGTCTCAAGACGGCTTTATGGTTCGCTATCAGCCAGATGATCGAGGAACAACTTCCCGCCATGGGTCGTAATGTTACCCCGCAGTTTATTGGGTCTTTAACCGAGATGTGTTGGACTTTACTTGGTATGTTTCTGTTTTGATCATTTTGAGGTTGATGTAACTAACATCGGGTAGAAAACTCGGCGGTTGATCTTGAGATGTTTGCCAGCCATGCTGGACGATTTACCGTTACCACGAAGGATGTTCTTTTGTTAACCCGGCGGAACCCAGACTTAAAGAACATTATCCAGGAATTCATAGACAAGGACCGTGCCGAGCGTAAGGGGCGGTAAGGACCGATTGTCCGTAGCCACCACCACCCTTTGCCGCCGCCTCCATTTATCACTCTCTACTAATCCATCTACTATTGCCTCGTTTATTTTGACCTTCCACCAGCCCAGCCTACCTACTTTTACATACATACATACATACATCCGGCGGCGTGAATTTTCCAACACATGTAACCCCACCTCAGCAATCACGGAAGATTCTTGACAAGAGGCCCCCTGTTTCACACAGCCAGACATGAATGAAAAGGCACGACAGTCTCATCATTGGTGGCGGCTAGGTGGCGTCGGATTGGCGACGTGGAGAGCTGAAGGAAAAGTGGGCGTGCAGAGATGACGACGACGACGGAGACGGGAGATATCTTGGAAGTGCATGTTATGCATGGGTTTTGTTTAAATCGCGTTGAGGGGCGTTTGTGGCGTCGGATGTTGTTTGAGGTGGCAGAGGGAATCATGGACGAATTAGGATTGAGGATACTACTTTTACGATGTTGGATTGCTGCCTTGTGTGCTGTGAGCTGTGTGCTGTGAACCGTGAACCGTGGGTTTTTAAGGAAATACATGGTCCCTGAGGTGACGGGTCTGGTGGGTGGCGTCACGGTCACAGACTATTGGCCATGTGGATGTGTAATAGGCTTGAGGACAGTGTGTACAAAGACGTCTCACATGTTGTCCCATGGGGATGAGGTTAATTCGCGTGTGGCGTACGGAACATAGTTAAAGAAGGTGATTTATGCCAATAGCCGTGAATTTCGCGGGAATGAATGATGGGGTATACACATATATTAGGGTTTCTATTCGAACTCAGGCACAGTGCTTATTGTGGCCGACTGCACCGTAACTTCAGCTGCTACCAGCCGTATGTGCCCGTAATTAGCCCCTGCACTAGCATCTTAAGCTAACGATTCCAAGATCTGCAGACCTTAAGAAGGCGGCTCTAGATGAGACACGCTTATGGTGTATGTACCAGTGTCCACCATCACAACGCCATGGTGTTTTGGCTTGATGCAGCCTTTAGCTTCCACGCATACCAAAACGGTGGCTTCTACCCCGCGGTCAAGCCACAATAGTTTATCGTGTCTGGGCTAGTTCACTACTCGTCTCTCTCGGGTGTTTGTACATAGACGGGCCGCCTGCCGACATATCGGACTATGAAACCATGGAACTTGGGGATATCCGGTATGTTGGCAAGCGAGCTCGCGAGCGAAAAGAAGCGAAGCGACGCCGTCCCGTTCGACGTAGCTAGAAAAACAAACATGTCGATTTGGAAAACGAGACGTGGGGTAAAGGAATGATGGAGTCGCAAGGGATGGGGCAGCTTAGATGCCCCGTTTTTGGTACAATTCAATGAAGGAATTCTAGCTCGTATTAGGAGTGGCAGGTGGCGTCTTTTGGACGGCCGGGAGAATTCATATTGGGTAGGACCAACAGAGAAGTGCAGGTTTGTGTGATGAGAACAAACAGATGCTGAGAATAGTAACGGCTTAAAGTATCCTCCATATAAAACACAGGACAATATACCGCGACACAAGATGGCGTTTTTACAACAGGAACATGAATTTCCTGTGTGACGGACAGGGCTTTTTTGTGATGCCTTTTGGTATGTTCGTTGGGCGCCGTGAGCCTGAATCTGAACCGACTCGGCTGTTTTGCTTGGGCCGTGGCGGAAATCTTACCATGGCCAAGACAACGCATGTATGTACAGTATGTAGACGTCGTAGGCAAGCAAGCCTTGCGGATCCAGTTCCAACCACACAGACCTACGGCGGCAGCGGCACAGTCCAATCCACAGAAGGGCTACAATCACTACCAAAACAAAAGGGATCCCCTAGATTCGTTCAATTGCCAATGGATGGTTCAGGGCGCCAATTCCTCCCATTGGACGCCCTGGAACACTAGCCCTTTGTTCCGTTGTACTCGCTATCTTCTGGTTCTGTTGTTGTCTAGCAGTTTTCTTGTGCCACGTGAATTGGGAGAAGAGGATTATGGGGGAGGAAGTGGTAGTTACTTAAGAGTGGGCGTGCGGCCCACCTCCAAGTAGGGAATGAAGGAAATCCTTGTCCTTGCCTTTTTTCTCTTATGAGATATCGTGAGCATTTATTGAGCCTCACTTGGTTATTCTCATATCTATTTGACGTTATTGCTGGCGTTGATTTGTTGAGATTGAGACGTCCTTCGTTTTTTTGTGTCCCTCGTTTTGAGTTCAGTGTTAATCATATTTTACTCTCGTTCCAGTACACACACCACACACACTCCAATTCTCTCATACATTACTTAGTACCTGCATAGTCACCTCCAACATACATAACAAATTGTCCACCACAGACCACTACACTGCATATAATAACCCCTGACCCGTTACCATCCACCCTGTTAACGACTGGTTAACTCCCGGACACAACATACAATATCAAAACACAAGACCCGATCGGCCCGTGGTTTTCTCGTTACACCCGGCTGCTTCTCCACTTTGTCAAGACGCTTTTACTGCGTGTATACCCCTCCACTCACCAAACGAGGCAAACGCAGTGTCACACATCCCCCGTCGTTCAACATGTCTCTGAAGTCCCCGGACCGTCTGGTCTCGGAGAGCCAGGCTAATATCGTGCCTATCAATGAGATGGAGTATTCGGAAAAGGAAGGCCCACCCAAGGAGGCGGCTGCGGCAGCTGCAGCTACGAAGAAGAGGAAATTGTGTAAGTTGTTCCCGTTGGAGATGGTGAAATATGTATATATACTGACTTTGTCCCCGTGTAGTATTTGTTGGTGCTGGTCTTCTCACAGTCGGCGTCATTCTTGCTATTGTTCTTGGAGTCTTGGCATCACAGAATAAGCTTGGTGGTTCTAACAATAAGTCATCCGGCAACAAAGACAGTTCTTCAGACTCAAGTTCTGGCGATTCTTCTTCTTCTTCTTCAAATTCAACTTCCAAAATGGCTTGTGGGAATGTCCAAGGTATCCCGTCCAATGTGGTGGGCACCTATCTCGATATGAACACTTGGAGGTCATCACTTGATTTCAACTGCACTTGGACTAATGAGACGGTTGGTGGTCTTTCCATTGCCGGCCTCAACTCTACCTGGAACAACGATGTTCGTGCCAACGAGCAGGTTCCCTATCTCAACACATCTTGGGGTTCTTACACTGATCGCCCAGCCCGTGGTGTCAACATTGGTGGTTGGCTCGCCCTGGAACCTTTCATTACCCCTTCGCTTTTCAATTACTCTTCGGATGTGGGTGTTATCGATGAATGGACGCTTACCGCCCATCTTGGCGACCAAGCTACTGCGGTTCTTGAGGAGCACTACGACACATTCATCACCGAGGATGATTTCCGTCAGATCGCCGCTGCCGGTCTTGACCATGTGCGTATTCCCTTTTCCTACTGGGCTGTCACTACCTACGATGGTGACTCGTACGTTACTGGTACCAGCTGGAGGTACCTTCTTCGTGGTATTGAATGGGCTCGCAAGTATGGTCTTCGTGTGAACTTGGATCTTCACGGTCTCCCGGGTAGTCAGAACGGGTGGAACCATTCTGGCCGTGCTGGAAATATCACTTGGATTCTTAGTGACGAGGGCGCTACCAACCGCCAGCGTTCTTTGGATATCCATGAGCAGTTGGCTACCTTCTTTGCTCAGGATCGTTACAAGAATATCATTTCGTTCTACGGGTTGGCTAATGAGCCTGGATCTAAGGTGCCTACTGATGAGCTTACTTCGTGGACTTCGGATGCCTACTCGGTTATTTCCGGTGCGGGTATCAGTGTTCCCCAGGTTATGTCTGACGGTATCCGTAGTCTCGATGAGTACTACGGTACCTTATCCGACATCAGCAACACCTCTCTGCCCGTCGACACCCACCCCTATGCGGTTTTCACCCAGGGTCTTCTCAACCTTACTCGTGATGAGAAGATCAGCTACGCGTGCCAAAGCTGGAAGGGCATGGCCTCAAGCTACATGGAGCAACGCCATGCTATTGTCATTGGCGAGTTCAGCGCTGCTGATACTGACTGCACTGTGTATCTCAACGGCTTTGACGTGGGGAATCGTTGGGACGGATCATTTTCCTCCAATGAGGGGGCACAGTGGTGTCCTACTTCTGATAGCCAGTGTACTTGTGATGTTGTCAATGGGGAGATTAGTAAGTGGCCTGCCAAGTATATATCGTTCTTGAAGAGCTTTACGATTGGACAGATGGAGGCGTGGGAACAGACTTGGGGTTGGTTCTACTGGACTTGGAAGACGGAGAGTGCGCCGTTGTTTGATTATCAAAAGGGTTTGGAGTATGGATACTTGCCAAAGGTGGCCTATGACCGGGACTGGTCTTGTTCGGATGATTTTCCGGATCTGACGGGACTACCGGAATATCAGTAATGTATGAATGGAGTTTGTTCAAAGGGTTGTAATGTTTATGATAGGTTGATATTAAGTATTTACAAAGGATTTCATGATTGTTTTTAGCACGACTGTCAATAAAGAGCAAATGATAAACTTCATGATGCATGGTCAAAGCTTGTGGCTGTGCATGATTGTTGAAAGATAAAGTAATTTCATTCATTCCCTCGTGGTACGTTCTAGCAAACAATCTAAAGTATAAATCATCCTGGCTGATAAGGGTCCTAAACCCCGATATATCCTAGGACTGGCGTATGTATTACAGGCAAAGCAATATTGACAAAGTTAAGTGGCGTATATAAGTGAGATATTGCCATTCTTAAATCATGGCAAAGGCAGCGGCGATAGCAGCAACAGTGACACCGACAGAGGTCAGGCGGGCGGCCGACGAAGTGACGGTGGAAGGCACGCTGCTGGAAGCCGAGCCAGTGGTGGCGGCAGAGCCGGAGGTCGAGTTGCCAGAGGAGGAGGAACCGGTGGTAGAGGCGTGGCCAGATGAGGTAGAGTTGGATCCAGAAGACGACGAAGAGGAAGAGGAAGAGCCTGTAGGGTAAGGAGCGATGTTAGAAACGGAGGAGGATCCAGAAGCCGCGCCGGGCTGGGAAGTCGATGAGTTCCAGGTGGAGGCGGCCGAGGTGGGAGAGAGAATGATGGAGGATTTACCAGTGTGGGTGGCCGAGGAAGCGGAGCCGGTGGCGGTGCTGGAGCCGGTGGCAGAAGCAGAGGCAGAGGATGAAGAGGAGGTACTGTGGTTAAGGTCCGAATTAGCGCCTAGGAGGTCCTTGGTATGGTTTTGTAATCCAGACAAAAGAAATATAAAGAAATAACTTACGACGAAGCGTCACAGGTCAGGTTGTAGTAAGGCTCAGAGTCAAGAGACTTGATGACACCGAACTCGGGGGAGGAACCCGAGTCGGAAAGAATGTACCACCAGACATTCTCAACGTTGAACAGAGAGCATCCAACAGTCTGCCAGTAGACCTCAGCGTTGTCAACGGAAGCAACAGCCTTGTTGTAGGTGCTGCCGCTAACGGGCCAACCAGTCTCAGTGATCCAGACAGGCTTGCCACCAGCAGCGGCCTTGGTCTTCTCAACAGACTCGTCGAAAAGCGCCTTGCCGTTCTCAACACCGTTGTCGTCGCCATCCTGGAAGTAAGGGTAGCCGTCGAAACCTAGACAGGGTTAGGGTACTGTTGTGTAAGTGAGATAGGAAGGGAGAAAGGGTTACTTACCGAGCCAGTCGACAGCGTCGATGACGGCGTTGTTGGAGGAGTTGGCCCAGGCGGTCCAGGTGTCGACGTGGCCGAGCTTGGCGTCGGCGAGGACGGTGCCCTTGATGAGCTCGCGGACCTTGGAGATGTAGCTGACGATAGTATCGGGCTGGGCACCGGGGTTAGGCGAAGAGGCCTGGGAGGTGGGGGTGATACGGTAGAGATCCTCAGAACCGATGGAGATACCAACGACGATATCCTTCAGCTTGTCACCGTAGGTGTCAATAGCAGCCTGAAGAGCCTTAAGCTCCAGGTCAAAGGAAGCGTCACCGGCGGAAGCCCAGAGACCGAGAAGAAGGGTGGTATCGGTAGCGATGGCGGCGGGGATGGCGGAGATAGGGTCCGAGGTGGTACCGCCCTGGATCATGGTGTACAGACGGGCCGAGTTGAACTGGCTGTTGGTGCCGGGGAGGTTCTGGGCGGCCTTGAAGTCAGCCTCGAAGGTGGCCTGGTCCTTGCCGGAGCCGTCGCCGTTGGTAGAGGCATAGTTGAAGCCGTTGGTGGCGGTGGCCACGGAGGCGAGGGTAGCAAGGGCGGTGATGGTGGAAACAGCGTGCATGTTTGCGGTTGGTGGGTGAGTGAATGTAAGAATGGAAGTAGGTGATTACTGAAAAGCGAGAGTAGTGTAAAATGAAGTATGGATATGCAAAAATACTAAAAAAGGAACCACAAAATGTGCTAAGGAAGGAAATCTACAAGGCGAATGAAGTAGATGAAAAACGAAGGTGTGAAGAATCAAGAAGGAAAAAAGTCCCGTTGGTGGAGAGCCGAGAGAGACTTGTGAAGAGGTCTTTATATACATGTGCTTAGAACGGGATTCTAAACGGAGTGGTCCCTCCTTGTTTAACGCAGGAACCAACGATACTCTCACACCCCCCCTCCCTAGTCGTGGAACTGAATCGAGGGAACCCGGTCAATAAACTACTGCACCATTTATCCACAGCCTCAGTCTATGTGAGTGGACGGGCGGACAGACGAAGGCCAGAACCAAGGCTGGAAGTCGTATAACTTTCTGATTTCCCCTGATGCATTGTTCTTGGTAATCTAGACTAGATTAAGTCCAGTCCGTAGCCAACAACCTATCCAATCGTGCATCCCGAGACATCTATTACATCGGTTCCTTTTCTACAGAAACACCCATCCACTGAAAGTAATAAAAAAGAACAATCTAGCACAGCCACCGAGACCCTAGCTCCGTAACCCAAACTTCGTCTACAAACTTGCGGACGGGAGGAAATCTCCCAGCTTTCCCCGGTGTTTATAGAACATGGCGTGAAGTGTTTTTCTTGGCAAAGCGCGGTTTTGCGTAGGAAGGAAGGTGGGTCTTTGGCGGTTCAGTGAGGAGGAGGAGGAGGAGGGGAGTTCGATTTGCCACTGGAAGTGTAGGTGCATACATAGCATAGGGCGAGTAGAAAGAAAGCCAAAAGACACCTCGGCTTCCGGATTCTTGACAGTGTTTTTGGGGGGCTTGAATGGTTTGACAAGTTATGCATTCGTTCTTTCCCCATTTCCCCTGAAGTTCTTGTCTCACAAGGACGTCTATCACAAGGGATATCACCAAAAGTTTCATGTCCGTTTGAATCCTCTGTTTCCGTATGTGTTGTATGTATCCCTAAAGTAAGCTGAACCTCAGCATTCAAAGCGCCCACCCAGAATCCATCCAGGAACCAAGGCTCCAACCGACCCGTTTACAAATCCACTCCACTCTAATGCAACCACACCAACATCAGCGTCAAAAGAAGTCCAAGCAACCCGTCCAAAAGAAAAGAAAAATACAACTACCCCAACCTCCTTAACCGCCTTTTTCTACAATAGAAACTAGGCTTTTTACTTGCGTAGTTGCGTAGTTGCCTCATCTCCTTGCTTTGCCGTCGTCTCTAGTGATCTTCCCACCAATACGAGGTATCAGACGGGTCCATGCCCAATGTCGACCGACCAACCGGACCGTCTAATCAGACCGCCTCTATCAATACGACGTGTGGGAAATGATAATGGATGGTATAAACATGTTCCTTTACCATCCCTATGCATACAAAATAAAGTAATAAACAAACGAAAGAAAGACAACAAACTACGAAACTGCGCCTCCACACTAAACTCTTTATACGGGCCCACACCGCTTAACCTTTTTTCTCCTTTCCTTTTCTTTTCTTTATCTAAGTATCTATTTCCTCTCCAACGTCGTCGTCGTCGTCTCTATCCAACAAACTCAAGTACATAACAAACCCACTAAATCCAAAATCCTCGCCTACCCATCCACCGTAATTACTTCCAACCCCCAAAAGTTCAAAAATCTAGACCCTTCTTCATTCCCCGAAATCACCACCGCTGACTACGCATGTGCCAAAAATAGAACTACCCTTTCCTCTTTCTTTCATCCGCACATTCGCCAAGAGAGAGAACCCACGTAAGAAAAAAAAACTTGTCCAGCCTAGTTAGTTCGCCCAGACTTTTGTATTTACCCCACTAGATAGAAGCCAAGAAATCAAAACAACGACTTCTGGTGTTTTCTACTACAGTCCATCCTTAAATACGGATCATCGGCCCGGAAGCTTCTCCGTCTGTATCTATTCCGACGAGTCAGAATAAAAAACAACACAAATCATAGACACTTGTCTCCCAAACTATGAAATTCTAAAGTCACCCCAATAAATCCTGCTACACCTAAACTCGGAAAATTGCCTCATCTATGTCGCCTATTTTTTGCCAAACTTATGCTAACCCTCTAAATACAAAACCCTAACATCTGTAACTAGTTACCGAACCGGATGCCCCGGAAACTAGTCTTCTTTTCCTTGGACTTCCCCTTGTCATCGGATCTATCCTCGCTCTTGCGATGCTTGTTCTGTACACCCCCACGTCCGTAATGCCGCACACTACCACTACCCTCCTTTTCCTTTTCCCGTTCTCTTTCAGTTTCCCTGTCGCGTTCAGCTACATGTTGATCCAAAGACTTGCCATCATCCATAATGCTAAAGTCTCCAGCTGCAAAGAATCCTCTCCCTCCGACCGCGCTGCTAGGAGTTAATGGTACGCCGCCAGAATCCACCCTGGATACACCCTGTGCCACAAACTCGCCGTTATACCCAACAATGGATTCTTCATCTGTGGCCCGTCGACCGTGACCCCGCATGTAGCCCACTGCTCCCGCTGCCGTAGTGTTGATTCCTGCTGGCACCGGTACGGGTTTCGGTAGTGGTGCGTCAAACATGGATGACTGTAGTGCCGTATACTTGCGGCTAAGAATAGAGTACTGCCGTTGTAGATCCAAGTGTTTGGCACGAGCTGCCTCAAGAGCCTCCATCAAAGTCTCATGAACCTTTGTAGAATCTTGTGGCGTAGGAATGTATCCTCGACTGGCATTTTGACATGCGATCCGGCCCTTGAGCGCTGAAATGTCTGCAAGGAAACTTTGTTTCTGCCGTTCAAGGTCCCTTTGACATCCGGATAACAACATTTCAAGTTCCTCTTGCTTGGCCTCGGCAGCCGCTTGTGCACGTTTGGCCGCATCCAGTTCGTCATTAATAGACCCACCAGACACGCCATCAGCATGTCCCAACCGAGTAACCTCAGCCGTTAAACTTTTAATCTGCGCATCCACCAACTCTGCATTTTCCTCGGCTTGCCTATGCGCTAGCTCCTTCTCTTCAAGCGTGCACATCAGCTTTGTTAGCCGGTCCGTCTCGGCTTTGTATGCCTCGACATCTCGATTCAGACGTTCCATCTCGGCTTTGCGCGTCTTGAGGTCCTCACGAAGTATACGGTTCTTGTTCATCATGTCGGCGTCCCGCTTCATAGACAGGGCCCGTCCACGTTCATAGTCTTGTCGGGCTTTGCTCTCTGCTTTGCGAGCTTCCCCTAAACGTGACTTGTAGCTCCGATTGGTCATTAAGAGATTCTGCAACTCTGCTTCAGATGCTGCCTGTTGGTGTAACTGGCGCCGAAGGACACCAATATGAGCAGAGTGTTGTAATTTCAAGTACCGTTCGAACCGTACTTCGTTTTGTAGGAGGAACACCTGATGTTCAAGGTCAGTAGTTGGAGAGTCACCCTCTCGACAATGTGATGTGATGACAGCCGGCGGTGGTCTCTGCGCAATAGAGCCTGCCCTTGCCCTTGGAGTTGTTGGTTCTAAAGCTCTTTCAGAGTCACCAGTCAAGTCTTCAGAAGCCGGAGTCTCAGTCGTTACACTTGAACTCTCCACTGACTCCGTAACAGAGTCCCCGGCTGGTTCCTCAGCAGGTTCCTTTACTGCTTCTGATACCTCCTCCGACGGGCCAGTCTCTTCGACTTCACCATCGTCAGATCCACTCAAAAGAGCATTCCGTGGACCTTCTACAACATCAGCTGGCAATGATATATTGACGCCAGGCCCAGAAGCTTCATCACCCTGGTTGTATACAGGTGCACAAAGACTCATGCAATCAGCTACCAACTCCGCTACCTCACTCGACATCCACCTGCTAAAATCCGTCTTTTCCGACTCAATCGTGAGTGTGTAAAAGTTGGGATGCAAGATATGTAACCGACGGAATTTCTCAGAACGTTGCCGGATTTCCGTTGGTTGTACCTCAACTGATGGATCTGGACCATTGGCATGTCTCAAATAGCGTTCTGGCTTGCGAATGTAGTCCACAAAATTGATTGGATAAAGACCATAAAGCATGGTAAAGTAGTTGAGAAGTTGTGGTATATCATCACTATCTCTTTTGGCGTTGAAAAGGCAGTGCTCCCACCCTCCGCTTACAGAGATTTGCGACACTGGTTGATCGTGATCCGTAATTGCGGTACCCGACTCTGTACGTCCATTATTCCAAAACAGTAAACGGGCGTAGATATTGAAGAGCACAGGAAGGTGGGACACAAGTGAAGTTGGAATGTTCGGCATGAACATGATGAGGACCGTCAATGCTAGATTGACCACTGTTGTCGAAGTATCCCTTTCGAGACATTTGATGATGTTTCCGAATAAAGGAGTCTGCAGAACTGTATGCAGGTGTGGTGGTTGCGCCTGCACTAAATCACTAAGTAGACTCAGACACTTGGTACGGTACTCTGCCTTGACAAAATATTTGTCCACACACCGCATAAAGTTCTTTGGTTTCCTTTTGCCAAAGGAGATGAGCACTGAACGCTCTTGTTTTTCCATTTGCTGGTATGGATCCTCAATATTGCTGTTATGTTCCGCTAACCATGTCGTCATCAGTCGGTCAACAAATGGTGTGGATTTCACCTCGACTGTCGAGTCTGCCTCAGCCAAATCTTGCGCCTCTGCTTCTGAGACCAACAGACTCAGGGTCGCCTGGTACGACTCGCGCTGTAACTCCTTGCTCTTGACGATTTCAGATCCCATGTGCTTCAGAACAAGATCCCACCAATGGAAAATACGACCCGGTGTATGGAGGACGCGAACAAGTCTAGTGAATGCGACCAAGAATGCCGGGTATTTCTCCGGGTGGCCAACAACTGATTTCTCCCATATCGTCTTAATGGTCTCTTGTACCCTTTCCGCATCATGTTCTTCGTACGAGCTGTGCTTCACATAAAAGGCATCGATAATCGCAGAGAGGTCATCGGGAAATGGTAGGACAGGGTCGGTAAGGTACGTGGTGAGCGCGCCAGATAGCTCTTTGAAGGATCTATAGATAGTAACATCGCATCCGAATGTCAGCTAGGTTTCGCGTGCAAGCATCACAGTGTCCAAACTGGAAAGTCGATGACGAAAATTGCGTGAATATTGTGCTGGATTGGCAGGCGCAAGGTTTGTCGCGTAGTACCAACAAGTATATAGAAGTGTAGTACCAAAAAGCGCTGGAGATACAGGTACACCAGTAACAGCGGTGTACAGGCACCGCCATCCCATCATGTAACGACATGCTCCCACAAGGCAATGGAGTTTACTTGGACATGCATGGCGGCAGTTGGGTGTTTAAACTTACCCCGTGGGTGCCATTACGGCGGTTGTATTGTTGCGATATCAGAATCGACAGGACAAGGAATAAATAGCAGGCAAAGGTGCCGGGTTTAGAAGTGGGGAAGCTGGAATGTAAAGGGTGTACATAAATAGACCGTGAGGTCAACAATCTAGCGGGGTGATTCAGCAGAGCACGTTGACGTCATATGCTTGCTAGTCGATGCAGGTGCCAGATGAATAACAGATGAATATGGGCGGAAAAAGGTCGATGCTTGGTGATTGATTTGATGTTTGCTTGCTGGACTATGTTTTTAGCCAATGTCGTTGTGTCATGTGAGACGACACACAGCAAGAGAAAAAAGTCGGGCCAGAAAAGGTACAGTAATGTAGTCTAATGCAGGGACAAGTAATGCAGTGGCAAATAGAAATGAGCAAGTGAAAAAAAAAAAAAAAACTTCAATGGTGCATGAGCGGGAGCCAGCAAGATATCTCAGGGAGTAAAGGCGCAGATGAGAGATTATCAAATAGTCTATTGGCAGAATTGGCCTGGTGGCTCAAAAGACGGAGATGATATTGACGGACGGACAATGGTGTGTTGGACAAAGCAGGCAAGATGATGCAAGTCAAAGTTGCGACTATGTGTGTATTTGTACGGGGCAGATGCAAGAAAAAAAGTCGAGTCTGTGGGCGCAAGTTGGTGCAACAGAAAGAGAGAGAGAGGAAAGACGGATCAGGATGTCGAGGAATTAATGGAACGAATCAATGGACGGATCGATGGATTGATGGATGGATGACGGGCCGGGGTAGTGCGTCAGTGTGTACGGTATAAAGACTAAAAACGAGAGGAAACGACAAATTGACGTTTGACTGTGATGGTGAATATGAATATGAAAATGTGGAGCAAATTTCGTGACTTCTTGGAGGAGACCAACGAAGAGTTTTCACGTATACATTGTGTGACCTTTTGAAATGGTAGGAACCTGTGATGTCTAACGTAAGTGATTCCATAAGAAAGGGAGTGGTTTCGATGAAGTTTTACATCTGGCCACAAGTGTCACGTGAGGATTGCCAGCTGGCAATATTGGAGATATCAAGGTGTATTAAAGCATCAAAGAAATAAAAAGTCTCGTGATATAAACTACTGTATACTTGGGTCTGGCTTTAAGAATCCGTCACGGGATACCATGGCATCTCTAGCCATACATACAACGATACCAAGGGAAAGAGCATTCCAGAAGTTTTGGCTCTGCTTGGCAAAATCGATAGCCACGTGGTAACTGATATCTCCCAATTGTCCCTTTGCCGAATCAATCGTGCACACCATGACAGTCTGATTCAAGATGAACAACCCCGTGATAACCGGCGCATCAACAGTCTCATAGACTCCATCCTTCTCAAATCTCACCCTCAGCCCACTCCAAAAGTTGTAGCTCTGCTGTGCTTGTTTCTGCATGCACTCAGCTACACGGTCGGCAATGGCTCCGGTTGATCTGTAAATGGATGTATCGACGACTTCACAGAAGATGTTAGGAACTGCGGCGATCCCGGAGAGATGGGCGTCGTGGATGGACCATTGTATGTATCGGGCAATTTCATCGCGGATATACAGGGCGATTTTGGAAAAGTGACCTAGCTGGCGAAGGCCACGGACATGAGTGCTTAAGTTTGCGATATCCATAAAGGCACGGGATGCTATATTATGGAGCAGTGTTAGAATTGCATCATCAATCATATATTCCTTGAACAACTTACCTTCACAGTCATTCCCCGGTTGAGCCGGATAAATAGGCGGAGCCCCAAAATGTCCCAAATCAAACAAATTGCGCGAGAAAATATGATCCGGAACCGGCACCCCCCTTAACTGAACATCCCAAGCCGCCGGCACCAAAGGCCGATACTGTCTCAAATAAAGCGCTTCAAACAGCGCCGTCTCATCGTCATGCCACTTACTGCTCGCCGGAAAAGATTTCTTCTCCCGGTCCATACCGTGGATTCGATCAGCGAGACCCTCTGCATAGCGACGACGACGTTCCCTGGACGCTTCAGTTTGGAGACTTTTGCCGATGCGGTGTTGGCTTTCGGGGGAGCCGGGGGATGGAGTTCGGGTTGCGCGGGTGGCTTTGGAGACTCGGGGGGCGCGTGGGGTTCGAGGGGTTTTGGTGACTTTGGGTGCCATTTTGGTGGGGATTGTATTTGTGGGTTGCTTGGTTTTTAGAAGATGATTATGATGGATTACAAAGGGTCGGCCGGTTTCTTGTGTTATATATGTACATTACAACTAACACTGTCATTGTCAAGTTTCTCTCCATTTCTCAAAGAACACACGCTCAGCCACCATCAAAGAACCACTCACCACGCCGCTTCCAAAAACGGCCCTCATTACAAAGAACAACGTGATTCAAGCTCCGTCAAAGACAAAAATCCTCCTCCAATCGTTCATCTCAAAAACCCCCATCAAACGTCAAAGACGGCGCAGTCTCGGGACTTGTCATTGTCCCATTGCTCCTTCCTAAAACAGGTTAATTGCTTTCTGACCTACATAGGAAACAGCCCAACGCGCTCTGATGATCCTTCGACTTGGGTTAGGAAGGGAGGTCTTGGATTATCTTTAAGAATTCTGAATTGGTTATTTCTTTGTTTGACGATTTTTGTTAGACGACTTGTGTGACGTTGGGAGAATGAAGCATCTAGCTATGTAGCTGGTTCTTCGTTAATACCTCTAGAGAGAAACGCCTAATTGACGGACCGAAATTTTGCAGAATTTACACGAAACCCTGTTGTTTCTTCACCTGCATGGCGGCGCTTGAGTTATCCACTTTTCAGGCCGTTTCTAGGCCCCTTGCTGCAGATTGGTATCCTCCCCAAAGCTCCCGTGATCCATAATGAAGCAAACGGATTTGATCAGGCTCTGATGCGACATCCCACCTTTCCAGATGGATCAGTCGTGTGGATAACGTGCATTACACTGTTGCATGGGCTTGTCTTTGTCAGGTTGAATAGAGACATCGCCTCCCTTCTCCCTACATGTTCTCTCCTTCTTGTCCTTCTGGGGCCCACGATTAGAAGCAAGCCCCCCTTCCCTTTTTTTTTTTACACATGTTCCCCTTAAGTTTGGCGCCTTGAATGTCCAGCTCAAATGGCATCTCCTGAAGCGAGCCATCGTCTATTTCGGGGCGTCCCTGCTATGGTAATCAGATTAGTTCTGGGGGAACCCGGGCCATGATGATATTTCCACATCCCTATTTTACAGCCTGATCGGGTCATGGGTGTTAAGTAAGAGAGGGGGATTCATACAACAAACCTGCACTTCTCTGCAGATGCAGCTGTATCTTGAACATTTTCTATGTTCGTTTCTAATAGATTTTTTTGTGTCATCATAGAATCATTCTTCCCTACATCTATTGTTCATCCAAGTTTTCACATATAGACATAGCTTTTCTCAAGCTTAATACAACTTTGCAGCATTACAATCATCCTCATTCATCCAATTCATCCGCCAATCTTTTCTCTCGTCGTTTTCATCCCAAATCAGGCAATTGCCGAGCCCAACATAACGGAGGGTTATTATAACACAACACCAACAGTAGTTGCTTCATTTACATACATTTCAAAAGTAGTTGCGTCCCCACAGTATTTCTTATTGATATACAAGAGAGCAAAAAACTTGTTCTTCTTTGTTTCGTCAGCACGTTGGGCGCTTTTTTATTGTTTTTTCATCGACACCGACGGTTGTGTCTTGGGCCGTCTATAAGCTTTTGGCATTGAAGCTTGTTGATAGCTTCGTTTCCATTTCGGGAAAACAACGCTTTCGCTACTCGGATTCTGGTCATCGCGTCCTCCTTCGCCTTTTCCTTTCTGTTCGATACCAACAATTTGTCCCCTGTACCGGACAGTATAGAACAATTCCATTCACTAGCCGACCCTCAAAATGGAGAACCGGGCTATTCAACAATCCGACTGCTCCAGCAGTCTTCCAGACATCCGTAAGAGCAAAGAGGTATGGAATGGTGTCCCTAGATCAGGTTTTTCAATCCCTCCTTCTCTCGGCCCATTATCGCCTCCGGATAGCTCGCCCACCCTGTCTACCCATGGGTTATCGGGCATCAAGCGGGGCAGAAGCCCTTCAGAGGGCCCGGACGTCACACCGAAGCGGGTCCGTATGACAAGCGACACCGAGTCAGAGAACACAACAGAAAAGCCAATTGTATCCGCTACAGCGCCATCGAGATCCTTGTACATTTCCAACTTGTCTAGAGATATTTGCAAGGATGCATTTAAATTCCACATCGCCAAAGCGGGAACGGCTGCTAACCTTCCACCGGTCAACCTCGCGGACTTCTATCTCGATCGCCATAGAACGCACTCTTATGTTGTTTTTGCCGATTCGAATTCGGCTGAGTTGGCGGCTAAGAACCTCGATGGGACATCGTGGCCGTCGGATTCTCATCAGCGGTTGGTTGCTCAGCTTGTTCCCGACGATAAAATTCAGGCGTGGATTACGACGGAGGTTTCATCTACCCCACGGGAGAGGGTTTGGACGCCTGTTAAATCGGTTACTTGTGATGGAAAGGAGAGATGGACGTTAACGTCTAAGATATTGTCTGGTGCGGCTCCGTGCTTGAATGCATCTGGTAGTGATAAAGCGTCAGGTCAGGCTCGTTCAGACAATAAAAGTGTTATCTGGACGCCACTCGACACTACAGTTCATACCACTAAGTTTGGCCCCCCAATCACATTTCAAACGGTGTCAGCCGAGTCAGTCAAGATACGGGTGACTGAGCTTCGTCGTCACTACAGTCTATCAGAGGCCCGACGGTTCACAGAATCATCAGGAACGGGTATCAATCGGTTTTCCTTCGCCCATTCAATCCACTTCATAGACCGCGGCAACGAAACGCACGCCGGCGTACATTCCGATAAAACGGGTCGCCGCTCTGGACGTTCACGGGCTAAAAATGGGGACTATTACAATGGTGAAGCGGCAGGTAGACATGGCATTTGTCGGGAGCGTCCTCGGCGTAGAGGTAACCGGGCTGGTCGCAAGGTTCAGGAGATCCGCGCAGCTCAGGCTAGTAAGTCTGCGAAGGAGTCGAGTGAACAGAGTGGAGGTGGGAAGGGAGAAAATGCGGGTGAGGCTTCTAGACGTCGGAAGCGGAGACATCGGGGACCGAGAGGGTCAAAGGTGGATAGTTATGTGCCGGGTTATGATTAGGTAATTTGGGGGTTGCGGGTTTCTTATGATAGATAGATTAGCTTATGGCTGAACAATGAACGACGTTTTGATTGTAACTTGGAAGAATATGTGATGTAGACATGGTTGAGTGAGGTCAAGTCAAGTCTATGCTTGGGAGGGAGCTATGTTGCACAAGGGATCCATTCGGATGGAGGATTCACACTAGAGGTTCGAGAATAAGCTCTTTGTTGAACGGGCCAATTGGATGGAGCTATCGATGTAGCTTACATTTTAGGGTGGAGGGAGAAATAAGCAGGGAGAGATGATAATTGGACGAAATGGAGGAAAAGGGTTGTTGTTCATGATGAAGTTGTGGTATATCTTGTGGTATTGGCTTTGGTATCAGATCTACCACAGACATACTAGTACGTCAATGAACAAGATACATACCACTTATTTCCAGCATCTACTACAGAAACCAGCCAAAACCATCACAAATACGCAACATACCCCCACCAAATTACCTATCTAAAGGCAAAAACGCATCTCGCGGACGCCATCACATCGTCCTTATCACATGCCACGCCGCTCAGCGTAGGAACGAGGGATCGGACAGAACTGCGTTTATCGTGACAGGCGTCTTTTGAAGTGATGACCGGTGAATATGGGTGCTTATGTCGGCGATTATGAAGGGTGTACCCCGAGGTGTACGGGGATACTACATACAACTAGTAAGGTGTATGTATGTGTGACGTTGGCCTTACTTTTTGTGTGTTCGGTTAGGGAGTAGAGAGGTGGGAAGGACGGGTTGGCTGGATTTGGTCTCTTGTATTGGGCTCGGTGTAGGGTGAAGCTATAGCTAGGGCGATGTCACTTTGGAAGGGTTTATACATTGTAAAGTCCATCGGAATATCCCATATAGACTGACTACACTTAGATAGTTTCCCTTTCTTGTGTGAAATCCACTGTATTCCATGACTTCATGCGTGTCCGGTTCCACTATGCATACACTATAGTAACTGTGTACCATGTCACCCATCTAATGTACTTTTGCAAACAGACAGTATCCAACCATTCACTCTGTAACCACCCTAAACCATCTACAAGGCCAAAATGTCTCGTGGGTATCTCCGTAAAGTACATACAAGCTCACCATGGGTAATGGGTATTACAAAAACGAACAAGAAGAAGCGTCCTGAGTGTGTAGGTAGATGTGCCCCGTATGTACATGATTCTTGCACGTACATAGGTACCTACACATCCAAGTCCCTGTCAAGTTCTTGAAAAGCCGCGCGGGACATATCCCAATGTACCGACCGGTCATTCACCAGAACCACGTCACTAACAATCTGCACATGCATTCTCCAAATTCCTCAATCACATCCTTAAAAAGGGCATCACCAAAACTCCTTCTCCAGCCCCAGCCAGAATCTCGCCACCTCCTAGATAGTAACGTAACTAACGCCTTCAAATGTCTCTAATGCTCAATGACAACCCACCATCACCACATGCATAAAGCGTAGCAACCTTTGCCTAAACCCTCCCTAAAGTACAACGGCATGTCTTGCTTCGCCCCCGAGGCTACTTTGGTAACAAGTGTAGGTGTGACGAGCCCAAAATGAGGGGCTGATCGACACTACAACCCTTCGATTTAGCACACCATCTTGTGCCTCTTATGTGTACAATATGCAAAACATGTGGATTTTGCCCGATCTATTGATATTTGCCTTTCTGTTATGCAGATTCATGGCCTGATCGGAGTCACCGATTCCTGTCGATTTCCGATACATCGATTAACAGGTAATTGGTATTTTCATGTTTTCAGCTTTGAATACGTCATCATCCCATCATGTAGTGACAGAGAGGGTCTAGGTTCCCTTGACAATAGACTCCCCGATTAAGGCCCAACGCTAATTCTTTGTTCGTGGTGACAATGATTCGTGGCATTCTGTGTGTAACCATTCCTACCTACCTCACTTAGTATGGTCGTCATGTTGTGTCCACCTACGTCATTATAAAGACTGCACCGGTAAGGACGCACCCGAGACGCTATAGATAAGACCACGGCACAATTATTTGGAGAATATAGAAGCACAAAGTATCTCAGGGACATGGAACATCAAGAAAGTTGATTGTATTGATAAATTATTGATCTGTGAAGCTTTCAAGTAACTCGTAGTAAACACTGAAGTGGTCTTTGATGATCAGAGTCAAGGCTTCTGTGGAGGAATGGCAGTACTGTCGTATTTGCAGTTGCTACAAATACGACCCGAGGCAACAATACTCTCCCTGCCTCTTTTCCGGCAACGAGGGCATGGATTCCCGGGGAGAACACCGACCTAGATATTCGGGATACGATGATTAACTCTGGATGTACTAAAACATTTGAAGAAAGAGCATCTGATGATACTTACACTAGGGTAGGGACAGTCCAATGTAATGTGAACACCGCTCATATTGTCTATGATATAGTTGTTGTTTGTGTAAGGAGTGAAGTAATAGTTCTTGTGTGTTGTCACGAAAGACAAACAAGATCAACAACCCAACCCGGCGACATGTCCCATCTTAAATACTTTGAAACCAAGCTCGGAACGCACATCACCTAAGTGGAATATCCATCGTCACGTCTCATTTGGGTAACGCTATGCGTTCAAAGGATGCAATTAATAAGCCCCACCATTACAGATCAATAGCAGGCCAAAAGGTTAAGGCGTCATGCAGCAAAGTCTTCAATTGCCCGGCCTTGGGTTTCCTCAGAGCTGAAGTTGACCAAGAAAGGAAATGTTGGTTGCATCTTCTGCGCTGATAATGGCCCGTTGGAAAGAGCTCTTGATCCAACAGTTGGCGGTGTGGCCGACGTCATCCTTGTTCACGGCTTTGGTCGGTAGCGGGGGCGTAAACTTGTCGGAAAATATACCAATTATCGGGTAGTTAGCTGCTTAAAGAAGGATGCTGCAGGATTCTAAGCATTGTACATACATTCATATGTATATGTGTATGCACATATGAACATGTGAATAGAAATCACATGTACATACATATGTTTGTACATGTAATATGCATGGAAACAATGCATGACGACGTCAGACCCAAATGTATGTAGCTACTTTTCGTTGCACAGCTATGTACTATTTGGATCCATGGTCCCCCACGCTAAGCGCCCAAGAGAGACATAGCCTGACAAGTTACATATGTACGTACATATAAGTGCACATTAGGCCTCAAAATAGGGATAGTTGAACAAAAAACAAGTTTGCCATAGACGAATCATTCGATAGGAGTACATATATACATATTTGTGCATATCACCATAGTGGTGTGAAGCACGAACAAGGCAACAAGTGGCGAACCAAGTATATCAAGTTGTGATATGAAGCGAGACCGAGAATATCAACAAAAAGGGACGGAGGAACAATCACCAGATTGTTTCTCTGGTGTTGTCTCACTTGCACCTGAATACATATGTACTTACATACACATGTACTTACAGCCTGATGTCACTTGAGATTCGCAGTCACGTGAAATCATTGCGGGGGCCAGGGCTTACCGAAAAGGTTGCAGTGCTAGGGATACATGTTCATGAAATCGGTCAAGATTGACGAGACGATTGACTGCTGAACTTGTGCCTGTATGTAGACACATCTTGGCGCTAGCGACGCAGGGAGCATGTACGGACGTACATATGTATATGCGTATGTACATATGTACATGATATTCCTACTTATTGTCACGTTGTTAAGCGCTGACTGGGTTAGGAATCGTGGGATTACAACGGGAATAGTCGACATTGTTAGCTGGAGCATCAACTTTCGTCTTATGTATTGGTTGTGTACTGCATGTGTCTACTATGTGTTTTCCATCACAGCTTGTTTTCAATGTTTGATAGATATACAACGGACGTCCGGGGTTCGCGGCATGCAAGTAATATTCGCCATCTGCAAACAGATAGATGACCAGTATCGATATAACCAAGTCATTCATGTCGGGCGTCCAATCAAATGTAACTGGATGGTGATATGTTGGATCCCACCGGAAGTTTGCGGTGTACATGTGTGGAGATCCTTGTCTACTCATGCGCGTCATCACATACACCGGATGCAAATACCAGTGTCATACGGCTACCAAACGTAACTCCAAAATACAAGGCACTACATGAGCTAGAATCCAGTCTATATTGAAAGAAGGAGTATAGGGGGTTCATATGCATCGGTGACACCATTTATGCATCTCGAAGTCAACCGCGTGATGTATATCTCGCCACGATAATTGACTTGTGAAAAGGGTTACGCAGTAACTTTGAAACTCTATAGTTTTCTAGCATGTTCCCTTGGACCGGGTTACATTGGGTTTCCTATGCAGTGGCCTTGCACTACCACCGTACCATGTGTATGCTGACATGCATGTACATGTGTATCTCTCTGGCTAGCCGAGTCGGCTTTGGTGGAAATCAAATATCCAACAGTGAGGTTTCATTGTGCATAGCTAGACATTGTTGATCCCCTGTAGTAACTAAGTTTCGTTTGCAGTGAAATCTCCAACTACACATCAATTACCTTGGTTATGGGTACAAATGTCCCCATTAGATACGTATGTACATGCTTAGCATTCAACAAGAGACGAATGATTCCATTCTGACAAGGGAACCACATGGCCCTAATTCGTACTGTTGATTAGTCACACGACTTACGACACACAGAAAATACATCACATCATACTCTATTTTTACTCTACGCATATACATATTTGTTTTCCCAAGTCACGGGTTGTAGATGGTCGTCGTGAGTTCGCCCCACATACAGGTCACTACGTAACGTGACACAAACACCGTGGACTTGGTGGGTATGTAAGTTCATGCCTGACGGGATAAAGGCTCTAGCCCTACGACGTTTGCATAATAGGGGGTACTGTATCATGGGATGACAAAGAGGCTATCAATTTAGAATACTCACAAGTCCAAGAACACAATGGCTTTGTGTCCACCTAGTTAATCAGTGGGAATTACAATTCTACCAAGTGACGGGCCATACTATTGACGGGCGGGTTAATAGAATGAACAGCGTCGGCTGGACGACTCAACTAGGAACTATCATACATTGATCTAACCGGAAGAGCAGGGAGTATCTATGTTAAGAAAATCTACAAGATCATAGGGGGCTCTCCGTCTATCACAAGAACAATTAGAATGTGTTTGTACGTTACTTCGCTTGTTAGTCTAGACGAACTACAACTTCTAACTTGCGTATTTTCATAGATGGTCTTACTGTTATGTAACAAAGAATGCACATATTGTCTTCTTTGAGTTTCACACACGATCAACCGCGATATCGCAAGACTACTTCCGCTATAACTAAAGCTCTACGAGTAAAAACATACCAAGTCCATTCCATCTATTGTTAAGTATGACGTCAATAGCCATTATCCTTTATATTTTTGACTGTTACCAACTATATATACCACAATTAGTTCTTTGACAAATATCAGACTTCAAAGAACTACTACCATCGGGATCTTGTTGGACACGATCAACGTAAGCTCTTTGTATCCATACTGACTAGGGTTCCGAATAATCTACTACATCACCTCACAAAGAAGTCATATCCAATATAAAAGCTCAGCTATACACTCAAAGATGCATCCAAGCCCAACTCCCAGGCCATCGAAACTCACCTCCTTCTTTCTTTCCACCAAAATCTCCGCTGGCATCGGATCAAAAACATCACGTTCTTTCAACCTTCCTTCCCGCATTCATACACCTCATTAAAATGGCTGGCTCCAAACGCGCCTGCGCTATCGCCTCATATCACGCCCGGAGACCCTTCAGAGAACATGACGTCGAGTACGCTGTTGATTCTTCCAGCCCATTGCCATCTACAAGCCTCTCTTCTCACCCGGTCCAGTTCGGAAAGCCCTATGGAGCGTCTCAAAAACCCCATGGATCGTGCTGTTCTCGTTGTGGGGAACGTTATGAGAAGACTGTGTTGGTTTTGATGGGGCATTTTTGTTTGAGATGTCATCATGATGATTATAGTAATCTTCCTGTTAAGCCATGAGAAGGATCTTAACAGTGTTGGATAGTTGCTTTGTCTGGCTTATAAAGCACTTTCATGGCTGGTCCATTCTATACGAGTATCGTCAGTTGCTCCCTCTCCCATAGACACGTTTAATGCGATTCATTTGATGCCTAATATATATTTCCCAAGTTTGTGTGATCTGCTTTGACCTATCTATGCCCGTATATGCACTCTCCATCGTCCCCACAATCTCACTCAAATATCCCAAAACGTATAAGTCAACCATGTCCACAAACTTATGACACCCCAAACCCTACATTTCCGCCCCGACCCTCGCCGTAGCGATGTCGCTTTTTCCCCAATGACGACAAGGTCCAAATTGGCAAGTACTGTTCCTCCAAAATTTGGAGCTCCGACCCCAAGGGTTTACCAACAACGCAGCGTTACTATTTACGCATTTGCCTTCTACATTTATTACGAGACGAGATATTCGTGTACATTCTTTCTCCTCTAATCACCATGTCGTCTGCTCTGAGAATTCTGGTGCCGGTTAAGCGGGTCATTGACTATGCGGTATGTATACCCAGTTCCGCTCCGTCCCGTCCCGTACCATCCGGACCATCCTACTCCCCGAATCTCGCTAACGTATTTCTTCTTCTTACAGGTCAAGCCGCGCGTCAACAAGGCGCGCACCGGCGTCGAAACCACCGGCGTCAAACACTCCATGAACCCCTTCGACGAGCTCTCCGTCGAAGAAGCCGTCCACATCCGCGAGAAGAAGCGGGCCCCCGGCGGCGTCGAAGACATCACCGTGATTTCCGCCGGCCCCACTAAAGCCCAGGAAGTCCTCCGTACCGCCATGGCCATGGGTGCCGATCGCGCCATCCACGTCGACGTCAAGGAGGGTGAGGAATTGGAACCTCTGGCTGTCGCCAAGCTGCTGCAGAAGGCTGTTGAGTCTCATAAGAGTAACCTGGTGTTCCTGGGAAAGCAGAGTATTGATGACGATGCGAACCAGACGGGTCAGATGTTGGCGGGGTTGCTGGGTTGGAGTCAGGCGACGCAGGCTAGTAAGGTTGTGATTGGCGAGGGCGACGTGGTGGAGGTTACGCGTGAGGTGGATGGTGGTGTGGAAACTGTCAGAGGAAAACTGCCCATGATTGTGACGACGGATCTCCGGTTAAACACGCCACGCTATGCGACACTGCCTAACATCATGAAGGCCAAGAAGAAGCCAATGGAGAAAAAGACGCTGGCCGACTTTGGTATTTCCTCCGAGAGACGTCTCAAGGTCCTCAAGGTTGAGGGTAAGTTCTCAAAACTAACCGGCGCATACCATCAAACACTACTAACATTCTCCCTTTTTGATAGAGCCCCCAGTTAGACAGGGTGGTGGCAAGGTCGACAGTGTTGACGGCCTCGTCAGCAAGCTCAAGGAGCTCGGCGGTCTGTAAGTGTATTGATATGGGTTTGTTAGGGTTACATATTAAAGAAGCCATTAATATGGAGCGGTATTTTGTTCTGCATTGCGCATGTATTGGAGATGTCGGCGACTGTGCAGGTTTTCCCGGATGTTTGTGACACCCGTGGCGTCGAGTCGGGCGTTTGCGATGTGTTCGCGGTTTGACGATGCCGGTTGTCGGAGGTCAAGTGCGAAGGTGGCGTCATCCCTCCGACGCCACTATTGATGACTGCATGTGGCGTTTCGGGTTAGGGTCGTTGTGCTGGGCAGACGGGGATCCAGGATGTCGGGTGTTGAATGCACTTCCGGTCGCATTGTTCTGAGTTTCGATGGTCGAACGACTGGAGATGATGTATTTAATTCCGGACAATGATGACTGGAGGGATGCCCCGAGTGCGTCATTGTAGTTACTCAGAGCAGAAAGAGTCATCTTATCACAGGAGAGTGACCCGGAAACCCTACGTTTGTGCGACGCCAAAGACAAGGCTGGGAGGCACTTGACGGAGGGGAATCGCCGCGCCTTTCGTTATCCCCGGGCTCGAGATCCGGCGGGGTCTTCCGTGCGCCCTGGCGATGGGTGGGTGATGTGACAAAGACAGGGCGCAAAAAAGAAAAAAAGACACAGCACCTGTGTGCGTATATTCTGTGACGCCCTTTATGACGTTGTAGCACGTCGTCAGATGGACATTTCAACGCCTTTTGTGACCCCTTACGATTCTTGATACAGTGTCTTAAATCCCCCTTCGTAGAAACCACTTCTCCACCTGTCGGTCGCATCATGATAAGAAACACCGTCGGAAGGAGCGATTAAATTCAGCGTCTTAGACAGATTCCCATTTCCCAAATAGGAATGCCCGTGGACTGCTCAGCCAATCAGCGATCGCCTCTTTGTAGTGGTTATCAGTGATGCAGGCTAAAGTGACGGCAATTGAATGATGGAAATGGGAAACCGGACATGTGGTTGTGGTGGCGACTCAGTGATTAGCAGTATAGCTTTGCTTTTGGGTCGCTTTCGGGGACGCCTGTAGTGTGTGTGTGTGTATTCCATGCGGCTTAAGTATAGTGTAAACGGAGTAAGGAATCCGTTTCGCTTCCCCCCGTTCAGTACATATGGGCACTGGGGTATTTGGGAAAGAACCCTTTATCCCGCTGGAATGAGACATACAGCTCACATATAATAATAATTTTGTCAGCCGCCCGGCTCTTTACAGTGTCTTTTCTTTTTTTTCTTCTTTCTTTCCTTTTTTCTATCAGAATCGATTCAAGTCCGTTCACGATATCATCTATCAGACAACCCCACCTCCAGTGTCTCCCTTTCTTCACCCCGCTTACATCTCCCGTATCTCTCGCTTTCAAAAGCCATTTCTCCTCGTTGTTGCCGTTTTGATCAACTTCTTCCCTCTTCACCCCATTCATTCCATTTAAGCCGCGCTTATGCAGCGCTGCTCAGTCTTCACCTCCCAGGACTACCTTTCTGGTAAGTGCCCTCCCCAACTCCAATGCAAGACGGACGGACGGCCGTCTCACTCCGCTCTATTGGGCAAGCTCCGTCTATATGGGGCTGGGTTTCCATCGTGGGCTTCGTTTATTTGTCGGTTACTAACCATGCATTCATTACCAGACCATCTGTGGAGAGCCCTTAACGCTTAACGGCCAAGCCAGCTCCCAGATCGTTCTCTCTCTTTTTAAAAATCCCCTTTTGTTCTATAACTCACCAGCCCCCAAAAAATATCCATCAAATGTCCGCCTTTTCTCGTCTTCCTACCCGCTTGGCTTCGGCCAAGCCTTCGCTTTTCTCCGCCGTTCGCTTCCAGTCTACCAAGGCCGGAAGTGCCGGTCGGGCTATGCCTACCCGCTCCGTTCGCTCCACCGAGCCGGCTAAGTCTCTTGATGCGACTCTGACCATCAAGGTAAGTTCATATGCTGTTTTTCGTCGTACCCAACCACAAACTAACCATAACTCCCTATAGAACGGTCCCGTCTTCCACGGTAAGGCCTTCGGTGCCAACTCCAACATCTCCGGTGAAGCCGTCTTCACTACCTCGCTTGTCGGCTACCCCGAGTCCATGACCGACCCTTCATACCGTGGTCAGATTATCGTTTTCACCCAGCCTCTCATCGGCAACTACGGTGTCCCTTCGGCCCAGCGCGACGAGTACAACCTGCTCAAGTACTTTGAGTCCCCGCACATCCAGTGCGCGGGTGTCGTTGTTGCCGATGTCGCCGAGCAGTACAGCCACTGGACGGCTGTGCAGAGTCTCAGCGAGTGGTGTGCCAGCGAGGGCATCCCCGCCATCTCGGGTGTTGACACCCGTGAGATTGTCACCTACCTCCGTGAGCAGGGTTCCTCGCTCGCCCGTATCTCCACCGGTGAGGAGTACGATGCCGATGAGGACGAGAGCTTCATTGACCCTGGCCAGATCAACCTGGTTAAGCGCGTGAGCACCAAGGCTCCCTTCGTTGTTGAGTCCCCCGGTGCCCGCCTCCACGTTGCCCTGATTGACTGCGGTGTCAAGGAGAACATCCTCCGCTCCCTGGTCAGCCGTGGCGCCTCGGTTACCGTCTTCCCCTACAACTACCCCATCCACAAGGTCGCCAACAACTTCGACGGTGTCTTCATCTCCAACGGCCCCGGTGACCCTACTCACTGCCAGGAGACCATCTTCAACCTTAACCGTCTCATGGAAACCTCGGCCGTTCCCATCATGGGCATCTGCCTTGGTCACCAGCTCCTCGCCCTAGCCTGTGGCGCCAAGACTATCAAGCTCAAGTACGGTAACCGCGCCCACAACATTCCCGCTCTGGATCTCACCACCGGGCAATGCCACATCACCTCTCAGAACCACGGATACGCCGTCGACACTTCGACGCTCCCGTCCGACTTCCGCGAGTACTTTGTCAACCTCAACGACGGGTCCAACGAGGGTATGATGCACAAGACTCGTCCCATCTTCTCCACCCAGTTCCACCCCGAGGCTAAGGGTGGCCCCATGGACTCATCGTACCTCTTCGACAAGTACATTCAGAACGTGCAGTTCTTCAAGGATAGCCAAAAGGTGTACAAGGATAACCGGCCGTCGCAGCTGATGCTCGACATTCTGAGCCGTGAGCGTGTCGGTGTGGAGCCACAGCCTCTGGCGGCCACTGCTTAGGCATAGGGCTTTAGCGTTTGTTTGTGTTTTTTGTTTTCTTAGTTAATTTGGTTAGAATGTTGAAACTTCATGTTTGTTTTGTCTCCTCAATGCCGTATAAGTCCCGTTCACAAGTGAAGCCTTCATGACGCACTACTAGTCCTAATCGGGAACTACACGTATCTTCACCCTAGTGACTAATCTAACCCTAACAGTGCTCTCGAGCCTATGCGGTAGGATAAGCCACTATCAGACATTGCGCCGAATTAAAGCGGTAATGTTTCTTCCCTTTTACGTTTCTTGAAAAAGTACACGATTGCGACGACTAGATAACTTAGCGACTATACATCAACTTCTTCGTTCCAAGGCGACCACCGAAAGAACCACAACGAACAGTCTGGACTGTTTATATATATACAACCCCTTCCGACCCCTTTGATTACCCGCATTCTTTGCGACCGCATTCCCGGCCACGACTCCACTTGCGCTCTAATATACCGTCTCCTCAAAGTCCATACCCAACCATGGCTTCCAAGGCAATGTGGGAGGTTGATCCCGAGACTCGCTCCAAGGTACCCCTCCACAAACCCATACCCCTCCCTCCTCGTCACCCTCACTAACAAAGTCTCCCACAAGCTCGCCACCCTCCAACGCGAGCACGCAAACAGTATCTGCTGCGACTGCAACGCGCCGTCCCCGCAATGGGCGTCTCCGAAATTCGGCATCTTCATCTGTCTCGTGTGCGCAGGAGTACACCGCGGTCTGGGCGTACACATCTCGTTTGTCCGCTCAATTAGCATGGACGCCTTTAAAAACAGCGAGCTCGACCGCATGCGTCTGGGTGGTAACGCCGCCTGGCAAAGCTTCTTCAATGAACACCCGGATAATAAAGCTGCCGGAGTCACCTGGGACTCTGCAACGATTGCCGAGCGCTACTCGGGCGATGTCGGCGAAGAGTGGAAGGAGAAATTAGCCGCCCAGGTAGAAAACCGCCCATTCGTCGCCCCTACAAAGAAACCCAAAGCCGCCGCCCCCACCCCCACCTCCACCTCCACCTCTAGCACCCCCCTCTCCGGCACACGAGACGCCGCGCCCCCCGGCACCTCAAAAACCCGCGTAGACGACGCCTACTTCGCCCGTCTCGGCTCCGCCAACGCCTCCCGCAGCGCAGACCTCCCCCCCTCCCAAGGCGGCAAATACGCCGGCTTCGGCAACACGCCCGCCCCACAATCCTCCGACTCCAACGCATCACTCCCCTCCATAAACGACCTACAAGCCGACCCCGTGGCCGCCCTTACTAAAGGCTTCGGCTGGTTCACTACCACCGTCACCAAGACTGCCAAGACCGTCAATGACGGATACATCCAGCCCACGGCCCGCCAAATTGCTACGAGTGACCAATGGAAGACAGCCCAGTCAGCTGCTCAGCACGCTGCTACTCAGGTTGCGAGATCAGCTGCTGTTGGAGCCAAGACTGCTCAGGATGGCTTCTCGCGCTTTGTTGAGGGTGATTCAAGTACTGGCGGCGGTGCCCGTGGCGCCTACCGGAATGCTCCTATTGACGAGTCTAAAAAGGACTTTTGGGATTCGTTTGCTTCTATCGCTGACGAACGGGAAAAGCCGAGTTCTATCGGCACTTCAGCCATGGGTGGTGGCTCTGCCAAAAAGTCCGCCCCCGCTGCATCTAAGAAGGACGACGATTGGGACTGGTAACCCTGCGTAGTTGACGTTATTTTAACCACCCTTTCGTACCACCTAGATACCTGCTTAATTTGTAACTCTTTCCTTGCTTGCTCCATTATCATTGTCCTCTTTCCTTGTTTGATCTACATACATGTTAATACCCATATTGCATACGTCACATAGACACGCCACAACATCAAAATATCGCAATTATGGACTTCAGTATTGGAGAATCTAATGCATCATAAAGAAAGTCGTTAAAATTAAATCTAAAATGCTGCTGTCTGGAGGCACAAATCCGTCATGCGGCGGCTAGCGTCACT
The DNA here is from genome assembly GCA_025685495.1 of Huntiella abstrusa. Lineage (NCBI taxonomy): Eukaryota > Fungi > Ascomycota > Sordariomycetes > Microascales > Ceratocystidaceae > Huntiella > Huntiella abstrusa. The sequence goes on along the minus strand of JAJNMT010000219.1, from coordinate 361,592 downwards.
GACCCCGTCGAATATGTGCATGCAAACAACGTAAAAGACGCCGGATCCCTTAATGAATAACGAGCGACAAAAACCAAAAAAAACAAATGTCAAAAACGCACAAAAAGGGAAAAACAAGGACCCGGGCCTAGCGCCGACAAGGCAGGGCAGCGGCAACTTAACAGAATATGGTAGATAGCCAGCTCGATCGTCATCACAACAAACAAACTAACCGCTTCCAACGTGTGCTATCCAGCCGTGCTGTTCACTGGTATCGCACCGCTTAAGCGGCAGCGGCAGTGGCAGCCTCGACGGCAGGAGCAACAGCCTCGGTCTCGACCTCCTCAGTCTTCTTGGCGTCGTCACCAGTGCGCTCAACCTTGTCAGGCGAGTCAATGGCGACCTTGACCTCAATGTTGCGGCCCTCAACGTCAAAGTTGTTCATCTTAGCGATGGCAGCAAGCTGCTGCTCCTCGTTCTCAAGAGTAACAAAGCCGAAGCCACGACCCTTGCGAGCCTCGCCGCGAGCCTGAAGCTTCTTGATCATGTAGGTGGGAATGGGACGCAGAGCAACCTTGGCGGAGACGGGGTTGAACTCAGCGAAGAGGTCCTTAAGCGCCTCCTCAGTCAGGTTGTAAGGCAGGTTGGTGACCATGACCTTAACCTTGGACTGAACACCATCAGTGGGGGGACCCTTGTGGGCAGTCTTGCGCTTGGGCGAGTTGTTCTTGCCGGTCTTGGCCTATAGGGTATACAGTTAGAATACAATACAAAGGGAAGGAACCATCAGGTTATAAACAGATGAAATCTTACCTTGGCAGGAGCAGCCTCAGTACCCTCAGTGGCCTCAGCACCCTCGGTAGCCTCAGCGCCCTCGGTGGCGGTGGTGGCAGCAGCAGGAGTGCTCTTCTTTCCGGCAGCGCGGCGGCGGGCACGGCCGTTAGCGCGAGTACCGTCGGCGTTTTCGCCAGCCTCAACGGGGGGACGGGCAATCTGGACAGAGACCTTACGCTCCAGAACGACCTTGCGGTCCAGCTCAGAGATGGCGCGCTGCGCCTCCTCGGGAGTGGCCACGTCGACAAAGGCGTAACCAACCGACTTCTTAGTGTGGGGGTTCTTGGGGATGGAGACCGACTGGCTAAAAGTGATGAAACTTGTTAGAAAAAAGTACTTTGTTGGTAATGTTTACAAATCCAATTGCTTTCAAAGATACCATTCGACGGATAATGTGAAAATGCCGCCACTTCCTTTTGTGAGTGGTTTCATCTCATGATAACCAAAACATTGGATCAATGACCAAAAAAAGGCGGATTTGTCAATACAACCCCGCCACCCCACGGTACAGGGACCATGTAAGCAGGAAGCTATAAGCAGAGCTTATCAAACGCGTGAAAGATAGCAATTGAGCGAGCCCATTGAACGGCGCATTCACACCTGTGAAAACATTGCTTTGTCCGCCGTCTAAAGTACAGCTGCGATGCGGGGAAACATAATAAAGACAAACTTACACATCAAAGCCAGTGAAAAACTCGGTCAGCACCTCCTCAGTGGCGGCGTAGGCAACGTTGCCCAGGTACAGACGGCGACCCTCGGTAACGCTGGTCTGGTCAACAGTGGTAGCGGGGGCAGCAGCGCCAGTAGAATCGGCCGGGGTAGTGGCAGGAGTGGTAGCGGGAGTCGCAACCGTCTCCTCCACAGTGACGGCAGATTCAACGGCAGTAACACCGTTGGTGGCAGCGTCGGCAGCAGCAACAGCAGTCATATTGACAGAATTGAGGTGAACTTAGTTAAACGAGAATGGAGAAAAAAGGAGATATGAATCAAGCTACAATGCAATGGATTGAAGCTGTTGTGGTAACGAGATCCTGCTCGGGAATATCTTGGTCTAGAGCGAGGTGGTGATGGTCGAACCTGAATGGAACAATTAACGTTGAATTGGCTGTGGAAGTGGCAATAGGGTAGCTGAAGGCCCTGATGAGTTGTAGATGACGGGATGTCCGCGAATCGCGATGGCACAAGGTGCTTATTGGTGAATCTTGACTTGTGGTGAGAACGTAAAGAAGAAAGGAAGAAGAAGAAGAAGAGAGAATGTAGAACTGGAAATGCGGGATACAAGTAGTCGGCGCTCGTAGCGGGGGATGCCTGTCTCAGAGGCGGCTTGCGAAGAGCTTAGGGCCTGCTCGCTCGTCCTCTGGAAGCTTAGACACCACCTAGCCACGCTATACGTACCCCAAGGTGCAGCACAATCCGCCCTGGCATAGCGCAGTGCATGCCACTGTAGCGGGCTTTGGGGGCGTTGGTGGAGGGGGCCAGGCGTTAGTGGTGTTTAGACGCATGGTGCATAAACACAGGAGCTCCCAAAGAAGGAACAACAACAATCAGCAACATGAACCCTGCCACGTTTGTTACGGCAGGGGCGTGTGCTCAGTGGTACGGATGCACGACAGTGCTTGTCGTTTTCTTTTTGTTTTTCAGTTATCAACGACAGTCGTTAAGATGATGCAACTGAGGCGGCTTCTGTTTTTGATTTCTTGACAGGTGATGATTCACATGGGAGTTTGGTTCGGTGGCGTTCTAAGCACGTCTATGCCTGCGCTTTGCATGACCACATGGAAGCTTTCCAAACTCGGTTGTTGATATAGCGTGACCGACTAACCCGAAGGATCAGGGCCTTTGACGTCCGGAGCTTTGATTTCGGTCATGACAAAGGTACAGACAGAGACCCTGGCCCCGAAGAGCGGTATTAGTCGACGTCTACATATATATCGGCATCGAATTACAAATAGCGATAGTACACACATACATACACAAACTTATCATACACACCTGCGTCATCTCACGACACACATCACACACACATACCGCCGTGTGACCGCTTGTCCAATGTGTGCAAAATGTCTCAAACAACAATCTCCAACGTCACAGAGGTGATCTGGAGGCGGGACTGATTATTAGATAGCTTTGCTTGCTCACTCGTTGTGAGAGACAAACCACACGCAACATTGGTAGGCGAAATATTGCCACATGTTGATTGCCCATAATGTGGCCTCATCTAATGTCCTGTTTGAAGCTGACTTATCTGTTATCTAGACAGTGTCAACCACCAAGATACGCCAACATGACCAGAAGTTTGTGGCATCATGCACAACATACGTCGGGTTAGAAACACAGGCCCAGATTGTCGTCTACCAGTAGAGATGTGCACCCGTGATCCGAAAAGAGTGTCTAGACCTAGAATGAGTACTCCCTTGAATTGTGGGTTTGATCTGTCAAAATCGGAGTTCGTCTCCTTCAATGAAGCCATCTTGAAGTTCCCATGTCCTCTATCCGGCACATCCTGGTGTTCTATATTCAAGGGGTACAAGGAGACTGTGCTTGGCGCCCTGTATCCTCCCGCTGCTACCCCCCACGGTACCTGAAAAACAGTACCAAAGGAGCCAGACAGGGCGACAGGACCCTTGTGCGTACATACAGATTCCCCCCTCAATCATGGCTGTCGACATCAGGAGTTCGTCCCCTCCTTCTACCAGTTCGATTCCCCTGAAGATTGGCACCGGAACCTTGTCGCTCCTCGGCGGCCCTGCGGGGAACAATGGAGATGTGTGCGGAGACAGACACATCCGGCTAGATAGAGTTGAGTCAGGTTGCCGCAGCACTATACACGATACAGATAGGCACTACGGAGTTGCACAGACATCATGGCCGTAATATTGTCGACGTGTACTGAACAACGGTGGCGGGGTGCAGTTGGTTGGTGCGCTCCTCAGTTTGGCATCTTATACGTGATAGCGGGGATGGCCGCAGTCTTCGCGTGCATTCGTGAGGCGGTCGGCGTTCCTGACGGATGGGTCTTGAGGGGCCGGTGCAGCGTTACAATTGTCAAAGGCCAAGCTTGGACTCTATAAACCCGACACACCAGAATTAGCGACGACGACAAAAGGGGCGCTCATCGCTGGTAGTCTCTCCACTCTACAGACCAATGCGTCTCCGCTTTGATGGCCCCAGCCAGCGCCTCGCATTCGGCCGTGGGGTCATTGGTGTTGCCACTCGGCTGGCCTGGCAGTAACATCAGACGGCGGGCGAGGGGGATAGGCCGGCCCAGAAAAGTGAACGGCGGTCTGTCATTAGGGGATCCCACGGGTGGTTTGACGGGCACCGTGGCATTGTGCTGTATTGGGATTCCGTTGTTCGACGCTGAAATGTAACGGGCAATCATAAACGTGGGTTCGCGCTTGGTTGTTGGCAGGCTAGATTATCGAATATTCGAGAATTTGTCGCTTGCTATACCCTTGCTTGGCAGGGAACGATGTGCGATCTAGGGACGAAACCCGATGTAGTGGCAGATGTTCCGAGACCGTGGACCAGGTGGTTCAGGTAGGTAAAGAGTAACTTTGCTTGGTGATATCAATGGAATCCCGAGGGCGGGATATACGAGTATGAGACACTTTCTGTCACGATCGTAAAATGGATCTAATCGTTTGTGATACTACATATCTGCGACGGCACTACCCGGACCTTTATCGGTTAAACACGAAGAGCTTAGTCATCTCATACAGACCTCACTTTCGAGCTTATCAATCTGTAACATCCTGGTCCAGAATCTTGAGGTGACACACTATGTAGGACTGCCGTTTAGAGTGAAAAGCCTACATGAATCCTGTTTAATACAAGGGATCCATTCTAGTGAATCGTCCCCCCGCATCCGCGTTCGGATTTGGAGTATTGCTTCCTAGACCGGCAAAAGCTTCTGCGCACCTTATTTTTGCTTTCTTCCATATCCGGTATATAAAATGACGTCCACATTGCCCGGGGCAGCAGTGAATTCCTGGCTTGATGCCATGGCAAGGAATGGATACTCGGCGGACCAACTCATCGAACTGCAGAATCGGACTGTACTCGTGGCGTATGGAACGGAGACGGGAAATAGTCTTGATATTGCGGAGCAGTTGGGAAGAATGGCGCAGAGGTTGCATTTTAAAGTGGATTTGAGTGAGATGAACCAAGTTCAATTGGTGGGTTGGAACCTAATATGAGGTTTATGGGTTAATACGTATGCTGACGAAGTTGTAGAGTTCATTGTTGAGATACTCGATTGTAGTATTTGTTGTTTCGACTACTGGGTTAGGTGAATTACCTAAGAATGCTCAAGCTTTGTGGAAAAAACTGTTGCGAAAGAAGCTGGCTTCTGATGCACTTGACGGTGTAAACTATGCTATTCTCGGGTTAGGAGATAGCTCGTATCAGCAGTACGTTTGTGTGGATAGGCTTGCTGTACTTCATGTCTAACACTGCATAGGTTTAACTGGGCTTCTTTAAAGTTGGAAAAGAGATTGAACCAACTTGGCGCAAACGCCGTGATGACGAGGGGAGAATGCGATGTACAGCACCCCGATGGGTAGGTTTTATCGATATTGCAATCACTACATCAAATGCTAATCCTCCAAATAGAACCGACCAGATCTATATTCCATGGACAAGCACCTTCCGGCAATTCCTTATTGATGAGTTCCCATTATCCTTCGGTCTAGATCCAATCCCGGATTCGGATCCTCTGCCTCCGTACACACCGCTTGTGTTCACCTCTACCATATCAGAGCCCGAGGTTTTATCAGAAACGTTTGAAAAGGGCGATGTAACCCCACCTCAGGGCGATGTTTCTCACAAGTTTGGCATGATGAAGCTCAAAGGGCCAGCAGTAGCCGCCAGAAGTGACGTTCCTGTTGATATCCCGAATAAGTACCCGGCCGTTCTGACTACCAACACACGGATCACGCCCGAAGCTCATTTCCAGGATGTTAGACTGTTGAAGTTTACTGTGAAGGGTCAAGACCCAGGGAGCCAAGCACCTGAGTTTATGCCTGGCGACACATTGAACCTGTACGCCAAGAACTTCCCTATAGATGTGGATAACCTGATTCAATGGATGGGCTGGAAAGATGTTGCCAACAAAGTTATCAACTGGAAAGCTATGCGCAATGTCTCCACAGACCTTGTGAAATCTTCCAACTTTACACTTCGCGACCTTCTTCTTCATAGCCTCGACTTTTTCGCCGTACCATCCCGAGTCTTCTTTGAAAAGCTCTCGCATTTCGCTACCAATACAGAACAGAAAGAACGCCTTCTAGACTTTAGTAAGCCAGAGTTCTCGAATGAGTACTACGACTATGCTACAAGACCAAGAAGGTCCATCTTGGAGGTTCTTCAAGAGTTCGAAACAGTGCGGATTCCGGTGGAATCGGTACTTGATATTTTCCCGATTATCCGGGCTAGACAATACAGTATTGCTAATTGGCCAAGGAGAGATCCATTGACTGGTTTTGCAGAGGTTGAATTAGCTGTGGCGTTGGTCAAGTACCGTACTATTCTCCGACGGGTCAGACGTGGTTTGGTATCGAGATATTTAGACGGCCTTCCAGAAGGCACACCTCTATACGTGACCTGGACGCCATCATGTGCCAAGGTACATGGCACACTTAATGCACCTCGTCCGTTGGTGGCAGTGGCGACCGGAACCGGGATTGCTCCAATTCGCAGTCTCATTCAAGAGCGGACAATTCTTGGTTCAACAGCTGCAACCACTTTATACTTTGGCTGCCGTAGCGAAGACAACGATTTTCACTTTTCTACTGAGTGGCGCAGTATGGAGAGTGCTGGTAACCTTACATTGCGCAAGGCATTTTCTCGCGGAGAAGGTCCTAAGAATTACGTGCAAGACCTGCTGACGGCGGATTCGGCAATCTTGGCAGAATGGGTACGCAAAGAAGCCATTTTCTTTGTCTGTGGTGGGTCACGAAAAATGGCGGATGCGGTTAAAGATATCGTTAAAAAGGCCATGTCACAGCATGGAATCTGCCAGGCTGGCGAGGAAGATATTGCTTTTCGTCAGGTCAAATGGGTGGAAGAAATTTGGTAGGCGAGCCGTACTATGATATGATGTCATCATTCACATAGAAGAACGGGTTCCAATGTGGCTCCACAAGCCGGCCAATGCTCACGCGGAAAGCCGATGTGCCTACAAATACCACCCATTTACACAACAACCTGAATCAATCGTCATAAATACCAAGGCCTCACTTCAGCCTCCACTTGTTCAGCCCGTCAATTGACACAAAAATGTCTCACAAATTTCTCAATACTGCTCTGATTCCAAGATTCATCGCCCAGTCACGTGCTATTTATTCACCGCAATTATTCCCGCTCCTCCCCCATGTTCCAACATCAGATCAGACCCACAATTCTCCGACACAGCTAAGGCTAAAACCCCACGGCAAAGGAAAGCCAAACAGACAATCAAATTGGGCCATTAGCGATTGGGCAAAAACAGAACTTGGTACGTTGGAGACTTACTTTTGCCACTGCTTGGTTAGTTAACCTTGAAGTAGCGTAGACCAACTTTTTGTTCCTTTATCACTTGATAATCTTAAGCTTTTTTCTTCCGCCCGGCTTCACCTCATATGCTCATTTTTTTTCATTGTTCTTGCAGTTTCTTGATTTGGCCCAACTTTTTTTTACTTGCATATAGGCACAGATATTGTTTGACCTACTCTTTCCTACTGGTTCCGCGTTTCAACCCCCGTCCGTCACTTTTCGCTCCTCAACTGGGAAGACGTCTTTAATCGCAACTGCGATTCTTTGAACATTAAGGCTGAGTTGGGAACCCACAAAGCTCTTTACAACTTCACGATAAATCTCGACAGTTTCAAGATCTCGTCGATTATATCGGGTATCTGCATACAAACGAACTACACCCAATCGTCACTGTCTACGATTCTTCCTCGAATTACCGATTCCAGCCGAACTCCCTTGTCGCTTCCTACATATACGCTTTCTCACAGCCACAAGTACGCCTATTAAATACAGTCTGTCGACGGCACTGTCACCGCTTGTATTTTTCTTTTCTTTACACCAACGAGAGATGTCCGTAGCATAATGGCTGATATCTTACGATCGTCCATGACGGCTTCCCCGGCCATCTCTCTGGGTGATTCCACCCGCTCTCGAAACCTCCACCTCCTCATCGCCAGCACCGGCAGCCACGATACATCATGGGCTGAGGCCGTCGCTATCCGTCTATCTAAGAATCGCAACATCGATATTAAACTTGTTGTAGACGAACCTACGCCTCGTCTCATCCAAACTTTCATGACTTGGCAAAACCGGAGTCTGTCTATTCCTACTACACATTTACTTGACCGACTTCATGGCGGTACCAACGGTAACTCCCTTTTCGAATCGGGCACCACCGGCCAAGAAGTCTACACTACCAACATCGACCTCGAAACCCACAGAAAAGAAGCATGTGCCCTAGGCGACTGGGCCGACCTGCTGGTTCTCGTCCCGCTAGATGCCGATTCCATCTCTAAAATGCTTGCCGGAATCTCAGACACCATGATCTTGCGCATTCTTAGAGGCTGGGATACCACAAAGAAGATCATCTTGGTCCCTGGCATGAGCCAGCAATGCGCAGACAACCACATTACCCGCAAACAAATGGATGAGATCAAAAATGACTGGCACTGGATTCGCACTGTACCTCCTATCGAATGGCACTACGACACTACCGCCCGCAAGCCTCGTCGCATCGTCACATGGAAGGCTTTAGACAATGTCATTGACTGTATTAGCACCCAAGCCGAGCTTTTCAGTCTAGGTCGTGATCTCGATGTCGCCGTTCCGTTCCGCCCGCCCCATGGAGATCAACCGAAGGCGCCTATTTTCCTACCGCCTGAGATTCTGACAATGATTATGGATGCTAGTGGGGACTGGGAAATGGCACAAGCGCTGAACATCTATTCGCATACCCAGAGACCTGATAGCTGGGTTAGAAATAAGCGGAAGTTAGAGGAAGACCCTGTCTACCAGTATAGCTGTGAACTGGAAGATGTTATCCTCCGCGAGTCCGAAAACGCTGTATGCCGGAAGCTATCCCAGGCACCCCCTGAGTTCACGGAGCTCTCGCAGCTTGCTTCCAAGCTCATTGTGCGCTTCTCCTATATCTCTGTTCTCCGATACATTGAGAATAACCTCCGGCACCTTTTCAAGACTTTCATCTCCCCTAGCTTCGTCACCATGGCTTCTGCATACTACGGCCGTGTCGACGTATTAGAATACTGGAGAAATAGCCCGTCCTTCGCCGGTAAACACACCGAGTTCTACGACCACACTACCATTGACGGCGCCTCAAAAAACGGCTTTGTAGACGTTCTCGACTGGTGGCATCGTGTCTCCGGTATGCCCTTCCTCTACACCGAAGTCGCCCTCGAACAAGCCTCCGCCCGTGGAGACCTCCGAGTCCTATCATGGTGGAAAGACGCCGCCATCCGTGATGAATCCATCGCCCTCCGTCCCGGCAAGAGTCTCATCCAAGCAACTAGGAATAACCGTCGGGAAGTCATCCGTTGGTGGGTCCAATCCGGTATCGCCTTTGGCCATAGTGACGCCGTGCTTCGTGAGGCGTCTCGTACGGGTAACGTTGAGATTCTGGAATTGTGGCGCCAGTTACAGGGGGATGACCAACTTAGCTATGATATTGAGATTCTCAAGGAGCCGACTTCGTTGAAACATATCAACGTCTTGGAGTGGTGGCTCAAGTATGCGCGCGGTGAACTTCCGGGAATGGATGGCCGTACACATCCGGTTACGTATAGGGCTTGTCAAGTTGAAGAAGCCTTAGAAGATTCATATGGCGATCAAAGTGCCGTGAGGGATTGGTGGAGCCGCCATGGGTTGAACCTAGAGGCTTCAAACCATGAGTGGATGACAAAGAAGTGTCTTGGTGCAAGCGACGATTCCGATTGATGATGATGTTGATGATTTTGCTTTTTGCTAGTTGTTTTGGGGTTAACTTTTTGTTTTCTTTTTTCACCTGCCTTTTTCTGCATGATTGATATCTCGGTTGTTAGTATGGCGTTCTGGATCTTCCCTTGAATTAAATATATATTTTCGTTGTTTTCACCGTTGTTTTTTGGTATTACTATCATACCAGCCGAAGCCTACTTCATCGTTGTTTATGATTTGCTTTGTGAAATATGTATCTTGTGAGTCCGATTGGCTTTTGTACTATATACTACGAGCTATCTTGGGTCTCGGTGCTTAAATATCATGTGCTGTAGACATGGCAAAGGTGAGCTAAGACCGATTTTGGGAGTGTCGATGCTAGAAAATGTTAGTGGGTGTTGCTGCTTTATACGCTGAAGTCCCAAACATGACTGTCTTCAGTGATTTGAACAATGTGTAGACGTACAAAAATTAAAGCCGGGTTGTCTGAGCAGGTCCTTCAGTGGGGAAACTGCTGTGCGTAAACAAAACCCGGAGGTTCAATCGAAGGCAAACATGTTCTGAGAATACATGATTTGCCAACGGTCAACATGAGTCTAGCCGCAACTGTCTTGGTAGGCGTGAGAGATGAATTGTGGTCAGCAGAAGAAGGTCTGCCAGGCTTACGATACCACCAAGTAGTGTATGAGCTGTCAAGGGTTGTGCAATGATAATCTTGATGAATGGTGCAGATTGTTGCAGAGAGTGTCACCGGTCGAAGGGTGACTGTCTCTGTTTTGTCCAAGAAAGTACATCACCGGTCGAACAATGGCTGCTTTTGGTTTGTCAAAAAAAGATACACGCAATCACGTCCGTTTTGGTTTTGGCATTGGGCGCGCAACCTCCGATCGGGGTGCCAAGCTTGAAGCTCGCTTCATTGGGCGGCGTGATTGGGCCCGTGTCGTTGGCATAGAAAACTATACAACTTTCTAGGAAGTCCATGAATGGAAAACTGTCATCATTGTGGTGGCTGGCAACCCTCTGATTATAGGTGATTTTGACTGCGGCTATAAAAGTTCAAGTTCAAGAATTAGGACGTACACTATACGAACGAGCCGTAGGGCGAAGTCAACTTACTGTGTGAAAACTCACTGAGTGATATCACCGCAGACTCGCTCTTATGGCCGTCGGGGGTCGCATGCCGTAGGTATTGTCATTTTCATTCTGGAGGAACAACCACTTTTTGCTACGGCTGAGACTCTAGGGATTTGTTTCTCTACTCTCTTCGTTCATACTGAACTATTGTATCCAAGTGCCAGGATAATTCGGTACTTCAATGTTATACTTTCAACTTGCCACTTGTCTTTGAGCTTTCGAGATGCAAGATAGTTCGGCCAGATCGAAGGCAAAAATGCTCTGAGAATACACAATATGCCTGTGATCAACACCAACTTAGATATGGCTGCCTCGATAGATATGAGAGATAGATGGGGGCCTAGTGAACAGCGGACATATCATACACTGATCAGATCGAAGGCAGACGTGCTCTGAGAATACACAATATGCTGATGGCCGACGTCACCCCAGGTATTGATTGCCTTTGTGGGTACGAGAGATGGCCAGTAAGCTCGCCAACTGGGAATTTCAATGGTTGGTCATTGACAGATTGAGGGTGAATGTACTCGGAGGATACACTAAAAGCCAAGAACCCAAAACTATGCTGCCTCTTTGTTTGTTTTTCTAAACAGAAATGGGAGTGTCAGTACAATAGTTGTTACTCTACAGTATCCAGTCGCCCAAGGAAAGGGTGAGTAACACCATTGGTAACCATATCACCAAATATAGTACTTACCATGAAATGCGGGGACACATGTGCGCAATGTAGAGAAAGTTCATCCAGCTTAGGAAAGAGGGGAAACACTTTGAAGTGGGCTTTCTCTAGCTGGAAATGACCTTCTATTCCTGTTCCCAATTAACCAACTACCTACTCACGCTTATGGCATTGCTCTCTAATATAAGTGATTCAATGAATGCCACAAGGCGGGCTGTTGGCTAAGTCGTTTGTTCAATTTGTTTTGGGTGCTAAAGAGGAGAAAAGGGAGGGGGGGAGGGGGGGGGGGGTTGGAGATTCACGGTGGATGCGAAGAGACTTCTTATACTCGCATTGGACCAATTTGTGGAGTACTGCAACTTCCTAAACTTTATGGGAAAGTATAACAGATCACGGCCTTCTGCTCCATGTTTTTGTTCGTGGGGCTTCTTTGAACTTTAGCTGATGGGACCTTGGTGATGATCAGGAAGGTACGGCCGTAACCAGTAATTGAAGACGATTTTGAATCATAATGGCTTATAGCCGTGTTATGGGTTGTCTCTCAATGGACGTTCATAAATGATTTAAGTGATCTCTAGACTTCTCACGCTTTGGATTGTAATATTGGGGTACCATGTTAGGTATTAGTGCGTTAGTTTACGACTGAGTACATACCACATGATTTTTGATTACTTCCGGATTGGGATTAACACTGCGGTCATCCTTAGGGTCAACTGGGTTATCATTTTAGTTTGACAGCTGGCCCTGGCCCGATGTTTACCCAGGAAGCTCTGGGATGTCAGCTACTGGCAAATGTGGACAATCCAACAAACGTCAGTGTTGCTGCATCGCTCAATAAAAGCGAGCAACTCAAAAATTAGCATTCATCTTTTTTTCTTTTCTCATTTACTAGAGTTTTCACTTCAACCTTTGCAGTTTCTCCTGGGCAGTCTTCCATACATTTACTCTTTCTTTCTTTGGGTTGTTGTGTTTCGCAATCAATTGAACTTGTTTTGGCTTTGAGCCGTGATTTGTTTTATTCAATACTCGACCCCGCTGATACTCCACGCACCTCAAATCACCCGATTTCTCGACGAACTTCAATTAGGTTATTCCAATCGCTAGCTGTCATGAATGGACCGAATCCCAACGGTCCCAATGGACCCAATGGACCCAATGGCCCTAATGGTGCCAATGGTAATGCCCATGGCAACCACGGGCCGGGATCCATCGTCCCCGCGGGTTACCAAGCGGAGCTTAATTACATCTGGCGCCTAGTCGAAGAACTGTCCAGACAACTAGCCGAGAATCGAAAGAAGACAGAGGCGGTTGTGGATAACATTGGAAAGCTGCGACAGCAGGCGCGGGAACAAGGGCTATCGAGCGACGAACTTTTGGCTGCTGCTGCAGATGGGCTCAATGGTTTGTCTTACTTGTTGTGATTTCTATATTTATCTGGATAGGTTTTGCTAACGTTTTTATCTGCATTTTTAGCGCAAAACTCTAACTACGAGGCACAAATTTCTGTCCTTGAAGTAGCTCTCGACAAGGCTCAGCATAGTCGCGATGCTAATATGAATCTGCTGCAAGAATACCGGAACGTTATGATTGGTTTGATTCGACAATTCCACGTCTACAAAACCCAACATGTTGCGGATGTTTGCCAGTGGCACAACTCTTACCGCGCGCAGCTCGCCGAAGCGCGTGAAGAGAATTGCCGCCTCCGTGAACAGATTTGGGATATGCAGGCCCATGCTGGTAAGGCTCACGATAACCTCCGGCAGCTGCGCAAGACTTTAACGGACGACGAGGCCTGGCACAAGCGTCGCGTAGAAGACGTTGCACGCCGCCAAGAGTTGCGGTTCTGGAAGCGCATGGCCATGCCTCACATTCCCGACGATGACCCGTATTGGAGTGATGACGACGACCTGATTGACGGTCAACATAAGCTCCGCGAGTTAGCGGCGCAACTGGAGCAAGCTAAAAAGGACCAGGAGGGTCATTCTTTTGACGACGGGGTTATGATGGAGCGAGAGGGATCTGGATCTATGGCACCTGAGCCCCTTAAGCCTAGCCCAGTTGTCATGGAGAGAGAGCGTAGCAACGCAGGGACGCCCAATGGGCGTCCAGCCAGTTCTGGAAGTACTGGTTCGGTGGGCATGTAGAACAGCCCATCCACCTTCGAGCCTCGTGGGGATAATGGCCGTGAAATCGCGAGAGCAGTGCTTTCGGAGATGTATGACGAGATTCAGCGTCCGTCTCAAAAAGAGGTACATTGGTCGACTCATGGAGCTTTAGTGACAACTGGTGACTCGCACCAAGACAACGTGAGTGACAATGTTCCGATGTCGTTATGGAGGAAAGCTAACAAGAATCTCTCAAAACAGCCCCCCCTTTCCTGTTCTACATTGAGTACCCGCACCCTAGCTCTGTTCTCTCGCGGTCGCGAACGCATGGCGAACAAACACGCCGAAATTGTAGAGATCCGGCGGAAAGCTATGCAACGTGCCCTTGCGTATGAGTCTAGGGAATTGATTCCCAAAATGCAACGGTTGCATGATACGGATATTTCGCAACTCGAGATTGACGAGTATCATGGGTGGACTGGCGCAACATGGCCACCTCGAGCGTGGTTAGAAACTTCGGTGGCGAAACGAGATAAGATGAAAGAGACATCATCAAGCTCACATAGTCTGATGCGTGACGGGAGTCGTGGCTATCGTGGTGGCAAACTTGAGGATGACGAGATTTTGGTGAACAAGCTGGCTTACACAAACCGCATACGGCCGCTCCCTCAACCTGGAAAGATTCTTGAATGGGCCGAGTCTAGTGAAGTTCTTCCAAAGGAGAAGCTTACAGCACTTGGGTGGGCGAGACCAGACGAATTACAAGAGGCTCGAGCTGCATTTGACAAAGTGCTGGAAGAGGAGCGCGATTCTGCATTGGCAGCGCAGCAGAAAAAGGGGAACCGGTCTGCGGTAGTAAGTCGTTCGTTTGTGTCACTGCCTTCTCCTTACACTTCTAAGGGCTCTGCCCGTCAATATGATGGGACGTCTGGTTGGGTGAAACGGAAACAAACCAAAGAGGGCAAGAAACGAGAGGGTAGCCGGGGAAGTCTGGAAACGCTAGAAGTCTCTACTCGGTGGTTGGATCTACGGAATCGAATTTCCACAGGACATCAGACACAGCGCGAGGAAAGGATGTCGGGGTTTCCTTTGTCTTTTGGAGTTGATACGGACGGAACGAATGATGCCCCCGAAGATTCCTACGCTAATGAGAACTTTTTTTCGGACGCCGAGGTTGTAGGTGTTGATTTGGCCCAAGACAAAGATGCCGACCTGGGATCAGAGAGAGAAGGCCAAGCATTCTATGAAGACTGGCAACTCCGCGATGGGGGCGATGTTCCTGGCGATACACTACCGCTTTTAATACCTCTTCCAGAACAGACTAATGCTGAGTTGGACGAACTTCACGGACTCCACCGCAACGATTACTTAGAGTTTGAGTCGGAGTATTTCATGGATTACTCTGATGTTGAGAGCCCGAATGTCGAAGTTTACCAATACGACTCTCTTGAAAACCAAGTCTATGAATATTCCTCAGCATCGGAAGAAGAGGAGTGGGAAGATTATGCTGACTATTCGTCAGCTTATCACGGTAGTTTGGAGTCTTGGGGAGGCTATTCCAGCAGTAGCATGTCGTTCTCCGGATCCCCCGAGAGGTCGCAGGAATACACGACAAACGGTGCAGTTGGAGGACAGGTTCAATCGTATCTCCCAGCGGATGATGTTAGGGTAATTCCGGGTTCGGGTGGATATGGTGGAGAATCGGCTGGTGTTGATAGGGAAGAGGATAAGGAAAATAGTTCTAACAAGAAGGGTAAGAAGGGGAAGAAGGCTAACAAAAGATCGCGGATGAATATGCAGTGGTAGTGGGGTAATAGCTATCAAAGTTAATGCACGAGCTTCTGTTTATATTCATATACAAAGTATTCTATCACTTTATGCAGTCTACTGTCCTTCCTGCTCCCGTCTTGAGTTTCCAGGCTTGGAGGATCCTTCGCCATGTCCGACCTTTCTCTGTGCTTCCTTCATGCCCTCAGTATCACCTCTCAACCTAGCAAAATAGTCCTTGACGTCATCAGCCGAAATAGCCTTGCCACTTTCAGCAAACTCCTTGAAAAAGGGTGCCAACTTCTCTTTCATCATGTTATAAGCCATGACACCCTCAATAGCCTTGACACGGTCCATAGTCGCCAATGCAGACTCACCACGTGAATAAAGACTAGCCTTATCAGCGGTACTCGGAGCCACGGAGGAAGCCGAGAGACTTGGTTCATAGAGGGTTTCGGCGGTGAGAAGATAGGGATATTTAGCGAGGGTTTCGGTACAAGTGGGGCATGAACAAAGAGAATCTCGGAAGTCGGAAGTTAAGAAGAGAGAAAATGGGGCTGGTGGGACGGATGAAAGAGGAGGTAGGCGGCATGGAATCGGGGTGGTATCGGGGATTGACGGGTCCGCGGGAGTTGAGAGGACAGCTTCTGTTGTGGATTCCGTGGGTTCGGCTTTTGTCCGCTTAGGTGAGCCGGGTGGTGAAGCAATCGGGGATGTGGCTTTGCGCTTTTTAGAATCTGTTGCTGGGGCCTCTGTAGTTTGACTTGTCGTGGGTTTAGGTACGTCTTTGGTGGCCGGATCCGATGGCTCGGTGAAGACCGGCGGTAAGAGCCCGGGTTGTCCGACGTACCGTTTGACCCATGGATTTGCCTGGACACATTTATAGCAAATAAAGTGTTCAAAGGAGTCTTCGTCGGGGAAGCCTGGTGGGAGAGGAGGTTCTTCGTCATCATCTTCTTCCTCTTCTTCGGCGTCTTCACCTTCGACTGTAGGCTTATCAGATTCATCTTTAGAAACCCGTTCCTTCTCCTTCTTAGCAAACTCCTCATCAACCCAATCGGGCCCTAACCCAATCAAACAGCTCGGATGATACCAATCTTCACCGCAACCACCGGTCAACCCAATACACTGAAACATTGTCCCTTTTTCCTTCTCCGGTACATACTCCCTCCGGCATTTACAAAAGAGATTCCAAAAGTTGTCACCATATGAGTTTTCTGCTGCTGCAAGATCACCCGTTGCGCCTTTCTCGCCTGTCGCCTCGTTCGGACGGAGGGTACATGGGGATTTAAACCGGGTGGTTCCACAGTCACAGACAAAGTTCCGCTTGGAGAAGATTTCAACTAGAGTGTGTGTTCCGTGACATTGGACAGAGCATGAATAACAGATTCCGGCAGGTGTAGTTCCGACGGGGTTACATGTTAAGCAGGAGAAAAGGGATTGGCGGAGAGGACCAAGAGAATAGGTACAAGTTGAGATGGACTACACAGTGTTAGAGTTGGAATACAAACGGATTGATGCAACATACGTAAGGAAGAGCCTCGCGTGCTTCAGCTTCTAAAGCAAGTTGACTTTGGATGAATCTGGTTATGTTGTTAGTGCCGGATAATTAATAAGACGATAACGGGATATGACTTACTCGGCAGCAGTTTGTGAAGTTTCAGAGTGCTTGGCAGAAGAAGCATCCTCCTCGACAGTAGGTAAATTCTCAGATCCAGACATGTTCATCAATATCTATCAATATATTTCAATACACAACATCAACATACATAGGTGCTTCCCCTCCATTTACTATCTCCAATCATTGCCTCAACGCGCTATTGCTTTACAGTGTGACAGTGTGGGTAGACACTGCTTACCATAAAAGGAAACTACTAAACAAACCACTTTACGCGGCAGTGACGCGTCGTAGCCTTGTGAATTGCTGGGTGACTGACGCACAGACGCGATTGGTAGCACAGGGAGCGAGGAATGTTATGTTGTTTGGACAAATTTCGCCTTTTACGTTGATATGGAGACTTGAGACTAAACAACGGAAGGTACAAGAGATTTTGAGTCTTGAATCTGTAATTGTTTGATTTTATACAAGATTTTCAAGATTTCTTTAGTTTGGAACTGGTTAGAGTTGGTTTCAGTACAAAATGAGGTTTGTTTTTGGAACCCCCGTGTTTATAGTGACCCCTCGCTCGGCCACAAACACCCCGCCATACCCCGCACCAATTAACACGGGAAAACAGTTCTCCTCCAGGTCCCCCCGAAAGCCCGTCTATCGGCCCAATCACAACCCGGAAGCGCCTCCGTGCGCGTTCTTCTCCTGAGGCCTCTGTTGGAAGTAGTCCGCCAGGCCCATCTTCTCCCGACCTCCACAGTGATATGCTCCGCCATGGAGCTGACGACGAAGATTTGATGGAGCACGATGAGATTCTCGATGTTGACCAGGATATTGACGAGTTGGATGAGGAGGCAGAGGGTGAAGTCGATCTGTTTGGCGAGAACTTCTTGGATGATTATGCGGGCAACAACACCGAGGATGCGTATGAGGGCATTGCCATTGATGATGCCGACTATGATGCTATGGATATGGGTCTGCGGAGAGAGATTGACTCGAGGCTTGATAAGCGTGATCGTCAAGTAGCTAGTCAGCGGAATTTACCGCTGGGCCTCCTTGACGATGGTGACGACCTATTGGAGGATCTTACCATGGGACAGAAGAGGCGGAGAAACCACTACGATGAAGACCCCAATGAAATGGAGTACGACGCCATGGAGGAGGAGCTGAGTTCTCAGGCTTTAGCTGAGATGAAGACCAACGAGCTCGCCGACTGGGTGGCTACTCCTGCTGCGCAAAGAACTATCCAAAGAGAGTTCAAGAACTTCTTAACTACGGCTTTGACACCTGATGGAAAGTCGATTTTCGGTAAACTGATTCACCAGTTGGCTACGGCTAACTCGGAGAGTTTGCCTGTTTCATACAATGATCTGGCAGAGCATAATGCTTCCTTGGCCTACATGCTTTCAAACGCGCCAGGCCCGGTAATCAAGTTGTTTGATGAGGTGGCCATGGAGATGTTTACTGAATCTTTCGTTCACTATGCTGAGATTCAGCCTGAAGTGCACGTACGCTTCCGGGATTTACCAATTTCTTATACCCTGAGACAGTTGAGACAGAGTCACTTGAACTGTTTGGTTCAGGTTTCGGGTGTTGTTACTAGACGGACGGGTGTTTTCCCTCAGTTGAAGTATGTCAAGTTTGATTGTACCAAGTGTGGTGTTACCCTCGGTCCCTTCCAACAAGAGAGTAACGTCGAGGTGAAGATCTCTTTCTGCATGAACTGCCAGAGTCGTGGGCCGTTCACCATTAATACCGATCAGACTATCTACCGGAATTACCAAAAGATTACTCTTCAGGAGTCTCCTGGTAAGGTTCCTGCTGGTCGTCTGCCCCGTCACAGAGAGGTCATTCTTCTGTGGGATCTTATCGACACATGTAAGCCCGGCGATGAAATCGAAGTCATTGGTATCTACCGTAACAGCTACGACGCACAACTTAACAACCGTAACGGATTCCCTGTCTTCGCCACAATTCTCGAAGCAAACAACGTCATTAAAGACCAAGATGATCTCGTTGGCTTCCGTATCTCCCAGGAAGACGAAACTGCTATTCGCCAACTCTCCAAGGACCCTCATATCATTGACAAGGTTATTGACTCGATTGCCCCCAGTATCTACGGCCACAGGGATATTAAGACGGCCGTTGCTTTGTCTTTGTTCGGTGGTGTAGAAAAGGTTACCAAGGGTTCGCACAGAATCAGAGGTGATATCAACGTGTTACTTCTTGGTGACCCCGGTACCGCCAAGTCACAGATGCTCAAATATGCCGAGAAGACGGCGCAACGAGCGGTGTTTGCTACTGGTCAGGGTGCCTCGGCTGTTGGTTTGACAGCCTCAGTGAGGAGAGATCCGGTTACGTCCGAGTGGACTCTGGAAGGTGGTGCCTTGGTTTTGGCCGATAAGGGAACTTGTCTTATTGATGAGTTCGACAAGATGAACGATCAGGATCGTACGTCTATTCACGAAGCCATGGAACAGCAAACCATTTCCATTTCCAAGGCTGGTATTGTTACCACTCTGCAAGCTCGCTGCGGTATTATTGCCGGTGCCAACCCTATTGGTGGAAGATACAACAGCACTATCCCTTTCTCCGCCAACGTCGAACTAACCGAGCCCATTCTGTCTCGTTTCGATATCCTTTGTGTCGTCCGTGATACGGTTGACCCGGAAGAAGACGCCCGTCTAGCCACTTTCATTGCCTCTTCTCACGAAGTATCTCACCCCTACTGGGCCTCTGCCCGTGACGCCCTCACCCACACAATCTCCATTGAGCGGGAAAAGACTGCTGCGGCCCGCGCCGCTTGGCACTCACTGAAGGATTCTGGCGCGGATCCCGGTCCAATGCCACCAGCACAGAGCGATGAGGAATTGAGAGCCATGCAGGAACTTGAGGGCTGGAGAATGAAGGGTGTTAAGAAGGACGGACCGATTCCGCAGGACTTGTTGAGAAAGTATATTACTTATGCTCGGAGTAAGACGAATCCTAAGCTGTATCAAGTTGAAGTTGATAAGGTTTCGAGATTGTTCGCGGATATGAGAAGGGAGAGTATGATTACGGGAGCGTACCCAATTACGGTAAGTCTATTACACTTTACTTTTTTCCCTAAACAGGTAACTAACATAACAACTACAGGTCCGTCACTTGGAAGCTATTCTGCGTATCACTGAGGCTTTCTGCCGTATGCGCTTGTCAGACTTCTGTTTGCAAGAGGATATTGACAGAGCAATCGAAGTCACTGTTGAATCATTCATTGGCAGTCAAAAGGCGTCGTGTAAGCGCGCCTTGTCGAGAACATTTGCCAAGTATCTTGCCAAACGTGACAAGAGACCTGCGGGGAGAAGAGGACAAGGACAATCTGCTGCGCCAGAGGCAGTTATGTAGATTTGATTTTTTTGGAATTAATGTATTTATTTTGTTGTCAGTCTGACTTGATTAAGTTATGTTATTATTAATGGTGCTAGATATAGCCGCCTGGAACCCAGGGCATTCCGCCGATTATGGGGGCACCGGTTATTGTCCAGTAGACTATCGGTACACCGGGATCACGTCTAGATGACTTCCTCGGGATATCCGGTGGCGTCAATGTCAACGAGGGATCCTCTGAATATCGTAATGGTTGTTCCGGACATTTCCCACCATCTCGATACATAACCGGCGTCGGAGGCTCCTCACAAATCCAGTATTCTTCCCCTGCATAAAGTCTCCTCATCCATTTTGTTTCCTTCTTATATTCCCAAATCGGGCCAACCTCGAATAATCCTTTTCCAATGGCACGTTTAGGTCGTACCGGGGCGGTTCGTAGGGAATGCTGTATGTGTCCGGTATCCGATAAGATGGAGTTAATCGAACCTAGGGCCTTCCGTGGTGTTCCGGGACCGGGCGGGTGAATCGCACTTATTGGTCTTTTCACACGGAGTGATTGTGTGCGACTTGGACATGGTCTACGCGACGTTGACCCGAGAATAGCGGTGGGTTGGCTGTGGGGTATTTGGAATGTGGAGATGGTTGCACCGGCAGATTTAGGCGCTACATGGCCGAAATGTGACGAGCTTGGGACGAGATTCAACCCTAGATCTATCCGCGCTCGATGTCTCTGGATCGTCCGGACTGTCACCGTGTCGTCACCTTCTTTCTCGGTCGCCGGCGGTATATACTCTTCAAGCCAATCCTGGAACTTCTCTATACGTTCTTGTAGAGAAACAGAACGTGCGGGAATGTCCTCGATTGAGGGGTTCAAAGGGAACGGTAGGCGGGGTTTCTTGGGGCTGGCGGGGGTTGTGGCCGTTGTTGCACGACGTATAAGTGAGTGGCTGGTTGTCAAACGGGAGGTGATTTTCCCCAGAGGTGATTCCGGCGGGATCGTAGAAAATGGTATCCGTGGAGACGTAGGCGTGCCCGGCGGTGTACAGGGATCTAATCGAGGCGATGGGGAAAGCGGCCAGGTTGGCGTGGCCCGACCATTTCCCGACTCCGATGATATCCCCTCGTGGATAGAGTCTAAAGAGGGCCCTGAGATGTGTGATGTGCGCGGCCCGCTGAGCGTGGTGGAGGAGCTGCCGGGGAGACATCTAGTGTCGGTGGACGGGCTGGGGCTGGGAGCAGATGGACTCTCGGGGGTGCTGGTGCGAAGGAACGAGCGTACATTCTTCTAGAACGCGTGAACGTCTTTAGGGGAGCGCGGGGGGACTAGGGGGGTGATGGTCGTGGTTCTTGGGGGCGTTGATGGTTGTGGTTCTGGTGTGTCCTGGCCAGTGGTGGCGGCCTGGCCAATGGCCTGGACAGTGGCCTCGGTAACTTGGTTTTCGGTGATCGTGGATTGCGGCTCTGATGCTGTAGGGTTGGGAGGCGAGGGTGGTTGGGTGGTTGGTACCGCTGGTACATGGTCTTGTGTCTTGACGTCGTCGTCTTCGTCCACAACCACATCGTCAGCCCGCAAGGCGGCTTCGCGATCCATTTCCCCGGGTGTTTTGGCGGCCCACATTCTTGTTCCCACGTTTGAAGAGAAACTCCCCTGGAAACCGGAAACCTGGCGACCACGGTCAATGATGCTCTCACCCTCTACCAAGCCGGGTTGTAATGTCCCTTCTGACTCCCGTCGTTGAACTTCAAGAGAGTTGGAAGTATCTCCTATCAAAAGGCTGATTTCGGCACATGCAGAAGCAAGGAAGGAAGACGGGCGGTCGGTGGGATTTGATGGTGACATTTTAGTCGTGATAGTAAAGGTTATAATAGTTTGCCTGGCAAGCAATTCAGATGAATCCAATATAAGTATGTTTTCAAAGACAAACAAACAAGAACAGAATGTTTCCACAAATATATAGATAGCTAAAGGGAGAAAAGAAATTCAATATCCACACTACTCAATCGAACCAATAAGACCCCGAAGAATATCCAACCTCGTGGAAACTACTACCACCGGCCACCGTGCCTTGGGGTACCTACCTATTGCTGCTACCTGCCTGTGTCTTTATTACGGTTCAGCCCGCTTTTACCCAGCGATACGATGATAGCATGGGACGGACGGACACGATCATGGTCACGACACGGGCGTTTTTTGTGGAATGGGAGACTTTGGTCTGATGTTTTTTGGTAGTTTGTGCCCTTTTTTTGCGTTTTGTTACCCCAGATTGGGCCATTGTGTTGTATCTCCTGAATATTCTACAATCATTGTGGAACCTATCACCCGCCACCGTCACCGTATTCAACCGTCGGTCAACCTCCGATTAAGATTATTAAGATGAAGATTTCCAGGGCTGCTTCGCTTGTTCAAACAGGGTTATATTGTTGGAACCCTACGGTTAACCGACCAGCCTAGAACCATGGATCTGCGAATGAACCACCGGATGTGTTTGTGTGATTGTCTGTCATTTGAATTAATAATGTAAGACAGACTGTAGGTTGCGGAAGATTGGAGATATCTGAAGATGTATGGAGTGACAAAGAGTCATACCTGCTATAAGATTTAGATAAGAAACATCAGGCTATAAAGTCTATAAATGCTCAATGTTCGTTGAGAATGGGCCTTCACTGGAATATACCACAGCTTAGAAACAGGTATTGACACCTGATGTAAGTCTAAGACTTCCCCCTAAATCCAAGCATGTAGGCGTTGAATGTCTATACATATATGAATATAAAAAATCGATAGAGCGTCTAGATTATGTCTGTTTCGTGGAACCTGCGGCGACCCGTGCACTTCGGGGTCCGCATATTTAATCTATGGCGGCCGGAACATTCGCCGGGAAGCCTAGAAGTTTCCATTTCTCCCTACACCAAACCAAGTCATGACTTCCACATGTGGAAGACCCATCTTCTAGGTTCCGTTTTGATAGTTTCTAAAGCTTTAGCTACCACATATTTTATGAGAAGATACACCCAGTACACATAAAACAATCAGGTTTCGGTAGTTGTACATATGAATGGTAAATGTTCGGGCTACTTGTGGTTCTCCGGAAGCACTACGCTGTGTAGCTACAAGACGGCGGGGTCATCCCTAGCCAAATCCCCAAGTAGTACCATACCGTACCCCATAATCTCTGATACCACACGAGGATAGGGCACAACTTTCCGAGCGGGGTATGGAGCCTTGGTGTCATTTTGTTATCAATTTCGAAAAAAGAGGACAGCGGGAACTTGATAGGTCGACTTTTATAGTAGAACGGACGTCATCGATAGAATCTCCGGGATCCACGCCGTCAATGTGAAGCATATGTACGTACACCGCTCATGGCGACGTCCACGGGGTTACTGCTATAAACTTTCTTAACCTAACCTCTTGGTGCCCCCCGCAACAAAGACCAACAAACAACCCAAAACTACCAACCTCAAACTATCATGTGAGTCAATCACTACAATCTTATATTCACATGCAAGTTGTCCCCCTTTCTAACCCTTATGCACCCCATCAATCCCCATAAACCCCGTCGCATGCCCCACGTGACTGACTACACGAACCTCACCCACAACACCACCAAAATGACCACCGCGATCCCCTCCATCGCCTGCCTCGGCGTAATAGGCCGTAATGTAAGCTCACCCGTACATAGTCCAACAACAAGACTGACACCTCCCAGAACAATCCCCTCCACATAACCATCTTCCCCTCCCACGATCCGTCAACAAACACCCATCACCCTCTCCGAACGCCTCTCCAGTATTCCCTCTTACTCTCCACAACACTCGATCTTTTCAGTCTCCGGTCCAAGGCTTCTACCTCGCATACCTCCGATCTTGGTCTTCTCCATAGTATCGACGATCGGCTTGCGGCGTACGGCTTTGAAACTAATACGTCCGTCAAGTTCATCGCTATCGTGGATATGCGCGGGCGGACTGTTGATCCATCTATTCTATCACCTAGTGTATCTGCTGCTGGATCTGGGTTATCTGCTTCGGCGGGGGCCGCGGCCAGAAGTGCTGCGGTGGGGTTGAGAGAAGGGGAGTTGAAGGTTGTTTTTAGGGCGATGCAGCGGGCTTATGTTGGGTTATTGCAGAATCCATTCTTTGCGCCGGATGAGCATTCGCCCTTGGGAGGACAGGGTGGAAAGAGAATCACTAGTAAGAAGTTTGGAGAGAGTATGAAGTACATTGGTGACAACTGGAGACCGGGTGTCACGGCTCTTTAGGGGATCACGGATAGTTAGATCTTGGAACAGTAATACGAGATATATATTGAAAACAGTCATGCGAATCATAACACTTCAAACCCCCCAACAGACATGTCACTAGCCGGTGGCAAAGCCTTCCTTTCCAAACCCATTAATGTATCTATCTATCCAGCCGGACCAGCCCCGGTAATGATTACTCCATAACAAACAAGAACTAACGCCAAACAATGCAAATCGCCAAAAACAACAAAAGATAATTCCTGCGCATGTGGCGGGACTCAAGCTGACTATTCAGCTTAGGGTATCAACACCTCCTTGACAGTGAACCAGCTCCAGCATGAACTATATTAACCGGTAGCCAACAAACTGTACTATAAACAACATAGCCCGAAGCTATATGTGTCTAGACCGCTTGTGGTTATCCTTGATGCCGGCACCAATATCGAAATCAAACAGCTCCGCCAAGTTGATTCTCCGCTTTTGGCCAGAACCAGGTCCAAGTCGTCTAGACATGGTACTGTTCGGACGAGACCCGGGACCTGACGCCGTTGTTATTCTTGAGCGGAGAGCGCGTGGGGCCGGAGGTGTATCGCTGAGGTCGAGTTGGTTGATATCGGGGTAGGCTAGGGACGATTGAAATGTAAAGCGTTCGGCGGTAGGAACCGTGATGGGAGTAGGGGTAAAGCGGGCCGTAGTAGCGGATTGTTGCGGAGAGTTTGTTTCAACTTGCGAGTCTTGTTCGACGGTAGTAGTTTGTTGAGTAGGTGGTGGTGAGGAGATCTGCATTGAGTCGTGGTGCGCAGGCTGTGGTGGGGCCGAAGTCGATGGAGGCGGCGATGGTTGCGGGGAAACACTGACAGGAGCGGACTCTTGGTTTAAGGCAGGTTCCTCATCGGCGTCACTGCTCAACTTCTCCGTAGCCCAGCTACGAATCTTCCATCCCTCTCCATCTCCGAGACCGATATTCTCCCGATCGAGGAAGGCAAGGAGATCAGACAAGCAGTCTTGGTAGCCGTCTTCGTGGGCTCTGTTTTCGGCATTTGCGGCCGTCTTGTAAAGCTTTGTAACCGAAAGCGCAGCCGCCTTGAAAGCCTCGAGGAGGTGTTCGGGAGAAGACATTATGTTGACAACTGGGGTATGGCGTATGGAGTGTGAGTCGAAACGAGATGCGAATTGAAATTGGTAGTTGTAATGATTGAATCAATGAAGACGATAAAATCCGAAAGGTAAAAGTGAAGAGATTGGGCGTCAATGAGTTTAGTCCCAAAGAAAAAGACTAGCTAGAATCAATTTGTTAGCATTTGCCATGGACAAAGTATGCAAGTTCAAATGTCATATGACGCAGGCACTAGTACAGAACTAGTCTAGATAAGATAGTGTAGCAGAAAGCACAAAACATGTTTAGGTAGGTTCAGGCACAGGCCCTGTCTGACCAATATAGGGAACGGGCAAAAGACGTAGACGAGGCTTCTCAGTCTTGCTTCACCCACCGCAAAGCCACACAAAAATAGAAACAAACCTCGACACAATACGCTGAGTCTGCGACATGTGATGTGCTACACGATACACCTGGAGATGTAATCGCAAATGGCGCTGGTGGCGGACGTAGCCGATAATTTAGCGACTCAGAAAAACAGACGACGATTGTGATGATTTCCAAGGTAGTATTCGGAAATGGAGTAACGCATATAACCGCGAACCAGACCAGACCGAAATGTGTGTGATATTTCCAAATGAAAGATGTAGGGCATGAAAGACTATGGACAACTTACCGATCACAATGTGTTTATGGATGTATGTATGTAAGACAGCGTAAGATTCTTCAAAGCCTGAGAAAATGAACAAAGGAAAAGATGGCACATTTATTTAGTCCAAAATCGCTAACAAGACACCGAATAGTCTCGAATCTTGTAGTAGCTCTTGCAAAAGCCGGATGATTTAAGAGATTGTATGTAAATTGAGGAATGGCGGGGCGAGCGATAGCCAAAGCTTAGGCAAATATTTGACACCCAGTGGAGTCTTATGGAGTCGGTAGGTCATTTTAGTGGAGCTGTGCGCTGGCTCATGGCCTGTCATAGCTGCTGATGATAGGGTTAGGCAGGTAACATGTAGGGTAATGCAACATGTGTAGGCAGGTGCATAACAGGTCAGAATGATCCATTTTTCAGGTGGTTGAGTTGATTCATGTGCATGCTATGACGTGCAAACGCATGGCTAATTCGCATGCACATATACATGTGCACAACACGAGGCGTTTCCATTGCTATCGTCTGTCTCCGTTGCTCTCACCACACACAAGTGACGTTGTACCTTGCATCATGCACAACATGAGCCACTTAACAACCCTTCCCAATACCCTGCCATCAATCCCGAACCCTGCATATTTAACTGGCATACCCCTTTGTTGTCACCAGCTGGCAATTGTCCAGTTGCCAGCTGTCCCGTCACCATGGAATCCACTATTTTGGCGCCCCACAAAACAACAACTTCTATTTCCTGATTAGGCCTTGTTGCTAATCCCCCAGCGCGGCTCCCCATTCAAGCGCACCTAAACGAGACGGCGCCAGGCACAAGCTTCCTGCACTGCACTGGCTTGAGGTTAACTGGTATCCTGCAAAAAAAAAGACAGAGCCTAGACAAGGCTATCGATTTGAGCTTTACACATCACCGAGATATTACTCGCGACAGGCTACGACTAGAAACGCCGTGTTGCAATTGTTCTTCCATTCGTTTATAGACTCACATTTGACTCTGGACGTGGCGTTATTTTAGAACCGTCCGCTTGATCCACAGTGATCCAGGTATACCGCGCGTTTTGTCTGTCGCGTTAAGTGCATCACGACATTGGGTTGGGGACTTTCGAGGTTATCACCAAATCTACTTATATTCACATAATGACTCGTTCTACTCGGGCCGCCACCGACGTTGACTCGGACGCGTCAATGGCTGATGCGCCGGATCACGGTGTTAACGAGACCATGGTTAGTCAGGGAGATCTATATGGGATCGTCTATGGGGTACTAACATGTGATATCCAAGGACATCGACTCTGATTCTGAATCCGCAGTTGAGGTTGCCGATGGTCGTAAAAAGAGAGGAGAGTCTAACCAACTGCGCAAGAGTGTGTTGGGCAAGAAGCTTGATAGCTTAGGCGAGTCAAAAGTAGGTTTATCAGGATACGAATGCTTCATCTGGAAACTAACCTATATCTTTCACTACATCTAGGAGGATGACACAATCCGTCGTTTCCGTTATCTTCTCGGCCTCACCGATCTTTTCCGCCACTTCATTACCACCAACCCCGATCCAAAGATTCGCGACATCATGCGCCAAATCGATCAACAAAACGCCGAAGACGCCAAGCCTAAGAAGGGCGTTGCCCGCCAAGGTGGTGCCACCACAGAGCGTCGCCGCAGAACAGAAGCCGAGGAGGATGCTGAGCTTCTCCAGGACGAGAAGGAGGGTGCCGAGGATGACATTATTTTCCGCGAATCTCCTAGCTACATTCAGGGTACCATGCGTGATTACCAAGTAGCCGGTCTGAACTGGCTGATCTCCCTTCATCGGAATGGTATCTCGGGTATTCTGGCCGATGAAATGGGTCTCGGAAAGACCCTGCAAACTATCTCTTTCCTCGGATACCTTCGCCATGTGCTTGGTATCAAGGGACCTCACTTGATTCTTACCCCCAAGTCTACTCTGGACAACTGGAAACGTGAGTTTGGAAAGTGGACACCAGAAGTCAGCGTGCTTGTTCTTCAGGGTACCAAGGAGGAGAGACAAGACCTTATTAACGGTCGTTTGGCCAACGAGGATTTTGATGTGTGCATTGCTAGTTACGAGATTGTTCTCCGTGAGAAGTCACACCTGCGCAAGTTCGCTTGGGGTTACATTGTAATTGATGAGGCTCACCGTATCAAGAACGAAGAGTCTTCGCTCGCACAGGTTGTCCGTCTTTTTAACTCCAGAAACCGCCTGCTGATTACCGGTACCCCTCTGCAAAACAACCTCCACGAGTTGTGGGCCTTGCTCAACTTCTTGTTGCCTGATGTTTTCGGTGACTCGGAAGCCTTTGACCAGTGGTTCAAGGGTGAGGACCGTGACCAGGAGACTGTAGTCAAGCAACTACACCGTGTTCTGCAGCCTTTCTTGCTTCGTCGTGTCAAGAACGACGTAGAAAAGAGTCTTCTGCCCAAGAAGGAACTCAACGTTTACGTTGGAATGTCAGAGATGCAGGTTAAGTGGTACCAAAAGATTCTGGAGAAGGATATTGATGCTGTCAACGGTGCTGGTGGTAAGCGTGAGTCCAAGACCAGACTGCTTAACATTGTTATGCAGCTGCGCAAGTGCTGCAACCATCCGTATCTGTTTGAGGGTGCTGAGCCTGGCCCGCCATACACCACTGATGAACATTTGGTCGACAACTCTGGCAAGATGGTGGTCCTGGACAAGTTGCTGAAACGCATGCAAAGCCAGGACAGCCGTGTTCTTATCTTCTCGCAAATGTCTCGTCAATTGGATATTCTTGAAGATTACTGCGCTTTCCGTGGATACAAGTACTGTCGCATTGACGGTGGTACTGCCCACGAGGACCGTATTGCTGCCATTGATGAGTACAACAAGCCGGGCTCTGAGAAGTTTATTTTCCTTCTTACCACCCGTGCTGGTGGTCTCGGTATCAACCTGACAACTGCCGACATTGTTGTTTTATATGACTCTGATTGGAACCCTCAGGCTGATCTCCAGGCCATGGATCGTGCTCACCGTATCGGTCAGACTAAGCAGGTCGTGGTGTACCGTTTCGTCACGGACAAGGCTATTGAGGAGAAGGTTCTTGAGCGTGCTGCTCAAAAGCTTCGTCTGGATCAGCTGGTTATTCAGCAAGGTCGCGCCCAGCAGGCTGCCAAAGCGGCTGCTAATAAGGACGAGCTTTTGTCCATGATTCAGCACGGTGCTCAGGACCTCTTCAACACCAAGGGTGCCACCGGTACTCTTGGCGAGAAGAACGGCAAGTTGGATGACAGCGACATTGACGCTATTCTCAACGCTGGTGAACAGCGCACTAAGCAGTTGAATGCAAAGTATGAGAAGCTTGGTCTTGATGATCTTCAGAACTTCACTTCCGAGTCAGCGTACGAGTGGAACGGTGAGAACTTTTCCAAGAAGAAGACTGAAGCGCTTGCCATGACGTGGATTGAGCCTGCCAAGCGTGAGCGCAAGGAACAGTCATACTCTATGGACAAGTACTTCCGTAATGCCATGTACCCCACGGCTGCTAAGCCTGATCCTAAGCCCAAGGCGCCGAGAGCACCTAAGCAAATGGCTGCCCACGACTACCAGTTTTTCCCCGCTCGTCTTCGCGAGATTCAGGATCGCGAGACGGCTTACTACCGCAAGGAGATTAACTACAAAATTCCTATTCGCGATGGTGACGCTAGCACTCTGGCCGAGCGTAAGGCAGAGCAGATCCGTGAGCAGGAAGAGATTGACAATGCTACTCCTTTGACCGAGGAGGAGCAGCAGGAGAAGCTTGAACTGGCTGAACAGGGTTTCGACTGGAACCGTCGTGACTTCCAACAATTCATCAACGCCTCGGCTAAACATGGCCGTGACAACCTGGAGGATATCTCTCATGAGGTTGACTCTAAGACGCCTGAAGAAGTCAAGGCTTATGCCCGTGTCTTCTGGCAGCGTTACACGGAGATTGCTGATTACCCCAAGTACCTGAAGACCATTGACGATGGTGAGGAACGTACTCGGAAGCTCGCTCACCAGCGTAAGCTTCTGCGTAAGAAGCTTTCTATGTACCGTGTGCCACTTCAGCAACTCAAGGTGAATTACTCAGTTTCTACTACAAACAAGAAGGTTTACACCGAAGAGGAGGATCGTTTCTTGCTTGTCCTTCTCGACCGCTTTGGTGTCGACCGTGAAGGTATCTACGATCTCATGCGTGAGGAAATTCGCGAAAGCCCTCTGTTCCGCTTCGATTGGTTCTTCCTTTCGCGTACCCCCGTAGAGCTTTCTCGTCGCTGCAATACTCTTTTGACTGCAGTAGTCAAGGAGCTTGAGGAGACAAACCCTGCGCCGACGGCCACCAAGACTAAGCGGGATGACTCTGACCGCGAAGAGGATTCCGCATTGGAACTCGCCCCGGCCAAGAAGAAGGCGCGCAACTCGGTTGGTGCGGCGAAGAACAAGGCTCTGGAAGACGTTAAGGGGAAGGATGCGACGACCAAGTCTGGATCTACTAGCAGGTCGCGTGCGTCTAGCGTGGCGTCTACAACTTCAAATTCGGCAGCTGGAGCGAATAAGAAGGCAACGAAGAGTAAGCGGAAGTAAAGTTTACTGGTCAAATCATTTGTTTTTGTCGTTGGAGTTTAAGTTATGGGCTTTTTTTCACTTTGGGTTTCTTTTTACTTGTTCTGTTTGTGGCCGTTGGTGTCAGGCTGTCTGTCTACTTTTTCTTTGCCCTTGTTAGATTTAGGTAATTGCATTCATTGATTCTTTGTCATTTTCGCATAGTAGTGTAGCATTTTATGCGCTTGAATTACTGACTTTAGTACGTCCCTTGTTCCCAACCACGCCTAAAAGTGGGGCTGTTCGTCACCGTAATTGGCGACTAGCTTCGTTATGTTGCCGCATGGGATGTCGCAATATTTTGGGTTTTCATTTTTTCATTTGAATCATTTAGATATACATATATTTTCAAAGAATCACCAAAATGGTTCGTGTCGCAATTGCGTGCCAGCATTGTCGGTAGGTTTTTTATTTCCCGTGTTGCCCGGTTGTACAGCGTACTACCTTCCTTATACATCTATGTGCATACCTAACCTAACATGATCTCATTAGCCGGTCAAAGCTGAAATGCCATTTCACTGAAAAAGCGCCATGTCATCGCTGTTTAAAAATCGGCGAGGAATCAACATGTGTCTTGTCAAAACCAGTAATTCAACGGAAAACCCCATTACGAACCCGCATCGTTAGATCAGTCCCGAGTAGATCGGACTCGTCCGAGGACCTTGTGGCGTTGGGTGGCGCATTATGTGGTGCGGCAAAGAGCGTTGTTGAACGGTTCCCAGAGTTATGTTTCTTGCATTTGCCGGGTTTGGCGGAACTAGGGAAGAGGTTGAAGGCGGGTGAGGAAACGGATGATGACGGGGTTGGAGTTGTTTGGGCGGTTGTTGCGTTGGAGAAGTTGGAAAGTGGCGAGGAAGAGGCCGCGAGGGCTTTGGATAGGAAGGATGAGGGCGTCTGGGGAGTTCAGAGGGCGCTGGTTTTGGGTATGAGAGAGTGGATGATGGGTAGAGTTGAAGATGCTTGGGGGACTGTTGGAGGGGCTATTAGGACGATGCAGATGTTACTGGCTAGACCGAGAAGTCACCCTGGTAGCCCGGCGGTATTGAACCGGACGTACTGGTCATGTTTCTTGATGGACAGGATGATCCTCTGTGGCCCTCCACATACACCCATCTTTTCCTTCCAGGCATCTCCATTGCCATTGCCGCCATCTACTCGTGACTACCTCTTCCGAACGGCGGAAGCCAGTACCAAGGAAGTGGGGGCGGTGATTGATGATTTGGATGGGGTTTATGACTTGATTTTGCCGGGGTTTGATATCTGGTATTGTATTTTACATTGGATTGTTCAAGGCGGACGACGGAGAGAACCTGGCGTGGGTCCGTGGCAAAAGAGTGAGTGGGCGGCTTTGAGGGATCGATTAGAAGCTTGGAGAGCGAGAATGGGGCCGCGGTTGAAGTATCCTGAGACGGGCGTCGCGGAGTATGTTGCCATGGGTGGAGCGGATTTGTTCATCTATGTGAATCTTATTTACTATAACAGGTAAGTCCTCTTAACCGACTAACCATAAGGCACAACTAACCAAGTATAGTCTTCTTTGGTTGACACGCGAGTACCTCCCATTTCTCCACCCGCCGCGCCCACCAACCGGGCCCGTTGACCCGCCACTCATCCCACCACCACCGAATCCTCATTTCTGGTCCAACCTATACCATCTAGCCTTCCAATCCGCCAGCCACATAACCGCGCTAATCTCCTCACCATCTCCGCCCCCAACAACCCCATTCCCCGCCCTCTGCGCCTTCTCCGCGGCAACAATGTCCAGCTACCTCTCAAGCTACCCCCATCTCAACACCCCTTTAGCCCCCACCGCCCCAGAAGATCTTAAAACCTCCGTCCGCCTACTAAAAGGCTTTGCAGTTTCCTGTGGTATTGGTCGTGGCTGGGTCAAGACCATCGAGGCCCTCAACGGGATATACGAACGTGCTGCCCGTGGGGAACTTTCGTTACAAGGGAAGACACGGACGGATTTTGCGGCGATTGAGTCTTCGGTACATGATGCTACGGGCGGATCTCCGGAGAATTATGAAAAGGTTCCTAATATGGCGAGAATTAACCTTGCTGAAGGTCGCGCTTACAAGGCACAGATGGAAAAGGATAGTAAAGAGGCCTTGGAAAATATCGGACTGGATTATTTTGCTGGCTTTGTTCATGATTGGAGCGATATTTGGGGATTCATGGGAGAGTTTCCCGATCCGCATGTAGAATGACGTGGTACAACATGAATTCGTTACACAGGACTTGGCACTGATGGGTGAAATTCCGCAATTGCCTGTTTGGTGTGTTTTAAGCTTAACTTGTCGTTTGCACACGTGTGTGCACATACATACATCCGATATTCACAAAATCTCATTTTTTCTTGTCTATCCCGTCACTGGATAAATTCCGTACTTAGCATTTTAGAGTCCAACGAGACAAAAAATACAATAAAAACCCGCATTATGCATAACCATCCGAGAACAATATATGTACGAATCCACAGCACCCCCCGCCCCCTCTGAAAGAAAAAAAAGAAAAGAAAGTAAAGCAACGAAGAAAAAAAAAAAGGTGTAAAAAAAACCCCATAACCAAAAATCAAAAACATGACTCGAGAAAGAGCAAAACGCCAGCTATCTTTCTTTTTTTAATACCCGGTCCGGTCCATTCCCCGTAAATCCCATTTATTGCGCAGCCTTGACAACGGCGGCCTGAGCCAGCTCCCGAGCAATCTTGTTGTTACGCTCACGCTCAACTTCGTACTGGAAATCGTAGTAGCCCTTGTCGAAGTGGTGCACACGGACGTAACCGTCTTCTCCGCCGGAGGCGTACGACTTGCCGGTGGGGTCGGCGGCGACAGTGTTCTGGGAGGAGTGTTAGTAAGTGGGAGTTAGATTGAATGAGATATGAATGGGTTTGACGTACCAGGGGACCGAAGTGGCCACGGACACGGCCGATTTCGTCCTCGAAGATTCTGTGGTAGAAGCGGGCCTCGAATTTACCCTGGCGGGTGCTGGTGGTTGTGACATCGGCGGCAGCCTGACCACCACCGAGGATGACGAAGTCCTTCTTGCGGGTAAGAGTGGCGGAGTTGAGAGGAGTGTCGGCGACGTAGGTCTTCAGGACGGTAAGGTCCTTGGCGGAGATAAGCTTTATGGGAGTTAGTACTTTAGTCAAAAGAGTAATATACTCCTGAGAAACTCACCTTGGCTGTCTTGTCCTTGCTGGCGGTCAGGAAGTAAGTCCGGTCAGGGGACCATTGAAGATCGGTAATGTTGGCGTTAAGCTCGTGGATGGGGTAGTTCTCAAGGAGGTCACCAGTCTGAGCGTCATACTGAGAAACGGAACCATCCTCGTGACCGGCAATAATGTAAGTGTTGAGGTAAGACCAGCCAGCAACGGTGGCCTTGCTCTCGTTGCAGACAATGGTGAGCGAGGGCTTCTCGGGCTGCTCGCCGTTGACGTCAGGGTTAATGTCGAAGACGACAATGTTAGAAAGGTAACCCATACGCTTCTCAGTCACACCGAGAAGCTTGGTACCGTCCTCGCTGAACTCGACGCGCTTGACGGCAGTGGGGAACTCCCAGCACTTGAGCTCACGGCCGGTCTTGACCTCCCAGAGACGGATGGTGTTGTCGGCGGAACCGGAGGCAATCATGGTGGAGGTGGGCTCGACATCGACGGTCCAGATAGCACCAATGTGGCCCTTGTAGGTGCCAAGGCGCTCACCGTTGTGCGCATACCAGACGTTGATAAGCTGATCCTTGGAGGTGGAGAAGATGAGATCACCATCGGCGTTGTAGCTGGAAACACGGAGGGGTTAGTTTGGGTTGGTTTATATTGCTGTGGAGTGGACGGTGGGGTGGTGGGACTATCGGGGTCTGCGACGGGATATTGACTTTGAAACGACGGCATAAGGAGTGAATCCCGGTAGGAACAAACGTCGACAGGAGTGTTCCATGCCGGTAGTCTCGGGTAGAAGCCCGGACCACACCGGGCCACCGTGATACCCCGCCATCAATATCCGACCATAGAATGCCCCAGCCTACCCCAAACCACCATCATAACTCCCACCACATCGCGTAAGGCCGGGTCAACTCACCGAACCTGGGTGAGGGCACGCTCGTGACCCTGAAGAAGAATAGGCCGCATGTCGGGATAATTTATCGGGGGGTGGTGAACGGGAAGAGAGAACACGGGGTTAAACAAGATTCCGGGAAAGAACGGAAACCGGAACAAAAAAGGAGGGAGAGGCCGAAAAAAAAATCAAAAGCCGGAACGGATGTCGTGGTGATTCGGGCGTGGGTGACGACGGAGGAGAGGACGAATAGCAGAGATTGGCGTGGCGCCGAATGAGCAATGTGGGCTCTGAGGCGTAGTGGGGCGCTCAAAGCGAAAAGTCGACATTTTTCTTGTGCCCCGCGGTAGGAGCTATTGTTGCGCCTCAGAGAGAGTTAGGGTTTTTTGTGGCGTTCGGGTGGGTGACAAGGGTTCATGAAAGCAAGGGTTACATGGCGGGGTAAGACGAATGACGGATGGGTCGGGGTGGATTCTTTGACATTGTATGCAAGCCATAATTGATTACGGGGCGGACTAGATGCCGGTCCGAGTAAGGCTTAATTGACTACCGAAGGGACGGAAATCGATCTGTGGTCTCCGTTGAGATATTTTCACACAATTTGTAGATGTAACATAGACCTGGGTATACTTTCCCGCTGCCTCATAACCCAGGACTTCACAGACGCCACAGTGTCGTCGTATGCAACTATCGTATCACTTGAAATCTCCCAAACATTCTCTTCTCTCTAATTCTTGTCACACCGGCGTTATATCGCTCCAACACTGTCTCCAACTTCACCCGACGCCACGCCGCCGTCAGCAATGCTTCCCCAATCACCAATACCGAGCCTGCATCTCAGCAGCATGCTCCGCGTCGATCCAGTTCGTTCACTGTCTCGTTCTACATTCACTCGTTCAATCACTGGCTATCGTGACTTCTCCTCTCGCCCCACATGGCATCATCGACTTTCTTTCCATCACTATAGTCTCCGCGGACAAACAGGGTCTGGAAATGTTACTGTAGCAGATTTGTCCTGTGAGCCTCCGGAATCATGCACTAGTGGGGCAGATGTGCGCGATTTTTTCAGTGGGGATGCCGGTGCCTTCAGCGGTAAAGTGGTGTTTGACCCAGCAAACAGCACCAATTGGGACCGTAATACACCCTCAAAATCCTACTGTAGCGGGGTAACACATGCTGCTGACGCTTGTGATAGAACCGATATATTCCGCCGCGGGGTATCAGTGTCGTCATTGTCATTGTCTTCAGTCACAAATTTGTCGTCTATAAGTACCACTCTATCCTCAGAGCCGTTGTTTTCTTCTCGTTTTCCCATTGCTGTGCAGACTGCGTCTGTCCGACACTTTCAGGCTCGCAGAGCCTATTCTTCATTGTCTACTGCATTGCCTTTAGCTGATTCTTTCAGCGTTGGTTTAAATACCCCACCAGCTCACCATATTGGAGCTTACAGAACCTATTCGTCTTGTTCATCGCCGCTCGCTAGACCGGCTTTTACCCTTCCTTCGCAGAATTCTACGTCAAATCATAACACTATGGCGACTAAGATTGATGGCACCGCTATCGCCAAGTCGATTCGTGAGCGGATCGTTGTTGATATCCAGGAACGCCAGGCCAAGAACCCGCGCTACCAGCCTGCTTTGAGTATTATCCAAGGTTAGTAGATACAATATTGAGTGCATGTAAATCTAAAGCTTGTACAGCATGCTAATTCATTTCTAGTTGGTGACCGCTCGGATTCCAGTATGTCATTGAATGCGGGGTGTCATGGCTTGTACCGCTTATAAGCTAACCCTAATAACCAGCTACCTATGTTCGCATGAAGTTGAAGGCTGCCACTGAGGTAAGACGTCATGATTCAGAATCCTGTTGACATTGGCACTAACAATTAACGTTTAGGCTAGCATCAAGTGTGAAATCATCAAGCTTCCGGCTGATGTGTCCCAAGCTGAGCTTTTGCACATCATTACCGATTTGAACAACAACACTGCTGTTCACGGTCTTCTCGTCCAGCTTCCTCTGCCTGCGCATCTTGATGAGTACATCATCACCTCGGCTGTTGCTGATGAGAAGGATGTAGATGGTTTCGGTACCGTCAACATTGGTGAACTGGCCAAGCGTGGTGGTCGTCCTGACTTCATTCCTTGCACCCCCAAGGGTATCATGACCCTCCTTGAGTCGACTGGTATCGATCTCAAGGGCAAGAACGCAGTTGTCATTGGCCGTAGTGACATTGTCGGCGGACCCGTTAGCTATCTCCTGCGGAACGCCGACTGCACCGTCACTGTGTGCCACTCCAAGACTGTGGATTTGATTGACCACGTCAAGCAGGCCGATGTCCTGGTTGCGGCTATCGGTGTTGCCCGCTTTGTCAAGGGTGACTGGATCAAACCTGGTGCTGTCGTTATTGACGTTGGTACCAACTTCATTCCTGATGCTACCCGCAAGAGCGGCCAGCGCATGGTCGGTGATGTCGAGTATGATACTGCCTCGGCTGTTGCCTCGCACATTACCCCCGTCCCCGGTGGTGTTGGTCCCATGACTGTTGCAATGCTTATGCAAAACGTTGTTGAGGCCGCCGACAAGGCTGCAGCGCACGAGAAGGCTCGCAAGACAGTTCCGCTTCCCCTTAAGCTGGTGAAGCCCGTCCCGTCGGACATTGACATTTCGCGCGCGCAGAAACCTAAGCCTGTTACAACCGTGGCTGAAGAGGTCGGCATTAATGGTGGCGAGCTCGAGCCTTACGGCGCGTACAAGGCGAAGGTTGATTTGAAGTTGTTGAAGCGTCTGGACCACCGTAAAAATGGCCGTTACGTTGTTGTTACCGGTATCACACCTACCCCATTGGGCGAAGGAAAGTCTACTACCACCATGGGTTTGGCCCAAGCTCTTGGCGCCCATCTGGGCCATTTGACCTTTGCCAATGTCCGCCAACCCAGTATGGGCCCGACTTTTGGCGTCAAGGGCGGTGCCGCTGGTGGCGGTTACAGTCAGGTTATTCCCATGGACGAGTTCAACCTTCACCTTACCGGTGATATCCACGCTGTCTCGGTGGCCAACAACTTGCTTGCTGCTGCCATTGATACCCGCATCTTCCACGAGAACACCCAGAAGGATGGCCCCCTCTACCGCCGTCTGGTTCCCGAGAAGAACGGCGAGCGCAAGTTTGCCCCCGTCATGTTGCGCCGTCTGCGGAAGCTTGGTATTGATAAGACTGACCCCAACTCTTTGACTCCTGAGGAGATTACCAAGTTTGCTCGGCTCGATATTGACCCGGCCACTATCACCTGGAGACGTGTTCTTGATGTCAACGACCGTTTCCTGCGTGGAGTCACCGTTGGTACTGCGCCAACTGAGACTGCCAAGGGTGATATGTCTCGTGAGACTGGTTTCGACATTTCTGTGGCCAGTGAGGTCATGGCCGTGCTCGCTTTAAGTAGCGATCTTGCTGATATGCGTGAGCGCTTGGGCCGCATGGTTGTCGCTTCTTCCCGCTCTGGCGAGCCTATCACTTGTGACGATTTGGGCGTTGGTGGTGCTTTGACTGCTCTCATGAAGGATGCCATTAAGCCTACTCTTATGCAGACTTTGGAGGGTACTCCTGTCTTTGTTCACGCCGGTCCTTTTGCCAACATCTCGATTGGCTGCAGCTCCATTGTTGCCGACAGAATGGCGCTGAAGCTGACTGGTACTGATACTGCGGAGGAAACTCCCGGTTTTGTTGTTACCGAGGCTGGTTTCGACTTCACCATGGGCGGTGAGAGATTCTTCAACATTAAGTGCCGCACGTCTGGTCTTGTGCCTGATGCCGTGGTCATTGTCGCTACTGTCCGCGCTCTGAAGGTTCACGGTGGCGGTCCTCCTATTGCTCCTGGTGCTCCACTTGATGTGGTTTACCGTGAGGAGAACGTTGAAATTCTGCGCAAGGGTTGCTCTAACCTGCGGAAGCACATTGCCAACGCCAGATCTTTTGGCGTACCTGTTATCGTTGCTATCAACAAGTTCTTCACCGACACTGATGCTGAAATTGCCGTTGTCCGTGAAGAGTCTTTGGCTGCTGGTGCGGCGGATGCTGTTTTGTCTACCCACTGGGAGAGCGGCGGTGCTGGTGCCGTTGACTTGGCCAAGAGCGTTGTTGAGGCTAGTAACCAGCCCAAGGACTTCAAGCTTCTTTACCCCCTTGATGCTAGTGTTTCGGTGCAGTCCCGCATTGAGACTATTGCCAAGGAAATGTATGGGGCTGCGGCTGTTGAGTTCTCTGACTTGGCTAAACAAAAGGTGGAGACGTATGTCAAGCAAGGCTATGGTAACCTGCCTATTTGCATTGCCAAGACTCAATACTCTATCTCACACGACCCTGAACTGAAGGGTGCGCCTAGTGGATTCACTGTACCTATCCGTGATGTCCGGATGGCTGCTGGTGCTGGATATCTGTACGCCCTTGCTGCCGATATCCAGACGATTCCAGGTCTGCCCACGGCTCCTGGTTATCTGAACGTGGATGTAGATCTGGAGACTGGCGAGATTGTTGGGTTGTTTTAGAAATAGATAGGTTTATGGTGGGATTTGACTCACAGTCTTTCCCCCTTTTG
Source organism: Huntiella abstrusa (assembly GCA_025685495.1). Classification (NCBI taxonomy): domain Eukaryota; kingdom Fungi; phylum Ascomycota; class Sordariomycetes; order Microascales; family Ceratocystidaceae; genus Huntiella; species Huntiella abstrusa. The sequence continues at coordinate 321,938 of JAJNMT010000219.1, read as the reverse complement.
GATATTTTGGGTTTATGCATTGGGATATTGGATATTGGATTTGGGTTTTCAGGGTAGGTTACATTTTTGCGTTTCGTTCAGTTCGGCTTATTTGGGTGGGCTGAGGTAGTATTCACGGGTCCTCCTTATCGTTGGTCAATGTCACTTGGTTCACGCAGTTTACTCATTAACTGTGCCACACCTAAGGTACCTTTGACTTGTGTGGGGTTGACGTGGGAACATTGCTTATCAACGTCTTCGCGAGGATTGGATGATTAGTTCTATGGGAGGTATTCACATTGCACGAGTATGATAAGGTCATGGGCATCTGTTTTTGGCATAGTTAAGCCGGTTAACTGTGCCAAAAACCGGTGCACTTGACTTTGTTATGCTGGTGCTTTGTGAATATGTCTTGGACTTGTTTCCATAGCGAAGTCTCAGCTTATCCTAGATATGAGGCGTTTTTTGGGAGTTATGAATAGAGTAATACATTGTTTGTAACACATGATCTGAGGATTGAGGTTCTGCGGTTTGGTGAATATTGGGGCAAGGATTATTTGTCCGGCAGGCAATTGGGGATTTTTTTTTGTCATTACTCTCATAATTGGGGATTTTAGTGCCGAGATACCCAAGTAGGGAAACAATGATGACGACATCTGTGTATATATTGATTGGTGGCGAGAAATTTTGAATGGTAAGCATGTACACATATACTTTTGAATATATCTTTTACAACAATTATGAATTAATTAGAGCTGGTAAAAACCAGCAACGAAAACTAACACCTAAAGACAAAAAGCAAAACAAGCAACAGTGGATCTGGGTTACACAAGTAAACGAAAGTCCACCGCAACAAATCGTAACATCGTCAATGAAAAGAAACGCCAACTAACACCATTTTACCAATCAAATGCCTCAACAGCCAACTCAACACTAGGCCCATCGGGTTTAATCGAGCGGGCGGTAGCGTTACGAAGAGAATCAAGAAGAGATTCGGGACCACAGCCTACGACAAGGACACTCCCGGTAGTAGGAGAATCGGCAACGAAGGAAGTCACGAGCTCTTCGACGTCGGGACGACCTTGAACGTGTTTGGCACGGGGGATCTCGGAAAGCGTAACAAGGGAGGCGTTTCCTCGCTTTTCAATGTCGATTGGGGCAGGTTTTACGTGGGCGTCTTTGTTGGAGAAGGGGGCTTTTTCAATGTCGTCGGCGGGTGTTTGTGGGGTGCTTGTGTCGGTTGAGAGGGGCGTTTGGGCAGCACGGGTTAAGTACATTGTGATGGTGAGATTGGGGAGAATCGCGAGTAAGTGGCTTATGTGTTCGGCGTACCAGGGGATGTATTCAGCGTCGCGAATGATCCAGTGGAAGGAAACGCGTTGGCGGGCTGAAGAGAGAAGACGCATGGCGGTACCAAAGGTGAATGAGGCGCCGGAACCGGCACTGACGAAGAGGATGGAGGTGTAGAGACTGAGGTCGTCAGTGTGCCCGTAGGGTCCGTCAAGACCGACGCGGAGCGTGGCGCCGGGGTTTTTGGTGGCGTAGGCGTGGAGGGCCTTGGTGAAGCCGGTTTCGGCGGTGATTATGAATTCGTAGGAGGAGGAACCGGGGGTTTGTACCATTGTGAAGGGGTGGGTTTCGAACAGGCGGATGCCGGGGAGCCAGAGGTATGCGTGGGTGCCGGATTTGGCTGTGAGAGGACCTTTGGCGACGGAGACGCGCACGGCGTTGTGGGGGAGGGCGGTAATGGTGGCTTTGTTACCGGGGAAGGAAATTAGAAGCTTGGCGTAGCGAAGAAGTTTATCGGCGGCGAAGAGACCGGAGATGATCCAGACTATTACGATGATCTTCTTGACCATGTCGGGCTGGTGGTAACCGAGTGCTACGACGGCGAGAATGAAGCATGCAATGTGGATAATATAGAATAGTTCGTAGAAACGCGAGCGCATGAAAATCGCACTGACACTCATAACGAACATGGCTGCACCGGCGATGATGCCCCAGGCTTCTTTCATCTCGGCGAGATGCTGGATGTCATGCTTTTGGCCCCAGATGGCGCAGTAGACGAGGCCATGGGCGATGGCGAAGAGGAGGGTGAGCATGCCGGAGAGTCGGTGGAGGACGTTTAGGCGGTCGTAGGTTTGTTTGGTTAGAGGGGCTAGAGGGGTGTTTTTTAGGGAGAAGAAGATTGTTACGAGGAAGTTGGTCGATGTTAACCTGTTAGTGGTTGGTTAGGTTGGACTATAGTGGGAGCGGGTAGACGTAGAGATGAACTTACCAGCCGGTGCGAGATCCCATGTTGGCAAGCATATTGTATTTTTTGTTGTTGTTGATGCGGACGAATACGAAGCCTATGTTTAGGACGACATATACAATGTATGTCAAGGCATGACCGTAGGTCGGAAAGAAAGGAGCTTTCCGCAAGGCGATGCTACGAAAGAGACTATATTGAAACTAAGGTTAGATGCCAAGAATATGCCAAGACATGACCAAGGGCACGTCAAAGTAGCGCCAAGACGAAGCTAAGAAAAATAAAGGAACATACCGAGAAACCACCACCAACGGGGAAAAAACCTTCTTAGATGAAAGAGAGAACCGCAGAGAAAGGGTGCGGAATACCCGGAAGAGGAAGACAACACCAATGATACCGCAGAGAGCGGCGCCGTAGTAGGTCATGGCCGCGTGGTTGTTGGCTCGGCGGATGCCGGCGTAGTCGGGACCGGTGCTCCGGGATATGATGGTTGGATCATCGGGGATATGGGAACTGAAGGATACTTGAGAGGTCATTGTGGATGAATTTGGTGGTTTAATGGAATGAATGAAGTAATGTATATGGTGATGTCAACCAAGAAGACAGAGACCAAGATGGTGATCTAGGAAGTTAACTACCCTTCATCTTCTCGGATTCTCTCGCCGTCTTATACATTTTTTCACCCTACAAACTTTCATCCGACTTAATCTGTTGGCCATTCTGATGCCTCTCTAGTTTTCCCGAGTCCGACTCGTATACCCCACAACCGGAAGGTCCATATCATCACGTAATTCAAGCACGATCCTAACGTGGGTGTTACATGGAGCTACTATACCACGGTAAACTATGTTCCGTCTTCACGGCGAATGTACATACGGTCGGTCATTACTTTACAAAATGGCGTACTTGTAGTAAATGTTTTCTCGGGGTTTATCTATCTTGGGAAGGTATGATTTTATGTTGAGGAGGCACGGACGGAAGAGGAAGTGAGAGATGTGGGTTGGTGGTTTAGCTGGTTCGTGATATTGTGAGAGGTTTTTTTGTTACGGGAGTTGGTACATGCGATAACGGGGTTGTGGTGAAGAAGAACGGGTGTATACCGGGGAGAGTTTATCGGTTGTTTGGTGGCTTGAAGAAGATGTTGTTACAATACGACGTGCGATAACGCATGCGGAGATCTGGTTTTGGTCCAGAGAAGGTAGTAACTATAACTGGAGATAGTGTCGTGTGCCGTGTTTTCATGATTGATTAGATAGTCTCAACTAATCAATCAATCGAATCAGATCGGCTATCCCGGCACAAGTAGACTAAACGTTCATACCGCCACATCCAGTGTTGACGAACTAAAAGATTTGACCATGATGAACGAGCTCCCCACGTGTTGCTCACTGCAAACTGGAAATTCGGGTAAAATAAACACCACCCTAGTAACAAGGGACCCGTCCAATAATCCACTTTAGAGCCTCCGTTCTTCCCAACAATAAGGACCAGAAGCAAACAAACCGCGCGCTGCATACTACATGTATTATCATCTACCAAAGAGGAGAAAAAGCCTAAATCTGCCAAGCGGACAAACCCATCTGTGCAACTATGTGATAAACACCCGGGTGTACCATTGTTCCGTCATGATGCAAGCGAGTGATGACATGCCGTGCGGACGGGGCTCTGTCGGGTGAACGGGGTAAATTCCTTTATGTCCGGATCTGTATAAGACGTTTTCAAGCGGGACTTTTTTCTGACAGGGGGGGTTGCAGTTGCTTCTAGCATGGTTTAGGATGTACATACGTTACTGATTGATTAGATATAAAACGCCATGATACGCAGGAATTGGTGGGTGCACTGAAACTTCATGATCGGTGGGTCTTCGGCAGTTTATGGTATCAATCTATCGACCGATGTTTATAAACGAGTCGGAGATAAACAAGGAAGAATTTTACCCACTAGTCTTAAAGATCTGCAAAAACTCATCGACATGTTCACATAGATGCGTCTAGCCTTAGGAACTGGCCCGTACTAATATTATTCTCGAAGATACTCCGCATTCCACGCAAATCAACTGAATCCGTATATCCGTGCCCTCAAAAAAAGACATCTACACTCTCAAAAAGTCAACAAACTCCCGTACCCTCCTGCCCAAAATCACAGACTTCTTCCAGATTCCAAAATTAACCACAATCATACCCCCTTCTCCTTCCTAAATAAGCTTTCGACCCCCGCGCGCCTTCTAAGCTCTCAATCCCAAATCGGCACTTCCATAGAGAAGTGGAGTCTTAGCGCCAATGTAACGCCAACCAATGTCTCACAAAGCCCACGCAAAACAATTCTCACAGCAAAAAAAAGTTCATAAAGCTGCAAGAAATTGCCTGCCGGTGCGTAAATGTCCCGTAGCCACATGAAGCAAACAAACTTAAAATCAACCGTCACTGTGCTTGGCACGGTAGCGGGGATTTTTAAGTGGGCTTAGTAGTATCCTTCGGAGTCGCTGTATATTGAGCCGTCACTATCTTGTCCGGCGAGAGCGAGTTCGTCGTTTAGGGAACGGCCTAGGGGGCGGCGGGGAGACATCGGGGAGAGACCGGATGCTCCGGAGGCTCCCGATATCGGGGGGATGGGGAATTGGTTGGAGGATTCCGTGGCGGGGTTGTTGGTTTCGTAGGTGGCATGTGATGGGCTTGGACCGGACGTCGCGGTGGGCGGGACGTGGGGTGCCGATGTGGTGGAGTACACGGGGAGAACCTGGCTAATGGGCTCAATATCCCCGGTTAATCCAACGGGGGAAAACCCTCCTTCATCGTCGCCATCATCGTCAGATTCCGACGACTCGCCAAACATAAGGCGTCTTAGACTCTGTCTCGGAGAAACCGCTTGTGGATCAACAGCTCGGGTATTCATCCTCTTTGCCCCGCTTATTCCCCCATGTTCAGTGCACGGCGTCACCTCCAGACGAACAAGACACGCACACTCCGACTTATGCAATCTGCAAGCGAACACCCGGCACCGACACCGTCTAACCACTCCGTCATCCTGCATGGAAGCCTCTTTGGACATAGATGCAACTTCCTTCTCGATACTGGATAACCAGGCCTTGTAAAAGGGGTTTTCCCACGTACTGGCTGATCGAGATACACTGATGAGGAAGCGTTTAGCAGATATAACGTCGCCTTTAAGCATGGCGATCCACGCCTTCAGCACGAAGAAGGACCCGTCGAGTTCCTCCTTCCACGTAACGGGCATGGTTGACTCGCTAATGATTTGACCTACCCGGTCCTGCCCAGCTTGTGCCTGCTTCATTGCCTCGTCAAGCTTATCCATTGACGCCAGGAGAATGACCTTGTTCCGGAGCATACTTATCTCATATAGATGCCAGAACGCCGCAGCGTCGCCAACGGTGATGGGGTATCTCTTGCGTAAATCAACGGGTTCCTCTCGTCCTTTAGGGACATCAGTGGCCGCACGGAAAGCAGCGAAGAGTTCCTCTCGAGTCTTGTAGCTTACCCGTGTTCGATGCTCGTCGCCAACTAGTCCACGATACATGCCAACGCGGCCTTGTACTGCGATGATTTGGTCCGCCATGACCTCGATCTTATTCGTATGACGAACCAGTTGATTCCGTAGAAGACCACTAACAGCCTCGACAATCTGGTCATTGGGCATGTTCTCATTGATCCCGGCGGCTTTCACCTCCGAAACGATACTTCCGTAGCCATTATCACCGGAAGTCCGCAATTCAGCCAGTTCACGATCTAAAGCCAGAACCTGTCTTTGTAGATCCGTAACTTTAATGTTGGCTTCGTCAAGTTGCTTCTGGAGCTCAAAGATATCCTGCTCCGGTTTAATCAACGCCATTGCCTTGGCAAACTCCTCTTCTATCTTTTGCATTCTCGCCTCATCGGTGTCATTGGCTTCCCGCGCTGGTATCCCGTTAAACCTGGCGTCTAATTGGTGGTTGATCTGCCAGATATAACCATTCATTCGTTCGACCTGATTCGAGGGGACAAGCTCCTGCATAGCATTAACGAAGTGGTTTACAATCTCCCGGATGTCCTCTAACGGGTCTAGGACCTTGAATTCTAGATTCCGAACGTCAGATCTCAACCTGGGAATTTGTGCCTGGGCGGTGAGGAAGCTGGTTTTGGAGGCGTAGTACATTGCCTGCATCTCAAGGTGCCGCTGGGATGTCTCATTCCAGTAGTTTTCTGCTTCGGCGGCCCGGTGCTTTTCCTCCAATACAGCGACTTCCAACTCGGTATTCTTCGTGCGGAGCGTCTCAACTTCTTGGGATAGTCTTTCTTGTTGATCGTAGATGTCCTTCTGGAACTCTTCCATTGCCGCTTCGCTTTGCGCTCCCTCGGCTTCGAGAGTTGCGACCATCTTGGAGAGGGTTGAGATCTGAGTATCCTTGGTGACATTGTCGCGCTTCAACTTTCCAACTTCCTCTTTGAAGTACTCATCCAGAGCCTCAATCTTAGTTAGAACATCCGTCTTGCCGGAATCCGTATCCTTGGCCTGAAGTGCAATAACCTTCAATCTCTCCTTCTCAGTCTCCGCCAAAGCCAACTTCAACTTCGCCTCAGCATCTCCTAGTCTCAGAGTCAAATCATTAATCTCCTCTTTAAACCTCTCCGCGTTAACGCCACCACCCGACCTCCGCACCGCCACAAATAACTTCTGCATACGATCCAACTCCGCCGCCATAACCTTGCGAATCCGATCTTTCTCCTGGATAGCCTCCCGACGACCCACCATCTCCTCGTATAGCCTCTTATTCGCATGTTCCAGCATATTAACAGCCTGGTAGCGGGCTTCCTGGGCAACTTCGACCGTCTTGCGACCGGCTTGGTGGACACGCTCGTTGATGGCGAGGATGTTATCGGCGTGTTGGAGTTGGTACATGAGGGCTTTGGTGGATCTGTGATGAGGGAGGACGACTCTTGGTTCGACCTTGCTTAACTCGTGGCGCATGTCATCCCATAGGAAACTACCAATCATTCTGTCCTTCCGGGATGATTCGAACATGGCTTCCACACGTTGAAGCTTGCCTACCGCAAAATCTAATTGGGAACGGACTGTGTACATGTGTTAGTTATGCAAGATAAATGTCAAGTAGTGATATCAAACTTACGCCAATAGAGCTCCTCATCCGCACGAAGAGCCTGTTCAAACAGTTCCAAGCGTGTCCAGTGGAGACGTGGATGGAAATCCTTAGCCGGCTCAAATCGGGTCTTAAGCGTATCCGACTTCTCAATTGTCCCATTAAGCTCTCCAACCAAGAACTCCAAGAACGTCATAATCGAAGTCCACGTATCCGCATCTCTCGCTGGTAGAGATGCCTTGCGAGATGCAAGCTGGGGGATGGCCGCTTGTATCTTATCCCGTATCTCGACATTCTTCTGATACATCGTTTCAGTAGCCTGGTGGTTATCTTGCCAGCCCAGGAGAGCCTTGACCGCGTCGTTGGTCTGCTGCTTGGCGGTGTCTTCAAGTTCTGCTAGATATTTAGCTTGCTTTGTAACGGAGTCGATAGCCTCGAGAAGATTGCGGGTTAATGACTCCGTAGACTCATCAGTGGCACCGATCAACTCGATACTTTCAATCAACATGTCAATCTTGCCCTCTCGCTCATTCAAATCTCTCTCCCACCGACGCCGGATCCCTTCAAAGTCATCGGGTGCCAGGCCTCCGATGACAGTAGCCACGGCGCCGAGTTTCTCTGGCATTGACACGCGAGATGACCGGAGCTGTTCAATCTCATAGCGGAGTCGGGTGTTTTCAGTTTGTAGCTTGAGAGCTGCACTACTCCGGAGAACCAGCTGCTTCATAGAGACGTTAGGCATGTTACCGGGGCGGTCACTGCCCACCTTCTTGACCAAGGCGATTTCATCCTTGAGAAGTGTTATAGTCTCCTCAAGTCTATCAATCTTGTCATTGAACTGCTTCTCAACCTCCGCCCGCATCTCCTTCGACCTCTTAAGCAAGTCATCCATCATCGGCGCAACCTTCCGTCCAACCTTATCACTCAACGTCAACGCAACCTCCTCATACTGTCTCACCAGCATCTTCAAATCAAGTTCTCGCAGCTCAAACTCATTCCGCATCCGCTCCTTCTGCATAGCCTCGGCATTCTGGATTTCTCTGATAGCTTTCCCAACAGCAAGAGCAACGTTCACCTTGGGAGCCTTAGCATTCATTGCCTTGCGAAGACGAACACTCTGTGATGCCAAACGAGCACGAAGGGCACGCGATTCTCCAACCTTCTTCATCAATATGCGGGCCATGTTCCGCCAAACGTACACCGGCGCAGCTACTTCAGTGCTCTGAGGAATCCGTTTAAGAGCGGTAAACCATTCTTCGCGCACTTTAGCCTTGGTCTTACGTGCAAGATCCAGTTCTTCCTCGCCTAGGATCGCTTTGACAGGCTTGTTAATCGGATTGGCGGGGTACCAGCTGGATTCAAGTTCCGGCTCTTTACTGATGAGTTTGGTATCAAGCATTCCGATAACACCACTTAGCGGGGCAGCAAGATGGCCATCAAGTGATTCTTTGCGCTCCTGCGCTCGCTGGCGGTCTTGGTAGTTATGGCCGATTCCGATAAGAGGAACATGATCTAGTTCATCCTCGGGTTCCAGCTCAACCAGCCCGGTGGCAGCAACCTGGTGGGCTCTCACCGAGTGAGCTGGCCGGGTTATCCACTTGTTCCGCTTATCCTCCAGCATCTTGGCTCTTTCGGCAAGTTTGATGGCCTTCAATTCAATTTCTTCCCAGGGACGGTTCCTGGATAAATTGAGAAGATCACGCAACTTATGGAAGAGTTTCTCCTGTTCACGAACAAAGTGTTCCTGTCCGCGCATACGTCGTTGGTAGTCATCATCACGGAGGGTCATAAGCGCCTGCATGTTAACAATGGCGTCGTCACCTCCCAATGTTTCACCGACCGTCTTCACCGGAGATTCAGTTTCCTCTTCAACGGGCGAATAGACAATACCTGCGGTACTGCGAACAGGCGAATAGATATCCGCTGCGGTATTGCGAGCGGGGGGCTTCCCCTTGGTAGAAGCGGCAACCTTCTCGGCGGCAGCGGCCGCAGCAGCCGGACCAAGAATCTCAGGATGGTCAGCGAGGAAGTTCCGTCCCGCGATCTCCTGGAGAACAGAGTTGGGGAGGTTCTTCAAGGTAACGACCGACTGGTCACGTTTCTTGGCGTCTTGCATGAGTTTAACACGTTCATGCAACTCGGCGTTTTGGATACGAGTCCGCTCGATTTCGTTTTCGACGCCTTCGATGTAAGCGTCAAACAGGTCAACGGAGAAGTTATTCCGTAGGATACGCCGAAGACAATGCTGTTTGAAGACCTGCTGTTGTTCATAGCCGAATACTTTCCCGCTGATGATACTCATGCCCTCGTCCCACTGCATACGCATCCGCTGGTCCTCGGCATCCATTTGATCAGTCATCTTCGGATGCGGTGTCCAGGGGAGGGCGTCCTCGACACGACAGATGGAGGTGCAGCGGTGGTGAGTTTCGCCGAAGCCCATCTCCTCGTACATTTCAAGAGCGGCTTGGTGTTGCTCGGGGGGTGTCTTGCCGGCCATTATTTCGATGTTCAGTTCCATGACGATGGGCCGACGGGCAAGACGGAAATCTAGATTCAACCGGAGTGTATCGAGGCGGATATCAGATCGACTAAGAGCCTCTTTTGCCTCGGTGAGAATTTCCTCTCGTTTAACGGCGATTTCAGTAGCATCCATGGCGGCAAACTGATACGAAAGTTGCGTAAGAGCATTTCTCCGTTCCTCCTCCCCATCATCCATAGCCTTAGCAAGGTCCACGGATAACCCGCGTATCTCATTCATCATCTTATCAGCCATCCACTTAGGCACCGCCTCAGCATGTTGCATCTGCTTCATATACTCATCAAAGCTCTCAAACTGGCTGCGAAAGACCTTCCAGGCGTTATACTGGGCATCTAGCGTTCGTCCGTTGTTACATGTACGACGGAAGTTCTCTTCGGCAACACCGTTGACGCTTTCGGGGACGTAGTCGACTTTTTCACATTCGATAGGGAATTGCAAGCTGTGGTGGACCAGAGAGTAGCCTTTAATGCTTTCGAGTTCTCGGTTGAGTTGCTCAGGTGTAGGCATCAGGTCATCCTCTAGATCCGGGTTCCACATGTCTGCCGGGTCACGGGGTTTCTTGGGTAGATAGAGGATAGGATCGTGGGTTCCTTCCACGTTACTCATATGGGCCTTTTCAACCCAGTTACTGTCGGCCTGTAGCTTGGCGTGTGAGTTCCACTCGCGAGCCTCCTTGAAACCTCCGTTCAAGTTAAGACTAATTTGTTAGGAGCTGGGTAATTTGGACGAGGTGGTAGAAACTTACATTCCATCTCGGTCATCTTGAGTTCGGTAATCCGTTTCACGCCGGAGAGGGTCTGGATTTGGGATAAACCGGTGGTCCATGGTGGTATGTCGCCTCTGGTGCGTTTCATGAGTTATCTCCGTGGTTGGCATTGTCAGAACGAAAGTATTGAGAAAGAAACGAAAGAGGTGTATTCCTGGATACGTATGACCCTACTAGAGAACAAACACAAAAGAAACCTACAGATCTTGTGGTCCTGGCATTGTTGTTTATGTATCTTATTCATAGTTCTTTGAAAGACCCAGTAATGATAGTCAGTCACCTTTCTTTGATCACTTAAGCACATATAACCCATCACTTCTCACTTCCAAAGTCAAAGAACATCCAAAAGCAGAAACATAACCTTGTATTGTCTTCAATAACTGAATTGTCCTTTCTTTGAAAAAAAGCCAATGCATGAATCCCTAAGTACTGTCTTACACAAATCTCCAAAATTCAAACATTAAATTCTATCATGACATGTACACAACCCTAGGATGACGTCAATCAACCCTAGTAACTAACGCATCCATCATTTGCGTCCCGAGAATAGGACTATCAGTGTCCCGTTCAAGACTCATAGACCCAGTCGTAACCGACGCACCAGAACTAGTTCTCCCAAACACGCGCGCCTTCTCAAATGCCTCAGCGGTAGCTTTTTGCAACTCTTCCTTCGCCCATTGTGTTTGCGCCTGTGATTGCGCCAGTATTGGTGTTGAATCCTTTGCGCCGCTCGTTGGTGATGGAACCACCTTTGTTGGAACCGCCACTGGACCCGGGCTCTTCCCTTCCGGCATTTTACCCAACCGAACTTCCTCCCTATGCCGCCGTTCAGATTCCATCTCCGCCGCCTCCCGCTGTCGTCTTGCAGCATCGGCTCTCCGTTTTTTCTCATCGGCTTTCCGTTGTGTCTCCGCGGCTAAGCGTGCTCTATCGCGACGTTCTCGTTCCTGTTCGTCTTTCACGTTCCGTACCATTTGTAACATGAAGCTGTCTTCTCCCCGTTCTGTTTCCTCACCGCTGTCGTTTTCGTCGACCCAGGTGTCCCCTTGCCGTACCATGACGTCAATTTTGATAGATAGCCTGCGCGCACCATCATCGCTGGGTCGCTTGTCATCTATGATACCCCGGGCTATTTGGATGTCAATAGCCTGGTCGCGCTCACATTGCATGTTCAGAAGACATCTTTCGGAGAGATGTCGGAGGGCCATGTCACCTGCTCTCCACGCTGCTTTATATTCTCGCGCCGCGTCATCCCAACATGCTAGCGCTCGGAAACAGTGCCCGCGGAATAGAAGAACCCGCGCATGATAGCCCGAACCGAGCATACGGAATCGTTCTACAAGATACATTGCCCGGTCTACTTCGGCCATGGCAGAGTCGATTTGTGAGGCGGACGTGGCTATGGCGATGAGAAGATGTGTCTTGAGTAGTAGGGCGTTTATACGTGCTTGAACGCAGGAACGCGGGATTCTTTTAGAAGGCATGTTGGCGGGATTTTTGGAAGCTGGTTGGCTTGTTGGATATGTTGTGAACCTTGGTCAAAGAAACCAGGAAAGTGAAAACAAAAATAGTAAAAGAGGATTCCAAGGAAATCGAACAAAGAAACGCGCCCCCGTCAAACACTTGGCCCCGTCGCCTACTATCATTCTTTAAGCTAATACTTATACTTCAGACTAAATCGCCCCATGTAAACAACTCGAGTTATTCATCCAGTCGCAAAGTTATCCTCGATATATGCAACCACTTAACATATCCATTAATCCCCGGTTCACCTGCCCAAACGAGGTGCTTAGTCAAGCCCAAGCGCAACTTTGCCCACCGGCACAAAAGTTATACAACGGGTCGATCGCACCAGACTAGACATAAGTCGCCCCTGTCTTCGTGTCGCGTTTCTGGTCCCGTTCGTTTGTGAATCATTTTTTCCCTGGTAATGGCTCACAAACACCCCACGGCCCCACGCTATTACAGTCCTTGAATTACATTGTTTTGTCTCGCTATCATATAAAAAAAGAGCATGGGAAAGACAAGCCCTTGTGTTGCCATAGAAGCTTGTTTCGGGTCACGGAACCCTTAGACAGTGAACGGGTGGTTGTAATAACAAAATAAATTAACATGAACAATTCTGGTCAAAAGACGATACAAACAAAAGAAACCAAAGATTGCATACTTCCGGCACGTCACCATAGTCCGTCATCATCTACTAAGCCTGATTGTTTTGGTCGTGTAGCAGCCGGCATTATGAGTTGAGATTGTCGCTGTTTGACAACAACAACTGCCGGCCCTTCTCCCGGGCGTTCTTTAGGATGACCAGTAGATGTTAATGGTGCACCTTTTCCTTGGCCGTACATGCTGACACTCGATGCACGATTCCTATTCGGAACTCCAACACTACCTTCCGTGCCACCGAACCCAATAGGATTGCGCGACATGCTTACTGGTCTTCCACCACTTCCCGTAACAGGTGACGATGCGTCAGACGAGCTAACCGGTGATAGATTTGCTTGTTGTTGTTGGAGAGTCGGGTTGTAGAATTTATATGGGATTCCCTCGGGGGAATGTGGTCCTGACGGGATCGTCGGTGTTCGGATAGACCGTTCTCGGCGAGCACGGGAACTCTTGTGTGGGAAACAGCAGCCAGTATCTTCGTCAGAGTCGTCGACGAGAAGCGTGGTGTGGTGGGTTATGGCCGATGCGTGTGTGCCTGGTGTACCTGGGGTATGTGGTGTCATAGCACTCAAGGTGCCTGGGGTGTAGGGGCTATGGGCACCGGAAGGACCCACGTCTTGGTAGGACATGCGACGGCCAGATGGGACGCCAGAGGTCATGACGGTTAGATCGTTGGCACGACCGGAGCGGCGACGGTATGGGGAACTGGAGAGCCATGATGAGCGGCCGGTGGCGCCGGCGGGTGAGGCGGTGGTCATGATGAGGGTGACTAGTAAAGGGAGGATGCCAGTTGTGATGAGTATGGCTATTTCTGATTGAGCAAAGGCACCGGATAGACCAAGAGAGAAATCCACAGTCCGGAGAACGAAGATGATGAATAGTAACAACGATGATAGTTGTTGGCCTAAGTAGGAGGAGAGATATAAATGTGAGTCGAGTGTTGGATATAGAGTACGACAAATATGAATGACGGTATATATTAGACAAGGCAAGGTAAGACACAACAGGACTGTATCAACACGAAAGAGTTGTTGCAAGTCAAGACGACTAATCAGTTAAGAAAGCCGGGTCTGTACAGGTAAACACCAAGTGCTCCGTTGAAAGTCTGTGAAACAATCCAAGAGGAAACTGGGAGACGGTTTCTTAAGTACAAATGGGTGACCATCTACCGAGGCCTCATCACTCAAGCCCCACTAAACAACCATAGGCTTCTCTGGATTTTGATCCAACAAACACACTCCCGTAATGTACCCAGTCCAGGAAGCTTTTATCACCCCGCTTCCAAGCACACATGGTGTGGCAACTGATGAAGCCGAATCAGGGAAAAGCAGTATTGTAAATCACCGCGCTTGTCGTGCATGACGCTGCAGTAGAAGCGGAGTCTGGAGCGACACTAAGAGGCCAAGGTGCAACGGCCAAGCGGAGTATGCGCGATGCATGGGGGTGGATATAAGAAGCTTCAAATCGCATACGAGGGTCCCTGTAACAGGCCATGCTGTAGCCTAGTCTGGCAGGATGATACCCTTGACAAATGTGACTTGTTGAGCAACAAGGCAGAATACAGAGCATGTAAGCACTTGCTTCTAGCAGTGAAAAAGAAGGTAGAAAGGGAGAAAAGAGTGCAGAGTGTGACGCAAATCAAAGTTCAGTGGGAAAGACAGAGTAAAAGACTCACCGGAAAGTGCGCGCTTAAACGCGGCAGATTTGAAAAGAGAGGCGTTGAGTCGGGATGGTGCGTATAGATCAGGTTCGGTGTAAAGATCCATGATGCACCAGAACTGTGAGAGTTGGTAGAGTAGGAGCGAGGAAAATTGTATAGTGAAGCCTCCAATAAGAGGCGCAATGTTTCTTTGATTCTATGTAAGCACTTGGCAGTCAGCATATAAGCAAAACCAAAGATGTAGATGTCAAAACCGGAATGACTTGCCTCTTGGTTAACCACCATCACGAATTTAGCCCCACCTATAATAAACAGCGCAATGGCAACCACACCCAAGCCCAAGAACATGTGGCCCAGATGTCTGGCCCCCACGGGGCCCTGTCGTTCTCCCGCTAGAACTAACAGACGAGGAAGGGTAGAGAAGCCGGTCAAAGCCAAAAGTGCAGGCCCTACCAAAGAACACACTTCAAACACCACCAGCCATGATTCACAGGTTTCGTCCGTGGCTGTTCGAAGGGATAGACGGGCTGCAAAACAGGCGATTTGGGTGGCACAGGCGAGACTTAGGGCGCTGGTGTAGGTTATTGAGCAGTGCCGGATGCCGGTGACGATTATACAGGGAAGAAGGATGCAGAAAAATGTGAGTAAGACGAGGGAACCGATGAAGGAGGGCCGATGAATCAGGTCTGTTGTGGCGGACATTTTGGACGGAGGTGAACCATGTAACAAACTACCGCTATAAGGTTGGTGTAAGTGGGAAAGGATCAGGCGCTATGATGACAGATAGACAGACAATAGAGGCGGCCACTAATAAGGACACTGTCAAAGCCGGGATCCCTTGATGTAAGACGAACCAGTCAATGATAGATGCCAAGAGCGATCAAGCAAACAGTCAAACCACCATGATGGGGCAACTAAGTTGGCTGGTGGGGGGCAGAAACTAGTATAAATGCACGGTGGGTAGAAAGAGTACTTTGACCAAGACGGCAATACCTCGTCAGTCACCATCGGAGTTCTCGAGATGAGGCAATCAAGCCGCGGTTCCATTGGCCTGGCTAATCTGTTAAACTAGGTGGTTGTCACCGTGGTGGCCAGTACTACACGGGCATCTTGGACATGGAGCCACGGTGGAGGGTCTGAGCTTCTTTTTGCGATGGGATCGTGATTTACGGGAGGGGTAGGAATGGACATGTGTGTTGGTATTGTTAAAGTGATGGGCAGGGCGGGCAGGTCGGTCGGAGTCTAGAAGGATCGTGATTGTGGGAGTTTTTCGGGTTGAATAGATGCGATGATCGACGTTGTGATTGGGGGTTCTCCTTATCATGAGTATGGAGGTAACAAACGAAAGAACCAAGTATTCTTTCTTACTGTTCTTCTGACGTATGCATGTGTGGATATATGATGACGTAGATACACAGGAACATAGATACACACATGTTCACAGCCAATAGCTTTACCATGTATACAAACCTACGTCCGTAATTCCACGTCCCCTTACTCATATGCGCATGTTGGTTCTAATCCAACCAACCATCATCACAATTTGCTACAGAAAATCAAGAAAAAGTCTAACTACATCCAGACCCACGCACGGTGTCGTTTAATGAATTCCTTACCCACCATCACCTGCCCATCCTGCGAGATGCATACATCCCTAGTCTACTCCGACGCGACATCCCGCCCAACAGAGGGTTTCATCCGCTACTACTGTACCAATGGTTACATTGATACATATGCGCATACACTCATGTACACCATTTACTGTTCCTGTTCATCCTAATCAACAAAACACGCATACCATTAGAAAAACAACGCACTCTGTTAATTCCACGGGCCAATCAGCGAACAATCTTGCCTATTTCCTACGAAATATTGCCCTCAGTTAAGTCACAAAAGTCATGGTCACCTCGTCACAACCAAAGTACCGGAAAATACTGCCAGGTCAGGAGTAGCCAATACAGTCATAAGTGCCGACTTTCGTTTGGATTCAATTCCTCTTATCCACCCGTTTTTCGTTGTCTATTCCACTTTGTTAGTGACGCCGAGACAGGCCCGTGCACACGAGAAAAGTTCGGCTTCCAGATGGACGGAGTGCATATGTATGTATGTATGTATGTACAAGACTGGTTTATGTCTAGTTTTACATGTTCATTTGGCCGGGCGGCATGGCCTTTTTCCATGGGGTGGGCGGGCCGTCTCGTCTTGTCAGATTGGCCCGAGATAAACATGTCCCATGTCGTGATTCCACTGTCTGGGGTCTAGTACTACATCGTATATCGACTGGCGCCCAAGGCATGTCTTGGTAGTAACCGTGGTGGAGCAGTATGAGCTAGGTCTTGTTTGCCGACATGGCGGCTTGGTCACGGGTAAAGTGCAGTCTAGGTATAAGTTATTCGCAAGTTGGTTAGCTGTAGATGATCTACCAAGAGATAAACTTTCGTTGGTTCTCTTCACCAACTGATAATCATCATACAGCCACGAGAAGATGATAATTTGACCTGTCACTAGAATCTTCCTACTTAATAAGACATCTCGGGTGGTCTTTATCCCTCCAACAGATCGCCAACAAACAGCAATATCCCATCACATCCTGCCGCATCCTAAACAGGCACTCCATCTTAACCAATAAATCACAAATCGAGAGCCACCCCTGCGGCAGCAACCAGCTCGCTTAGACAAGGGCCTATGATTGGTTGACACATGACGCCGAAGCGCCCGGGCGCTTACAGCCCACCATTAGACTTGGTACTGCCACCGCATGTTTGTACATAAAACGATCAAAAAGGATGAGACGGCAGGTTTTACACGGGCGACATAATGAGGAGATGGTGGTACAGCTGGCTGACGGACAAACGGAAACAAAAGTGGACGGGCGTTTGTGAATAAGCTCGGCTAGATGGGGGCGATAAATAGACGCGGGAAGCTTGTTGCTAGGTTTGATGATAACTCAGAGAACAAGAAGACTCAAAACCTTGAGCTTAGCGATGACGGATCACTTGCTTGCGTATAAACATATGCATATGTACATCTGTACGCCATGGTATTACGCCGATCAGCAGTGGATACTTGTTGGATATTCACATTGCAAAACTACACTTGTTGAATCCCGTCCAACTCATACGACGTTTGCGAGACATGGGACAATCCACCCGACTCAAAGTAACATTGAACTCCCCAGGCCTATAACCTTCCGCGTGTACAGCGGATATCCACTGACGAGGGGAACTTTTTTGGCCCCCAACGGGCGCTTCTCATCTAGCAGGAATCGCGCTTCGTCCACCGAGACGGGAGCCGATGAGGGAAGGAACGGAACAGCATCTCTAGAGTAATCAATCCAAGAAGAAGACATAGATAATCAAAGAGACGAGATGTAGGGGCGTGTGCGGAGTTCAGCAAGTTACTAGGATGCAGACAATGTAACGCTCTGTTGGTTCTTAGTAGGGTTGGATGTGGGGTTCATTTGTACAGCAAAAAGAAAAAAAGAAAATGGCTGACATGATGGATCCTTTGGTTGATGATCGCTTAGATTCAAGAACCCGCCAACATCTACAAAACTTCATTCTCAAGTTCGGTCAACCATAGGGTTAGGGTACGAACACGATGGATGTTGCCCTAGGGGTAATTCCGAGACCCACACGGTTGGTTGCAAGCGGCCGAGACTAACAAAAGAGGACAAATGCGGTGAGACAAACAAACGTCATCCCAAGGCATCAAAATAACAGCCAAAACACGCTCATCCCAAGATTTCCCTTCATCTGGTTCTTACTTGACTGGTTGTAACCCTTGTGGGTGTACAGAAAAAGTATTTTCACGTGACACCACAACAAAGACAACGTCATGCAATAGTAACCAACACGTTTGCCATTTTGAAAAAGATGATGCGAGCACGGATCTTATGCGGTGGTGGTTGTGGAAGGACGGGTGGTCGGCGTGGTTATGCGTCTGGGCCGGGGGATCTTCCGAGGCCGAGTTCGGCGTGGGTGCCGGGGCAGAAGAAGATTCCTAAGGAGATTGTGGATGACTATGCTTTGCTAAGGACGGATTACAGTTTGTTTTTTTCTTTGTTTGAGTTGAAGAGTACGCGGGCTAACATGAACCTTAGAAATACCAAAGCATACGGTTGTGTTATCACATGGGCTTTTCGGCTTCAGTACATTGTCAGTACCACCGTTTGCTCCATTACACTACTGGCATGGAATAACAGGCGAATTGGTCAAGCGGGGAATCAGGGTGCTGACAACGTCAGTCTCCCCATCTGCAACGATTCAAACCCGGGCCAACCAAATAGCAAGACAGTTAGAACAGCAAGTCCCTAACCAGCCAATATCAATCATTGCGCATAGTATGGGTGGACTCGATGCACGATGTCTGATTTCTACAGTCCGGAGTGCGAAGCTGGATATTCGAGCATTGGTAACCATTGCTACACCACATCGTGGGAGCTCGATTGCAGATATCTTGGTTGGCCGGGATGGAGATCGGTTGGTTGCGGCTATGGGGTATCCAGTGTTACAAAGATTTGGGTTATCAACGGGCGGTTTTGCACAGTTAACGAGGGCTTATATGGAGGGGACATTTAACCCGTTAACACCTAATGTTGATGGGGTTCGGTATTTCTCTTACGGCTCCAAGATTGTGAATCCGTCGGTTGCGAGTCCGTTTTGGTTGAGTGAGCGGGTATTGAGGAGCCGTGATGGCCCGAATGATGGACTCGTTGGAGTTGAAAGTGCCCAGTGGGGTGAATATGGTGGGACGTTGGTGGATGTGTCACATATGGACGTCATTAATTGGACTAATAGAGTGGAACGGGGTCTTCGCCGATTGACGGGGAAGACTGAGGGGTTTAATGCGGTGGCCTTTTATTTGAGCATTACTGACATGTTGGCGCGGGAGGGTTTATGAGAAGAATGACTATTCATGTGGCGTGGTTTGGTCATCGGAGATAGCCGGGTACTAATTACATAGAGTCATTCAAACTAAACATGTCAACTTGAAGATAAAACTCGTCATAGTATGTCATGATAAGTCTCACGGTTTCTCCAACCGACACCGGAATCACTTGCCGGATGACACCATATCCGTACCCTAACCCTTATGCCCATGTTGCTGTTGGATGGTTACCCCAAAAGCCAAGAAAAGAACACCGGGAAAAACGGACCATAATAAGGGAAAATGATTGACAAGGCAGAAGGCCGGTCTTGGCGGGCATTTAGCCGGGTAATAGGGCTTCGACGACAAGCAATAAGCGCGTATGGTCGGCAATTGATATTCTCCAGTTTTTGACAAAGCTATCGACGTGATTGCTCTTTGAACATGGATTGATTGGTCCGGAGTACACAGGACCGAGGGACTAAAGGCGGGATTCTTCCAGACGGGAAAACCTAGTCCCTGTATGTAGGTCGAACAATTGGCTGAATCTGACAATTTTGGAGGCAAACTTAATAATAAAGTTGGAGGAAACCAGATGATGAGAATTGGAGAACCAAAGGAATCACCCCATGTGATATCTTTTTGAAGACCTGGTAGACACCTGTCTGTGGAACGCGCGTTCTGACCGGTTTTTGGTTCTCCAATTTTGTGATATTGTTTTTTTCTTTGTAGGCTTTGTTTGTGGATCGAGTGAGTATACCAAGACAGCCAAGGACGATGAAAGCTGTCATCTGGTTCTTGGCTATGTATGTCGTGCCTTGTTAATTTTCTTGGCTCCGATCAGCCAAGATGTCAGAAAACTATCTGAAATAACTCTATAATCAGTCAACATGGAAACCATGAATTCCGGGCAACTTTGTCGATCGAGGCTCTGTTAAAGTCATACACACACAGCCGCTGATATGCATGCTATTATCTTTCGCCGCTGATCCCTCACCACCACCTCGGAATCCCTAAAAGACGGCAGAAACCGCCGTTTCACTAGATAGTTCATGATTACTTGGGCGAGTTTTGACGTGCTGTACGACCTTGATCAGGAAGTTTGCTGGATAACTGGACAGGGAAGTGTAGCGGGTCCATGATGTTGGCTTTCTCCAACGGACGTCATTGGGGCGGCATTTCGCTGACGGAGAATTTTCTTCATGCCGGGTCAGCATGTCTTTGTAGAAGGGATAAGCAATGTGCTGGTTCCTTGGGGCGTGTTCTTGCGCAAGTGACTGGGGAGAATGAGGAGAGAAGAGCGTATTGGAAACGGAAGAGACCGGGTGAGTTTGTTGGGGAAAACGGGGGTTGCTTTATGACACTATGGTCTTAGTTTTTGGATTCTTTGCCACTTTTGGTAGATGTGCGCTGATGAGGATGGACGGCTTCGACTAGGACACTATGGATCGATGGAGGATATAAAGACTACGATGGTAGCTGTCTTTCAATGTCTTTGGCTTTCCTCAGCCAGACTCATTAGTTCCTTTCAACAATCCGTGAGGCACTCCTTTAGATTGGGACTAGCAATTTAAATTCAACATTGTCCCGCACTTTCTCTCTGCCTTGTTCATCTTGTGCTACTTATTTATTATTTCTCATCATGGCTCCGACAAAGTTCCATCAGTTCCGTATCCTTAAAGAATGCTTTAACTGGAATCTCGGTTATGCTCTAATAATGTACGTCTATAACCTATCTACCTGCTTATATCCATCACTAACATGCCCCAAGTTTCGGACTTATGGGCGCGTCCCGTGGTCTAGATGAAGGTCTTATTGGAACTTCAATCACCCTTACTCCATTCATTGAACGCTACAACTTAGACCTGGCTCACCACGATGCATCGAGTCTGGCAAACACCAAGAGTAACATCACATCTATGCTTCAGATGGGAAGTATCCTTGGTGCTATTGTCGCCTTCTACATGACCGATAAACTCGGTCGTCTCTGGGCTACCCGTCAACTCTGCTTCTTTTGGATTTCCGGCATTGCCATTTTCATGGGAAGTGCCAAGTCTGGTAGCATGGGGATGCTCTACGCTGGTCGCTTCATTGCCGGTGTAGGTGTTGGTCAGACTACAGTTGTAGCTCCCACCTATCTTGCCGAAGTAGCCCCCAAGGATATCCGTGGTCTTTGCGTCACCATCTTCAGTGGTTTCGTCTACATTGGCATCATGCTGTAAGTCTCCGTAACTCTTCTCCAACTTTGATTCCTTCAATCACTAACCCTATATTCAGTGCGTACTTTGGCTCATGGGGTGCTTCCATCCACATCTCAGATAGCACCCAGGCTCAATGGCTCGTTCCTAACAGCATGCATCTCATGTTCGCTTTCATCATCCTCTTCGGTAGCTTCTTTGCTCGCGAGTCACCCCGTTGGCTTGTAAAGCAAGAGCGTCTCAACGAGGCTCGTACCAACTTGGCAGCCTTCCGTGGCAAGTCATATGATGATGAGACCATCGAGGCTGAGATGGCCGACATTTGCTTGACTGTTAACGAGGAAGTTGAGTCCCGGGCTGGCGGTAATATCTGGACTCTTATGAAGGAGCTTGTGGCTACCAGTGACAACCGTTACCGTGTTATGTTGTCTGTTATGACTCAGTTCCTCGGCCAGTGGTCTGGTGCTAACTCTATTACTATCTATGCCCCTGAGTACTTTGCTATGATGGGCATTGGTGGTCACGAGGAGAAGCTATTCGCCACTGCTATTCTTGGTGTTGTCAAGTTCGTCTCGGCCATGTCTTGTGCCTTCTTCCTCATCGACTTCATTGGTCGTCGTCGCTCTCTCATGAGCGGTATCACCTTACAGTTGATCTCCATGACCTACATGGCCCTATTCTTGTCTATTGACAAGAAAGCCTCCCAGGAAGGTGCCGACCAATCGCCCAGCCAAAAGCGTGCCGCCATGGGTGCCATTGTCATGATCTACCTCTCCGGATTCGGCTGGGCCCTCGGTTGGAATTCCATCCAATACCTCATCAACTCCGAAATCTACGCTCTCCGCCACCGTGCCATTGGTGGTTCTCTCGCCATGACTGTGCACTTTGTAAACCAATACGCCAACTCCAAGGCCGTGCCCACCATGTTCCTCGAGATGACCGAGTATGGAACCATGTGGTTCTTCGCTGCTGTTACGTCCATTGGTTTGGCCTGGGTTTGGCTATTCATTCCCGAGCTGGCCGGTCTTCCCTTGGAGAATATCCCCATAGTCTTCCAGCTTCCGTGGTACAGAATTGGTCGCGATGGCCAGAAGTTTGCCCGGGACCATATCCAGCAAGCGGAGGGTAGCGACAGTGAGAAGAATCCCAAGGTGCAGGAGGTCGAAATGGCCTGAAAAACAGACTTTTGAAATTGGAGAAACCAGCCTCCGTACGTATGATAATTTGTATGATTACTTGAAACGAGTAAAAACTCTTATGAATGAATAAAATTTCCTATTCCAAGTATTTGTGTTCTCCATCCAACGTGAACGACCCCCGGGACTCGGCACCCGAATACTCACACACGGCTAAAAGCGGCCCTTAAAACCGGCGGGCCGGGTATATCCGATAAGGGTTGAGGGTCGGCGAACGAACTTTCTAAACGGACATGGGGTAAGAAAACAC
This sequence comes from Huntiella abstrusa, assembly GCA_025685495.1. Lineage (NCBI taxonomy): Eukaryota > Fungi > Ascomycota > Sordariomycetes > Microascales > Ceratocystidaceae > Huntiella > Huntiella abstrusa. The sequence goes on along the minus strand of JAJNMT010000219.1, from coordinate 298,972 downwards.
GGGCTAACCATCCAGTCAACAACTTCTCAATCTGGGCATGCGTATTTCCTAATTGGGATTTCAACTGGTTTTCCCTATTCGGACGTGGAATCGCCCAATAGAGACGTGGTGGCGTGCGTCAAAAACACTGCGGTAACTATGATATAACCCTACTTATAGACAGCCCATTTTTGGGGGGTAGAAAGCAATACTATATTCCTGCTCAGCTTCGCGGTCAATCGCCGCTTTCTCATCGAAGGGTTTTTTTCGGTCATTGACAAACCTTAATAATTCCCTAACTGATACCTGGATATCTTGCTGCATCACAGGGTACCTACCGTATTCGGACACCAAAAACGACCCCATTTGGCGATTTCGTGTCTGAATAGGGAAAACCAGCTGAAATCCCAATTAGGAAATATGCATGCCCGAATTGAGAAGTCGTTGACTGGATGGCTGGCCCGCCAAAGCGGATAGGTATGTACTACCGCAACGTCTCGAGCAGCGGGGTCAACTGAGCTGTTGAAACCCCGAAGCGACAGTGGTTTGCGTAGTTTCTAGGTGCGCAAGTTCGCATCACGGACTAAGTCACGGGATATGAGGGCTGAGACGGAGCACCCGGTGTCAAAAACAGGTTGGACAAACACACGATGATGATGATGATGTATGTTTATAGTGCTATCTAACGCTCCTGGGCCCACCTTTTCGCTCTGACAATCAGCCCAATAGACCCTCTCTTATACTCCTGCAATCGCTGACCCTCACGCACCCAGCATATCCCGCAGGCTGCTATAGGGCTACGCTCGTTCCAGCTCCCCGTGAAAAAACAAAACATAGGGAAATCGTAAAAAGACAAAGGAAACAACGAACTCGTACAAAACCCCAAAAGAAAATACTCCAGTGCTGTCAGCGCGTCCTATTTTCATCCACCTCTCTGTACTATAACTATAAACATAGGTCTATCGTCCCCTGCTGCGTTGCATGCTCGGCTGGTTTGGTGTGACTGCGAATGATTCGACCAAGTAAATTATGATCAATCACGGGCAGGTGCGTTGTTGGGCCTGGACAGGAACAAAAATGGCTCGGCCAATACAAAAACTCCTCTGCGCAACAGTGGCTCGCTCGAAAGCGGGTGTGCGCAATACGCCTACTCTGCTTGTTGTGATTCAAGAAGAAAGAAAATCTGAGCCCGTATCCAGTGACAAGCTAACAGCTAGCCACGTAGAAGCGGGTGACCCTCCAAGAGGGCGAGGTGTGATAGTGAAGCACACAAGAACGGCGGACGAGGAACATCCGTCAAAACAAAAAGGAAAGATCAGAAAGCGGTAGTATCGAGGCGGGGTTCAAGAGGCGGCTGGAAAGGTAGGTCGGGGTCGTTCCCGGGCTCGTCGCATGCTCCACCTCTCTGTTCCTGTACTCCTCTCTCTTGGTCTTGCTTATCTGTTCGGTCATCAACGTTTTGCGACCTCTCGGGGTCTTCAACAACTTGAGTACAAAGGACTCTGTCCATGGGTGCGGTCGCTTCTTACAAGTCCATGGGTGCACCCGATCCTTGTCGAGGCTACAGCGGCGGCATGTGAGCACGGCGTCGGTGTGCTTGAACCTGGTGTGGTAGTCCTTAAAGTCTCCATGCCCCGACAGCGCGGCTATAAGGGTGCCAAGCAGGCGCCTGGGGCCTTCGGGCGGCGCCATCTGCTTTCGCGGGGGGAAGACGATTCCGGCTCTGAATGTATTGTCCTTGATAGAGGGCTGGTCGTAGAACCACGCTTTAAATCTTTCATGGGTGTCCTCTTTTAGCCAGTGGTGGGCTTTGGCGAGGGACATCCACGGTTCTTCTGTTTCGGTTGCGGCAGACTTGGCCAGTCTGTCGGCTTCCTCATTACCTGCCAGGTCCGTGTGTCCGGGGACCCAAATGCAATGAACTTGAATGTTATCCTGCGACCTTGCTATCATCATCCACTGTTTAGCTAGGTCGACTTCGTACTGGACCGTCCCGATCTTTGTCGCCTTGCGGTTCATTCTGTTTATGGCTGCCATGTTATCTGCGCAGACCCATATCCTGTCGCATGCCTTCCTGTCATTCTCAGTTATAGTATCCAGGCCCAGACAAGCACACGATCATTTATTAAGGCGTCGACCTTAAGGGCCGAGCCGGTAGATAAGGGGATCGAGGAAGCGCAACCAAGCTCAAAAGAATCAATAAGACGACGATCGGACGTATCTAATGGCAAGTCGACATCAACAACATTAACAGCATCGCAGACGGTGGGTAGCGAACGGCCCTGCGCGCGACGAGGCGTAGGGCGAATTATTTTTTTGACCCATGTTTCGTAAGGATATAAGCAATCAACTTCTCACTGTTGGCGAACTTGTGGCTCATAGTGCCAAACTCCCAACAACCGCGAGGGCGGAGGGCCGGTTTCCCAAAAACCTCGACCTTATCGACATCCATGGGCTCGCCAGCTGCAGGCGGCGACGCAGCGGTCAAGGTCGACAAGAAAGTGGTGGCGGCGTAACCGACGAGCAGGTCGTGGGGCGGCGTACAACACTCTTGTCCTCTTCCTATGCTTCGTTGGCGGTGTTTTTGTAAACCATCGCGATACCCATAATTGAAGACTTTTCTTTGTTCCTCCATATGAGAAAATATCCTCCTTCGACGAAACCAGTATCGACCGGTAAAGGACACAGCAGCGAGGCACACCCGGTAACCTTCATCCAAGTCACACATCCGAGACACTATCCATTGCTGTACTTCAATCGAAAAATCTTCCAGCGGCACGTCACACAGGCCTGGCGGAAGGGGATCCGGATGATAGTCGTAGGCTAGCGCCGTTGTATTAATGCCGCGAGAATGAGACGACACTATACCACGACCGTTTCCCCTCGCCACATCACCAAGCACCTTTTTACACGATCGCAGAGCCTTGGTAATAACTGGGTCAAACCTGTGGTTGCCCAAGTTTATCTAGAGCTGGTAGTGCCAGAACATCTCAGACATTATGTTGAGATTGTTCATGCGAAGGGTGAGATTTTCCATGGCAAGATCAACCGGTTCTTTGACTGCAACATTCCTGGGTACAAGAGGAGCAGTGGGAAGTCTAAGAACGCCCTCATGCCAAGTCTGCGTGGAAGTTTGCACACTCATGTGACTGTACTCTGGCTTTAGCTTGAACTCAGAGGACCGGAAAAACAGCCGAGTACTGGCTTGAACCAGGGAATCGTAAAACCATTGATAGTTTTCGATTTTCTTGTAACAGTACACAATGTGTCTGCAAAGTCTGAACCTAATACCATACTGCTTGCAGCTACAGCTGAAGGCGTATGGATTCGTTCCATACTGAATCACTTGATCCGGCATGGAAGCCTTCCCCTGAGGCTGTTCAGCGTGCGAAATGGTGAAGAAATATTTCCATAGGGACTTGAAGTCAGATTTCCAGGAAACATGGCTCAACCTAAGCAACCCATTCTCCGCCTGGTAAAACTTCATCTCGTAAACTGGAATTACGGAGTCATAAACCATTGCAACCAATTGATCAAGGCGGGGTCGAGTCCTTTCATGGAAGGAATAATGCTTCAAATAATACTTGGTTTGCTGTCCCTCTTTTTTGATCACCAACCGCAGCCGTTTGGGAACCGACATCATAATTTTGTTGATCTCTTTCTGCGTGATACTGTCCCATTCTTGTCTGCTCGCCCGGATAAGAGTCTCGCGAGATTCTGTGTTCGTGGGCAACTCACCCAGGCGCGGATGATTCGTGACGATCTTTTTCTATCAAAAGTCGACTTCTTCTTGTCAGTGCAGTTGCGTGTCGTAGACTTGATAGTCCATCTTGACCACAAGTGGGCTTTTGACATTCCACCCAATGGCCCCCAAAAAATCACACTCTGCAACACCCTCCGAGGGACAACCTTCAGGAATCGCGGGTCCGTGACATCTTCACCCTCCTTCACCCACACGAGTTCTCCCCATTGTGTAAGCCCACGGTCTATAGAAGTCTCGTCACTGAACACGACTTTACGCCACCATGAAAGTGGGAGTCGGCCAAACATTTCAGCGAACGCCAACCGATTATCGATGTGCATCTGGGTAAGATGGGGGACCTTGATGGGTCGAATATGGCGATATCCAGCCTTCCCAAGCTCGCGAAGCAGAATCTTTTGGGAGAAATTGGGGAATCCATTGTCCTGCATGATTCGAGACCACCGGGCCTTAGGGGTTTCATCGACAATCTTTGAGAGCTTCTCTAATAAATCTGGAGGCAGCACTTTAAACCGGGACGACGGAGCCTTTTTTACCTTGAACGGGTTGTTGATGTGCTTTTTCCTGAGATTATACGCCGTCGCAAGGCATATGTCTTCGGCCTCAGCGATCTCCGAAGCAGAGTGGCCGTGTAGGAAGAGAGTCATAACGCGATTGATTCTATCGGGGGTACACGGGGCTTTCGGGGCACGGTACGGAGTTTGGATGGGCGTTCGGGGGCGTTCCGGTCCGTGAGCGGGGCGCGGGGGATGCACTTGTTGTACATCTCTCGGGTGCACAGTTGGTGGATCTCCTGGACAGTACGATAAATGCCCTGGCTGTCCGGAATGAAGGGGTGAAGTCGTAGATGCTGCGACCACAGGTGCCAAATTTGCGGGTGGAGGGAAACTTCGGCTTCATTGGTGAGCCGCGTGTTGGTCAACTCATTCTTGACCGGACAAGCGCAATGACCGCTGGCGTGAGAACCTTGACGCCAGCTCGGGAGAGACGCCCAACAAACTTGAACCTCGGGGACAATCATCTGAGCCTCTTCAGGGTCATACGACACCAGAGTACAGGCCTTCGATGTGCTTTTCAATCGTTGCTTGATTGCCCGCACCCCATGCCATTCACATAATTGAACGGAAGCGTTGGGGAAAGCTGCGCGAATGGCATTGATCTCAGACGGGTCCTTGTCTCAGTGGACGATTTTTGGATTCATCCCCCGCTGATCGCGCAAAATAGTCAGAAACTGGAAAATAACACCCTCTGTCGCACCCGCATCGGCCGTCAACTGACCCTTCTCATTTTCCAGGCGGTCCATGAACATGTAGGCAAGAGGTCTACCTATTCCTTCCTGAACCGCTATCACCGCGAAAAGGTGGCACCCGGATTTGTTTGTCCCGAATGTGGCATCAATGGCAACTTCATCCGTTCTCTATACTAACTCCCGAAGTATGTTTTCGAAGAAGATGATGATACCGCGGCGGTTTCCGCATTTGACCTCACACGTATCTTCATTGGTCTTCTCCTCAATCAAGAGTTTAGCAGAATCCCATGGATCGCTATCCCGCCACCACTTGGCCTTGTGGTGGTTGGACCAAAAATTGTAGACTTGATGAGAAGCAACACGAGCGCGTTCTTCCCATTCAATTTCTGGTGTTACGAGCAACATCTTGTATAATTTTGAGGGCCCAATATCGATGTTGCTGTTCAAGAAGTCCATGACACGTGGGCTCATGTCAACGACAACGTAGGGGCTGTGGTGCTTGTGGGTAAGCCTGATGCGGAGCTTGCGCGTGTCCGGGTACACGTTTATAGAAAGCATCCCTTCACAAGAGTACCTCTCCATACGATGACTTTTAATCTTGGGATCGGAATTTTTTGGTGCCTCAAGTTGTAGTCGCAATTATAGGCCACTCCCCGCTTGATCAGCGAAGTCAGAACCGTCTGATGGTTATTAGTCAGTATTGAAGCATTGATGCGGATTGTACAGAGGAGGTGCAAAAACTTACAGGCTCAGACCAGCTACGTAATTCATCAACAGATCCGGGCCAGGTGTAACTGACGGCTGTTGGCGGGGCACAAGTCCGGCAGGTTTTTTTGCTCTGCCCGTCGTAGTCAACCGGGAACTCAGAAACATCGGCATAATGTCCCCTGGAACACTTCGTGTACTCGGTGAACATAGGCGACTTAGGGATGATACTCTGAGCGGTCACCATTTCCGGTGCGTGTGGGACGACAAGCTTTGCTCCATGAATTTTGCAGTTTTGCCTGGGAGAATCGTTCTTGAAAAGATTGAACGAAGACTTGGGGAGGTACTTCTGGCAAGTGAAGCAATCGTCGAGGTCGTCCTTGGGTTCAGGGCGTGCTTGACGTTTAACGGGAGCCATATTGGAATCGAGGTTGGCTGGTAAATCGTGTGAGTGTTTGAAGTTGTTCGATATGACGACGTGATTTGTTAGAAAGATGAATTATTCGTCGGTTGAAGGTTGATGTATGATCTCAGGTTGCCTACTGGCACCCGTATATAGTTATTTTTGAGTTTCAATTTATACAATGGTGTTTCCGCCCCGTTGATGGAGCCCCTGAATCCGGGCGACTAGTGCCGAGATGACTTCCTACAACTCGCAATCACCTCAAGTCCGCTCCATAGGATAAACGAGGGTACGTCGTCCACTCATCCCACCTCACTGCTTGGGCAGGAACGGCGATGGGAATTCGTGGCGTCAAGTATTGTAGAACGAGTGAAGAAAGGCGGCGGACGGGATAATGTTATAAAAATGATTGATTAATTAAGAGGAGGAAACTTAGTGCGGGGTTTCTAACTGACCCCGGAGAGTTGTCAGAAAAAAAGATAGGTCGGCACGTGTGTGGGTATTACTAACCCTAATAAACTGGTGATCTGAGACGACTTACACGGCAACTGCAGATAGAGGAACTAGGCCTGCTAATCAGGTTACAAATGGAACCAGTCAATCAATCAATCAAAAGACTTACACGGCAAAATTGTACCACCAGGAGTTTGTGGTCGATTCCACCGTCAGTTTTACGTATATATGTACATACATATGTACATACATACACATTGTAGTGACAATTTGTGACAGAATCATTAGGATTCTTTTGTTATTTTATAAAGGATGGAGTCTAGTCTACTTTGGAAAATTCACACTAGTATCCGATAGAATACGGTTCTATATGGGCGGGGTATCGATCGCGGAGATACAGCCAGTGTGCACATTTCATATGACACTGTAATTTGTCAGGAAGAAAGTCTAGGTAGCTATGTAGCATTATAAATGCTAAACTTGACATTGAGCTCACTCCTCTACTTTCATCAACTTTAAGATCATCACACATATCAAAAAATTGACAATGTTTTCCGTTTTCAATGCTACCAATATGGCCCAGGACTCGAGGTGCCCACCTGTAGTCGGTACTTCCCAGGATCCATTTACCCTTGGATTTATGCGTCGTCAGACGAATCACATACCAGAAAAGGCAACACGACAAGACCCACCTGACATGGGTCCAGATCAGCAGCCAAGTCCCAGGAGACCACAACAATGCTCTGTCAACATGGAGTCTCTTCCCGGCGCACGGCCCACGGGGCCGGCTCACTGTTCTCCGCAAATGGACCCGGCTCACTACAATCCACTACTGAGATCGACCCACTACTCTCCACAAATGATGCCGGCTCACTACCCTCCGCAAATGAGGCCGATTCACTACCCTCCGCAAATGGCGCCGGCTCACTACCCTCCGCAAATGAGGCCGATTCACTACCCTCCGCAAATGGCGCCGGCTCACTACCCTCTGCAAATGAGGCCGATTCACTACCCTCCGCAAATGGTACCGGCTTACTACCATCCACAACTGAGATCGGCCTACTACTCTCCAGATATGATGCCGGCTCACTACCCTCCGCAAATGGTGCCGGCTCACTATCCTCCGCAAATGATGCCGGCTCACTACCCAAATCATACATACCGCCGCCCTGTCATACCCACGCCATCTCCAATCCGGTCTTCACCCATTCCGGATGATCCTCCTCCAGCCCACGTCCCATCGTCACCCATTGTGGAAGATTTTGCTCCGGTTCGTTCATCACCAATGCCAGATGACCGTTCTCCGACCCCTGGACCTTCGGCACTAAGCCGGGATGAGCATTCTCAGTCCCCAAGTCCCGACACCGTCTCCAGAGGCCGTACCAGAACGACTGACGCTCCGAAGTCTCCCATGCCGACGCCGGCGCGGAATCCATACCGTAAATGCTCGCGTGAAAGAGTTGCCCGTATCATGGCTTATGGGATTGCGGGAAGGAAAAACTCATGGATCGCCAAGCATGAGCGTGTTTCCCGCCAAACTGTCTGGCGCGTGAAAAACAGACATGCAGACAGTCCGTACGATTTGAAATTCCCCGCTTCAAAGAATAAAAAGGTGTTGCCCCAGCACCTCAAGGACAGACTGAAGCTGATCCTTTTGGAGAACCCGACAATTACCGTGAGCAAGGTCATGCAAGACAGTGCCTTCTCCGGCTTTGGAAAGATGGTGATGCGTCGTGAGATCGAGGAAATATCCGAGTTGCGGCGCCGAAAGAGAAGCACGCGAGGAAGCGTTTGAAGTTCGCACAAGACCATGCCAGCAAGACCACTGGGTACTGGCATTCATGTTTGTGGTCGGGCGAGACATTCGTGGATCGCGCGCTTTCCAATCGGCTTCGGCGTGTTTGGGCGTTGGAGGGGCAGGGCCCGTCGGACTTGGCCTTGGTTAGACCAATGCCCCGAAAGACTCTGCAAAGTGTGATGTTTTGGGCCTCTATCAGGTATGGCCGCAAAGACCCTCTTGCAGTTACTATGAACTACCTTGGTACTGAGGATGTGTAGGAGGGTGAGGGTATTATGGTATGGCATGATAACCAAACTAAGACGACGACCCGGACTCGGATAAATGCCGATTTTATCGAACGTCGGTTGTTATCTGAAATGCAGACAACGAAGTCGTAAAATCCTATGAACGCACATACCAGATCATGAGAAAAAAGCACTTGAACGGGGAAGGGTATCGGCGAATATTAGAAGATCATATGCTGCAGACGCTGCCAGCGAATGGCGTATTTCAGCATGATGGTGCCTCCATTCACACAAGCAGAGTCGCTAAGGATTGGTCGGTGTGTAGTCCGGATCTCAATCCAATGGAGAATATCTGGAGTTCCCTCAAGCGAAGGGTCACGGAGAGGTAGCAAGACGTCATTCGGATGCCGTTGGACACGGCGGCTCGCGAGGCTCTCATTGATGCATGCCTTGAGGAATGGGATAATATCCCGCAAGCGGAAATCGACGAAGTCATAGACTCAATCCCTGAACGGTTGCGGGACGTGATTGAAAAGAGGGGGGGGGGCAGACCAGTCACTGAGATAGCAGCATTCCGGCGTAGTCCCGATTCCCAAGCCTAGGAAGACTAGCGCAGAACGCAAGAAGCCCGGAGGTTGGAGACTAATTTCGCTGCTATCTACAGTTGGGAAGGTCATTGAGAAGATCGTTGCTGGACGTCTTCTCGTGCAACTCGATCCGCTACTTCCTGTTGGACAGATGGGCAATCACCCACATAAAGATGCAAGCTCTTTTACTCCAACTAGATATAGCAGGAGCGTTCGACAGAGTAACTGAACTATAACAAGCAGAATAAGCGCTATGCGCACACACGCCCCACGGCGAGCAACTGTTGGGTAGAGGTGTTTTTGTATTGGCCGAGCTATATTTGTCGTCCAGGCCCAACGCACTTGTTAGTGATTGATCAGTGTTTGGTCGTTTCACTTGCAGTCATTTCAGCCCGCTAAGCATGCATCGCAGCAGTAGGCACTACATAGTATTGGGTTACTTAAAAAGCATATTTCATTCATTCATTCGTTCATTCAAATGTACAGACTAGTAACAAGAAGCAATTGGATCAGAATTGTTTGTGTCGGTGATGGACTTCAACATAGTTCACGGGCGAAGGAGGATGACTAGCGTCGTTGGAAACGAGGAAACAGGAAGAAGATAGATAGGAATTTACGCACGTAGATCTCCGGTCGGTTGGTAGCGAATGACCAAGGCATAGAGTGAACACACTGCACTGTCTGGCTTCAGCAACTGGCTCAACCAGCACTCAAAGTCGCTGAAATTGCAGGTGTACCACTTGAGACCAGTGGAGCACTCGCTCACCACCTGAAACGCCTGAAAGACCTGCTCACCTGCTGTGGATCGTTGACCACCGTGGCTCGCGTATCGAGAGATTCTGTTTTCACGAGATACAATAACGATTAACAAATACACTTGCGTTAACTCGGGAAGAAATGCCCATTGTTCACGGCGTCATTCCACGCATCAACGTGCAAATTTAAGAAACCGGTAGGAAACGGAGGAATAAGGAAGAGAAAGTTTCCAGAAACTCAGGTCTCGAGACATCCGGCCTTCTACCCCCCGAATCGTGACGATGTCTCCTTCAGATCCTAAATCCCCGCGGTTCCAATCCCCGGGGAACCTCTTACACTTGTATGTAACCCTAGAGATACTCACATGGAACCCTAAAGCCAGCCTCTGTAAATCCGAAACCCCACTTTCATCATTCGACCTCCTGCACAACATCGTGATATAAAAAGAACAATTCAATTCAATTCGATGCACAAACATCGCAATCCTTCGAATCCCTCGTTGTGCAAGGTTAGGTACTGAAAGTGCGTTTTCAACGTGAACATGCCCGTGTACTTTTTGCCCTATCCCTTCCATTGCAACGGTCGCCATTCTTATGTGTAGTTCTCGAGTGCTCAGACACCAGTTTTGATTTCGGAAGCCTGCAGTTTCTTTTGACCCTACCTCCAGCTCACTGTACATTGTACATTGTACATATGCAGCCAGGCAGCGATGTCTTGATGGATCAACTGAAGTCTACGCTGGAACAGGGTTCATCGGTTGGAAGAATACGACTTTGGACTGCAGTCGGGCGTTGGCCGACAATCCTGTCTGTGTTGTACTCTTCGGATATTCTGGGGCTGACCCCAATAGCTACATAGAATGAATCCACACTTGGTCGTTGGCGAGGACTCCTTTTTCCCCGCACAAAAGGTTGTGTGTTTATAAGTACATATGTACATACATACATATGTAGTTTACATGAATTCATACACACACTTACATACGTTCTGTGTATACAGACACACCATACGCCACGGTTCCTACATCCATTTATATCCGAACTGTCCTCCCATAGTTACATTGTTTCCCGTCCCCATATTCTAAAATACCGTTCTATTCCCCTAAATTCTTTCATCTCATTCATTCAAGCGTGTCACCTACAAATTTCTGTACTTGTCGTCCAAACTTCCTCTGCCAAAAAAAAGCCGCCATTGTCGCGATAAAGCCATGATAGCCGCCCCTAACCCACCATACCCTGCCGCATTGGTGCCAGCCTGCGAACACCTCCTCTCAAATATCGAACTACATGACCCTCCAAATAGTCTCATAGGCGCTGTTGTCCGTTTCCGCTCCATCACATTAGTTCTCGAGTCTCTCCTCTCAGCGTCATATCCGCCATGCAGCCTGGACGAAAAGACCCTACTAGCCGGTCTTCTCGCTGGTCTTGCCGAGTCAATTGTCGTGTTGGCTCGCGCCACTGAGCCGAGACCATTTTGGTGCATTAGAAGAGCCAAAGGAACTACATGCGAATCGGCCCCGAGCAAATTAGCCTCCGCGCTGAGCTTTTTGAATGAGAAGCTGTGGACTGATACAGACAAGATCCCCACTCTTCGGAACCTGGAACCATTGTTACAGAAAGCCCTCGTCTCGTGCGACTACCCAGCAGTAGTAGCTCTGGCAAAAACACCCAATACCATAATATTTTGGCATACGCGCAGAGGAAAAAAACAAGACTTGAAACGAGTCTACATCAACATCGAAATTCTCCTTGTGAACATCTACAAATTCGCCATCGACGACCGTTGGGAATACATCGTCTTTCCACTCCCCAAGAAACTCGCCGACGAGTATGCCGCTCTCACCGACCCCGTTGAAAAGGGCGATTTTGCCTTGAAAGCCGGACCCATCGCCATGGAAAAAGTACGAATCAAACTAGCTTGTCGCGGCCCACCAATCCAAGAGAAGAATTGGAAAGAACATCTTTGGGCTGCCGGCTGCATAACAGACGGTGACCTCGTTCCTAGTCCTCTCTGGAAACTCCCAACCTATACAACCTGGAGCCGCAACGCTGAAGCCGACGAAGGCCGAAATATATGGGTCTTTAATTCCCGTGACCGTGAGTCTTCTTTATCGCCAGTCCGACGGGATACTCGCTAATCAATTTATCATAGGCACCAAGGGACACCCCGTCTTAGCGTAAGTGTCATCCACACGCGGTCCGTTTTCCCACAAACTAACTCCGTGCGTGCACAGGACCCTGTCAGTTCATTATTTAAGAGAACAACACGCACAGACGAAGCTCTCCACTCGCCCAATCGTTGCGTATATGTTTTTTTCTGACCTCACCTGGGAGACGACCCATGATCTGATGGTTTGTCTTCTTACACAGTTCTTGTACCTTATTAAGGCGCCTACAGATTTTTTGCACGAGCTGCCAAATCAGCCGAATCGAGACCGGGGGCGTGTTTTTGACGCTTTGCATAACATCACTAGCACCTTTGCATCAACTATTGTCATCGATGGCCTGGATTCCCGTCGCCCTAGTGAGTGTCTTGCGTTTATGGATTTGCTCCTGATTCTAGGTCAGCGGACCAAGGTTTTGTGTTTTACCGCGCCCAACAAGGTCTTTAGGAAGTACGTTGAAAATAAGTTTACAGTCATAGATCTCAAGGGATCACGGAATTCAGTCAGTATCATGCCGGTACTGCATGAGGAGGTGCTGGAGCCGCAGACCACAAGGACGGAACTCACACCCTTGCTGTCAGCTACAGCATAACTGTTTTTGGCAGATGCTGTACTTGTGGCTGATAAATGAAGTTACTACTTGATAGAAGCTTATTAGTTTCTATTGTATTTGTAATCGTAGCTTCTCCAATTTGAGTTATATTGTATATAGTTGACCGGAACTAATTCAAGTTAATTGCATTATCTTACGTCATGCGACGACCTTGTACACTGTAACACGAAAGTGAAAAATTCGACGACAGCTCTGATAGGAATGTATACGAGAGCTCAATTGGTTAAGCCTCGGACAACTGAAACCACTGTCTGATTGGTTAAAATCTCAAGTTGTATTGATTGGTTCACTGTGTGAGTTTGTAATGTCTGCAACAATCAACATCCAATCAAGCCATCGTTATGCATACGAACATGTACAAAAACCACGTGAAATCGAGAATAGAGCAAGTCAGGCATTAAGACTACCGCCCACAAATCGTACGATGCCGAGCGAAAGAAATCAAGCATTCCTTTGAAGCCCACTCCCAGCCTACCACACGGCTCGGCAACTTATTGCCAGTGTGAACGGATACACGCATACATTTGTATGCGTGTACATATGTGTCCAATGCACGTACCTAGCGAAGGATTATATGATATGTGACTATCACACGGTGGTAAGACAAGCCCATCTACGTACATATACATATGTACAGACATACATACATTTGCATGTGTACAATGTGAAGCGAGTATGATCAGTCGGTTTATAATTGAATGCCCGAGTCGTAGGAATATTTTGTAAAGCGGCATACAGCGTTACTATGTATACCAGTCAAACGAGTGTAGTAGCTATCGCCGCTTCACCGAACTCACCCACTTACAAACGAGACCACTATAGCTATGGTATGATGTATCCTTCAATCGCTTTCGGGGATCCAACATAAATTCAAAAGCCATGCGAGTCACCAATTAGTAACATTTCAACGGTCATTCTAAATCCTCTACGGCGTGCATAGACCTCCAGTTCCTACCACGGAATTCCACGGAGCCGGCCAATCACACCCCGCGGCAAATACTACCGTGGGAGTCACGGCCGAGTAGGGGCTAACTCCTCGGGCAACGTCGCCTTGTTTTTGAGAGAGCCAACGCTTTGTAAAAGTGACTTGTCTTTTTTAAACTGTACACAGAATAATAATTAAAATAGTTGCTGGGCTTATAGAGGGTGCGCATGCTGAATCCTTGGTTTACTGCTGTTGTATGAGTGCTACATGTGCACTAAAGAATCCTCCTCGTAGCAATGTGAAGTGATGGTAGTAATGTACAGTAGCGGTAGTAATTCGAAGCCACGACACTGTGACGGTAGGTCCCAAAGACTCGGCACGCTGTGCTCCGGGTTTCATTTCAACGGCCGACAGTGAGTTGCAACGTCCGGAGCATGTTGAGCCGTTGAGACGGAAGCTCCAAGGCTGTAATGAATAGAGCATAGTATCAGTTGGGCCTTTCTGGGGGCGTTCTACTTGGAGACTAGCCCCGCAAGGCGGTCTTTTGGTGTACTTGGGACGATCGGATTGTCGTAGATCCGATAACGAGGCGACTATGATAACTCTCCAATTGGAGAAGAGGATACAACCGAGAAATAGCAAACACCGGAGGTTACAATTGGCCACCCTTGCCTCTATACCCACGCCTAGGTGTCTCCTCCACTACTAAAGCCCCAAGTACCGTTCGCGCTCCATCCATATCCATAGGTGTAATGCATCCATAGGAAAACGAGGCCTACCGTCAGGTACTATCCCTCGGGCAATTAACACCGCCGTTGGCCGTTGGTTGTTACCGGAAGAATCAACGGCCACGCCCTCAGTTTCCAAAACCGTCCTGTCGAAATGCCTTTCATAGCTGAAGACACCACCTCATTGGGGGCTAATTCAGAGCGGTGAAGACGGTCATCGGTTAGTTTTCGTGGTACCAAGGCTTTGCTTCATACCTTTTCATTCATTAGGCTACAGTGTAATGTCAGCTCCCTATTCAGTCATCTGGTGGTGTGTAAGATCAGGGCATACACAATGCCTCGGGAGTTTTAGATACTCTCGCTTACACGTTTATGGCTGTGTGTTCCATAGATACGGTGTCTATTAAGCAACATCGCCTTTGTTATCCTCTAGGAGTTGACATGTTTCACTCTATTGTGTGAGAACTATGAAAATATGCTGTCTCATCTGTACATTCGAAAACCCTTCTTGGCATGGAACTTCCGGCCGTTTCTGGGTTTCTGTGCAGCCAAGGCGATGTTGAATGGTGGTGCAGCCACATGGAGTAATAATAGAAACTGATAAAATAAAACAAACTTCACGAAGATCCGCCTAGAATGTTTGTCTGTTTGTCTAGTTGTTCCATGTATATATTTGTAGATACCGGTAGGGCGTACATGCATGTGTGTGCTGTGCGTCTGGTGTGCATCACGTGACTCTACATATGTTACCTGTCACATGAAAACCCTAATGTACGTCTACAACGTGTGAGAAGAGAATTGAACGATGTTTTGGGAAGGGACGGTCGGTTAAGACGCAATAGGACTTATCATTTGAGCCTCAAAGGCTACAGTTTTCGCATAGTTGGCAGCTGTCTAGGAAAACAACGTGCGTAGGTTTGATAGGGTCCATCTTTCCAACTCTAATGTCTCGGTTTCTCAACCGAATTTGAAATGTATTGGTTGTGGTCATAGCAAAGGCATTTGCTGATCGACTATCCAGCTTAAACTTGATCCCCGAGCCCACTTCACATGCAAGTTGATCATGCACATACATATGTGCGTATGGACATCATTCGAACAGTCTATTAGGCTCTCCTACAGGGGACCGTCGCTACAAGCTGGCTATCGAAGCAAGCGAACCCACAGAGGTTAGGAAGATCCCGAGACTAACGGTTTTCGGACAGCAGCTACACAGACGACACGCCGAGTATTGCCGCGTACTGCGGGAATGCGTAGCTGACATGGTCAAATATCCTGTCACCTTGATACTTTTCTCCGTCCGGTACCGACGCTCAGCTACCCTTTGTCGGGACCGACGCTTTACCCGCACCCGGCATTGTGATTGAGCGTGAGGATTTCACAGTTGATAACGGGGTTCTCCTTGCTGGGGTGGCTGAATACATTCGGTAGGTTCATCACTTGACTGGAAGGGAATCGTACCAAGTTTGAGCCCTGGCTCTCGACAACAGCCTGCGACGACAGGCCGACGACAGGCCGCTAACAGGGATACATCGACGCTAACGCATACTGGGATTCTCATATGTAGTGTGTTGTCGGCTTCTCTCTCGCTCAAGTATACCATCACCAAGTGTTTCAATCGACGATTCTATTTGAGACCTCGGTTTGTTCCATATGAAGATTGCTTCATTATTCAAACGACAAGGTTACACCAATAGTCCAAAATGGTTCGTGTAATGATGTCTAAGCCTACTTTGTAGACAGGTGTCAATGCAAACTACATGACATTGACGAACGATTAACTATGACAGCACATGCAGCTAGGCCACCCGCTGAAGGCATTGGAGCAATTATGCCTGGTATCACGTCTCAATAGTTTGTTCGTATCATTTAGCACAAGACTCGGTATTACCCGAATCGTTAATCATAACGGGAGCGCTAACATGACGTCTGTGCAATCGAAAGATGCCGTACCTTTTCAGAAATAGACATACAATAGCCTCTAGAATATCGGACAATGTATTTCATACACGCACGACCATAAATTACAATTCAGCGTACCATTTGGAGCCACTGCCTTGTGGGATTCAAACGTCACAGTGAATGGACCCATGGGACGGTGGGGACGGACCCACCACGGCAGCATGAATTTGAAGCTCAAGCTTTGAAGGAATGTCGAACCCGCCATCAAACGCAACTCACTTTCTGTTTCGGGCGATAACGGATTGTCAGTGACGCGGGGGAACGTCCTTGGCAAGTAGTGGGTGTGATTGGGCGTTATCATGGCGTGGCGAACTTCGAAACAAGCAATTATCCAACATGTTGCGGGAGGACCTGTCGTTTGTCTAAATATGGAGAATAATGGGGACGGCATAGTCGGTAGTGGCCTTGTAATCTTGGGTAACAAGGAATTGCTTTTGGCGGATATCAATATGTTGTTTATAGTGTACATACATGCATACAATAGATGCATTGCGAAAGCCTCATATCGCGGCCTCATGCATGCAACGTTGTAGTCACATATGGATCGTGTGAGAATGTTCCACACCGCCGTACATAGACATGCAAGATGATGCATTGTAGGAGCTAAGGAGACTTGGTGACGTGGGATGATGAAAGGCAGGGCTAACGACCCAATTGGTGAAAAGAAACAGACGCAAATATTTAGACGATGATCAATAGGTGAAGTCATGATACTTGGTATAATAGTGGGGTCGTCTGATAATCACATAACGTTAAGACCCGTCGTGGCTTGTAACAGACGATATATGGCTGACTTCAAAGAACATGAGACGTCGGTTATGATAGATGTAAGGGAGAACGCATCATACCGTGTAAATAGGAGATCACAAGGCGTAACGGGACGTGACGAGACGCAGAATGCTTCGTAGGATTGTGATAGAGTTGCTTCTGCACGGCTATAGGGTATCTACAGAATATGTGAGTATGTACGTAAGTGGAGATACCGCCAGCGGCCCGAAATGAAAAGTGACGAACGGGACGCACCGGCGGTGAAATCAGTCACCAGCACAAATTAAACGGTTATTCTTTGGGGCCCTTGCCGAGCACACATGCAACATGTAAGACAGATGGAAAAGAAATTATGGACAAGTCGGTAGTAGGGATGATTACCCCGCACTTAAGTTAATCGAGGAACGTTACTGTATTGGAGAATAATTGGATGGTCATGATACAGCAACCACTCGGGCAGGTTAGTCGGTACCAATTCGTCGCGAAAATAGGCACATATATTTAAATGTCTTTGCGATGTATACGGACCTAGGTTCAATTGAATGACCCTGGCTCTCCTGGTACAGTACCATCGGTGGCTTTGATGAAGTTCGCGCACATCTTTTGTTCTTTTTTGATTCATTACTCTCATTGGGGCACATTGTACATCTGTACATACATATCTTGGAACCAAAAATCCCATCAAATTGCAGACTTTCTCGTTAACAATCTGGGATAATGGCTGTATCAGAACAATTGTGGAACATTTACCACAAGACCCGTTATATCCGATGTTCTACTGGATGACATGTAGGATCGTGGGTCATCTGTCTGTCTGGACTACCTCATCCTTGTCTTGATCAGTGCCATTTACCAGCATTTATACCTGTTTGATCTGTCGCACGGGCGGCAGGCTGGTGCTAACCTGGAAGCAAAAAATACAATGTACATACTTTGTTGGATTTTCGAGAATTTCGTGTATCTCATTGCATGTCAATCCCTTCACCAACATTTGAATAAAGTTGACGATACGCGCAGTACCCGTAGGAGTAATAGATGCGGCCCGCTTGTCAGAGATACACTCGCATAGCTCATGTATGCATAGATTTGGTCGCCTATCGTCACTGAATCATGTGGTATGGTTATGTATAATATCGTGATGATATTGCAGCTTCTCTGCACCATTAACTCCTACCTATAGAGGGACTTTTGAGGGAGAATTACTTCTTCAACCAAACATACCGTACCACCAGAATATAGTGTTATGTCTAAGATTCGGTTGCATATCACGCCGTTGATGCAAGAAAGTACTGCACAGGTACTGCACATGTGTATGAAGCCAAGCGGGGTCGATGCAGCGACAAAATTGGACTCTGTGTTTTTGAATTGTGTAACTTTTTTGACAAGCACGAGTGTTCCAAGCATGATGATTTTTGATCGTGGAACTCATGCATTGATCACGAAGGAGACCAGGGCAAAACCAATGCAAGACTTTGATAGCTGCCAGATGTGCAAACAGTATCCTGGGACGAAGTGAGGACAAATCGTCAACGAACGCCTCAGTGCCCAAAACAACGCAATATTAATATGTGACGATACGCAGATATATGTTACATTAGAGCCGATCCTCCAACTTTGCTAGGTTCTTGACCGGCCATTGTTCGTCACATCGACCATACCTAAACCCGGCCTCAGCATCCCTCTGTAGTGTATATTTTGGTGATACAGAATTACGAAATAGTCCTAACAAAGCAGGCAGCGTGAAGGCGATGACCCCTGACCGAGAAGCCGTGCGGTGCTTGGACTTCTGAAAAAAAGCTTCTAAAATTGTTAAATTCCGCTGTATAGTCAAGTTGAACTAACCGCCCGGACAGAACTTTACGGGATACCAACAACAAGGGTGCATGAGCTGACTGGCAAAGCGTCCATGGCCTGAACAGGTATTTTAACCAGCCCTTACGCACTCACTTTTTGTCTGTGTCTTACTTTTGTTGCTGCTTATCTTTGACACCAAGGGCTCTCAGCGCCCGCAGGTCTTGTCGAGCTCTTTTGTCTTCTTTGTTTACACATGTCTATACAACTATACCCACATAAACGCTTTCGCGTCTGGCCACTTAGCCCGCTAGCCAGGAGTATCCGCAATGCTGTTCCTGGTACTCCAGCTCCAGGTCATGGCACTGAGGATGCAGCGCGAAAGATGCTTCCCGCTTTGATCCCGGCGTGCCACAAGGCGATTGACTTTCTTCTCATCACGACTGCGCCACCAGAACTTTCTTCCATCCACAACAAGTTCAAAACATACGCCCATGAATTCAAAAGGGTCTCCAAGATAGTGGAGATTCTCGCTTTGGCGGAGAATAGCCCCATCAACAGGGACACAGAACTGGTGCTGCTCAGTCATATATGTAGCATCAGCGGTCTTCTCGTGTCCATGTTGGCTGCGTTGCACAAACACGACCTGTGGTTGGACCCAGATCGAGCAGCAGCCAGCGCCTGTGAGATTTCATATCTGGCTCATCGATCTTACCCGTGCCAAATACCATGGGCTGAAACCATCCCACCAACTTTTAAAGAGCCGCCAGATGAGTATCTCCACGTCAACTTCCGTGGAGTCCTCCTTCATATATTGGAACAAGGATGCTTTTCGGAGATTGTTTCAGTGGTGCATATGTTTGACCGACACGACGTTTGGAAGACTTTATCATGGCGGTATAATACTCAGGATTCTCTAAACGACAAACTAGCCAGGTTCATTCCGCTTTTCAATATTCTCGTTACTATTGCCGACAACCCACATTGGCAATATCTGCACCGGCCATTACCCTCTGCGTTGGAAGCTGAAGCCGCCGCCATAAAAGATCCTGTTAAACGCGCGACATATCGGATGTTCATACCGGAGAACAGCTTGACGGAGGCTTACGATTCATTGTTTCAATCTACTTTTTTACCCCCAGAGACTCTTCGAACCCCGCCATTTCTTGAGCTTCCGCCAAATATCGACGTTGTGGGTGCCTGGTTTGATGAGATTACGTGGTTCAGGAAGTGGATGAATGCTACTCCTGGACACAATGATCGGCTAATTTGGTTTACGGGCAGTGGTGAGTGGATCCTTTTGTTTAGTCTGACGTTCTTTATGCTAACCGCTTACATGAAATTTAGCCCAATCAGGAAAAACTGTGATGGCGTAAGTCTATACCAGATCCTAAAAAAATAGAGCATGCTCGAGGTGCTGATATTATGATGTAGATATATGCTCACCGGAGTACTCCATGCTCGTCGACCACAAAAACCGAATCCAACGAAGTATTTTGTTGCCCACTTGTTTCTACACCCTAACGGCCTATATGATACTGGCGATGCCATTCACTGCTTAGCGGGTCAACTTATTCTCCAAATGGACTTCCCAAGTGAAGCCCTCACCAAGTTAATGAATCTGAAGAATTCGCCGACGTTTTGTCTTGCACATCATCAACTATACGCCGTGATGCAAGAGTTGTGTGCGAAATACCCCATATACATCATCATCGACGGACTAGATGGAGCCAATCAAATGGTAGCTGACGACTTGATAAACACAATGATGCAGTTGGGAGATCTCGTGAGAATATGCTGTTTCTCTCGCCCTCGGTCGAGATGGCGGTTGAAGCCTTTCGAGTACTTCCATTTCTACAGGGTTGGCCGACCGGAACAACAGCACGACACAGACAATTCTTTCACAATCAAATACCCCGTACAACTACCCCGGAATGCCCCGGTCCCCAGGGCAAGCCCATATATGCATATCGCGATTACCGACACTCGAGAATCGTAAGGAACTCACCTCCTTTGTCTCCCATTCTTATCTTGCTAACATCTTACAGAAGTGTCGTTTTCCCAATCCACATGTCGCCGGTATTTGAATCGGACGTGTCGGCGGATATTTGGTCTAAACTCCCTTTGGCCCGAGCCGATGACGAATGGAAGGAAACCTTTCATAGAATCGAGATTTCAACGCCCAACCATCTTCTTGTTTTCAGAATGATTGGTTGGGTCACCGTCACCGAGAGGATTGAGCTATTCGAGACTGGTATTCTCATGTACGGTACTGAAGGTGCGTATATGCAACCCAAGTACTATGAAGAATTGAGTATGGATCTCATTGATGATACCCTTGGTGTTATTGAAGTTAAGCGTGGGAAAATGCGCTTTTGTAATGATAGTGCCCGTGATTGGGCGACCCGTCATTTCTACGAGTTCTGTCCTGAGTTTTTACGGCAGGCAGCTTCTAGTCTTCGTCGCTGCGTTGTTACGCCCGAATTTACACGGATCGCTGGAGATATCGAACGGTTCAAGTTGGCTCATCCACCACCTAGTACTGAGGCTGATGCTCAATCAGACCTTGAGCAAGTGGCGGAAGAAGTGGTTCATCCGGCTGGTGTAGAAACAGTTCCAGTCAATGACAGGGCTGTGAATGAAAATGTGGTTAGGAATGAAGGGGAGAACACGGGCCACCGTGAGATGGCTAGTGAGGAGGTTCCACTGGTTGAAGACTCCGAGCAACAGACTCATGATGCTCATGGTGTACATGATAGAGGATCATCCTCGGAAGGCACGGCAGTCTCCGAGGAGGTAGAAATAGCCAAAGGCTTTGATCAGTTGACTGATGTGGCAGTGCCTATGGTTCAACACAGTGTCTCTAGTGAGAGGCCCGCGGTATTAGCAGGTTAGCTCCCACCTGGCATGTCGTTTGATGGCGACAGTCAGGGGGATATCTGTGTTAAATGGGGCGGCTTACTCTGCAAGTCTCGGTGGGCTTGGTAATAATGTTTTAATGAATGGCGGACAACTTGGTGTTGTAGTAAAGGGGTATGACGTCAGCTATTGCTGAACCCTGATAACTATTTGTATATATGTATGACCTTAATAACAGTATCCTGTCTATTTTTCCAATAAAAAATTATCCTCACAGCATGACAAACATCACTCAATACACACGCCATCCTAGCTCCACCGAAAATGTACACCAAAAAGCCACCAAAAAAAGAAATGTGCTCCGATACGGGGAGTCGAACCCCGGCCGCCTCGGTGAAAACGAGGAATCCTAACCGCTAGACCATATCGGATAGGCAGTTGTTAATACCGTCCGTTATCGTCTCTCAATAATGATGCCGAAACTGTCCGATTTTCGCAGTCATGAAGCCAACTTACTCGCCGGACATCTAGCAGAACCGTAAAACAACAAAATACTTGACCAAAATACAGCTAACAAGCTTAACCTAACAGCATAGCCTCGTTACACGACGGTAGACGGGCGTACCTGCAAGTTGGAGGTGACAAACGCAAACTCTCAGACAAAGGATTCGTCCGTGTGGCGCTGGTGTCTGGAGAGTCTGTTCTGTTTGTCGCTGGGTAGGGCTGAGTTATGCTGGGGAATTGGCTGATGGTGTTGATGTAAGTCGCACTACCTGCATGTCTGTGAGTGTTGCCACCTTGGTTAGGAGTGGTGTTGGGGTTTTCATGTATGTACGTATGTATGTACGTGCGGGATAGGAACGTTGATGGTTCATGAGGTGACACGAATATTATTAGATTGGCATCTTGGTGGGTTATATATAGTAGTAGATGTTAATAGTGGCAGATTCCTCCTTCACTCTCCCATTTTCCAGCTAGCCGGGCAACATTAAGATCCCTCTGCTCAACCTTAATTCCTCCGACTCCATCAAAAAAGTCGTTCTTGCCAACTGGTTTCCCCTGTCTCTTCATGAACCGCTTCGCCCAATCCTCCACAGCAACCTCGCCAGTCTCATCACGTGCCTGTTTCAAAAACGGAATCAGAGCTGTCCCGCCAGTTCCAGTGAGTCCCTTCTTTTCCTTGCCGGCCTCTAACTTGTTAGACGACGTAGCAATGTTCATCGCCTTGTTAGCAGCGGCGGGAACCATAGCTTTGGCTTTGGCGTCGCGGGAGGGAATCACGATGTACCGGGTTACAATGTTGATGTGCTTGTCACGGAAGGCACTGAGCATGGCGATGCAGGCGTCATAGGCAAGCTTGACTTCGGGGTAGGTGTTGCCGTGGGTGTACACGTATTGGCGGATGTTGGCGACAGACTCGACGTCACGAAGGAAGCGAGCGTGGCCACCGGGCATGTACTGGAGCATTTCATCCATGAAGGAGTGGCGAGTAGGGGCGTCCACAGGGCCTTCAGGGGCACCCTTTTCGGGCGCCTTCTGGCCTGTAGGACGGTGGGAAATGCCAAGAGCAATGTCGAAGAACTGGATTAAACTGCTCTGGGCATTCGATCCACCAGCATATTGACGGTATTCAGTGTACCCACGGGCATCTTCGTACAAAACACCATTGGGCAACCCTGCGGCCGCCATGTTGCGAGAGCCGGCAAGGAAGGGGCGGATGTTATTGTAGAAGACGTATGGGGCACACCGCTCATTCATACGCTCAAGTAGCGTGGTAAGATCGGTAAGAAGCTCGGCAAACTGGCGCAAGCAGGAAGCAACCATCTCGGGGTCCTCCTCACGAACACCACGAATAGCCTTGAGCATGAGACCGATAGATGGGGCACCTTTAGCCTCGATAGCTACCGAGACTAGATAGAACCACGACTCATCTAGCGAACCCGTGAAAGTGTGAAGGGTCGATAGGTTCTCCAACACATCGATACCCTCATCATTAAACAGCGGTTTAAAGTTCCACAAACAAACAGCCGCATAGGTCGCCACGGGAGGCAATTCCAAATGCTTTGAAACCTCCAACAACGGCGCCGAAATACACTGTGGCAGACGCTCCTCAGGACGATCATCACCCCAGATGTAAGCATGCGCAATGAAGCAAAGCAACATATACGCACGCCGCCATTCCGATTCCTCCTCAAGTCCTACAGTCGAAAGAACCGGCAGACGGTCAACAACGCCACGGAGGCGCCGAGCCAGAATTAGAGCCTGCAGGTTGGCTACTACGGCTTCCCATTTACGGTAATAAGGATCGGGGAGGACAGTCAGCGGAAGAACATCGGGCAAGAATCCATGTTTGGGCGAAATGCCATAGCGGCGGGTGTCGCGAATGTCGGGGATGGGTAATTCCATTTTCGGAAGTGGGCCGCTAGGGTTGAAAGATTGTTTGAGATTTTTCTCGTAAGTGAGAGCGGGATAGCGATTTGTGGATGCGCAGATGCGTGGATCCAAGTGTTCGAGGTGAATTTATTTGGTATAAAGTAGACCTGACGCAAGGAGTATCAACACTGAGTACTTAACGTACCGCGATACTCCTCAGCCGTGCGAGAACACTTCCAGCCGGGCGCATGCGGGATTGCCGGAGCGGAATGAAGAGCGGGCGATCGAACTACAACACAGTTGCAGTGACCAAAGAATCCAGAGAGAAGAAAAACGGTAGACGTAAAAGACAAACGAACGAGGCTAGTCAAAGAAGAGAGTTATCAGAAACGAAATCTTTTAGGCCAGACCACTTGAAAACATGGCGCGACTACGTTGCCTTTATAGCTTCAAGCGCATAGGGCAAGAACGACACTTCTGACTCCATTTTTTTTCTACATCATTGGTTCCGGACCAGGGGGCGGGCCTCGCACGAAAAGGTCCAGGGAAATCCTGCGTGAGATAGCGTCGTTTTCCTTGGCCAAGAAGTTGCAGAGGGGGCTTTGATTGAGACGGCTGGGTGATGTGAGGCGGGCGACCGGACATGTTTGTTTCACGCAGTGTGGAAACAGGAGGCTCGTGCCGTCCGTCATGGTGGGTTTTTTTGCGTACCCTGGCGTCACGGAATGCACGAGCCGAGAGAGACTGCGGGTGGAAACTATAGACATGTGTGCATATGAGTAAGTCGAAGCGAGGATGCGAGGGGTCCTGAACGTGGGTTAGATGTGGTTGTACATAGATTTCCGTATGCAGGAGAATCTATGCAACCAATATATGCACCTTGTTACACTTGACGGCATGGTCCTATACGCAAATGGGGGATATATCAGACACAAAGCACGGCAATATTACAAATGCATTGAAACCCCTCTGTTCCATGTCCGCCCCGCCTGCACAACCTGTTCACCTAAATAACAAGACATATGACGAAAACATCCTTTCAGCCGACATCCCCAATGCGGCTCTGGGCTCCATTTTACATAGCCACAGATCAGCCCATTTCTCCATCTGATCTTGTGATCAGATGGTTAATCGGCAATGTCCTCCGCACAATTTGCTGAGAGCCGGCCCGGAGTCATCGCTTACATAGAAAATACTACTCACGGAAAAGTCGGACACACCTTGTTGTCCGCCGGCCTCGGATGCCAAGATGTTGTTATCGCTAGTCATTTTTAAAGTAGTTCTGCCGATAATTTACCGTAAATATTAGGGTCCTGTTGTGATTAACCCTTGTGGTTGGGCTCACGTGGAGTAACCCCTCCTGTGACATCATTGTTACTAGCAAACTATCACGATTGCTTACGATAGAAAGGGAGAAATCAGATATCTACAAAATGCCAGTGACACAAGCTGTAGTCAATTGGCTGCAGACAGTCCTTGGCGGGGTTAGTACCTTTGACGTTTATAAAGTAAACTGTGAAGCTAACACATTCAGTCTTACCATAATGTCCCTCGTGCCATCAACGATATCTGCACTGTTCTTGACGCCATCCCATCGTTACGTGTCCAGAATGAAGTCTATAGTATGATGATGATGCATTCCAAGTTTATTATACAAAGCTAACAACCACGTACAGCCTATCCCAATGGAGCTACTAGTCTCATGATCAACATCTTAGGGACGATTCCCGTTCCCTTCCGGAATAACACCTATCACTTCCCTCTATCTCTTTGGATTCCCCAAACCTACCCTGCCGCACCCCCTTTGGTCTACGTTACCGCCAACGATACCATCGTCATTCGTCCCGGTCAACACGTAGATCCCCAAGGCCAAGTCTACCACCCCTATCTATCCAACTGGGCGCAATCTCCCGACGTAGGTATCCCCCCTCATCCATCAAGACCCAACTAACATCATCCAGACCTCAACGCTCATCCTCCTAATTGAGAATCTCACCGCCGTCTTCTCTAAGGAACCTCCCGTCGCAAGTAAACCCCCACAAGCGCCTCGCCCGCAACCTCAAGGACCGCCTATCCCAGCGAAACCAACGGCCACCCCCGTTGTAGCCAGCCAAGTCGCCCCAGGCCCCGCGCTTCCGGCTCGTCCGCCAAAACAGTCTTTCGCTAGCCCATCGGTTAGCGTGGCTTCTGCTTCTCCTCAGTCTTCTGTGTCGTCTCGTTATGCTGCACCACCACCATTACCTGGCCAGCAGTCGCAACAGCAGCAACAGCAACACCAGCAGTACCAGCAACAACAGTACCAGCAACCGCAACAACAATACCAGCAACAACAACCCCGTTCCCGCTACGACTCTGCCCCTCCACTACCTTCCCCACAACAACCCCAGCCCATCCCTCAACCTCAACCTCAACCCCAAACCCAAATCTACCACCCCCAACCCGCTCCTACCCCCCCGAAGCCCAAAACCCCCCCACCAACCAACCTCCTCGACGACGACACCGAGCCCGTCCCCGCAATCGAACCGACCCTCCCCCAAACCGAACCAACAGCCCCTCTTCTCTCCACTCTATCCACCAAGTTCCAAGAATCCCACGATAGACTCCTATCAGACCTTAAATATACCTACTCGCACGCCGAACAACGCCGGGACACCCTACGCAGAGCCCTTTCCAACAGTGCCTCTTACCTCGCCAATCTACAAGCTTTCGAAGCCACGGTTAATAACAATATCCAGATTCTTCAGCACGCAATTGGCTCGGCGAAGGAGAGTATCGATAGGGCTCATGTGACGCCGCCACCGGATGCGGCTACGTTGTTGGCTGCTCCGTCTGTTGTGGCAGCGCAGCTTTATGATGCCGTGTGTGAAGAGAGGGCTTTGAATGAAGTTTTGGCATTGTTACCTAGGGCTCTTGACAAAGGTCGTATATCTCCCGAGTTATTTATCAAAACGACTCGTAGTGTGGCACGCGATTTGTTCTTCAAGCGTCTGTTGATCAAGAGGATTTCCGAAGGCATGGGATTGACCATGAACACCCCCTAGTTAAATGCCTAATATACAATCCCGATATATGCACGTAGCTGTAACTATCTCAATATGTAGTTTCTATCAGAATTAGTAGTTGAAATCGCCTTAGATATATCTCTTGTCAGGAGCAACACAAGGGGATAAATCTAATAATATTACTAACTAACGGCAACAATAATCTTAACAATGGTCACAAAAGTAAGTTTCCGACACCGACCAATCATCCCGTGCTTGTATTCACTCTTTCTTACTTGTCCTCTTCGAATTACGGCCACTTCCCTCATGATGACTTCCGCGTTTGTTTGGCCCTCGCTGATTTCGTTGACTCTTTTTACGTTGGACGGCTTCTTGTCTCTCCCGTTCTTTCTGTTCCATTTGCCGTTTAACCTATTCGCGACCTTCTGGGGTTCGGAACAAGAAATCATCGTACTCTGCCTGTTCAGTCAACATTTTGATATCCACACTTCGAGTGATATAGGAGGGCCGTGGTTGTAGCACACTTGAACTCGATGATACGTGCGGAACACCTTGATGCATGGGTGCCGATGACAGTCGAGCTTGAGTAGAGGCATTCAAAAGAGTTGATTCATTGAATATTCTTTTGGTAGATTCATAGCCATGGGCGTCCGCAGCTCTTGTCTGTCCGGCTTCTTGGCTGTCTATAACGGAATCGTTGGTTGATTGCAAGCCGCGTCGTTTGAAGATTTGCCGGATACGATGTCGCACTGTAGGTACACGTCGTCCGCTCATGGATAGTTTCCGTAAAATGTTGCCAGGATTCACGGGAGGTTCCGTCGGAATATTCTCAGGTATCATTGGTTTTTGAATCTCTCCAATAATCCCGATACTCGATTCACCACTCGCCCCAGACGACAGGATACCAAATCCATGGTTGACTGCACCCTGTGCCACAGAAACTGACTCTACCGCTCGTCCAAGTGGCAAAGTCATGGGCCTCGGGGCTTCAGAGAAATTGACTACTGGCTGTTGAATCCGTATCTGCGGCAATGTTAAACTCACGGCACGAGTACTTGTCATTCCTGGCCGATTAGCCAGAGATCGAGACCAGTCACTGTGTGTCGCACGCTCAAGTTTCATACTGGGCGAATCCACTTCAGATAACTCGGCCACAGCACCATTGGGGGTTGGTACGTCAGCAACACGTGGTACGCTGGGTGTATCTTCCGTGGCGGGCACTTCTAAGCTGATGAGTTTCGGCGATTGGCTGTTATCGTTTACTGGAAGGGCAAGATTGGAGCAAGACCCACCTCGACCAACCTTCCTGCGAAATGCCAAAGTACTGGAATTCCGAGATTGATATCGAAGTGTTGATGGAGGAGACGATATATTTGAAAGAGGTGACCGTTCATGCCGTGTATCAACCTAAGTACGGCGAGGGTCACGACCTACATCATCACATGCTTTCATAGTGCTGCGAATACGAGTGGCCAGATCAATATCTCTGCCGCCAGGAGCAAGAATAGGCATATTACAGCTTTGGCTATAGCCGGAATCGCCAGTAGTATGGAGGGACTTAGCGGCCGGCAGTTCATCCGAGCTATAAACACTAGAAGTGGACCCCTGATTCACGTGGGGAATCTCCGTAGTATTACCATAGACAGGGTGTAAGTTAGACGCTGAAACCACATCCTCCAAATATACAGAGGTGGTACCATAGGCTGGGTAGCCTTCAGTATTGCGACCAAGCTTCGGAACGACATCCCCGCCAAGTTTGCCTAATCTTGCCGGTCTCTCCTCGGGCTTGGTAATATTCACTGATGGAATTCCCATGGCGTTCCCGACAACTACATTTCGAGAATTGGTGTTGTATGCAGTTGGAATGACAGTTTCTGGTGGGAGATTGCTCTCTTTGACTTTAATACCATGCTGAGGTAGGCCGCTGGTAGAATTGGTACCATGTGAATCCAATGACGTCACATAGGGCGGGTATTGACCTATAGAATTGTCTTTTTGAGCATCACTGTGCCGACGAGAACCGTAAGGTGGAACCAGTGAATCGCACGAGTGCTGATATGAAGGGCCCTTGCCAATAATAGGATCGGCTGCTATTAAATCAATAATCGTGGTCTGTGTAGGCTGGGAATGCCTTGTTGAAAAGGGTTTCCGCTTAGATTTGTTATGGCGTAGAATAGAGTTGAGCCCCCAAGTAGAAGCAGACCGAGCTAGTCGACGTTTTGTGTCATGGTTGGAAGATGAAGAGCTAGACTCCCCAGTCGACGAATGGTCTTGATTTGAAACGATGGGGTCAACCGTTTCCTTTACTGTAGGCTTGAAGAGATTTAAGAAGGACTTGGTAACTTTGCGAAAAGATCGGTTGGCCTTGGCCATTGAGGTATCCCGTGGTTCGGGGTCATTTTCATCTGCGTGGTCACTGAAGTATTGCACTTCAATATCATCTTTAGTCACGTGAATGGGGGGAGTGACAAACTCATGCGGCGGCAAATCCTTTGTCGAGGTTACCGACCACGAGCTTCTTCGAGCCATTGTCCCACGGCGCTCATCCAACATAGCAAGGGTCCTTGGTGAGTAACGAGTCGAAGGGTCAGAAGGACCGGAAGAGTTTTGAGCAAGACCAGAAGAGCCAGAAAGCTCGCTAAGACAAAATCCATCCGAGATTGAAAAGTTTGAATCATGCTCGAGTTGGGTTCCAATGTTGGCGATTGCT
Source organism: Huntiella abstrusa (assembly GCA_025685495.1). Taxonomy (NCBI): domain Eukaryota; kingdom Fungi; phylum Ascomycota; class Sordariomycetes; order Microascales; family Ceratocystidaceae; genus Huntiella; species Huntiella abstrusa. The sequence goes on along the minus strand of JAJNMT010000219.1, from coordinate 269,160 downwards.
TTGCTGACAGTCGTGGCCCACTCGTCGCCACGCTTCAATGTATTGCGGTGGCCCAGTGTTTTGGCCCGAGTCAACCCAAACGTAGAAGACCATACTTGGGATCTGCCAGATAAGCGCCGCAAGTTATCAATTGGACTTCCGGAGCGTACCTTTCTCTCGGAACCACGAGTCTCAGACCACCCAGCCGACATTGCCTGCCTCGATATTGGGTTTGCGATGGATTTGTGTCGCCGTATACCTGGAGTTAACGCAAGTCTCAGGGGCTGTGGTTTCGCACAATCCAATAACGATGTAGCATCCGTGTCCGAAGCTAAGTCTGCATCTTTGTCCGAATCAGACAATGTCGCAAAGCTGCCACGAGAAGATCGATCTAGGTGCGACAGCCGACCATCTTGATCGATATCGGACATGATTTCTCTTAGCGTTGCCGCAGTCAATCGACGCTGTGTCTTGGGTCTTGCTCTTTGCATGATTGGCGTAGGAGCATCGGGCAAGGTCCCAACACAGAAATTGGCAATATCGGCATCTTTGTTTTCTTTCGAAGCAGTATCTTGTGAGGTAGCTGTAGCCGGTTCGCCCTTGTCTCGGTCCTTCTCTTTGTGCTGGTTGATTGGTGGCTTAATATCCCAAAGAGAAGATAGCGGTGGCCTGCGGGGTTTAGGTGGAGATCTGATGGGGGCAGAGATTTCAGCATCATTTGTTGATGACGGTGGTCGTGAGGTAACACTGAAACGCCGTGACAGTCGGGTCCGCCGCGGTAAAGGCTTCTTGGGGTCCATGGTACCGATATATCACAAACAATACAATGTCATCCAACTGATATGGCGTGCAACCTCTGTAGACGGCAACCGAACGAAAGTTGCGATTGGATATAAATGCTACTAATTCTGATGCAGCTCAGTATTCCAGATGCCTGGCGACGAGGCCTTTGACATAGATGTCGAGAGCACGGGTGGGAATCGTCTATGGTCCTGCGGATTGGTATTCGTGCATAAGCTTCGCTAAAAACAACAGTTGGCCCGGCCGTTGAGCTGTCTCGGTGTCGCTGAGTTGTGTCAAGGCTGTAGGGTTTCGAATACAGTATGAATGATTTGGAGCTTTAGTTATTTTTTTGTGTTAGTAGTTGACTGTTGCTAGCGCAGTCACACTCACAAGATCAGGCGATATGTTGTTATCCAATGTTGCCGTCGTGTCTTTGTTTGGGTTCTGGTCGTGACGATCAAAACTAACAACCCAAGTTAATGAATGATGGCAGCGGTATGGTATGTATACAACAGAAGACACGACGATAACTGATGATTTGGGTGGATGGATATTCGATGACGATGGCCACGGCGACGACAGAACAACCCTTTTCGCAACGCACTTGTTTTTCTACGATGATTACTTGACAACACTAGCACTTTTATCTGTAGGTAGTCACTGGGAATGTCTCTCGGGCAATGGCTAATGACCGGTATCATGTATGGCAATGGCGGCGCTGGGTATACAAAGACCAATTCCATGTTTATTTAGTTACACGAACTAACGTTATTACTTGAAATCGGTCTACGTCACTTGTAGCCATTCTCAAGAGATAATTCTGACAAGTTAGGCAACTTCTGTGGACTTATGCGCGCATGGCGCTTAATTATGTAACTTCCGAAGAGGAAAAGGAGCTCAATGTTTCTTGTTGGAATGACCTGTCACTACTGTATGTGGCCTGGTGTTGCCAAAGCGGTAACATATTCAGTCCTTGAGCCACTTAGACTCTTTGCATCAATTCCTTTGGGAGCATGGAAAACTCCCATGGCAGTCAGAGCACATTTTTGTCATTGCAGTTTGTCTCTATGGAATTCTCGGATTATTAGGTTATACTATGTAAATCTCTTGCTATCTCCATTGTGTCGCCGCCAATTGTGTGAACTGTAATCAATTTTGAGCTAAACGGCGCTCACTTCTTTGGTCAACATCTCTGTGTATATTGACACAATCATCGCGATCATCTGGAAATTCGCCAGTCGCCCCGGTTTCGACCATTGTCTTGTTGGTTGCTGCAGTCATGGTAAGGTCTTGTCCTCCGTTAAACAATGGAAGTGTTGGGGTATTGCTGCTGTTGCTTGACACAGCTGAGATGTGAACAAGTGAAGAGACTTTTTGGCCGCTGATAAGTCTTTGGGCAATGAGAGACCCAAATGGCAGAATCATAGGAATGGCAGTGGTAGTCCATGTAGCAAAGTCTGCCACGTGCGAGAACTTCGAGCTGGACAGACAAACAAAGACCACTGAACAAAGGAAGATTAGTATTGTATCATGACGCAAGACAAAATGAATTACACTGACCTGGTGCAATCATGAGAAAACCATTAGTTACAGTTAGAATCTCCATCGGCGTCATGCCTTTACGACTGGGTAGTAGCCGTTTAGTCTTCCACATATGACTAATCAGTTTGACATTGAATATGACGGTAAACCAAACGGTTGAAATAGCGAGAGCCAAGTTTGAGAAAAAGAATACAGTTACAAGCAACAAGTCGGAATCCTCTGATGATGACTTATTAGCTGCCACATCTAACACAGATTTCAGTCCCATTGCCTGATACGCTGTTCGCACAGCGACTGTAGAAAATCCCAGGAACACTGATAAAACCAAACAAATGTACTTGATTATCGGTCTCCACATTCGAAAGATAGTCCAGCTGTGTAGTAGTAGCATCAGTTCAACAAGAAGAATGAGTAGAATGCTAGCTACTGATAGAACGATTTGGTTATTGGAGTCTGAAGCCTTCAGGTTGGAGTAATCTCCGGTGATAATGCTATACATCGATCCCCACCCCGATGTAGCCCATCTGAGTAGCAGGACGCTTTTGACGATGGCAACGCATAAAGTGATGATTTGTATGACGATGTTCTTTTTGAGGATGCGGTCCTTGGGGCTGAAAAATATCAAAGCCATTAATGTCATGGCTAACATTCCAGTTTGTAGCCCGCGTGATATAGAGTAGTTGACCAGATACCGAGAGTAGTATTCGACGACATGCATAGTTACCGTCACGACTCCACCGCTTGAAGTGGTGATGTTGAACGGTACATCTTTCGGGTCGTAGTCGACGGTCTGGTTACTATCATCACGAGCCATCAAGTGGCTCTGAAAAGTAGATATTGTATGGAGAAAGAAAGGTGAATCGGTCATGGTGGGTATCTGCTTCCACGGATGTAAAAAACTTCAAGAAAGTGTCGATGGTAGTGATAGAATATCATAAGTTTTGAAGATGCTGGCGATGTAGCTTTTATAAGTGCAGTTCTCTCCCTCCAAACACAGAGTCTGCTCCTGACTTTAGAGATAGCCGCTTGATATCACTGTCCGCTCCTCCTTATCCTTCCCACAATAAACCACAAATCTGAGAAACGACAACTCAACACACAAGCCCGAATCACAACCACTCAGTCATATAGCACTTCGCCCGCCGAGACGCCCGGAGTGGTCGAAATGTGACGAAGACCGGAGTATTGGAATATGGCCAAGACTTCACGTGCCAGGGCGTTTTTCTTGCCCTGTTCGTCTCCAACTACCGCGCTGCTGTCTATGATAATGGCGCAGAGGTACGGGAGGAGCTGTAGGATGACCAGTAAGGGACGATTAACAATCAAGTACGGCGGGAAGAGCGAGGGTTTGAAGATGTATGCTGTTGAATGTGTTGGTGGCGCTGAAACTGCTGAAAGATGGTATTTTGCAGGTAGTATCTAATGACAGGACAAGGTGGAAAATTCAATGTATCAAGAACTTTCTCACAAAACGAAGAACAATGCAACGGTCAAGACAAGTCCAAGCATCACATAACTAATTTGTAGTCGACTTGTCTCTTTGCTTCCCCACCCAATGCGGACGTCCCGCCCACCGCAGTTGACAGGCGTATCACCTTTGACTACCTACTAGTCTAGTTGCCTCACTCGCCTTCTCGTACTCTATCTACATATCTATCCTATATCCCTAGTCAAGCACATCCGAACAATCCTGCCCCAGATTCTGCCCTTAACCTGACGGCAGTGATGGATATTGACGGCTAGACGGCGTCTAACAGCTGTCATACAGCCACTAGCGGGGTTCATCTGGGTGTGAAGGTGTGTGTCCTACGACGAAATCATGAAAATTACTTCAGATATCCTAGAGCAAATCCACCCATGATGTATACACACACGCCTTCCGCACGAACTAGATTCAAAACACCCCTTCTTTAGCCCCGGGACGGCATGTAGATCAACCCGTGGCTACCATCACCCAAACGGATTTAGAAACTTTGTCCTCTCTGTCACCAAAAACAAATGAATGCCCCTCCAATATTTCCTTTTTTGGACGAAAAGACCCCCGTCTCGCTTGGTATTGTTCTGCGGAAAAGTGGGGCACGGCTTAGTATTGTTCTGCCGGGGTGGGGCCGTTGATTGGCTGTAGGTAGTTTATTTTGCGGCCAAAGGGAGATATCAGAATATTTGTGATTTGATCGGGATGAGAATAACGACCAAGCTGAGATGAAGAATCCACATACATATAAGCAAGTATTTGTAAATTTGAATGTAGGATGCGCTGGGCTTAGCGAGCATGGATGAAGACTAAGGCTATAATACTACTATACACACACATTTACGGCCACATGGTTGAGCCCATATGAGGGGCTTGGATAGAGCTACAGAATGTCGTGCATGCTAACAACGTGATCAAGATAAGAACAGTCACATATAACCGTGAGCCCATATATAAACCTACATTTGATACTAGCACATACGGAAGTCTTCATCCCAGGCTTCACATACAACTGAGACATATTCCTCACCAGGTAGCTTCCCGGAACTCCCCTATTCTCCTGAATTTTCAGTCCATGAGTCTAGACTTTGTCAGTTTGTGAAATGGGTATATTTCGTATCTTCTCATGTACAACAACTACTCATACATGTATGGCACAGCATCGTGCTAAAATCTCCCACCCAACGTATCATACACAGCCTAGCCCTCTATCCCATTCATGACTAATATGAGGAGAGGCCGGCCCGATCATCCAACTCGCAAAATCTTCTATTCCGTAGTACCGCGAACGTATTTACTGCCTAAACACCCGTCAAAGTTAGCCATGGCTCTTCAAGCACCCCACCAGCACTATCAAACTTACGCAGGAACAAACAGCTCACCAAGGCCCGACGCAAAGAAGGCAACGGCAAGACCAAAGACGCTCAATCCTCTGACAACGGTAGCGTTCTCCGAGCTGGTCACGGTGTCGTAAGCGGAGCCGAAGAAGCCGCGAGGGGCGGTTCTGTAGCCAGGGCCGGTAATACCACGGGAAGCCATTGTGTAATTGTGGGTGTTGAGGAAAAAGGGTAGAGTTCCGAATAGCAATTGTCGATGACGATGGGTCGTGCGGGGCGTTCCGGAATGGCGGTTTGTTGATTTGAACGGTGGTAGGGCAAACAGAATTTACCCGTGGTACAGTCGTCATTCCCATGTTTGAAATTTTGGCGCACGTTCCACGTGATTTTGTTGATCAGGGTTGGTACCAATATAACCCTACCATTGACCTGATCTCATGCTTCAGACAGAAACAAGATTAGAGATAAAAATCCGTACAGGAAACAATATTCATGACAAAGTCCACTGGTTAGCACGTAAGTAATTTCTTTCAGACATTGCTAAAACAGAACAGACTAAGAGCTATGAAAGGGGTATCACAAAAAAAGGTATGCCAAGCGACTACAAAGCCAGTTTTTGACATCTCCGAAAGATATCATCGTCGACCCGTTTTGTCTCGTCCTATTTGACCTGTTTCCCAACATTCAACAATGTGCTTATAAAGCTTGTTAGGAGTTTATTTCCCAATAAGGAAAGGCACTATGGCCGAGTGGTTAAGGCGCACCCCTGCTAAGGGTGTCCGTTCGCGGGCGCGTGTTCGAATCACGTTGGTGTCGACATTCTTTTTGCTTTCATGCTTTTTTGCCCATTGGCATCCATGAATTTACCTTGATGAACTACACATGTCAGCCAGCTGCTGCCCTGTCTCAGGGCTGCTTATTCGGTATACGCTTCTCACTGTATTGGAATGTCTGCTCTTGCGTCCTATATAGGCCCTGATAGAACATGCACCTGTAACGAAGTCAAAAGGGTCCGTTTATTTTTGGCGTAGCGGTATAACGATGCGTCCCGGTCCGTCAACGCATGAAGTTTTCAAGATATCCGGAGTTGAAAAGATATCTGCTCAAGATACAGCCTACGAACTCACGACTTGCAACACGTCTGCGGAAGTATCTACGGTGTTACTATATGCTGGGAACTAGCCGGAAATCTTACGATTCAATGGCATGCACCATCTACCAAAGGTGGCTCAATCAAGACGTAATTAGCCTTAGTAATTGGGAAACATCGACGGTCGTAGATACATGATGTTTCCATATTGAATCACGCCATGAGTTTGCGAATATCTCACCGTCCACTTGAATTCGGTTGGAGCACTTAGCGTACGCAGCAGATGTTGCAAGCAGCCGAATATAACTAGTTCAAACAGTGTCGGTAGTGTAATCTGTGGGGCAATGTTGTTGTTGTCCTATTAAACGTCTATCTGAACAGCACGAATTATCAATACGACGGTGTTGCGGACAAAAGAGGTTATAGGTGATGTCGTCAACAAAAACCACCCTCCGGGGCTGTTGTTGTATGTGCTACCTGAACAGTGCTAACTATCAATACAACGACCTCACCCGGCGCGTCTGATCACAAAGGTGTCGTTCTTTGGGCCAGTCCCGAGAGGTGAGGAGATGCGAGTGCATTGCGCCAAGGAGCCCTCCTATGACCAATTTAGGGCCCGGTGACGAACACCAGGAGGGGCTTGACGATGCATGTCACCCTTGGGTTGTTGTTGTATTCTTTAACGTCTACCTGAACAGCGCGATGTCACCCTTGGTTGTTGTTGTTGTTGTATTTTTTAACGTCCACCTAACTAGATCTAACTGTTAATACGACGGCTCTCCAGGCAACGTCGGGCCAAAATGAAGTCGGCATCCCAGTATCCTCCGTTGAGTGGTCGGCAATTGCGAGTAATGCATGAGCATAGAGGTCCTCCCAAGACCAAACAAAGAGCCAGGTGAAAAATGAAAAATGAAAAAACAAAAACAAAAAACACCGAGAGGGTCTATACACAGCATGGCCCAAAGGCACCCCGCGGGGTCCGATGTCACCCTTGGGGCTCGGAACCACTGCCGGACTCCACGTGACACAAAAGCTGACTTAGCAGGCCACGAATATATCAAGGCGTAATTGGTGTAGTGGTAACATTAATCGTTGCCATCCGGTAATGATTCGATTAGCCCTGGGTTCGATTCCCAGATTACGCAATTCGTTTTGATCATATCGATGATATGTAAGGCCACACACTTCGATTGCCAGTGGGAAACCGGATATAAGCTGAAGGTTGATGGCTCGAAACAACGTGTTAAACCCCACAAAGGTATTTTTTATTTCTTGGTGTGGAAAGATACAGAATAGCCACTGGTACTTGTGTCACCCAGATGCCATGGATGTGCAGTTCGATGATGACGCTAACTTACAAACTTGGTCGGGAAGAGTCCTCGATCGACCTGGCTAGTGCTGCGAATGGTTCATTGAGTGGTGGTGCCGAGGAGTGTGATATTCGAGTCGGGTACGTAAGCCTGTTTTTCTTGCGCTCAATATCCAAATAGCTGATAGGCGGGCCTATTCGCCGCTTAGACTCGGTGGGCAGAATACCCCGGTAGTGAAAATATTAAAGCTCTTCCGCAGTTGACTGAACTCTTGCGGGGCTGACACCGATCATCATTACGCTCTGCGTACCAAGCTACGCAAGATTGCCGCATTCCTTGGTCTTACCCAAAGTGATTCATGCAGTTGGAAGACCGTGGTATTGGTTTACAAGGTTAGGTATGGGCTATGGTTGACGTTTGCGCCTTCGACTCTTGCGCATTGAGGGCTAATGTAGACACATATGGACCAGCTGGAGTGATTACAGTCATGTGCACTGCAAGTTTATATAGTCGCAGTCTACATTACATCATTGCCTCGTCTTCGTACGAAGGAGGCCTGCTAGTTGCTACAGAAGTACTTGTGACGGACTGGGAGGCATCAGGAAACTACTGCGCCGAAAAGAAGTGGAACCTTTGTACTTTGTCACTAGTGCTGTTCTATCATGGTCTATATAGGAGACAATTCTTATACAGTGAGAAGCGAACACTTAGTGAGTAGCCATCTATAGCTTGACTGTCAAGAACGTAAACTTGGAGCCGAGGCTGTTGATCGGTTCCGGAGCTAAGCAGATGGGTTTGGTGAAATGAAGAGTTGCTACATTGACTTGACTAAAATCCCCACTGCACCCTCCCATACAAATCGAACCTTAATGTAAAATAAAGGTTCGGTATGATCCGTAGTCTTTCATAGGACTATGGCCAAAAAAGGGCCGAAGTACTGGTCCTCGCTTGTTGGTTACACGGCGGTTAGTGCTTCGACTAGCCACCTTACGCACGGGTTGACGTTCCGGTGGCACTCCACCTGTGGATACCACCTGCTCCGGGGAGAGTGAACGTAAAATAAAACGACGATACATGCGCTTGAAAAACCAGTGTTTCTTTGGAAATTCCGCTGTTAGGACTTGCGCTACCGTTGTATCTATATCCACCGCGTTCTCTGGAGAGATGGATTGTTGACGCTGGAAGCGAGTTTGGGAAAGTTCAGATGCCAAGCGCCATGTCAATTTAGTCCACGATTTCCTTTGAATTGGGAACATGTCGATGTGTTGTCGTTTTAATCTGGTCAACGTCTGGATAGCCATTGGACGGATCTTGGGAAGTTGATCCAAATGGCAAATGCCTTCGAATGACGTCACAACATGGCCCATACGTCGAGCGTGGGTGACGTTACTACCGACGTCATCATCTAATGGAGTGAAAGGTTCAATCACGATAGAAGAAAGGTTGTAATAGCCATGTTGGAACATGGGAACTACCAAAAGTGCCGAAAGGTCTTTGCTCGATTTGACGTCATCGTACCGTACATCGTCATTCGGTCGGATTGGCCGACTTCTTGCTCGAATGAGAAGTTGGCTACTCGAAAGTTTGGCTAAGCCGGCGACGGGAAAGCCCACTCGTCTCGTTAAATGGATTCGTTTTCGTGGTAAAGTCATGGGATGCAACGTTGCGCACTTCGACCGCACATTCGCGGTGCCATTGTATGGAAAGTCCAGGTCTAAAAACAGATGAGCCCAAGACCAAGTAGGGAACTGATTGTCAGGCAATGCGGGCTTCTGGCTCCTCGAAAATCTGTGCCAGCAAAGGCCATACTGCATATGACGAGTGGGGATTCCGAACACATGTTCAACACCTCGGGTTTTGGAAAGACGAGCAATTGCGTCGATCCTATCACTAGAAAAGGCGAGTTCACGGTCCGAGTATTCTTCTATCAGCTCATTGATTGACTTAGATTTTACTGTCGCACACTCGGGACGACACTCTGGCTCCACAGCGAAATCTGCATGATGGTATGACACCATTGGACAGTTTATATGCCAGAGAATAGTTGAATCAGTAAAGTAAAGACGACGAGGAGAAAGGTATTCCTCTTGCATAGTCCATCCTCGGGTTTTCCATGCTGAATTTGAGTGCCGTATATATGGAGTGTCGTCAGAGGTGCCCCAACATTGCTGACTTGGGTAATTCAAGAATCCATCAAAGTCTCGGGTGTAACCAGGGAGTCCAGAATGTATATCCTCAGTTAAAGCGCATATCATAGTCAAGTATGAGTTGGCGTAGATATCTCCCATGGCGTGAATCTGCTCAGCCTTTTCCGCGTCATCACCCTGTATGATGCAGTATCGGTCAATCCAAATGTATGGGATTCCCAACAGACGAGCCATTGTCATGCAGTCGTATAGCGTTTTGGACATTGTTTCTAGGGATAAAGAGCCGGGCCGTGCAAATTTAGACATAGTTTCTTTGGTAAGCTTATTCTCGTCCTCGGGATCCCATTTGTAACTAATGGCGGAGTACCGGACATGTCTGTTTCCGATCGTAACAACGCATCTCGCATTCACATCGATGAGACGAAAAGATGGCGGGTACTCTGCACAATTCTGTTAGATTTGATTGGCACGGGTTGGTAGAAGTTACTCGCCTGTCGTTTGCTCGAGATTAACTTTGGGGTATTTCTCAAATTGAGCCTGTATCTTTCGTTTCAGGAGCATTTGATTGAAACGATTGAGACTATGAGGCATCAAGTCTGCTCCATTAACTTCGGCCATTGGTAATAGTCTCAAGTTAAATGAGGCGGTGACAGACAAAATCTTCCTCGATCCCCGCGATCCCCACTTTCTCTCCCATTCAACTTCAACTGCTACAGTCAACGAATCTCTACATCCGACAATATCCCACTCATTACATCTGTTGCTGATCGTGTTGACACGTACTACCCTTGCCTTTTTGGCGCCATCTTTCTGAATTTTTGACAATGTTTGTTTTGCCAAACAAAAGCATATCGGGCAATCCGAGGAAAACCCGAGTTTTTTTGATACATCACCACTGTCGTTCTGAACGATAATTGGCCACGGAGAGAGACCATCCCGGCCAAAAGTAGTTGCACTGTTGAGTACTCGTTGGGTTGCCCTGTCTTTGAATGAGCACCACCTTGGCTTGACAAGAATATGCTCAACGGCATGAATTGGGTTGGCCTTGGTTCTCTGGTCCTTGAAACATCCACCACAGTCTTTGACAACCATCCGACTGATAATCATTTCAGCACAAGATGCACACCAACTACGATTGATGGACAATTCCTCAACTACTCGACGATTGTATTCTGTACATGATTCTCTTGAATCACCTTCAATCTTGCTGTGAACAATTCTGTCGGGCCGCTAAGTAAGTCAGTATGTGACTCCCTGTAGTATTCGTTGCACACGCAGCATGCGAACATTCTCACCTCTCCAATCCCGTTGAAGGATAAGAACACAAAATATTTCCCTTCACCAACGTTTTTTGTGATAACTTCAAACATTTTGGTCTGTTGTCAATGATGGAAAAGGTTCCTCGTGCTTTGGAATTGATGACTTGGTAATCCCTTGGTTTCCCTTGAAATATCTGCAGCCTGAAATAACCTGAATTTACGCGACTCAAGTGGTCACATGTTCTCTGGTGTCAAATTCCCCGGTGTGTACATACAGCCAGGGTAAAATCTGACAGTTGTGTGGCCCCAATAATCCTGTTCATTATGCATCTGTACTGAGCGAGTCCACTAGAGGCTAACGACCTTAAACACAAGCTGTCAACCGATGACTTGTAGGCCTAGGACTTACTAGTGGTCGTTATTTTTGTTGTATTTTCAACGTCTACTTAAACCGCGCGAACTATTAATACGTCGGCGTCACGGACAGAAGTAATTGAGGATGATGTCATCCAAAACCCCCCCCCCCCTGGGCGGTCGGCAATTGCGAGAGTGCATAAAATAGAGTGACTCGTGTGACCAGACACAGGGTCAGGTCGGTCACGAACACGAAGAGGGCCTAAAAAGGCAAGGCCAGAGGGCATACTCGCAGGATCTGGGATCGGCCGAGTATTTTTGTTTTGCGGGAACGAAGAAAGCAGACATAGTGTGTCGAATGCGGAACGCCAGCGGCTATCGGCTTGAGAGCTGAATAGTAGTCCTGGCGGAGTGCACTGGTCTTGTCCTTCCGATCTCCTTAATGTTTTATGTGCAACTTTTGCCCCAATCTGATGAGGTGAACCAACTGGGTCACTAGGAACACAACCCGACATCTCAAAATCCTCTTCCGTGGTAGTTTTGTCGTAATGCCTTACTTACCTACTTCTATAGCATCTAAGGCCATGATATTCTCGTCCATCTCGTCCACGTCCACGTCCATCTCCATCGAACTCCCTCTATCTCCTTCACTCTCATCCACATCCATGACAATTAGACCCCCCTCTCCTGCTTCTCTTGCCACGCAAAACGCTGCCCATCTCTCCTCTTCGGCCTCCCGCATCTCCTCATTCATCGACATCCGCTCTCGCCGCCTCTTCTTCCTCTCGCGCCCATACCACTTCTCCATCTTCTCCTTCAACTCCCGTGTGACATCCCCGGACAGGTTTATTGTCCATCTTAGGCCGTAGTTCCACAAGATTCCGACGTAATACCGAAGCCACGAACCCCGTTGACTTCGGATTGCTCAATATATTGTCTGCGAATCTTGCGGACCAAGGTCTCTTCAGCACCCTGCATGTCCATCAGTGGGCACGATCTTTCCCCCTCCCGCAGAGCCCACAGCCTGGCGTGATATCGTGCTTAAATCTGGCGTGGTATTCCTCACAATCACCGTGTCCGGACCTGACTGCCAGAATATAGTCAAGTTCGATCCTACCGGGACTGTTTCTTTCACTTGTTGTTGTTGCTGTTTGTTCTATGTATCGTCTACCTGAACAGAGTTGTTTCTTTCACGGCACCGCCCGGCGTCACGTAACACAAAAGCCGACTTAGCAGCGCACTCATATATCAAGGCGTAATTGGTGTAGTGGTAACATTAATCGTTGCCATCTGGTAATGATTCGATTAGCCCTGGGTTCGATTCCCAGATTACGCAGTTCTTTTTGATCAACTCAATGCCACGTAGGGTTATACCCCCCTATGGCCAGTGAGGCATCAGTGTCAGTTTCACGGGAGTTGAACCAACGAAAAGGGAGGAATCTTGAAATTTTTATGACCGGAATACTCCCTCCACCAAGTTCAAGCAACCCGCCCTTGCACTGATATTTTGTGTGGAGTTTCAGCGCAAGTCGTACAGACTTACTCGACTTGAATAGGATCCACCTCGTCGTAGCTCAGTTCTCGGCCACCTATAAACCGTCCGCAGAGTGCCGGTCAACTCTGCTTACCACTTTCTCCGGGCGGGTAGGCTGGTATTATCAGCGCACCCCACAACCGTGACATCCAAGTAGGATGTATCCAGCAGACTAGACATAATGGTTACAAAGAGGAATGGAGATAGCGGGGAGTCATGAGGCACGCCGGATCTGTCAGACCGTCTATTTGCGTTAACCCCGTTGAGGACAAGAGAGGCTTCTATGGCCGTCAAGATGCCGTGAGCCCATCACATTAACCACCCAGACGTTCCTCTTTGTACAACCCCGTGTAGGAGCCACAAATAGTAAACTCTGGCGAGCGCTCCTGCTACATCAAGCTGTAGTAGAAGAGCCTGTACTTAACGACCGCGAGACCTCCGTGAAACCCTTAAACAGTACACACTGTGGTTTTAGTCGAGCGACGTGGGGTATTGTCCATTTGTCCAACAGGAAGTAACCGATCAAGCTGCATGGAGGGACGTCTATTGGCAGTCTTCTCGATGACTTTCCCAACTGCAGATTCATAGCAACAACATGGGCCGCCGAACTCCGGGCTTCTGGCGTCCTGCGACAGTCTTGTCGGATTTAGTGATCGGGAATCCGCATGAATCTTTAAAGGCAGTCGGCCAACGTTAAGCGTCTCAAAGACTCAATATCTTTGTTAGTGTCACAGAGAGCAATCGTCACCTGCGCTCGGGTGACCGCTTTATGAATACTCCATATCGGTCTTTCTATAGACACATTCGGCGGTGGTTATAGGGGGACTGCTGTTGAAAAAGCCGCCTATAGAGGGCAGTGGCTACGGATTCTCGTTCAAGACTTAGACCTGATGCCATCTCCATCCTCTCAATTCGATAGAACACTGGCCTAACACGTCAATTGTGGGTCTTGATAAACTGCCATGAGACATGATCTGACTCAACATTATCCGGTATCTTAGACGGACGGAGTCCGTCCCGAACCTTTACCTTGTCGACCTGGGTAAGGTTGGTATTGCCCTCCGTAAGTTACTGGACAGCTATGAATAAAGAACACTAAGTAGTCGAATCTCTCAATCAAGCCAATTCATCAAGCGTGCATACATGTGACTTAGTTTCCTAAATGAGAACGCCCACCATCAACTAACACCATAACCGTACTGTGCGTCGCACTGTGCACAAAGATTAATATTGCAATATTTAGCCTCAAGTGAAGAACTGACGTCGAAACAAACGGGTCAGGCGTATGTCACATGGTCTGTCCATTACATCTAGCAACTTCAACTGCATCTCCAGCTCTTTAGTTGAATAAAGTCGCTCATCAAAAGATGAATAATAGTATGAGCGCACTGTGTATTCGCACTGTAAATTTTTAACATGTCACGTGCTAGCGGCGAAGGGTATAACCCGCCTGCCTGATTTATGGGTTTATGTAGACCCTGGTCATGTGACGCGCACAAATCTTACAGTGCGTGTACACAGTGCCCTCTACATACACACAGTGTCGTGGGTGGATCACCTCCGGCGTTTCCAATGACATCAGGAGGTTGTTCATTCCTAACTTTTCGCCCTGAGATCACTAGCACCAGCTCTATTTGTGTATATAGTTTTCTTCATATCTGACTGCACATGAGACCAGAAACAGACAGATATCACTCAAACATCCGCGCACTGTGCCAGTTCCGATACCCCGGGTACTACCTCGGCTTGAGTATCGTCTTGCACCCAACAAATAATCCTCGGCCCCGTTATCAAATACGGTCCGATAGCAGTATACGAACTAAAATGTCCGAATTCAATTGCCGCGTCTTAGCAATGAAGTGGACATCTGCCCTGTCGTCGATGCGTTTTCGAGAAATTTAAAGAGCTTATTAAGGTGAGATGTTAAGCAGGCTGGTTGGTGCCCACTCTTTGTCTTTCATCATATTGGAAAGATCTTCATGTCTTACGTAGAAGGTGTTGGAATTCCTACATCTAGAGCATCTTCCAGATCACTCTTTGATCGGCATTTTTAAGCGGTCATTCTAGGCCGTCATCTCCACGTGTAGGAACTCAATCACAGTATGCCAAGACAACAGAAGGGATCTACTCTTGGCGACAACAGTCAAATAAACCAAAGGCATTTAGGTCCCCCGTAAACTATGCCAAGACGCCTTTCTGCATACCGAAGCAAACAAGCTGTTTTTCTTTTCAGTCATTCTGTTGTTCAACCTACCTCATGTTTTACATAGAATCTGACGTGCATTAGTGGAGCAAACTGAACTGATGTTTTTCGTATGTACCACCACTAACAAGTTCAATACCACGCCCAAAATGTTGGTTTATTTCCCAAACATGAGATGCAACTAGAAGGGTTAATGTTTGGGTTACAGCCAGATACCCGAATGCATCCAGCGCCCATTCCAAAATGATCCACGGCAAACTCCCCGGGTTGGTATTGGTTACCATTAGGGCGGATAATAATTTGGAGATGATTTCACCGGAGGGTCCATCGGAACTGCCACCGAATACCACTTGTCAGCTCAGCGGACCGAATCAAGAGTTCAAAATTGTCATATAAACGACCGCCTCAAACATGTAAGCCATAGTTCTCCCCACGGAAGCAATACTTCCGACCAACCTTGCTATCTCTTGACGTCAGAAGCAGCAATACACCTGTAACAAAACCCATTGATGTGGCCATCCACAAGATTTATTCACCGGCGAGAATCACATGACACAGACGTTCTCCCAAGGAAGCGTGACAGAACAGTCGAGGATCCTTCGTCTAACAACACGCCCAGTTTGTTTGGTCCCAGGTTAAGCTTCGTGGCAATCGGGCCGACTTGGCGACGTGCGGAGGAAATATAAGGTTCCTTTTGTCTCGGTGGGGGAAATCTGGGGTAGTTGGGTGCGACCATGTGATGGGATTTGTGGGAGACAAGAGCAGATTTACTGGGGTATGACGACAAAAAGAAGGGCGAGACACAACTTCCTGAGAATTTGACTCGAGAGCCGCATGCAGATAGCGTTGGAGATGGAGATGACTTAGATCATGGAGGCTCACTTGTCGTAGTACATACGACGTCCTGGTTACTCTGTCCCCTCAAAGATCCAAACATCTTGGCATGTATGTACAGTGATATAACCCAAAGCAGCGGCAGTCGCGTTTAACTCTCCCCATGACATTCCCCACAAAATCAACCCTGTCAATTTCCCCGGATTCCAATAACGCGCCCCGCTGGGTAAGCCAACGCAACAAGGTCATCCATCGGCCATAATGCGGCGAGACTCGCGGACCTGAAGCGCGATGCTGCATCGTCACTCGCTTAGAAGCTATTTGCTTCCTAATCAAGCCAAAGAGGTCAGGTGAGATGCTAACGGGTTGGTGGCCAGGAGGGGGTGGTACAGTATAGTTATTTTCGTGTAGGCATTGTATTGGGATACAAAGTCAGTCTGTATTGAGTAAGCGCGGAGGCGAGTGAATCATGGGTTACGTTATGTACCCCGGAAATGAATCCATGAGGTCACATGGCGGGCTAGCCATGTTGCCGCACGAGTTTTTTTGGCTTTTACTTTTGTCTGTGCTTTGGCTAGGCTATTCCCCACATGTTATGTATACATGTGTATATACAAACCACTCAACCGCGGAATTAGCACCTACGCATTCGTCCTAAATCCAGAAACCCACGAACAAAAAACGAATGTGTAGATCCTGTCTCACCAATAAATTCTTGGTGTCAGTATCCTTCCTTCTAGCCAGTTACCCAAAAGAAACCCTTGTGTCACCCATCACAAGTTATAAGACTCACTCATTCCTTCCAAGAACTATCAAAACAGACACATGATATGTAACCCAAATCCAAGGCAAACCCCGAGTCTAGATGCCGCAACATCAACCCGTCTTTGGCCGGCCGGCATGCGCGACCAAACAAGCCCACGAATATTGAAACTGCAAAGACACAACCAAGATGAAATGAGAAAACTAGACTTACCCCAAATCTTGGTTCTATGGGTCGATGTTAATATGTCAGTTTCCCCAGACTTTCCACTACAACGGGTCTGTGCAGAGTTTGGTTCTAGCGGCCATGGAGCGCTAAACCCCGCATTTTCGACTGTTTTCTGGGGTGAATTTACGGGGGTACGTAGTATTGTGTTACATTGATTTTGGCGGTTTGACCATCGTTGTTGGGGTTACTTGGGGTTTTAGATGTCGGCAGAATAGGATTTGGTGTATCTCTGTATCTTTATAGATGACTTTTGTTTGTCTTGTGGTTGTATACATCTGCATAGATTAACCAGTTTGTACCCGTATTATCATTTCGGTGGTTTATTCGGTAACAGAGGTAACCAGGTCGACCGAGTTTATCACCCACGCATATTATTGGTCACGAGACGCTATACAAAGACGCATTCTCAGCCGGTATTGACACCAAAAAGAGAAAACAAAATACCAAAACCATCCCACTAAGTAGAGAAAACATCACCCAGAGAAAAAAACACAAGTCTCGTGAGCCGACATCCGTCACTTCTCAAAGAAGTCATATCCATCGGGCACCAAGATTTCCCCGGATTCATCACAACGCGGGGAACGAATACTCTAGCAGCTAAATCTAGTCTCGTCTTTCCCTCTTTCCTGCCTTCCCCCGGTAGCCTGGACACACACTTCGGCGGTACTTTCTCAGTCTGGCCTTTGTCGGGCTAATATGTAGTAGTATGCAAGACAAGTCATCTAACCTGCCACGGTCCGACGAGTCAGACGAGACCCCTTTCGATGGCTTTTCTCTTTTCTCGTGTTTTTGGAGAGGATAGTTGCG
This sequence comes from Huntiella abstrusa, assembly GCA_025685495.1. Lineage (NCBI taxonomy): Eukaryota > Fungi > Ascomycota > Sordariomycetes > Microascales > Ceratocystidaceae > Huntiella > Huntiella abstrusa. The sequence goes on along the minus strand of JAJNMT010000219.1, from coordinate 251,516 downwards.
CCGAGACACAGGGGGGTGGATAGTTCCACGCCCAAATATGTCTTTGGATATACTGATACATACATTACACTTTTGCTATATAACCTCGTCCATCATGCCGTGATTTACACCTTTTGTTTCCTGTCTCATCACCATCCGATCTTAGCAATTCAGCTGATCCCTCCTACTTTTCAAATCTTCCCCATTTTAACTTTCTCTCCAACCACATAAATCATCAACCATGGGTGGCGGCGCGATCCCCATGGGCACCGCCGATGTAGGCCGTATCGAGGCCCCGGTTACCCTCAAAGCCTACCTAACCTGTGCCTTCGCCGCCTTCGGCGGTATCTTCTTCGGTTATGATACCGGTTGGATGTCCGGTGTCCTGGCCATGCCCTACTTCATCCGTCTATACACCGGCATCGACTACGACGAGAGCAGCCCCGATCGGACTCCCATTGGCGTGGACGAGGGCGACTTCGTTCTCCCCTCGTGGAAAAAGTCTCTTTTCACTTCCATTCTCTCGTGCGGTACTTTCTTCGGATCTCTGATTGGTGGTGATATTGCCGACCACATTGGTCGTCGTCTGACTATTATCGCCGGCTGCTTGGTTTTCACTATTGGTTGTGTCCTCCAGGTTGCTTCTACCAACCAGACTGTCCTGTTCGTCTTTGGTCGTCTTATCGCCGGTTTTGGTGTCGGTTTCGTCTCCGCTGTTATCATCCTGTACATGTCTGAAATTGCCCCTCGCAAGGTCCGTGGTGCCCTCGTTTCTGGCTACCAATTCTGCATTACCGTCGGTATCCTTCTTGCCAACTGTGTCGTCTACGCCACCGAGAAGCGCAACGACTCCGGCTCCTACCGTATCCCCATTGCGGTGCAATTCCTCTGGGCTATCATCCTTGCCGTTGGTCTTTTCTTCCTTCGTAAGTCTTTCGCATCCAATTTCACCTTCTTTCTTAAACTAACACTTCCCAGCCGAGTCTCCTCGTTTCTTCGTCCGCCAAGGCCGTGTCGATGACGCCGCTACCGCCCTTTCCCGTATCCGTGGCCAGCCCGTCGAGTCCGACTTTATCAAGGATGAGCTCGCCGAGATCATCGCCAACCACGAGTACGAGCTTGAGAACACCCCTGCCACTGGCTACATTGGCTCATGGCTCGCCTGCTTCAAGGGTTCTCTTCTCAAGCCCAGCTCCAACATCCGCCGTACCATGCTCGGTGCCTTCCTCCAGATGTGCCAGCAGCTTACTGGTGTCAACTTTGTCTTCTACTTCGGTACCACTTTCTTCACCCAGTTGGGCACGATTAGCAACCCCTTCATGATCTCCCTGATTACCACGCTTGTCAATGTTCTGTCTACCCCCGTCTCCTTCTACACCATTGAGAAGTTCGGTCGTCGGTCTCTTCTCATCTGGGGTGCTGCCGGCATGATCATTTCCCAATTCATCGTTGCCATCATCGGTGTCACTGCCGGCCGCGAGTCCCAAAACAACGACACCGCCGTCAAGACCATGATCGCCTTCATCTGCATCAACATCTTCTTCTTCGCCACCACCTGGGGTCCCTGCGCCTGGGTCGTCGTCGGAGAAACCTTCCACCTCCCCATCCGTTCCCGTGGTGTCGGTATCTCCACCGCCTCCAACTGGTGCTGGAACACCATCATCGCCGTTATCACCCCCTACATGGTCGGTGATGACAAGGACTCAGCCAACCTCGGTGCCAAGGTGTTCTTCGTCTGGGGTTCCCTTTGCTTCTTGTCCTTGGCTTTCGCCTACTTCTTCGTCTTCGAGACTAAGGGCTTGACCCTGGAGCAGATTGATCAAATGATGGAGGAGACCACCCCTCTCCGGTCTGCCAGCTGGAAGCCTAGAACTACCTTCGCCGCTGAAATGCACCACGTTGCTGAGACCAAGGCCGAAGTTGACCATACCGAGAAGGTTTAAGCCTCCAGGCTTGCTTCATCTGGCACGGTCTAATATCTACTACCATTACATGTCCTCCCAAAATACACACCCAAAAAAAACTTGCGAATTTATACCCCATTTTAGTCTTTCGTTTAGTATCTCTAATGTCTTGTTGTTCACGGCTAGGGAGGAGTCCGTCGTTACACGAGGGGATTGGCCCCACAGTACCACTAGATAGTTGTCGAGTAGTTGCCATTAATCAAGTTGTATCATTATTACCAATGTTTCCGAATGAACACGATTCCATTGTGTGACAAGTTGGTGTGTCTCAAAGTGGGGAAGTATCGTACACTCAAAACAAGGATCAGACTGGTGGGTAGAACAATGCACACAACTAGACATATCGTGACCAATATTAGAACATTCCTGACACTCTTAATGGACACAATAGTTCCTTGAAGAAGTCACACAAACCACCACTACAAGTTCTTAAATCAAATCACATCATTAAATTACTACCCAAGAATCCGTATTTTTAAGTCCCTATGACACGCTGGATGCCATCTATGAACAACACACCACCATCTACGCTGAAGCAGTCTTCTTCTCGAGCTCCGCCAACTTGGCCTTCTCCTCCTCATTCAACAACTTGTACCACTCCGAGAAGTTAGCCAAGTTATTCTGCGCTGCGCCAATGAAGAACTGCTCCAAGTAACCCTGCGTCTCGTCATCCTGCTCACGGACACTGTTACGCAAGAACTTGAGAATATCAGACTTGCTGTTACCCAGTGCCATGTCCAAGGCATCATCTTCATCCTCCCACTCATCGTTACCATCATCGTCTTCGAACTCGGCTGACGCGTCAATCGTGCTCGAGGCGCCAAGCTGCGCCGCAGCCTGCTGGTTGGCCTCGCTGAGGAGCTCGTCGACGAGCACCTTGACGATCTTGAGAGTCGCTGGGATCGACGTGTATTGGTCGGGGTCTGTGTTGTCGTCGTCAGTGGCGCTCATCGCCCGGAGATACCTGTAGTTCATACTCTTCTTGGCACGCGAGCGGGTCAGAATCCGACCATCGCTCTGTGTCACCAAATCGCCCTTGACCATCGTCTGGGCCAGACGGGGGTCGTTCAGGATGTAAAGCTTGGAAAGGGCAATGACACTGTAGCAAATGAATGTTAACACATGGGGTTTGTCAGAGTACTTGGTAGTAACTTACTTTTGGCGAATCTCGTCATAGCCGGCAAAGTTGGACGAGTTGTCAAGCCACTTGCCCATAACGACCTCAAGGCCATTCTTGCCATCAATGGTAATCTGGCTCAGGAACTGAACGACATCGCTAGCACCGTTCAACGACAACCGCGCAAACACAAGAATAAGCGATTGGATGAAAGTAGCAGCCTCCGCAGTAGCCAACCGGTTAGCAACGGCAGTAAGGAGCTGAAGGAGGTAAGGGCCCAACTTCTCCGAGCCGGCCTTCTCAACAAGAGCAGCGGCAAGACCACCAACCTCGGAAGCGGCGTGGTCATCCATGTCGGGGCTCAGAAGACGGTCAATGATACGCAGGCAGACGTCAAGACCGTTCTGGGTACCGTCAGTCCAGCTGAGGACCTGCTGATGGTCATGCTGGAGCATGTACGAGACACACTCGCAAGCGGGACGAAGAACATCACCCTCCTCGGCCTCGAGAAGAACACGGGCGAGCTTAGGAAGAGTGGCGTTAACGAAGCCAGCGGGAAGGGGCTCAGGACCATACTTGCAGAGAACAGCCAAAAGATCAACAGCGGCAGTGATCAAGGGCTCATCATCAGTGACGTTAGCAACATCAAAAGCAGCAGTCAGGGTAGGGAGAATTCTGGCGCTAAGAGCAGCGAATTGCTCACTCTCGGTAAGCTCACCGACAATCTCCTCGAAAGCCTCGGTCACGACGTAGATAACCTGGAAGCTAGACGAGGCAACGCGGACGAGGTTGAAGAGCATTTCGCAAGGGTTAACCGAGTCAACGAGAGCAACGGCAGGGTTGACAATGATGAGATTTCTCAGACTCTCAGCAAGAGCAACAATAAGCTCCTCGGACTCCTCGAGCTCATCGGGTCCCTTGCTGGCAAGATACTGGCCAATCGAAGCAATGACGCCAACCTGCTGCTCGGGGGTAACTCTGTCGGCGCGGCAAATGTCCTCGACGGCCTTGATGCAAGAAACGCGAACAACCTCGGACTGGTCAGCGGTAATGCAGGCAAAGGTGCGGTTGATCAGATCATCGGGGGTGTTGTAAACGGCAGTGAGGGAAGCACCAACGAGGTAACCACGGGCACGGAGAATATCAGAGTCGGTCTGAGAGATGGTGTAGTTGCACAGCTCAAGGTAGGCCAGGCAAACTTCATCAGGGATCTTAGTGTCAGTCTCCTGGAAGTCAATAGTCACCGAGTTGAAGAGGAATAGGACAGCCTCCTGAATTCTCCAGTCACCCTTGCCAGAGAACAGAGGCTTAGTGTGGAGAAGGAGACCACGCAGGATGTTCTCCTTGAACATCTCACCAAGCTTAATCATCATGTCACCGCAGGCAGTTCTGGCGGTGTAGTTAGAAGACACCAGAGCCTCCTCGGACAGGAAAAGAGAAGCATCAATCTCCCAGAGATCAAGCTGCTCCTGGGTAACACAAGAGTAAGCAGCGAGAATAGTAACAACCTCGTTCATCCAAGGTGTGTTCTCTGGGTTAGAAGCGTGGGCAGCGAGTTCCTGCTGAAGGTGAGCCTCAACTGGAGGCGCACGGAGGTACTGGTGAACAAGGTCAAGCTGCTCGAGAACAAGCAAGTCAAGAGTATAAGGGAGCTGATCAACGTCTTCCATGCGGGCCTGGGACTCCTGGTCCATGTACAGGGCCTTGTATGGTTCGCGCAGGTTCTGAAGCTCAGCCCAGGCCAGAGAGAAGTAGCTAATACTCTGCGACACGATCAGAGAAGGAAGAACATTCTTGATTCTAATCAGAGTCTTGACAACCTGGATCTTGAGCGCAACCACACCGTTCCAGCTCTGGGGCTGGCCGTTCTCGGAAATAGTGTCCTGGGGGTAAGGAGCCTTGAGAACCTCAAGGAAGAATGGCTCCCAGCTGCCCATAATCTCATCACCAAAAGCCTTGACCTCCTTGGGGTGTTCCTCCTTGACCATCTCGAGAAGGTTGAAGCAGCCGCGGAAGACCTGGACAGCGAGGGCACGGTGCATGGTTACACGGCTGGGGTTCAAAGCGACAGCGCCGAGACCCTTGATGATGTCACGGGCCAGGGTGAAGAACTGGTCCTCAGACAACGACTCATCGACAATGTCTCCAAGGATCTTGAGGGCGCCGTGGACCTGAGCATCCTGGGCGTTGGGGATAACCTCCAGAAGAGTAGGAAGCAGCTCAGTCCATTTATCGGGAAGGTCGTGCGCGGCAATGCGACCAACAGCTTGACTGGCGCCGTTCTTGACTCTGCGGTTGTCCTCGGTGTTCAAGACGAGCTCCAGAAGCGAGCGCTTGATCTGGACTCTGCTCTCTTCGGAGATAGGCACGGGTTCTTCGTCATCCTCCTCGTCGTTAATCTCTGATTCGTCGTCAACGGCATTTTCGGGATTCCAGTTCTTTTCGATGAAGCGGCGCAGAACTGACAGAGCGGACTGGCGAATGCTGGTGTCGGCTTGGGTGTGAGAAGCAACAGTGAGCAAAGTCAGAGGAAAGGCGGGGTTGGTCCGGGCCTGCTTGAGGGCGGCCTCAGCCTGCTGACGGAGACCGGAGTCAGAGGCCTGGGTGTTGGTCAAGACGGAAACGAGTTCGTCGGCCATGGTTGCAAATTATATTACCGAATATAATGTGGCGAATACAAGAGACGATCTGTCTTGGGATAGAAAAAACTATAAAGACAGTTTGACGTCAGATCAGTCTGTCAAAATGGACGGCCGTCTAGCGCAGCGACAGATGTGGGGTGTAGGCAGGAAATTAAGACAAGTTCGCGGCGAGGCAGCAGGGGATTTACTTCTTAGGGCGGAGTGGACGGACGGCAAAAGGGTGACGACGACAGGGAAAGGAACGGGAGACAAACCGGTCAATAATACGGGGGCAACAGGCCTCTAGAGGAACAGCAATCCTAAGTCCGTATAGAGCTGATACGGAGAACGTCGCCGGGTATGATTACAAGACGGATAGAGACAAAAACGAAAGATTTTTTGCCCACCGGTTTATGGAACTGACGATGGCGATGACGTCGGAGACACAAAACTAGGGCCAAAAAGAAGAGGAAAAAAAAAGTGGAATAATCAGTGGCAGAAAAAAAGAGGATTAGGAACAGAAAATGGGGAAAAAAATATGCACGGATTTGCAGATGTGGACGATGGAATGGGGATCGCTAGGCTGGTAAGTACTAGGTTTTTGTCATGATGATGGTGTCATGTCCACAATTTGGATTTTCGAAGAGTCTGTGAGACTTCGGGGTCTAAATCATCTTCAGCATATCGCTTAATCCGGCATTCAACTACACGGACCGTGATGTCCTCCGGGAGGCGGTGAGGGGCGAATGACATGGATTGCGGGGTAGACACTAGGGTCTAAGTGATAGGAGTACTGATTAGCTTTAGGGTCTTCTAGGGTCGTTTTAGTCAGGACCAGCGTGAACCCTAGATAGGGGAACCCACTTTCGTCGTCAATAGCTTCTTTTCCAGGGCGACGGCTGCGGGAGGATGCAAGGCCTAATACATGTTGTAGATGTAAGACCAAGGGGATCGATGATTTTCAACCGAAGTGCATGTAGACCATGCATACAGAGTTGGGCAAATGTCTTGACAACCTCACTTCATCCGCCTCACCCGCCAACCCACTGGCAAACCCAATAAATGCTTAAACCTTATTGGGCATCAATAGATGGCATTTTACAGCCCCTGGCGCCAACAAAGCACCTTCCCAATCGGTGCAAAACCCGCTTAATAAATGTGTTTTTCGCATTGTGCGCGCGCTGACTGGCGGAATGGCAAACCCAGGACATTGCAACCTAACCCTTTTGGGCGGTTAAGTCCTCTTTAATTTTTTATTTTTTTCGTCTATGCAGCCCATTTCTTTGTTGTCATGACACCGCCTCGTCTTGTCTTTAACTACGCCGCGCCTCACGACTCCGTTTACTTTGGTGTTTAACGATTTACAGACTTTGTTAAAAAGTTCTTTGGGCGGCTGTTTCTATTTTCATATTCTCTCTTCTTTGATCCCCATTATTCTGACGTTTTTTTTCCTCACATACCTATTTGTTTTCTAATTGTTTGACACGCCGTCACGATATTCACGAACACGTCCAATTCCTATTCCGTCACGCCAGCCGCCAACCGTTCCTACTTCTAGTTTAACTCGCCTTCCTACAATCCATTCCAACACATTTCGAAGCTGATTTCCTGCTAAAATCTCCCACAAAGAAGCTTCATCTCGAGCTAAAGGGAGACTTATACGCGCTAGTCGACCTGTCGAATCAACCATATACACGAAAGAATCTGCGATACTTGCATTTTTGCCATTCACGTTTCCATCTGATTTGTACATATAGATATATACCCGATATGTAAGTTGTACTCCAACATCACGGTCTATACCTTCCCCAATCTCTGTATGTCATTTGACGGATTGGGCATAATTGCCCTTCTCCCATGTGGGTGCACGGCGGCAGCACGGTCAAAGAACTCGGAGCCAAGTCTATTTGCATTCCTACGAATCAACTGTGACGTGAGACAAGCTACCCATCGGCCGTATCCCTCAGGATTGCTTTCTTTGTTACTCGATTGTCCGTTTTAGGGTTCACTTATGTTCTCTCGTCATCTTGATCAAAGAAAGTTCTCATCTCGAGATCTCTTTGTTGGTACGCTGGGCGATTTCCGGTTTGGGATTCTCTTTGATCGTCCAATTATTGTGACATTTCTTGTTGGAATACTCTGGGGATAGGCCAATATGAAAGAAGTATGAATAGCAGCTGGGCGAGCCCTCCTCGTCGTTGTTTTTTTCATTCTTCTTTTTTTTTCACTTACTCTTTTGTTTCTGTACTAACTAGCTGGATTAGTCTTTCCGTTTCAACATAAACATACCTTTGTTTCTCCATTATTTCTTTGGACACTCGACTTTTTATATTTATCCCTCTTGTTTGTCTACAAACTACATTCCACAATGTCTCGGCGGACAACAAGAACTATGCTCGCAAGTGGGGCTGCTGTCAGAGACGAGCTTCCCCCTTTGGCGGCTCGTTACACCAGCACATATGGCGCTGATGTGAACTACGCGATTTATAACCCCCTGAAGGGCAAGCGCAAGGATCTTAAGTCAGCAATTGACGCCGCCCTACGTTATCAAGAAGAGGACGACGATTCCATCGACCAGCAGTTACTTGAACAACTTGAAGACGATACTCCTGCTGTAAAGCGCACATCCCGCCGCGACGCCCGGACCTCTAAGAACGATACCGAGGACACCACCAGAGAAGAGAGCGCCCTTTCCAAGCTCCAGAAACGTACCCGCGCAGTGCCAAAAGAAGCCAAAGCCAACAATCAAGACATGGAGCGCCAAGTTTTCGAGCGACAACAGAAGCTGCAACCTACAAGGGCAGTCGCAACACCACCTCCTAGTGCTGTTGCCAGGGAACCAGTGCAGGCGGCCCAGCTGCACAATGCTGCTCAATCCAGACCTACCAACAACAACTATCAGCACTTGACAGATGACCAGCGCAGGCTTATTGGGAATGAGCTTCTTCGTCAACAACAAGCTGTTTATGAGTACAGGTTGAATCGCAAGGATGCCGAGGCAGACTTTGCGCGGGAGAGCAAGATCTATGTTGAGGCTCGGCCTATTCGTTATCTCCGAAAAGCCATGAGTAAGTTTTCGTCTGATGTTTTGCGTTACCAGGGTTCTAACATTGTTTATAGGCTGCTTCTATAGCTTTCCTATTATGGTTGGTGTTGCCGTCTTTTGGCTCGCCATCTATGCCCGTCTTCACGGACAGTATGCGTTGAACCCTAATTTGTTTTATGGGGACGTTGCCTGGGATAAGTCGGCAGGTTTGTGGGAGAATCTTTCTCAGTACACCCCGTTGGTACCATATGATACCATCAAGGTTAACATTCCCAATGACCCCGCTTTGTCTAAGGAGGTGAACGCTGAGCTCCAACGCCAGGCCGGTCGCATCCAAGTTCTGGAGAAGAAACACACTCTGGATGCCAAGGTCCTCGAAGATATCAAGGGTATCCTCCCCGATCTTGTTGTCCTTGATTCCAACAACCAACTGCCTACTACTTTGTTCCACGGTCTAGTTGAAAGACTTCACAAGAACGGTGCTTTCCTCAGCCTTAAGCAGTCCAAGATTGGGAAGTTTACCATCTCCAACGCGAATCAGTGGAACGCTATCCTTGAGCGTCTTCAGGATGAGAACTTTGCTAAGAAGACGGATATCGCATTGTATGATTCTGAGGCCCACGGTCAGAAATGGGAGGACTTTAAGCGTGACAATGCCCGCAAACTGGAGAAGTTCCGCGATGATATTAGCAAGGGGTCTATCCCTGTTGGTGTCGTCACCCGCGATGAGTCCCTTGAGTATCTCAAGTCGGAGTTCGCTCTTGTTCACAAGACCCACAAGGCGGACTTTGCCGAGTTGGAGACTCGTCTTATGAGCCGTATCCAGCACGCTATCAAGGAAGTCGTCACCAGCAACCCTGACCGCAAGCTTACCGATGATCAAGTCCGCAAGTTGATCGACACCATGGTCAAGCAAGCGATCCGTGAAGCCCAAATCAAGGTTCTCTCGCAGACCAAGATCCAGGATAACTACAACTCCTTCCGCGACACCGCCATTAACTACTTTGACGTCGGTTCTGGTGCTGCCATTGTCCCACAGTACACTGCGCCTACCTACACTTACGATACTGCTCGTGAAATCGGTGGATACCGCGATGCTGCCGGCCAACGGATTACCTCCCGCTGGTCCAAGGAGCCTGCGTACGTATTATCCCCCGGTACTCAGGAAGGCGACCGGTGGTGCTCCACTGCAGGCAAAACCGAAGGGTCTCGCCGTATCCTTGACCCTATGGTGACTGTGGCGCTCGGTAACTTCATTACGCCGCAACACCTCGTTGTCATGCAAAAGCCTGATATCTCCAGTTTCGATAAGAAATCCCGGCCACGCGACCTGGAGGTCTGGGCTCATGTGCATGATGACTTGGTCCGTGAGAATGTCGCCAAGTACATGTCGGAGATTCTTGAACAGGACGTTTCTCGGGCTGCGGAATATAAATCGCGGAGTCTGATTCACGAGGGATTCGTCCAGATCGGGGCGTTTACATTACCAAGAGATGATGAGTGGGAGCACGTATTTGAGTTGTCGCCGGAGTTGGTCCGGTTGGGACTGGCTACCAGTCATGTCAGTGTGATTGCGAGAAATAACTATGGCGATGAGTATAAGACTTGTTTCTATCAGCTTTTGCTGCATGGACAGGAGACACCGGGGTATGGAGTCGGAGTTTAGAGTTTATGGTAGATTTTATTGAATGTTTTTGTTATCTAAATGAATGGATCCTACACGATGGCTTCTAGAACGGCGACTATTGATGACGCACAAACCACGTGAACAGAATAGGTTAACCCCACCAACAATCCACCCACGCGAAACGCCACATGTTTCTTATGTTTTACATATCAACAGCATATTCCATAGAATCTTCCATCTTTCTATCTTCATGCAACTATAAAGAGAAGCCAAATCCAAGTCTGCGAAACCCCAACCCTTCCTCTAAACCAACCAATCCGTTCCTTAATTTGGTGAATAGTGCTCAATTAGAACAATTATCAAACCTACGTCAGCACCTTCAAAATGTCAACTCTCCAAGAAACATGTCGGCAGATGCACGAAAAAGTGACGCGCTTCCTTTCCCAGCCGGCTGATACACCACTGGTTAAATCGACACAAGCGCAAACCCGCCACTCCTTAGAAATCGTCACCGAGGCGCTCTCCCGGTATCCGTATGTTATACCCCATGAACCGTCTAGATGACTGGATTACTAACCCACCAGTGTAGGTTTGCTTCGTTATCTCTTTCTTATAATGGGGGTAAAGATTGTCTTGTCCTTCTTGCGCTGCTACTTACGGCCATGCATAGCCATTTCACGGCACATTCTACCCCGACTAACCCATTATCCTTCCCGACTTCGCTCCCCGCAATCTACATTGAATGCGCCGATCCCTTCCCCTTGGTAACATCGTTTGTATCGCGCACAGCAAGCCAATACCACCTATCCCTCACGCGCTCTCAAAAACCCATGAAAGAGGCTCTTACCGACCATCTGGCGGCGCATCCCTCGCTTCTTGCCATCTTCGTGGGCACTCGGCGGACGGATCCGCATGGGGGACGGTTAACGCATTTTGATGAGACGGATGGTGGGTGGCCGCGCTTTATGCGGGTGCATCCGGTGATTGATTGGCGGTATACGGAGATCTGGGGGTTTCTGCGCGGCGTGGGGATCGAGTATTGTGCGTTGTATGATGAGGGGTATACATCGTTAGGAGGCATGGGTGATACGTTTCCTAATCCGGCGTTACGGAGAGATGGAGAGTTTAGACCGGCTTATGAGCTGGTGGAGGATCTAGAAGAGAGATTAGGGAGGAAGAGATGATGAAGTAATGGAGTAATAGACACTGAATTGAATTGAGTATACATGCATGAAAAGATCTACTCTAACAAACCCGCCGCCAGTCTCTCGTAATCCTCCAACGTCTCCGGCTCGGCTTCCATCTCAATTACCCTTCTCCCCTTTTGTTTCTTTCTCTTCGGAGCTTCCTCATCACTATCATCTTCAAACCACTTCTTTCCTCTCTTTCCACCTTTCTGTTCATCTTCTCTATCCGACTCTTCAGCCCCAGGCATAGGCAAACTCTTCAAGAAAGCCAAGGCATCCTGAGGATCTTGATAGTCAGGGTTCTCCAACTGTGGTGCATCATCGCCACTATCCTCGCCACCGTCATCACCACCACGCTCAAGAATCCCCATGGCCTCTTCTCTTTCCCTCTGCTTCCGCTTATCTCTCTTCTCCTTCCTCCGGTCCTTGGCCAGCTGTTTATCCGCCACATCAGCCACCTGCAACGCCTCCTTTTCACCATCGACGAACTTGCGGATTTGCTCGTCCACGGGACCTGCAGCAGCGAAGTCTGATAGATCCTTAAGATCGTAGGCGTGCTTGGCGTTGCCGTCGTCGTCGAAGATGATTTTGTCGGCTGGGCCGCGGTATTTGAGGAGTTTCTTCTTGGATGTGAGAAGTTTCTCGCGACGCTTGGAGTCGATGATGAGAGGCTTGCCGCCAAGGTTGAGAACCTTTGGTTTCGGCATACCGTCCTCCCCTTCTTCTTCTTTTTCGTCGTCATCCGCCGAAATGACTCTCTTCACGGTAAGGAAGTCCTCACCATCATCGTCCTCGGCACCATCTCCAATAACGCCCTTGTAATGAGCCGTGAAGACATCCTGGTTGGTACGTTCAAACATCTTCTCATACTTAGTCCGCACATCCTTGGTCTTCGGCTTAACCTCGCCATCTGAATCCGAAGGCTCATCGTCCAGGTTCACTCTTGGCGCATTTTTGATCTTCTTGATATCAGCACCCTTCTCAAACTTGATCTGTGGTGTTCCTGGAAGACCAAGTGACGTCGCAAAGGCGTCAAGATCCAATGCAGAGAAGTCGAATACAGTCTTATCTTTTTGCATGTGAATTGACCGCGCATAAGAAATGAACGCCTTTTGCGCAAGATACTTCAAATCAGGACTGGCAAACGCCATACTCTGCAACTTCTCCACAATCCTTCTCTTTCTCTTCTCCTTAGCATGGACCTTGACAATTGGGATTTTCTTATGCTTAAGACGTTCCAAGAAGCCTTCTTCCTCACTAGGTTCCAAGAACAGAATCGCCTTTCCAGTCGACTCGTATCTCGCAGTCCGACCTACTCTATGGATATACGTATCCGCGTCCTCAGGACAATCCGCCTGTACAACCCAATCGACCGCCGGAAAGTCCACACCTCTGGCAACCACGTCAGTGGCAAACAGACATGAATACTGTGCGCGCGAGAACTTCTTGGTGATTTCTAACCGCGCAATTTGTTTTTGCCGGCCGTGGAGGTGAAGTAATGGGACACCAGGCTGCATCTGACGGAACGCTTCATACACAAAACGGACCTGTTTTCCAGATGACAAGAACACAATCATCTTGGACTTTAAGTTCGCCTTGATGAAGCCCCACAGGGTATCCAGTTTCTCGTGCAGTGGCATGACCATGTAATGCTGCTGCAGCGAAACCGGCGTAGCAGTTGCCGCCTTCTCGTGCACAGAGACATATTCTGGTTCTTTCAGACTCAATCTAGCCAAGTCTGAAATCTTCTTACTCTGCGTAGCCGAGAACATGAGCGTTTGTCTCTGCTTAGGTAAATGTGCCACCAGCGCATCTACAGCCGACTGGAACCCCATATCCATGATACGATCCGCCTCATCCAACACCAAGATCTGCAAATTATTCACATCCAACCCCGCCGTCTGATCCAGATGCTGCAACATGCGTCCCGGCGTACAAACCAAGATATTCATCTTCTCCAACCGCGAAGCCTCCTCTGCCAGACTCTTACCACCAATGACCAAACCCGCACTAAACACATGATGCCTACCAATCTTCCGCAACACCTCAAAGATCTGCACTGCAAGTTCTCTAGTTGGCGAGATAATAAGCGCGCCTAGTCCGTCATATTCCGTCCAGCGCGCCCGGTAAAGTCGCTCTAACACGGGGATTAAAAACGCCAAGGTCTTGCCCGAACCGGTTTTCGCCGCGCCGAGAATATCAAGGCCTTTCAGCGCAAGTGGGACTGCCCGGGATTGGATTGTCGTGAGAGTCTTGAAGTGTGATGCCTCCAGGCCATCGGCGGTAGGTTCTGAGAGAGGGAGGTCGGTGAAGGCAACTGCTTCGGTCGCTTTGGGGTCCTATAGACAGAGTAAATGTTAGTCTTTGCGATGCGCCGGGTAATGTGCAAACGTACAAACTCCTCTACACGCTTGTTTAAATCATCAATATCCGCGACATTTTGTTTCCGTCTCTCCAAGCGATCCTTAGTCTTCCCCTCCTTATACTTGCGTCTCAACGCCTGAGTTTTCTTCTTAATCGGTGCCATTATCCTTATTCTTACAAATTCTACTATGCATCACCTCAATCGCAAACCTCACCCATCAAGATCCGTCTAGAACTTTTTTCGATAAGACCGCGATAAGCCCCACAATCTTATCTGATATAACCCTATGTGACCCTAATAGAGGATCGGCCAAGCTTCTCCGCTGAAAACCCCGACTATCCGAGGGGTGGCTTGCTGGATTTAAGAGGGTCCGCTACCCGATTTTCCGAGCTGGGAGGGGCGGATTTGACATTGTTTTTTAGCCTGACGTCATGGGGTTGGCGGGATTGGCGGTGGATGGTGGAGGTTGGGTAGCTGAAGAAAATCAATCGCATTCGTACCCGGCTGGTATTATCCGATAAGTTGTGGCACATATTTGAGGATATGTGCACGATTAACAAAGACGGTCTTCTTCCGCTCTTCGTCAAACTGTCACAAAAACCCAGCCACCGCTTCAACCGGTCGGATATATAGAATCCCCATGTAGGTTGTATCCGCCCACCGTCTGTGCAGCCGGCATTAAGCCCGGCGCCCGGCTGAATTGAATTAACGAAGGAATCAACATGTTAGTCAGCCGGGATTCTACGTCAGACTCGATGACTAATGATAGTGATGGTGATGAACAAGCGACCAGTGAAACTCCAAAGGGCAATAAATATGAAGAATTTGTATTTGGTGGTTTGCGATTGATTATGTATGTACAGTAGTAACCCCCACAAACTCAGGCATCCAATCCCCATAAAAAACAAACATCCGCCCGTTCGCTCATTCGCTCGCCTCATGACTCGCCCTGTCGACCGCCTTACAAAGCCCAAGAAATCCCCACCAAATCAGGAATCCCGGCCGACCCACCGGCGTCTGGATCCTTCCGTGTCGCCAGGGAAAGAAGGGTACATAACAACCGCAGGCAGCTCCAAGCTCGGTAGGAACCCCCCCATCAAGCAACAATTTTCCCTTTGAGAATTCCATTTAGCTCTGCGTGCGAAAAAAACCCGCTTGGACCGATAGATTATATACGTACTGTAGACGTCATTGATATTTTTTTTTTTACTTAGTTTGTTGCTTTTTTATCTTCTTTGTATTTCCTGGTATCTTTGAATATGACTGGCTCTGAACAACCCGGGGCTCCCTCCTCGAATGAGGATAGTTCTTTTTCTTATCCTCATGGACATGTCGAACATCTTAGTGCTACAGAAACAGCGGCTCTTGCACAGCTTAAGAGTCTTCTTACAAACCAAGGAATTTATCGAGATGGACCGCCGCCGTCCCATGACGACGCAACATTAGTGTACGTAGTCTGCGCCCTCTGTATACTTGATAACTAACCTGCCCAGTCGGTTCCTTCGCGCCCGTCGGTGGGTTCCCCAGGACGCCGCCACGCAATTCGCAGACACCGAGACATGGCGCAAGACAAACGACATTGAAACCCTCTATAACACCATCGACCTAGAAGCCTACGAGCAAAGCCGTATAATGGTACATCGATTTCCCCGCCACCAACCGCCCGAAGCTGTCTAACAACCTACATGTAGTACCCACAATGGACCGGCCGTCGCGACCGCCGCGGAATCCCCTTATACCTCTTCCAAATCGGCGCATTAAACAGCAAAGCGATGAGCGCATATGAAAAAGCAACCTTTGCCCACCCACTCAGTCAAGCGCGCCCATCGACGACTACGCCGACTAGTCTCCTCCGGTTGTTCGCGCTATACGAGAATCTCTGTAGATTTGCGTTCCCGTTGTGCACGCAGTTGCAGGATAGACAGTTTCCTGGCATGCCGATTACAATGAGCACGAATATTGTGGATGTGTCTGGGGTTAGTTTGAAGCAGTTCTGGAATCTCAAGGGACATATGCAGGCGGCGAGTGTTTTGGCCACGGCAAATTACCCGGAGACCCTGGATCGCATTTTCGTAGGTTCCCTCAGACAATTTGTATACTTTCAAAATCTAACGAGCCTATGTAGATCATTGGAGCCCCCTCCTTCTTCTCAACAGTATGGGGCTGGGTAAAACGCTGGTTTGACCCCGCCACTGTCTCTAAAATCTTCATTTTGGCCCCTCACGAAGTAACACCCACCCTCACTAGTTTCGTGGCCCCGGAGAATCTCCCTGTGCAATACGGCGGCACCTTGGAATTCAAATGGGGCGATTTACCAACTGTTGACCCAGCATGGAAAGATGTTATCACATGGGAATCAGGATATTCAAGTTTCCCAACAGGTCCGTTAGTCTGGAAAGAAGACAGCGAGACTGGCAGACTCGTTTGTTGGGGCGTAGGTAGTGACAAGGGCGTTAGAAGGGAAGTACGGATTTGCAGCGTTGTCAAAGGGTACTGGGAGGCATGGGAAAAGAAGAATGCCGTGGCCGGGGGAGCCGGAGTGCCGGTTAGTGAGAAGGCGTTGGAGACGGTGCACGGGGGAAATACGGCGGTCTCGTCAATTCAAAATCCATAGATATAATAAACCTACTCTGCCAAATGACCTCTTCTCTTTCGCCACTCTGCTACTCCCTTCTCAATCTCATCCCAAGTGACTCCATTCTTTACCAAACGCATGGTAACTCCCAAAGTTTCCACCTCAAAATTCCTCCGCTCATCATCAAAGAATAGCATCTGATCATACGCTATCCCCGTCTTCTTCGATAACGACTCCATATGAATCAACTTACTCCGCGGATAAATCTCCAACCGCCCTTCAAAAAGGTCAATCCCACGTCTCGGCTTCTCCCAAACCAAGTCATCCCCATCCTTCTTCGCACTTTTCCCCCCCAGCCCCCAAAACTTCCCCCCCGTCTTCTCCTCCGGACTAGTCATACTCGGCATAGGCGGCGGCGCCGGCACATGAAGCAACCTCAACATCTCCCTCGCCAACTCCGGCGTCGTCGTCCTACTCGCCACCGCAATGCGCACCCCCGCGCGCGTCAACGCATGCAGAATCGACGGAACCTCTCTATAATAAGCGAAGGACTCGCCGGACCGATCAGCCACGGAAAACTGGGAAACAGGTTTCACGGGCGGATGCACGCTGGTGTCGACCCAGAAGGGCCACAGAGTATAATCCAGATCAAAAACTACCAGCCCCGGCAGCGGCAGGGCTGGCGTCGTTAGGGAGGTCGGGAGGAATGTTGAGTCGGGTGAGACAGATTTCGATTTTGGCGCCATTTTTTGGTTTGCGAGGTGAGCTGGCGGAGATTATTTAGCTGAGGGGCGATTTGGGATGTATGTACAATGTGGGGTGCTTAGTAAGCTGGTACATAGCTGAATTGTACGACGTTGGTTGGTTGTGTTACGTGCGAAGATGGCGTGGGGATATTGGTGGTATGTCCGGAGATGTATACATATATGTATATATATCTATAGATAAGCGTGGTAGATTATGCATGTAAGATGTCGTAACCAAACAAAATGGATCCTTCAAACGAGAGGCTAAAAGCCCTCTCAACCCATCTTTCACCTCCCCGGAAGATCACACTGGTCGATCTTCTCTGGATAGCATACAGCCACCCATCTCTCCCCGATATTCTCCCCTTCTACCGCGCATTCGGCTTAACCCCTCTATCTCCGAGTACCACCTCCCCCATCTACCTCACCGGCTACGGCCCCTCTCCTTTTCTAATCAAAGCCATCGAAGGCCCCTCCGCCTTCCACGGGGCAACCTTCGCCGTCTCCAGCCACCAAGACCTCGTCACCGCCGTCCAAACACTCCCTAAATGCACTGCCATCACCCCATTCGATGGGCCCGGTGGCGGGAATATAGTTACCTTCTATGACCCCGTAGACGACGTCCCCTTCCATCTTATCCACGGCTACACCCCCGTTGACCGGGCCGCCCCGGAATTCACCACCCAACCGGCAAACTATCCGACCTCCAAGCCACGACCACCAAAGACTTTTCAGAGACCAATTGCCCGGGCAGCACCGGTGTATAAACTGGGGCATTTCGGGGTCTGCACGACCTCGTATAACGAGTCCTATTCGTTTTTTACAAGCCACTTTAACCTTATCCCCACGGACACTGTTCTCTCTCCACACCCCGAGACGAAGCCGTTGACTACGTTTTTCCGGCTCGCGTTGGGACAAGTACCCGTGGATCACCATATATTCTTCATTTACCCCGGGCCGAAAAGTCACATTCACCATTCTAGCTTTGAAGTGCACGATCTCGACGTACAAGCCATGGGCCATCAACATCTAATGGAACAAGGCTTCAAATTATGTTGGGGGGTCGGTAGACATAAACTCGGTAGTCAAATATTCGACTACTGGTTCGATCCTAGCGGATTCATCCTTGAACACTACTGTGATGGTGACATATTAACCGAAGAAGCCCCCACGACATTCGCCGAAGCAGGGCCTAAATCAATGCACGTCTGGGGACCGGATGTACCCGATGGATTTATAGAGTAGTTGTAATTAGTAATTAATAAATAGTCTATGCTAAGCTCTTATTCTTCTTCTCCAACGCCGCCCAATTCTTGCCACCTTCTTCTCTAATGCGACGGGCCCAAACAACCAAATCTTTAGCGACCTCGCTGATTTCATCAATGTCGATATCTCCACTTTTCATTCTAACAACTCCATCATCAGCCGCGCCTTCCCAAACTGCCCAGGAAGAGTCATCCTTGTTTGATAACCCAAAGCCCTTTCCAGTTAACGATACAACAGAGAATCCTTTGAGAAGAATGATATCTCCCGTGGTCAATGTCGGCAACGAATCCTTGTGAGCATGTGTCATAGTAACAGGGACAACATGTAACGGGAAGGAATTGACATCCGTAACCAAAAAGTTTAAAATGAAATCCCTTCTTCCTCGTGAAGGCCTCTTTGCCGGCGTAGGATCCGCACTAACCATGGCCAAGACATCAACATCTTTCCCAGCTAATCCTTTGACATTCTTGACCTGCGTGACACTGGTACTCTTCACCTTTTTAGCAATCATACTCTTGACGCTTGACAAGGCCCCGTCCAACGTTGGCAATCCCTCATCTTCTTTCTCCTCCTGGATAGTAGCAACAGCCTTGTTCTTCCCCTTTTCACGATCTCTCTTGATCGCAGCAAATTGTTCTGCCAATGACACACTCGGGTCTCCTTCGACTTCGGGGGTCTTCAGGCGTCTAGCCTGGGACCGCGTGGTGCGGGAACTCACTGGTGTAGCGGCGCGGCGGGCAGTTCGAGGCCGGGCCGGAGTACTCGGAGGGATGACCTCGTGCGAGGTTACCATTGAGATGCTGGGATCTACTGGGCCAGGACTTGGATGCCGAGGAGCTGTAGTGAAGGATTCGAAAGAGGGGTCCGCAAAAGTGGATTGAGTGTTTTGCGTGAAACTTTGGAGACTTGGGTCTAGGCTTGGGGGATTTTGAGAGTCGACGGAAGTTTGAAAAGAGGGATCAATAACACCGGTGTTGACAGCCGTTACACTGGGGTCAGCTGGGTAGCTTTCAGAGGGAGTAGCATTTTCGGTAAAGGCTTGGAAAGCTGGGTCGGCAAAGGTAGGATCAAGAGGGGTTGTCTCAGCAGGTTGAACAGTGGCAAGTTCGGTAGGCTCTTGTTGAGGTTCCGAGATAGTAGGCTCTTCTTGAGGTGGTTCAACAGAGGATTCGGTTACAACAGCTTCGGCAGTAACGATTTCGGGCTGTGCAATGGTAGTCTCAGGGATAGTAGTCTCAGTAGAGGCTTCGGGCGCAGTAGGTTCAGGAACCTCCACAACTGGGTCCTCAACCGGAGCAGGCTCAGGAGCCTCAACCGGTGTGACTTCGGTAACCTCATGAACCTCAGGGACAGTCTCTTGAATAGCCTCAGCCACAGCAGGCTCCTGTACAACCGGCTCTTCAACCACAGGCTCTTCGGTAACAAGCTGTTCAAGGACCGGCTCATGAGCAATGACCTCTTCAACAACCTGCTCTTCAACGACCGGCTCCTGAACAACCACCTCCTGAACAGGTTCCTCCACCTCCTCAATGACAGGCATAACTTGCTCTTCCAAAACCTCCTCAAGAACAATACTCTGCATAGGCATAGGAACATTCTCCCGAGGAACATGAACCTCAACAAAGTCCGTCATACTCTGCGTAGCATCCACCACAACAGCCTCCCCATCCATCATTTCGTCATCGTGGGTGTGAGAATCTCCATGAGAATGTTCATGTTCCCCATAAACCGACATTTCAACATCACCGTCCACCAAGTCCTCTTCAACGTCCATAAGAACGTCACCTCTGTCTCTCTCTTCATCCGAATCAGCCATGACATCTTCCGGGCGAACAACCACCAAATCATCACTTGGTCTATCCACCTCCATAACGGCATCTTCCGATGGAGGTTCCCTGTGGTGGTCATCGTTCATGGGGGCGTCCGAGTCGTCGACTAGTTCCATGGACTCGGGGAGTCCAGTATCCATGGCTTCGGGGGTTGCCATGGACATTTCCCCGGTAGAGTCATGCACGTCAACGATTATCATGTCTTCGTCGAGATGGTGATCAACAGACATGGCGGGTGATGGAGGAGCAGGGTCTTCGGTAGTGGTCTCGGGAATAAGTTCTGGGGCCTCTGTTGGTTGTTCCACGGGCTGTTGGGCCTCTTGAACAGGCTCCTGAACGGGCTCCTGAACGGGCTCCTGAACAGACTCCTCAGCAGGTTCCTGGACGGTCTCAGGGACAACCTCCTGAACAGCCTCTTCCACGACTTCTACCACAGCCTCTTCACCAGTCTCCTCAACAACATCCTTTGACTCCTCCTGCACCTCTTCAACATCCTTAGCCTCCTTCTCAACAGTCTCTTGAGCATGTTCTTCAGTAACCTCGTCAACCGCGTCAACCACTTCCTGAACTTCTTCAACCTCCTCGGTGACCGCGGCTGTCTGTTCCACAGGTTCAGCAGACTCAACAGGCTCAACGGGTTCAACAGACTCAGCAGGCTCAATACCCTCCTCATCCACATCCCCATGCGACTCCAAAGGAGAAGGTTCCTCCATAGGTTCCTGCACATCATCCACATGTCCGGATGAATCCCCATGCTGCCCCTCAAGCTCTTCTACAACCTCGACCTCTCCATCCACATGGGTGCCTTCTTCCTGGACCTCCGCCTCAGTCTCATGTGAAACCTCGACCTCTGGCGTAGCAGGTAATGGAGATGGTTCCTGGACGATTTCTCCTTCTGGGTCTTCCTGTGGGTCTTCATCACGGTGGATAGAGGACTCATCTTCTGATGAAAGTTCTTGGGGGTCTTCGGGAAGTAGTGAGGATTCCTCTTGTTCTTCTTCCTCTTCCTCTGGGTCCTCTTCTTCTGGGTCCTCTTGTTCTGAGTCCTCTTCATCCTCATCATCCACAGATTCAACCCCAGAAGCCTCCTCCTCCTCTACATCCTCAACCTGAATCCCCCTATTTTGAGTACCTACGTCTTCCTCCTCATCATCATCCGAATCCGAAAGCAAGTCAATAACAACAGGTTCCTTCTTCACCGGTTCTCGTTCCTCCTCATCATCGTCAGAATACCCTTCCTCCTCGTCATCTTCCTCTCCATCGCCATCTTCAAATCCATCTTCACTCTCTCCATAGCCCTCTTCATCATCCTGCACATCGGCGTAATTTCTCATATCGTAGTCATCTCCCGAGGACTCCTTCTCAATTTCCGACTCCACATCTGCTCTTGCATCTTCATCCTCTTCTTCGTCCCCTATATCTTCTTCCTCGTTTTCCTCTTCTTCCGCTCCTTCCGCTTCATCCGCTTCATCCGCTTCATCCGCTTCTTCCTCTTCTTCCTCTTCTCCACTAACACTATCCGCCAAAGCCCCAGACATGCTCGGCCCAGCTTCCCCTTCAAACCCAGAAATCCCCGCATCCGGATACTGATTCCACTGCTCCGCAGGTTGATTCGCGGGGACAAGACCTCCTGCAACATCAGCTAACAACTGCAAAACATTGGCAGGATCTCCTCCAGCCTCAGGGGACTCTTGATACCCTGGGGTTGGCGTTGGGAATACTGCCCCGGTGAAAGCCGGACTAATCGATACACGCGAGTTTTCCGGGTATGGCAAGAATTGTGGTGCAGGGTAATTCCCCTCTGCGAATGGGGACTGTGAGAAGTTGGCGCCGGGTGTCAAGACTACCGGGATTATTTCCGGGTTTGACTGTTCAGGGTCGTCGATAGGCTGTTGGATTTCCGCTTGTGGCTCGGGGACGACCTCCTGGATAACTTCGGGTATTTCAGGCTCGGGTTGGGGTTCAAACACTGGAACCTCTTGAGCCTCGGCCTGTGGCTCAACCTCAGGCTCAGCTTCTGGTGAATTCCTCCTCGTATCAACCACACTATAAGCCCTTTCATCTGGAGTCGCCGCCGTTGACGGAATCCCCGTAGAACCCGTCTCCTGCGTCTCCTCCTCCGGACAAGGTGTTTTCTCCCTCCTATTCTCCTCTTCCGCCTCTTCGCCTACAGGGCTAACCGACCTACTAACGACTCTCCAAGTTCTCCCAAAAGTAGACCTTCTCTTCCCTTTTGAATCTTCCCATCCGTCTAAACCGCCTTCAAACAGCGCTCCATATGAGACTCGCGCGCGCTTAAGGAAGGCCGGAGATTCGAATTCGTCAATGGCTTCGCGGGTGCGTTTTACAGGGAGTTCTGGAGACCCTGGTTCGGAAGAGGCTATCGGGGCGCTTTGTGAAGAGTGGCTTTGGCCGTGCGATGGGGTGATTATTGGGAGGTTGAGTGATAGATCTGCTGGTAATGGGATAGGCGATTCAAATGATGGTAAAGGCGTATCTGGTTGTGTGTCGAGACAGACGAATCGTTGTGGATTTTCATCGTTCGCGTGGACCTATACATGTTAGTTTACCAATCAACCCAAACCCCTTCTTCTAAACAACCTACCAAGAAAGCCACCATCGGTCCCAAAATAATCTGCCACTCCAACACACCCCCCATTCTCGCCGTAGCAGGACAATCTCCCCATCGCCCACCATCCAGCGCCAAAACCACCTCATCGCCGGCCGCGACGCCCATCTCCTCAAACACCTTTGCCGGTGGCCCTTCTAGCTGTACCCGGACAGTTCCCCGGTCTCTACGGAGCCGCGCATCAGGATGGGCGAGGAGGAAGGCTTTCGTGTGATGGAGGTGACTATAAGGCCAGACAATTGTGATTATACCGGTTATAGAGGTTCCGGATGTAGGGGTTGTTGAGGATAAAGATGATATTTGGGTCGGGGACGTCTGGAGGAGAGCTTCAGCGTCTGATGGGGGAGTCGTTTTTGGTAGTTGTTGCGCCATGGTTGTGGATGTACTTGTAGATGTGTATATGTATGTACGTGAACGTCGCGAATATACCGCGTATAGTCTGGTATCGTATGGTAACCTTTTGTGTCTCCAATACTCTAAATCATAAACGCTCTTGTCGCGTCAGACAACACAAAAATCTATCAAAATCCAAAGACAATCAAACAAATCAAAAAACATTCTCTGGAAACTTGCATGCACACACGCTCATCACAACCCTACCGCGACATAGCTATTTATATAACCCTAATTTGGTTATGGCAACCCTACCATTCGCGATTGATGTCATAATATTACCTCCTGCGATTGTTATCCATTTAGGTCTGATTAGGTTAAGAGGTAATTGATCCTGAGGATGTCGTCATGGGTGACAATTGTAACCACACAATTAGTCAGACCACATACCAGTATATAACCCGTAAATGACCCACACAGTAATCTCCAAACCACCCATCCAAACCTCCACCTCAAAAAATGTCCTCCATCAAGAAAATCGCCATCATCGGCGCCGGTCCCTCCGGACTAGCTACCGGCCACGCCTTGAAGGCCCAGGGATTCCTCGTTACCATCTACGATCGGCAACCATCTCATGCATCCGGTGGTGTCTGGTATCACAGTCCATCTACAGCTCCATCTCCGACAATCCCACAAACCAGTCCTTCTGCGGACCCTAAAGATGGTATCCCCGGAGCACACCCCCCGGAGTTCGCCGGGCCAATGTATGATAACCTCCACGCCAATATCTCCAAATCGTTGATGCCATTCCCGGGATATCCCTTTAAAGACGGAACTAAGTTACTTCCGAAGCGGGAGGATATCTGGGAATACCTTCAGGAATATGAAAAGCCTATCCGGGATTTAATCCGGTATAACCACCTTGTGACCGACATCTCATTGATTTCCGCCAACCCCGACAAATGGAGTATAACCGCCCAAAACCTACAAACCCAAGTCTCCGAGAAAGAAATCTACGATGCCGTCGTTATCGCCTCGGGCCATTACACACTCCCTTTCATCCCGGCTATCGCAGGTCTCTCCGAGTTTGCAGCCGCCCATCCCGAGGCCATCCTCCACAGTAAGGAATACCGCAACCCGACTCGATTCACGGACAAAAAAGTCATCATCGTCGGCAACGGTTCATCAGGGATAGATGTCGCCCGCCAAATAAGTCCGGTTTCAAAAAAGCCGTTATATCTCTCCGTTCGGCACCCCACCGACCCTGCCTGGCTACAACATAGCGGCGCAACTGAGATTGCTGAAATCAAATCCTTCAACGCAACTACCCGGTCCATCACACTTACAGATGACACGGTTATTTCCTCTGTAGACTATATCCTCTTTGCGACTGGTTTTCTCTATTCACTACCGTTTTCACCACGTGATCTCTCCGGAACCGAAATTCACCAGACAAACGGCCATTTCATCCCTAACACATATCAACACATTTTCTCCGTCGCCCATCCAACCTTGGCGTTCGTTGGGCTTCCACAGCAGGCAATTCCCTACGTCATCGCTCATTCTCAGGGTGCTGTTCTTTCCGCCGTGTGGTCTGGCAAGTTGGCATTGCCATCTCTCAGTGACCGACAGAAATGGTGTGATGAAATCGTCAAGGAAAAGGGAAGTAAAGTGCACTCTATGACGGATAATGACGGGCTCTATGTGAATGAACTGGCAGATTGGGTTGGTGATCATGCCGTTATTAAACCTACTCGGTGGACTGATTATCAATTCTGGGAACGGAGAATCTTCATGGATGTTAAGATGGCTTTTGAAAAGGATGGAGAACGGGCATTTACGTATTCAGATCTAAACATATACCCAGAATAAATCTAATTCCCTCTAAACAAAAACGTCATATCCTCCGTCGACAAACTCTCCATAGCTGCTGTGTCCTTGTTAATAGTCGACCGAATCATGTTGGCCTTCTTCTCCTGCAACGCCACCATGCGGCTCTCCACACTATCTTCCACTACTAAATTCGTAATGATACATGGTCTTGCCTGGCCAATTCGATGGCATCGATCGGCTGATTGCCATTCAACGGCAGGGTTCCACCACGGCTCAATAAGATACACCCTAGACGCCTCTGTCAAGTTCAACGCTACACCGCCAGCACGTAGTGACACCAAGAAACACTCCACGTCAACGTCCGTCATGAAGGCGTTGATACTTTGTGCTCTCTGATCCGGCGTCATTGACCCATCCAACATGACAGTGGTAAACCCCACATGTCTCAACCTCCAATCCACAAGTTGCAACATGGAAGTAAACTGCGAAAAGATAATCACCTTGATAGTTTCCTTGTCCGACCGCAACATGTACAACTCATGCAGCAGCATCTCAATCTTACTAGACGACGTCCAGTTCTCCGCCCGGATCTTATTGATAATCGACACTTGCTTGGTACTTGGCTGGACCACCTCGGCCTGTTGCAAGTCAATTACCAACGCCACATGACACCTCGGACAAACCGGGTCATCAGGCGTCTGTACGACGCTCATAGCACACGCGCGGCAAAAGTGGTGGCGGCAACGACTTCGAATTGCGTCTTCGGCGGGAGATTCACAAACGGAACATTCCATGACACCGCCGGATGAGTCGCGTGTTTTCCGAAGGATGAGATCCGGGTGGTCTGCTACTTGGCGCATCTGCATGATTAACCCAAAGATATTGGCGTAATTGTTTAGTAATACCTGCGCTTCAACGTATGTGTTGAATTGCCGCTCACTGTTATGCATGATGGAATGGGCAAAGTCCCGTTCAATCTCGCCGAAGAATTCCCGGGAGACACGGAGAGATTTCACGGGTAACTCCATCGCATCCATGTGGTCTTTCTTGAGTCTCCGGAGCATCAACCGATCGGTAAGCAACCCCAACTTCCGTAGTCCTTCTTTCCCTTGTACCCCATGAGGAGATTTCTGGATAGGATTTAGAATCTCCTGGTTAAACATGCTCACATGGACCATGGAGGAACAGCTGCCTATACCCGTGTTAGATTCCCTTATGTTGTGTCTTGTTGTACGACTTACATCTGTTACAAATATTGTCTTTATCCATATCCCAATGTGGACTTTCACATCCGCAATCACGGCAGAAATATGCAGAAAACACACCGACATTGATGAACCGTAACAAGGAGAAAAATTCGCCAATCCGATTCTGCAACGGTGTTCCAGAAAGACACCACCGATACGTCGCCTTCAACGCGAAGCAGGCTCTAGCCGTGCTAGTAGTACGGGTCTACGATGGTTAGCATCCACACCCACCCTCAAGGGAAAAAAAACGGTACAACCCACCTTAATCTCATGTGCCTCATCCAAGATGATCCTGTGAAACTCCATCTGATGAATCGTACTGCGATTTTCAGCCTTTTCCAGATCGGCATTCTGTCGCCGAAACATGGATTCAAGCGAGTTATAAGACATCATAATGACGTTGTACCCGTGTAACTCCTCCAGCGAAATATTCCTCGCCGCAGCCCGACTCTTGTGGTATATAAACGTCTTGAGTTTCCCGTTTGTATACTTTTCAATTTCGTCAGCCCACTGGTTCAACGCCACAGGCGGCACCAACACCAACGATGGCTTCTCGGCCGGAAAGTCGGACATGACGAGAGATACCGCCTGGATGGTCTTCCCTAAGCCCATTTCATCACCGAGTAACCCGCCCTTCCACGGACTCTTTTCCATCTCCTGCATCCAATAAAGACCCTGGCGTTGGAACGGCTTGAGTTGTCTTGTGATATTCACAGGCTGGGGTGCCATCATGGGCTTGATGGTGGGCATTTTCTCCAGTTTCTCCCACATGGTGGCAATGATGGGGTGTTGACTTATTAACTTTGCACGATTCCGCTCAGTTGCCTTATAACCGCGCAGCTCCCGGACTGTACGACGGGGTCGTTGAAAGCCAGGATTATCATTGAGCATGAGTGGGTCAAAGTCAGACAACTCACTTTCATCCTCAGGATCTCCCTGGCCATTGACATCCGTCATGACCTCATCACTATCGTCGCCATCGTCACCATACTCTTCAGCAATTGAACCCCGTGACTTCCGTGGTGCTCGCCCTTTTCTCCCTGGCTTCTTTACTCGGCCTATCGAATCCTCCGGGATATACTCATCATCCGACTCTTCCACCATTTTCCTGCGCCGACTTCTCCGTCCTCTCTTTTCAAATCTCGATGCACGACCCCTCGACGTCGTCTTTCGCCGTGATCTGACGGATTGGATTCTCGTCTGACGGGAAACTGCTAGAGGGATGTCTTCACTATCAGTAGACCCGGATCTCGTCGATGATAAGTAATCAGCCGTAGGTTCCTGCTGTAGGCGCTCGGGTCGTTCCCGTGAAGGGGATGTAACGTTGGGTAGATCCCGTAAAGATGATCCAACAAGAGTATTCAAAGAAGAGGATAAATCAGATAAAGGACTCGAAGTGATAGAATGAAAGTCATCGACATAGTCAGAGTCTGAAATCTCCTCCTTGGCTGGGAACCCCCTCACTTAAAGTAATCATTCATCGTCAGTAGCCGTCATCAGCTGCACGCATAACACAAAGGAATCGAACAGCCGAAGCCTGTCCAATCGCTAAGATATCCGCCAATCAGGCAAAAGGCAACGCATGTACATACCTGGGGACCCCTCCATTTTGCAATAAAAATGTAAGAAAAAATCAATATCTGCCAGCTCAGATAGAGCCTACATGCGGTATCACAGACAGCCGACAAGTATCCTGTGTGATGGCAATCGACGAATAAGAGAGTCCAGAAGCGATGGCCTAATTGTGTATGAAGTCGGAGTTCAAAGTACCAGCTGATGGATGATTCTGGGCGTTTGAGAGGGTTTTATTTGGTTTACAAGAGGATTAGGTTGGTTGGATCCATAGACTATGTACATGAGATCATTTCAGCTGATTAATGTCATTCCTGGTTTTATGATGTGACGTATGTATGTTCATCTATCAACTTGTTAGACTTCATCCGTCTGAAGCGGGCTTTCCGTAATTGACTCTTTTTCGCAAGACGTCTTATACACATCTAGTAAGTAGTTCATCATTCCCTACATTTAGCTCAGATCTAAGTGGGGCTCTGCCTAGAATTCAGCCTACACACCACATTGGGCTATAGTGTTTCTTTTCTGACTCCGTATTTGGGTTGGACTGTAGTCAAATGCCTAATGGATGAACTAGGGATGCCCCTGTACTGGTATCAGTGGAATGAATATAGGAATTCGACGACATCACCATTCATCGTCGTTTTTGAATTTTGAAAGTCGACAAATTCACTAATTCACGATGTAGTATGTTCTCTGTTTTCTTTGCGCTATTCCAATCTAACAGCCCAGTTCTAACAGTGCACGTACTGACCGACCCGGTCGAAACGAACGCATCACCGGACCGTATGTCACCTAACGCCCTCCCCCAGCCATATATACTGACCCCCACCTAGAGTTTCTGCACTTACCTCATTTCTTGCTGTAAGTCTCTCTAATAACATCTTTCTATACATCTCAAGCCCGTCTAACTTCTCAGGAACATAACATATCCGCCCAACAAATCCGACGAACCGCCGCCCAAAGAATCGAAGCCATCGCTGCCCAACGCGCCAATGACGTCACCGACGACAACGACGACGGCCCCTCCACCACCGCCGGTCCTTCCAGCCTCGAAACAGAAAGCGACTCACAAGCCACAGTTAGTGGTGTCGATTCCGATGAGGAAGGTGACCAACCTATGATCACACGTATGCAACGACTTGCACGAGCCAATGCACAAAAAGGAAAGGGGAAGAAGAAAGGGAAGGAGCGTATGACGGCTTTGGAGGGGAAAGGGAAGGGGAAGGCACCTGTGACTTCCAAGAAACGGAAACGAGTTATGGATAGTGACTCGGATTATTCCGCCGATGAAGGCTCACCTTCAAAGTCTTCCGGATACCATCCCATCCAACCCAAACTGCCCATCCGTCCTACGACGAAAGCACCCCCGGCTAAACGTCGCTCAGCACAAAGTATCCGTGCCGAAAAAAAGCGGATCATGGACGGAACTTATTACCGGGGTATCAAGCCGTTAACCGTTCTCTGTCTGGAAGTCTTGATGCAGAACTTGTCTCTTGCAGAATCTCTCGGGAACTTACCCTTTCACCTGATTGATAAAGTTTCCCGAATGGCCGCCAAACGTCGGTTATTAGAATCTGATCGGCTTCCGTTGTTTGCGAGATGTGATTCAAAGGTGTTGTATTTATATGACGCGGCGAGGTTGACTGAGGCGGATATCTTGGGATGTATTGAGACGTGTGTGGATTTGGAGGAGTTTCTTGTTAGGAATGCCATTCAGTTGAAGGATGTGGGGCTTATTGCGCTTGCGGGGAGTCCGGCGCCGTTGAAGAAGGTTACCATTCATGGGGCAAATCTAATCACCGATGCGGCCTGGGCGATATTCCTCAAGGCCAAGGGGATTAATCTAGTCTCTTTTGTGCTGGACTTTACAGATGCGGCGTTTGGTGATGACATGTGCGAGTTACTCGTCAAGGAATGTCCTAATCTACAACACCTCTCTATCAGACATAACCCACAAATCACCTCACGCGGTCTCCAAGCCATCGGAACTCTCAAACATCTCCGATCTCTCAGTCTCGAGTTATCGCACAAAGACCTTTCACCCCAATGCTACACCGACCTCGTCACCTCTCTCGGGAAGAATCTCATAACTCTTTCTTTCCGCGGTATTGGGCCTGTCCAAGATGACAGTCTCCTAGAACAAATCCACCAAAACTGCACCAAGTTGAAGAAGCTACGGTTAACGGAAGCTTGGGGGTTCACCGATAATGCTATTGCCGCCATGTTCACTGAGTGGGATAATCCAGGACTGGTGTATCTTGACCTGTACAGATGTCAATCTGATAACGACTGGAAAGACAAGGAGACAGGAGAAGTTATCATCGGTGGAGTAGGTCCCGAGGGGTTCACTGCCATGTTGGACCATTCGAGAAAAACGCTGTCTTATTTGAATATCGTGGGAGCACGGAATATCATCAGAGACGCTTTCCAAGAGGGCTTATTCGTAAAGAACGGTCTTCCCAAGTTGAAAATCGCAGATTTATCCTTCTGCGGGGCCCTGACAAACGAGCAAGTAGAACATCTCGTCAACTCCGCACCGGTATTAGACCGCGTGGTAGTTTTCGGATGTCTCCATTTAACCGGCGCACTAGACGTCCGTGACCACGTCAAAGTAGTAGGACTAGCCAACATGGTAACCAAAGAAGGACTCTGGTGATATATCATCTGTCAGCAATAGAAATCCTAATAAATGAAACAAACGCATTTCTCCATTGAAGTTTCATCGGGACGAAAAAAAACCCTCATAAATACGACCCTTCCGAGTCTATCCCGACAAAGGAAAACAAACGTGACAATGCGCAAGCTTATTTCTTCACTGCTTGCTTACGAAAAAAAAGTTGCCCACCCTTTTTGTTTGTAGACACACCCTCCAAGCTGTCAAAGCACATGGCTAAACACACGGTCCTCGAGTTAATTCACTGTTCCTGCATATCCTTATCTACTAAGCTAGATTACTTGGTAATGTCGGGGAAATCGGCCTTGTAGTTTAGCTGACGTATACATTCAAACATCATGACATCTAGTCAACGTCCAAGAAACTATTGCCACTATTCATCCGTTTTCGGGAACTGTAATGATTGGTTGACGGGATTCTAACAATTGTGTCACCGTGTCTTGGCATGTTAAGGGGAAAGCATATAATTGGATACGACATAATAAAGTTGAGAAACAATTTGTTCAATTGAAAGACTAGCAGTACAAAGCCGGCGGTTACAAATCGCCAAAAGGAAAAGAATATGAAAAAAACTCTCCCGATTGGAGCCAGCGGGTGATTAGAGGGTGCAAAAAAAGGAAACAGCAGAACCGAGCCGCGCCAAAAAACGAAACGAACCAAATGGGTATGGAATACACAAAGGAAAACAGGAAAAAAAACAAAAGAGCCGCCAATAAATAGTACAAAGAGAAAAAGTGGTGACATGAAATTTCATGTCAAGAAAAGGGTCGGAAAGAGTGGACGAAGGTGACATGCCGCTTAAGCAGAGGCGGTCATGTTCATATCCTTCTGGAAGTACTCGAAAAGTCTAGACTGGAGCTCTTCATCGGAAACGAGAGCAGCAGCATCAGCGTCACCCTCAAGACCACGACGGGAAGCACCAGAGTCGCAAGAGCCAGTGTGCTGGAGGTAAGTCTTGTGAGCCTCAACATCGAAGGTGAGCTGGCCAGCGTTGCAAGAGAGGGAAGCGTAGCCAGTGCAAACCTTGAAGTCAGCGCCGGTGTAGTCAACCTGGTCCTCATCACCATCCTCAATCCAGAGCTCGGGAGAGGTGTGACGGTAGCCGGTGAACATGGGGGGAAGACGGGGAACGGGGTCGTTCAGCTTGGTCACGCGGTACTCAACACCAGCCTGCTCGGTGACGAACTCGACGAACTCGGTGTTGCCAACACGGGGAGAACCAAAGTTGTACAGGTCGGTGGGGATACCGTCAACACGGAGGTAGGCGGTAGCAACGGTAGCCAGGGCAGCACCAAGGGAGTGGCCGGTGGCAATGACGCTGTAGCTGGGGTAAAGGGCAAGCTGCTCCTTGACAGTGCCAAGGACAACAGCACCAGTCTCCTCCCAGGCCCAGCTGAAGCCGCTGTGCATCTTGCAGTCCTCAACGAGGTCCTCGCAGTCGGTGAAGATGAAGTCCAGGTTAACAATCCAGTTACGGATGTTGCTGGAGCCACGGTAGGAAACAACAATCTCCTGGCGGACGTCGTCACGGCCGATGATCACGGCAATTTCAGTCTCCTCGCCACTGTCGTCGGTTGTTCTCGGAACAAAGGTCAGTCTCTGTCGCTGTTGCCCGGACGGGGGCTGTTATTCTGTCCGGGCGGAGGGGGGACCTCTCGAGGTCAAGGAGTAGGGAACTTACGTGAAGGCAGTGATGACGGTGGCGTTGTTAGCCTCGACGGCATCGCAGTTGTCGTAGGCGCAGGCAACGGCGGTACCGTTGGCGACATCGGCGTTGCAGTAGGCAGCCTCAGCCCACTGGACGTAGAAGTCGAGCTCGTTGTACACGGCCGTGGAGATATCTTCACCGTCGGTTAATTCCGTGGTCTCTGTAGTGGTAGTAGAAGCAGCAACAGCGTCGACGACGGCGGTAGCGTTACCCGAGACGGTAGAGTTGCCGGAAACAGTGGAAGTGGTGGTGTTGGTGACGTTTCCACTGCTGCCGGCAACAGTGGTACCGTTGGTGTAGGTGGCGGCTGACACAGTCGACGTGCTGTTGTTGCTTCTAGCAGAGCAGGACTTACCACGACCGGTGATTTGGATCATCTCATCACCGCGACGGATGACGGCGGCAGCAGCCAGAGCGGCGTAGTTGACGACAGAGAAGAACTTCATTTTGAATAGAGATTAAGGTTTTGAAGGGAGAATAAGAATAGTAGAAGTGAAGCAAAATTGGTGGGGTATTAACGAAATAAAGATATCAAATCAAAGAAGCAGAGAATTGGATATTTTGTAAAAAGAGAGAGAAAGATACTAGGCTCAACTGGTGAGGGACCTTGGATCAACAAGCTTAGACTGAAGTGTCTGGAGAGAAAAAGTAAAGTATCACGATGACTAGAACGGGGACTATGAAGCTCTTATAAGATTTGTTCACGTCCTCGGTGATGTGCTACCCACCATCTAGGAACCCCCGTTCAACGGCTAAAGGATAGGATAAGTCAACTCGACACCCCTCTGATCCAAGCTTTCCTTCCTGGATGATTGCCTACTTGCTTGCTACAGTAAAACTGTGTGGCATGTCCATGACCACGCTGTTGGAGGCATTTGTTTTCCGCGACTGAGGATGTTCATGTTAGAGAGACACCCTTGTTAGGTCCGTGGATTCTTAGGATTTAGAGGGTGTGTATATAGTATAGCCTGGCTATGGATGTGGATTTGACTATGGAGGCCTGTGCGATTTTGGATTGGATTGAAGGGAAATCAGAAACGAAGACAGGTTACTTGGTAGAGTAGTCAGTTATGTTGGTAAAGTCTGTCAATCAGGTAGTTTGGAACAAGTACAATATGGTTTGGGTCGGTTGTTTGTCTGAGGGTGTGGTGATTCTGTCCGAGGGAGTTGGTTCATGAGCAACTCAGTGTACCGTGGGACAATCCGCCTGATCTCTACATGTGAGTTGCCACTTTTTTTTTCCTGCACACCATCTTTTAGGTAGGTCAATATGTAAGACTATACCGATATAGAACATCTATTCACGGCATATCCATTCACCAAGACATACCAAATTCCGTGAAGCTTAACAAAAGACAAAAGTCTAAATCACATCCAAAGTGCCCGCATCGGACCCCAATTTAGCCTGCTATAGCACCCACACTAAAGCTACGTCCGCTTCTATTATCCCATAATGTCCTTTCACAGGCCTCCATAGCGCCTGTTCTCAACCTGCCAGGCCGTTCTTCCAGGGCATCAGGCCTCTGCTTGCCCTGTGTGACATGTTGACTGGTTAAGGTCTTAGCTTCGCTTATGGCAGGTTTAGGATTTCCCTTAGTGGAGGTTTTTTTCAATCTAAAGGATTGAATAGACTACGGACCTTTACGAGTTGCCAGTGTGGAAGGGTTACTGTCCGTTTTTATACTAGCATGAATTGGGGTTACCTTTAAGGAAGGAGGAGTATTTCTCGGAGCGACGACCGGCGGTGGTGTTATTTGATGATGATAATGCGTTTAAGAGTGACGATACTTCTGGATCTTATCAGCCGAATTATCCGCCGAACATGGGCAAAACAATACCATGACAAATTCCAAAGGAACTCTGTAATCTCCAAAGAAAAGTCCACAAAAGTCCACAGAATGACCTCCGGCAAGTATGCCTGTTCACAACCCACACGTGTCTTACCTCCACCGCGATGAAAAGCCGACTCCATCAATAGCTGAACAAACATCTCCAGAGAAGAACATCAATGACCCCGTCACGCCCCCTCAGAAAAACACCGCAACCGCGGCCTCTCCAAGTCCAAATCCTCAGCTGCTCAAACCACGTTCATGCAAGTTGTCCGTCACCGTTACACCCAAGGAAGATAGGATTCCTTAAGCAGTGTTACATAATCGTGAACAAACGACCTCGTCGACTGTGCATTTTCTTCTCATTATGATCTTCACCGAATACGCCACCATTGTTCTGTCCACGTCAACCATTGTATAGCACCCGCCACTTCCCCAGGCATCCTGAATCCATCAGAGACTGTATCTGGCCATATCAAGAGTAGAAGTAGTCCAACCACAGCTCTAGTGACGGCCCCCGTGTTGTCAAGTCTTCTCATTCTCTGTGCAGATTCTCTCGTTCGTTCTCGCTCTCCAATTCTACGCTAACGAGACCCGTCTAGATTGTCGCGCCTGTCATTGTGCCTGGCGATCAACCAATAGTCTTGGTAGTAACACGCAGGACCACAGACGTCAACGAGGATAAGGCCTGTTTTTTGGTTTCTTTTTATTCGTGGTTATTCGGGAGGTCTGTGAGTTTACTATGTTTTTCTCAACAAATTTGATTTGCTTGTGGACGAGTCTATACATACAGATGTATGTATGTATGCATTGTGAATTAGATACACCGGAACTCCACGGGTCCTTGGTTTCCTCCGCATGTAAATCACAAAACAAAGTTTCACATCACCACCTCCGCCTTATAACATTTCACTGTCCACTTCAATTTACCCTACAAAGTTCGCCACAAAACCCGCCTGTCAGTGACTCCAAAAAAGCATGCATCGCCACAAACTCTAATTCCCCGCTCCTCCCTTCAATGCCTTGTCTCATGACTATCCAAACACCATGTCAAAATCCAACAAACAAACGAAGAAAAAAGCCTCTATATCTCGGAAACTTCCACAATCATACATACAATCTCATTCTTCTCCCCGCATTCATCACCCGAGAGTCCCCTAAAATCGAAACAACCTCGCCATCTCTCCGAAACAAGACGCTTCTTCTTGCTTTGTCACTCACTCACTCCGTCCGTATTGTGCGCATCCCGTACCCGCGCCGCAGATACCATGACATGGGTATACTTGCGCATGCAGCAGGGTCACAGACGGCTGGGCAACATCATCACGGACCCAATAGTCGTCTGCATCCATACACGCTCGAGGACGTAACCACGAGGTTGTTCTCTCGTAGGCTGCGACTTGACAATACCCACGTCGTGTCATCCATTACGGCCGAGCAGTGGGCTCCTCATCGGCCATTTTCCGTAATGTTTGATTTGTTACCGGTCGTTTGCACGCACGTTTTCATCCCTCTTGGTAAAGGGATACGTCAGTCGTTTAAATCAGGGACCACGTCCATCAATTCCGACTTGCCATTGCACCGCGTCAGTGGCCGTGCTCTGCATCATTGTGTATGATTGTATCGCCGACTGCATGTATTCAATATCCAACTTCGTGGAAACACATCACTTCAAGATACAGGGTCGTCAACCCTATCGTTAACATGCTGTTTTCGAACGTTCTAAGGTTACTCGTTAAAACAAGCGAAAAGGACTAACATCGGAGTGACGCAACCATAGATAATCACTTTCCCAATCCACTCCGAATGGTCAAGCAAAGGAAGACGACCCCGCCATCTCCATTTCAGCCGTTACCCGCCCCGCTCTTGAAATATTGAATGTAAACAAGACGACCAAAAAAAAAAGGATCAGCCGACCTTTCCACCCGAAAATCCCGGCGCTAAAGGTATCTCCATATTCTAGGTCAATAGTCGGCCTCAACAACTATAACGCGTCTTTAGCCGTAGCCGGACTAAATAGAAGACCAACTAGTGCCGTTGGCTGACGACGCTAGAGGCTTCTTGGGGTCTTCTAGGAAGACGCGATTATAGTTGATGTGCCTTTGCCCCTGACTTGTGGCTTAAAGGTTAGCCTTAACCATCCATATTGAGTAAGATATGTCGTCATTCTAGACCCAAGGAGCCGAATTTATTTTTCATGATTGAAGATCGTATTCACATATATATTGTATTGGAGGCTATAGTTGAAGCAGTATAAAGGAATCAGCTGGACTGGATCAGGAAGGTTGCGCTGCATCTTGGCAGACGGCACATGTGTGACAAGTTTAAACAGTCTGTCAACGTGCATGAAGAAGGAAGGAAGCAAAAGCCGAGAGGGTGTGTTGACGGCAAAAGGTTATAATTTCCCCATCTGGTCCATCGAATATGGAACCTACCGCCAGTATTTTGCATCCTTATTTCCAGGGTATTCTCCACGGAAGGCGTGTAATTATTTGACCTCCGACCCGGCGACAATTTCGACAATGTTTTTTCTCTCTCAAGTTTCGGTATTCCATGGACGCCGTTTCGTTTTGTTGAGGAGGATTTCGTCCGGCTCACCGGTGATACCCCGGTCGGTGAAGAGCATGGCAGGGGATTTTGAGCTTGGACTGATTACCCCATGGCGATTCTGCGACGAAACGATGAATCGTTCAAAGCGAGATGGAGGGATGGGATGGGATCGTGTTTCATGATTGGGTTGTTTGGTGGCGACATTTGAGATATGTATGTATCGGGGTATGAAGATATTGAAAAACGAATATTAGGATGTGCGGTGGGTGCATATGCATAATGAAACGAAATGCTTGGGGGATTGTCAAAGGATTACTCTGCATATACTTTTAAGTTTGATTGTGATAAACATGGAGAAGTTTCCAAGTTTCGAACTGTGTAAAGTTGTTTGTACAAGCTCGGCAGTTGTGATACAGATAGAGGGTGACTCGAAGTTTGTGGTGGAACATTTCACGTGTATCTGAGTAGCTTATCACAATATGGCGGGCTGTGATCAAGCGGGGAATAGGATCTGTGATTCTAGAACTATACACCGAAAACGTCAACACTACAGCGATAAGAATGGGCAAATCGTAGTGGCAGCATTCCTCCAGAAAATCACCGATATGGCACTAATACTATATACAAGTATACACCCTGATGGTGCCCTGCTAAAGTAAGACACATGAAAGTTCCTACATGCTTTTCTACGGGACTTCGAGTAGACAGCATGTGTACCCAAACCAAATGAGGGCCCATAACGATAGTCTCTGTATAACCGTTCTCTTTGAATCCTTACCGCCTTTAAGCGACTTCCGGGCCCCAAACGAATTCCTAACCACGCAGAAGTTCAACGATAGAGAAAAGAGATCCCCAAAATATTGGACTTGGAATGTACACACACTGATGAACAAGTCTCAAATTAGCCACCACATGGGAAGATCAAGAAATGACCAGCCACAAAAAATACTTGTTGACAAATTCTGTCCACAAACTTGCATGAAGGCTGGGTAGAACAGCTGCATTTGGTATACCTTAATGGGCCTTGTACATATGTGGTGAATGAGCTGATGAGACGATCGTGAGAACTCACCACCCCCTTATGAACTGGGCTTTCTTTGAGTTGCCCGGCTCAAAGAGAACTTGGATTTAGGGATGCACCATAGGATGATATACATACTTGGTGACATGCCCGAAGGTCACGATGATACACTAAAAACGAACAACAACCACTGTCATGAGAACACACTCGCCCACACACACATAGCGAGGTCACCAAAACAGAAATATAGTATACCAAAGACACAAAACTTCCCATAATCATACATAGATATCCAAGTCCTAACCATGACTGAGAATCGCACTTAACCCCATCATTAGAAACCTGATCCCCCTAATTCGACAATCTCATCCGCCCCTTCGCCATCCGTCTCGCCAGAATCTTCCTCCCCGTCTGCGACCTCTTTCTCGCCAAGAACCCAATCCGTCTCTTCCTCTTCAATCTCGAGTTATTATTCAACGTATTCCGCGGGCCAAACCGCACCTGCCCCACCCCTTCCATCCCCACACCTCCCGAGATAACCCCCGGAGAAACCAAATCCAACACGGAAACTCCCGGCTCCGTCGCCGCCGCCGGGGTAAACGAGGTCATCGGGGTACGTGGCATGCTGGTGATACCGGGGCGGATTGGCGAGAGAATAGAGAAGGACCGGCTAAAGAGAGGAAATTGGTTAGCTATGTTTATGGAAAGATTGGATGACGGGCGCGTGGGGGGACGGACCTGGCGATGGGCTTGAGGAGGCTGGCGGCGCCGCGGGAGGCCGTGGCCGCGGTGAAGAGAGCCCGGTTGATTAACATGGCTGGATCAACGAAAGTGGAACTGTAAATTGCGATTTTCGAGTCGAGACTGGTAACTCGGCTTACTTTCTCGTCGTCGACGATGCAATTGACGCCGTTAACCGTCGTGGTACAGAGGTGCGAAAATCGTAGTGGGGCTACCAGCTGTTGGCACGTGACACAGCTAAAAAATACATGCATGGGTTTTGGATATTGTATTGTTTAACCCTAATCCGAAGGACTTTGTATTTTTCTATCAACTACATATGTATTTACAACTCGTCACGGCCGGTGACCACGGCAGTATCCTCCTTGGTCTCCTTGATCTCTTCAACCTTCTTCTCCACCTTCCCAGTAGGCTGCCAATCAATAGCGGCCAGACGCTCAGAGAGCAGAGGGTGCGAGTAGTGGTAGCTGGCGTACATCCAGTCAGCTTCCATGGTGCTGAGGTTCTGAATCTGGAGCTTGATAAGGGCGCTGGCAAGCTCATCACTATATCCCAAATTCTTAGCAAACTCGTCGGCTTGGAACTCAAAGCGACGGCTGGTCATGTTCATGCCAAGCTTAATGAAGGCATCAGTCGGGGTCAGAACGTCAGAGAACAACAGGAAACCAATGATGATGGGCTGCTGGGCGAAGAAGCCAAAGGCGTTGTACAGAGAAGTGTTGTGAACAAAGGCAGTGAACAGGGTGTAGATGCAGAACATGTGGGCCTGACCGATGATGGCGGTCGAAGTGGTGTGACCGAGCTTGAAGTGGCCAAGTTCATGGGCAAGAACGGCGACGACCTCAGGAGTAGTGGACTTCTCAAGGAGGGTATCGAACAGAACAATGTGCTTTTTCCAGGGAAGACCGTAAAAGTAGGCGTTGCTGTGAGAGCTACGGGTGCTACCGTCAATGACAAAAAGTTCCTTGAGAGGGAACTTGAGCTTCTTGGACAGAGCCTCGACTTCATCCTTGAGTTCACCAGGCTCCAGAGGAGACAAAGTGTTGAACAGGGGCTGGATAAAGACGGGGTATACGGTAATCATAAAGACTTGCAGGCCAAAAGTGAAGATGGACAGGTAGACAAAGAAATTGTCACCAGTCTTCTTGATGATGGCAAGGAAGGCAGACAGGAAGGGCGGAACCAGAGCAACAGTGAGGAGATTAACCTTGATCATATCCATGATGAACAGCTTAGGCGTCTGCTTGTTAAACCCAAACTTCTCTTCCAACACAAAAGTGCTGTAGATATTAACGGGCAAGCTGAGGATCTGCTGGACAAAAGAGAAACCAATGAAAAAAACGATAGACTGGGCGATTTCCCCAGCAAAGCGAGTGGGGACAAAAGCGGCGACGAGGAGACTGGAGACGTCCCAAAGCTTGGGAAGGACGTCATACTGGATAAAAGCGATGTTCTGGATTTGGCTGTAAAGTCCACTGGCCATGCTGAAGACAGACTTGGCACGACCGTAGGCTTGCGCCTTGTCGTAGACTTCCTGGGTAACTTCATGGGCGAGAACCTTGGGAGGCTGAGTGCGTTGGAGGACGAGGTGTTGGCGGTACGAAAGGTATGTTTCAAGGGCGAAATGGCTGATGGAGAAAGTCAAGACAAGTTCCTTCCATGGGAAGTTCGGAATGTCTAGCGCCGTGGCTAGACCCTATGATGGGGCGGATGTTGTTAGTTATCGCGTGTCTGGAGACATAAACTGTGTTGTGACATGACGTCACATTGGCCAGAGGAACGATGGATTCTGAAATATATCCGGAATGTCGATTGGCTTCATCGGGTACATACCTTTAAAAGACCCAACATTTTGATCTCGTTGATGGATATCGCGGAGATTGTTGGATGGGTTCTTAACAGACAAGTGTTAAAAATTCACAACGCTGACGTATATTTCTAATGGAGATTTATGTGCATCACCATGTTGGCCCCTACGTCGCGTTTCATGTGCACCCTAACCCTACAGGTAAACTAACAACACGTAGTATTTTGGGTAATTGTTCTACCAAATGTAGATAAGTTTATCGGTGGTCAAGACAATAGTAAATACTACATAAGATACCGCCACGAAAAAATGTAGTCGTCTCGCTGATGAACATGATTAACGATTTCATCTAAATCCCACCAAACACCTTACAATATGCATACATATCGATATGTGTGCATTTACATCAACTGTCATGCAACCCCTAAATGCCAACCCTTTCACCTAAGAGT
The DNA here is from genome assembly GCA_025685495.1 of Huntiella abstrusa. Taxonomy (NCBI): domain Eukaryota; kingdom Fungi; phylum Ascomycota; class Sordariomycetes; order Microascales; family Ceratocystidaceae; genus Huntiella; species Huntiella abstrusa. The sequence continues at coordinate 210,795 of JAJNMT010000219.1, read as the reverse complement.
TAACCCCCAGGCTCATCATCGGCAGATCCATCAGGGCAGTCCGATAAGACACCATCGAAACCTTATCGCAACACATGATTGGTCAAAAATGCATCCTTCGACTGGGTCTTCTCCCACAAAAAAGAATTTCGAGCCACCCAAGGACAAAATATCATGAAGGCCTGCCAAAATTAACCCACCATTGACCGTACTCTCAGTGTGCAGATTATCAATCACATCAACGCCGTCAAAATGCCCCGTGAAGTTGCCGACATCAAGCAGGTATGTTGAGGGCGGAGAGAAAATAGACTCGTTGTTTGATGTTTCTATTGAAGTTTACGTATTGCCGTGGAATGAATTGCTAACGTTATTACAGTTCCTTGAGATCTGCCGCAGAAAGGATGCTTCCTGTAGGTCACCCCCAACTATCACGAATGCGACATGAATTTTGAAACGACGATACTCGAACGACATATATACTACAATGCACATGGCCAGCCATTGGTCTTCGAATCCACGCCTTCAGCCACCCACCACAACCATTTCGCCGTCCCCACTGTACTTCGTCAAAAGTCGACCCCGCACCATTTTAAATTCAAATTCAAATTCAACCACAACCACACACAACACCAGCACGCACATCGAAACTAACAACTAACAACCCCTGCCCAACAGCTGCCCGCATCAAGCGCAACAAGAAGCAGAGCCAGGTCAAGTTCAAGGTCCGCTGCCAGCGCTTCCTGTACACCCTGTCCCTGAAGGACCTCGACCGTGCCGAGAAGCTCAAGGCCTCGCTCCCTCCCTGTATGTTTTTTTCCGGATCGCCAATGTGCGGGGTAGCTTGTGATTCCGTACGACTGACGATCATGAATTGACGCCGTTGCGTCAATTCATGATCGGATCTTGATCGGTTGAGCAATTTGCCCCGCACTTTGCGAAATTCTTGTTTCGTATGAATTATCCCGCTAACACATATCGTAGCTCTGACTGTCACCGACCTCTCCAAGAAGGAGAAGAAATAAGCGATTCATAGCCCCAAAAAAATAAACGGCGTTGCATTGTTTTCTTCCAATTCATGCCATATTTAAGTGAAGTTTGTGTTTTGTTCAGACCCGCTGTGCAGATAGCCTCATGGGAGATTGCATTTTGTGGTTATCTTTGATCGGCCATACGGGAGTATGTACATATGTGCATTTTGCCATTTGATGTGTGTATTAGGAGGTCTCGTTTTTAAGGTTCAGAATTCATGAGTCAGTAGAAGGACTGGTCGTTGCCGTTGAGGGATGCACCTCGGGGAATACAGATTGTTGTAGTGGTGCGGGTTGGCGAGAATTGTCGAAAATGATACCTCCATACAAGGGGTCACGAAGTACAAGGACGACTTCCGTTATTTTTAACCTACCTGCCCCCAAAACACCAGACGCATAGCAACGATTCCGTCGCTTCAAATCTCAGGCCACTAAGACTAGGATTTTGTGTGGTGATACCTGGCCCGCTACTACAGTCGGTTCGGTCAGTAAGGATTGACCAATCAGAAAGAGGCTATTCAGGGGGAACACCAAAACGAGCACGAGCTGTTGCAAGGCACAAGGTCTAGAAGTACTAATGCACCATGCTCGGCCGTAACATAATACGATGGCTAATGACGGAAAGAAGATCGAATAACAGACGTTGACTGGTGGAACCCATTACACATACATATATATCCAAGTCTGAATCTCGCATGCTCTACATACGCCTTCCTCATCTGCAACGTCGAGCTTGTCCAATAAGCTCCTTTGCAATACGTCTTTATAGTTCTTCCGCACACGAGTAGAGTGGGGCATTCTGGCCCCTGGGGATGACTTCTACGTAGCTTGGCGGTGGTACCAGGGGCTCCATCGGGAAAGCGCATGGCTTGGAGAGAGTTGCGTGTAAATGGATAATTGGAGGTTATAGTTGAGGACAGACGTAGAGAAGAGCGGGTAAACGAGCAAAGAAAGGGGTTGTGTACATTATGGTGTGGTCAGTTTATGGTAGGGACGTGCATTGATTGATAGGGCCTTTGAAAGAATCCATGTTTCTTGTTGGTGATATCGCAACGGCGACGTAAGGGACGGAATGTGTTGGAATTAAACACGCTGATTTGGGATTCACAACTATGGTATTCATTCAACAGAAGGAATGGCAAGAGTGTGTTATATCCGTCGTGGATGTCACAGGTTCGTTTGTCAGCTTGACATTGTGGCTTGCTTTGTGCCGTTGTGAAGCGTGGCTGCGTCAAAGGATATGTATAGTTATCAAAGAAGAAGAAAGACTGGCCGTAATGTGTCCGAGGACAGCAATTCTCTAGGCTTCTTAATTCAAGAAACCATATCATGTAGTTGGATGGTTGGACTCTGGTTACAAAGGCTCCGTCCAAATACGGGCTGTGTAAACCACCTGACATTAGTTTTCTTGGGATGAGCTTGCGACGACTTGGAGAGAAGGTGCAATTATGCCTAACGCAAGCATATATGTATGTCGTCGAAAGGAGTTGTTGAAAGTATACAACATGAGATACAACGGGCTGTGGTACTTTCTTTGTTAGGATATGTTGGTGAAAGTGATCACCAAAAACATGCTATTTCAAAGCCCCCACTGGATCGTAGGCCCTGGAAAATGCATGGCGCCCCTACCTACTTTGACAGTCTACCCGCGTAACTCCATGACAGTCAACATGCAATACGTCGTGTGTGACAAGACCAGACTACAGCGCCATTACCAGTAAACCGATGCTTGACAAAGGCCCCTATGTCGCAAAGTTGCAGTCGCACTTTGACAAAAAAACAACGCCATTGAATGGTTTTCCTGACACTATCCATATCTTATCGGTGGACCTTTTTTCCTCCTGGCTCCCTTTTCCTGCCAGTTGGACAGTTCAAAAGAAAGTAAAAGCGATCAACATACGCATTGACCCGTTTCGCCGTAATGCGTCTCGCTGCCAGCAAATACCCATCGTCATCTTTTCAATTTCCAGATTAGGGAGTAGCTAAAGAGTCCTGTGGTAGCATATCAATGCCCTCCCATTACCCCCGCCCCCGGGAAGCTGCTTAGCAAAATGTATTCTTTCCTGTTCTCCACTACCGGGTGTTCGGGGTCCACGTAGTCTTTGTTGATTAACTGGTTAGCTTCTGTTGTATTTACCATTCATTGCTTTTCCTTCATAACCGTGTCTATTTCCCCGGGTTTCTTTCTTCTTTTTATCCATCTCTTTGATTATTTCTGTCACCTGACGCTAGATATGCTTTCCGCTGTCTCGGTAGCTGTATCTTAGACGATCTGTGCCCCCTGGCTTCAACCCACTCGTCCAAGACAAGACTAAACCCCGTTCTATCGATCCATTCCTCTATCCACTTATTCCAATCTAGAGCGAAGGCTCCAATTTCTTGTTCTTAATTCAAGTGCTCAACCACTACTGGCTTTCTACGCCGCAACTTTTAATCTATTTCGTTTGTTAACTATGAACGGCAACTCTTCTGAACCGGAGGCCAATGGTCACGCCGGCGGCGGTGATGTAGCCACCAACGGATCCACTCCTAACGGCCTCGCAAACGGCCATGCCAACGGCACCAACGGCACTGACGACCTGGTGCAGCGCGTGCGGGCTGATCGTAAGGCCTCGACCCCCATGATGCCGCCCTTTATGGTGTCTGCTCCCGGAAAGGTGATTGTTTTTGGTGAACATTCAGTTGTTTATGGCAAGGTAAGTCCCCACCACTCGACATGCTGGCCGCCGGCTACGTTCCGCTATCCCCTGGCGCAAACAAGTTTGATGTATCTTGACAGTGAAACTGACGTATGTACTTTCCTTTTACACATAGGCTGCTATTGCCGCTGCCATTTCTCTTCGTTCATATCTTCATGTTACGACTCTGTCCAAGTCTCGCCGAGTGGTCTCACTGCGTTTTCCAGACATCGACCTCCAACACACGTGGAACATCGATGATTTGCCATGGGCGTCATTCCACGCTCCCGAAAAGAAGAAGTACTATTACTCGCGCGTGACACAACTAGATGATGATCTTGTGGCTGCTATTCAGCCCCATCTCGACAACATCTCGCCCGACAAGCCGGAGGAGGTTCGCAAGATTCACATAGCATCTGCTTCTTCTTTCCTATACCTCTTCTTGTCGCTCGGATCGCAGTCCTTCCCTGGCTGTCTTTACACTCTGCGTTCGACTATTCCCATTGGTGCTGGCCTAGGAAGCAGTGCATCTATTGCTGTGTGTCTTTCAGCCGCACTGCTTGTCCAGTTACGCGCGCTCTCGGGACCCCACCCCGATCAGCCGTCTGACGAAGCGCGGACACAGGTGGAACGCATTAACCACTGGGCGTTTGTCGCGGAAATGTGCATTCACGGAACACCTTCGGGTGTAGACAACACTGTAGCTACCCAGGGTAAGGGTGTTGTGTTCCAGAGACGGGAGGGTCTCCCCCAGATTGTCAAGCCCATTTGGGACTTCCCAGAGCTGCCGCTACTGCTGGTAGACACAAAGCAGGCCAAGTCAACAGCCGCCGAGTTAAACAAGGTCCGGAGTCTCAAGGCGACGCACCCCAAGTTGGTGAACACGATCCTTGACTCCATGGACAACGTTACGAATGCGGCGTACGACATTTTGAGCGAGGAAACCTTTGATCACAACAGCGAGCAGGATCTTTTCCGTCTGGGTGAGCTTATGCGGGTTAACCATGGCCTGTTGGTCGCACTGGGCGTCTCACATCCGCGCCTAGAGCGGGTTCGCGAGTTAGCGGACCACGAAGGTATTGGTTGGACCAAGTTGACTGGTGCAGGCGGCGGTGGTTGCTCTATTACGCTCATGAAGCCGAACACGCCACCGGAGAAGCTGGCGCGTCTGAATGAGAGACTCGCAGAGGAGGGCTACGAACAGTTTGAAACGTCGGTGGGCTGTGATGGTATTGGCGTCTTGTGGCCCGCTGTTCTCAAAAACGGTAGCGAAGAAGACGACTTTGGTGGCGAGGAAATTGACGTTGACAAGTTCCTCAAGGCAGAGGGTACCGAAGGCGTAGAGAAACTCGTCGGAGTTCACGGACAAACAGGCGAGAGAGAGGGCTGGAAATTCTGGCGCGTTAAGGAAGGCGCCATTGTACCCCAGTAGTTGTAGAGATGCCTTTTGAGTTTCCTTTTGTCATTGTTTGCATTTTGATGTATTATGGGCTTGGGGCGGGGCGTTTTGTTTCTTTGGTCTTGGGAATACAGGAGTGCGGTTTTTGTCTTTTGTTTCTCTATTCTCTATGTTGGCTGGGCTCTAGGCTTTAATGGGGGTGAGTGTTTAATTGTAGTTAGACGAAGACGGCTTTATGGCAGAATAATGACAAGTATATAAGTATGCAAACTTCGTGTTGCTTATGATTTTCTCTGTTTTTGGGGTACATGTGACATAAGGATGCATTGTTGTGTCAATGGTTTCCATTGTTGTAGATGATGAATGGAAGTTCGATTCCGGATCGGGACAGTCGTTCATGGTATACACTGTACGGACACTGTAGAGTATAACATATCTGACGTTGGTTGAGACAGTGCATATAACGAGAAAATACTGTTATTAGATCAGCCTGGTTAGCCCCACTATCAAGCCATTCGATAATCCAAGGGCCCCGCGATCCGAACAATATCAAGGAAAGTCGCTTATAACCCCGGGATATAAAACCGACAACTTGCTCTCCCCTTTGAATCCCGCTTTATTCTTTCTAAAAATTATGCCACCAAAGGCCCAAACTGCTGCGAAGTCGAACACAGGCAGGTTATCCAGATACTTTCCCAGCAACAAAGACCCCCCAAAACTAACAAGAGATCTTCTTCCAGCCACACCTACCACAACGACCGTGGCCGCCCGCTCACTAACCGCTTACTACGCTACCAACCCACACGCCGCACAGGTCGACGACGCCGGCCTTTCTAGTCTTTCACCTGCTGAACTTACCAAGTGGGCTAACGCACGACTGCTTCCGCAAGTTGCTAACGGAGAGGTCTTTGCTAACGCGAAGGCTGAGAGAGAGTATTGGAAGACGTCGACGAAAGAGGGTTTGCCGTTTCGTCGGATTGAGAAGGATTATAATTGGGGTGTTGACGAGAACGGAAAGGATATCGCGGGGTATTCCACGGACGAGTTGGAATTGAGATTTGTTAAGTTTGAGGAGTTTTTGAGAGGGAATTTAGGTGAGTTTTTGGAAGGCATGGTGGTGATTTGATTTGGGGACTAACTTTGTGAATGTAGAGAAAGCTGCGACTACTGAAAACTAAGTCAAAATGACGCTGAACCCGGATCTTTATGCGCCAATCGCAAGTTTGGCCACGGACCCCGAGTGGGATGACGTCCCGCCCATTCCCGCTGAGGAACCTGCCAACTCACTCGCTGAAATCAGTTACCCGCCGGCTTACGCCGAGGCCACCGCCTATCTGCGCATCCTCATGTCCGTCAATGAACATACCCAGCGTGCGTACCGGTTGACTGCCCATCTGATTAACTTGAACCCGGCGCATTACACTGTTTGGCTGTACCGGTTCCGCATCCACAAGGCTTTGAAAGTCTCTATGGATGAGGAGATTGAGTGGCTTAACCAGGTTTCGCTACAGTACCTTAAGAACTACCAGATTTGGCATCACAGACAATTGTTGATTGCGCACCACTATCCGCAGATTGCTGCGGACCCGGTGCGCAAGGCCGAGTTGATTCGGAGTGAGACGGCTTTCATCTTTGAGATGCTGAAGGCTGATGCGAAGAACTACCATGTGTGGAGTTACCGCCAGTGGCTCGTCCGTCGCTTGGAGATGTGGAGTCTCCCCGAGCTTATGAATGTGCAGAACTACATTGAAGAGGACCTGCGCAACAACTCTGCTTGGTCCCACCGCTTCTTTATTGTCTTTTCGGATCCTAAGGCTAGCTCGGGTGACGCCGTTCACGCTACTGAGGCTGATCCTAAGGTTCCTAAGGAGATCCTTGATCGCGAGATCGCTTATGCCAAGGAAAAGATTGCCGTTGCGCCACAGAACCCATCGCCATGGAATTACCTGCGTGGTGTGCTTGTTAAGGGTGGACGGTCTTTGGCGACTGAGAAAGAGTTTGTCGAGAGCTTTGCAAAAGATCTGGGTAAAGAGGAGGAAGAGGTTACTAGTTCGTTTGCGTTGGACTTTTTGGCTGATATTTTGGTTAGTGAGGGAGAGAAGGAGGCTGCTAAGGTCTGCCTGGACAGATTGGAGGAGAAGTGGGATCCTATTAGAGCGAATTACTGGAAGTTCCGGAAGATGCAGTTGGCGTTTTAAATTTACAAATTAGGTATTTATGTATGTCTGTATATGCTGGGAATATGAAGAAAGATGCTTGCAAGTTTTGTGTGTACTCTAATCCATAAGAACACGGTAGTTTTGGGTCATAACAAGGAATCTCCGCAGACCCTGCGGCGCATTCCGCGCAAAGTAATCCCAATTCGGCACCAAAATAAACACCTCGGAAAACGGCCTGCGCTCCCGCCCCTCCCCCTTTCCAAAAATCACCTTCCCCGTCACCTGCACCATAAGACTACTTTTGGGCTGCATGTTTGCCGGCGCGCCAATTGCGAAAACCGGGTTAATAACATGAGCGTCAAGAGCCTCCGCCTCATAGCGGACCTCGGAACCCTGTGATCGTACAAGGTCGGCGTAGGCGGTAGGCGAGGCCACTTGGGCGCCGTTGGCGGTGATTTGGCAGGGGAGGGCGGCGGCGGTGTATTTGGCGTTGGTGGTGATGTAGAATTGTTCAATGGACTTTCCGGAGCTGTTGAGAGTGTGGTAGTAGGCGTCGATGAAGTTGTTGGCACCTGGGAGGGGGAGGAGTTAGTGGGGTTTGTGAGGAGGTGTACGGGGGGAACGAACCGTCGCTGGAGAGCTTGGTTTGCATCTCGGAGGTGAGAACGTGGGGGGCGGTTGGGGCGGCCATTTTGATGGGTTTGATGGTTGCGTGGTTTGGGCAATCAAAGAGGTCTGTTGACTATCGCGATGTTGATCCTCTTGGGATGGAATTCATTCGCGCGGTATCGATAATGGATGTTATCGATAAGGTGCTTTGGCATGACGGATGACGTGGGGCAAAGTTTACTTTCAAAGCTATATAGGGTTACTAGGGCCATGCTTGTCTGTTGGTAGGGTTTGAACTACCATGTTAATGGAGATGTTGGAGGGGTAACTAACGTGTCATTGACTCTGGGAAGGCACCTTTGAATTAGTCCATTGGGTGTTGGCACTCTCACTTTGGCGAAAGAGTCTATTAGGCCTCGCTCATAGGAGCGGCCCGGGGGCCGGGGATACTCTCTATGCCATCAGTGAGCTGTGTTAACGCCCACTTTGGGGAGAATGAACATCATTCCCTCCATCGACGATCGTGCTTGCCGCTGACCAGCGTCTATTGTTCCCCCCAGATGAAGGTCTCGGCTCTTCTACCGGTTACGTTCTATACTCTCGGTTTCGGCCAATTAAATTTTTCATAAAATAATCTATCTCTTACGACGCATCAAGACCAATCGTTCCTAAAACGAGTCGTCGGTCCTCAGGAGGGCGACTTAACGTTCGGAATGTGAGTATAACGAGCAAAATGGATACACTACTCATGTACCCTTTGGTTACCGAGTACCTGAAGACATGCATGCAAGCACAAGGTAGCCAACTGCGGTCGTCTCCGGGTCATATCCTTTCATCACCAATGCCAAATCTCTTGCTGCCAACTCAGTCTGGCCAAGCCCCTTCAGAATACGTCATCCAATTGCCAGCACAGCAATGGGGCCCTCCAGGACTCGTTTATCCATCCAATGGTACACCAGTGTCCACGACCGGACAGCCTATCATGCCTTTGTCATCCCAGTCGGCGAATATTCAGCCTTCACTTTGCCCTGAAGCACCAGTTCCAGTCGACGATGATCAAGATCGTGATGGACAGAACTTGCGTCTTGATTCTTCACCGTGCCCGCGCAATCGTTATATCCCCGCGGTGGAGAATACCATGCCTGAAGATACTCCATTTGTTCACGAGTCCACACCCGATCCTTTGCCTGCCGAGACTTCCCCTTCCGTGCCCACTCCCATTCTTGACGATTTAGACCTGTTTATTGATTTGGTCACGGCCAAACCCAAGAAGCCCTCACCAGCTCATCATCGTCAGCTTCCGTCTACCAACCAGACAGTTGAGTTAGTGACTGCGCGTCGTAGAACAGTCGAGATGGCGACAACGACGCCTGCCGTAGTACCGCCGGTCCCGCAAACTAGCCCCGATGTCAACCACGATATCATTTCAAACAGAGTTCCGTCTCCATCTGTTCCAAAGGCTGACACCACATCACCCGCTTTAGTTGCCTTACGCAAAGCAGTCAACAAAAAAGATGCCGAGTATCGATCTAACGCCCAGAGAAATTCATTAGAAGCCCTTCTGGCTGGTGCCTCTCTCGTCGTCTGTGTTCGATGAGGCTCATACACCGATGATTGATGGCGTCGAGTACCGACCGGAACTGCTGGAACAAGTGGAGCTTGGAAAAACAGGCATCCCGCAATTGCATCTAACTGCCACTCTTCCGCCAAAGCTGCTTCCGTTTTATGAGGAAACTTGGGGCTTCGACCTTCCTAAAGTTTCGCCACGGTACTTTCGGACATCCACCCGTCGCCATAACATCAAGTATTCTGTCGTACGTGCTAAGACTTGGGCTTCGTTTAATATCAAGCACTCAAGGAATATGGCTGGGAGACAACAATGACATTGGTCGGTGTTAGCAACTACGCCAGATGATTTCGGGAAATCCAGTTCTCCCTAGAACTTATCAGGGTCACTCCCGATAATATCAAAAAGCTGACTCCAATGTCAGCCGCGCGGGTCAAGATGCGCATGAGCATTCATGTTATTGGCTCCGGACGCCAATCCAAGACGGACTTTTATACCAAGCTCCGTACATTCAACTTTGCCCCAGGGCAGAATCTAGCCGCCTTTATGGACACCTTTGTCCACCTTATGCTGGAGGCGAAATCAGTGGGTGCTGTCTTGGAGGAGGAGAACAAGTGCGCCGTTCTTCTTCACCCCATCAATGAGCGTTGGAAGTTTCTCGAGCGCCAACTACAAGGCCAGGGTTACGACCAGCTCCTTGCATCTCTCCGCCGGGGATCTTTGGCTCCCGATATGCATGGCCCGGCGCCAAAGCCACAGACACCCTGCCCGGTTTGCTTGAACCTTGGGCACACAAAGTGGACTTGCCCTCAGAATCCAGCCACCAAAGGGTTCAACGGCCGTCCCAAGCCCACCGGGACCCCTTCGTCCAACAACGGCTCCAATAATGCCACCAAGTCAGCCAAGCCACGTTCCGCCAAGCCATCACGGCCGAACCGTGTCAACGCCGTGCAAGCTCCGTCTCCATCTCCACCCAACAACGATGACGACGAGCTTGACCACATCGGTATGCCTCCTGCTATTATATCCTCTCCTCTAGTTCCCTCCTCGCCCTCGCCCCGTCCCATATTTGCATCCATTAACACCAGCTCTCCTCACAGACTCGTAAGTATCGACAGCCTTGTCGATACCGGTGCCAACCATTACCACGCCGTTCCGTCTGAGGAAATGTTGGAGAAGGGCTCGGTGAGGGATGCAGATGTGCCCTGCCAGACTGCAGGTGGGGACGTCAGAGCCACGAGGATTGGGTCGTGGAAATTGAGATTAGGAAATACAGATTTAACATTTGTCAATGGTTCAGTGGGGCATTCCATCTGTCTTTTTGCCGCTAATAAAAGCCAGAAAGCTTGGAATCGGCCGAACCCTGCGCAGAAAAGACCGTCTTTCGAGCAAAATAGACCAACTCACAGAGTGGGTTGGAAAGGTCAGTTTAGGAGTGTTAGATAACACTATAAATATTCGTGGTTACCAAATCATCACAGAGCGGGTCGGAAAGGTCAACCCAGGAGCGTTAGATAACACTATAAATATTCGTGGTTACCAAATCATCACAGAGCGGGTCGGAAAGGTCAACCCAGGAGCGTTAGATAACACTATAAATATTCGTGGTTACCAAACTACCACAGAGCGGGCCGGAAAGGTCAACCCAGGAGTGTTAGACAGCACTATAAACATTCATCATCATCAACAGAATAGACCAACTCACAGAGCGGGTTCGTTGGTACTTTGTACAAAAGGGTCAAATAACATATCTATTTACATATCTATCCAAATATATTCACAAAGAAGTCTACTTCGCATCCAGCTCTTGTCTTTCGCCCATCGAAGAATGCTACGCATTTTTGCCATTTGCTCAGAAGTCAAGCCTCGTATAATTTAGAATAAGTGAAGCACAATCTACTACCAAGTGTTGTTAACTATGGGTAGTTTCCGTGGTATGTGGTTAGCAGTGGCTGTTGGCATGCTGTTGCTACTTGTTGGATGTTTCTACCCCTTGTATAACGCGAGAGAGGATGGCCCGTAGAGTGACACAAAGAAGTAGCTTCAGTGTAGGAGAAATAAAAAGACACATCCCAACATCAGATGAACTTCACGTAGGACAAATTTGGAACTCTAAAGGTGTACCTTGCAAGTATTTTGTCATCTTGACTGAAGGCTATTGCATGAGATTCATATAGGGCCTTGCCATGGGAATATTTGCGGGGTAAACTGACCTTCTCAATAAACGGTCTTTCATAGATAAAGATGACTAGCTCCTTCTACTAGCTCGATGATACATTCACGTGGAGTACGTGAAACAAAAACCAGTTTCAACAAACGCTACCTCGTCACCACAAATCATTACCGAGTGTTCGGCATACATGCACGCATATATGTGCTTACTGCCGGGATTGTAAGCCGATGGAGGGAAAGTATACTTTCTCCTGTGAGAATCTCGAAGAGCACGCATGGCCTATACTCTATGAAGTTGTGAATAATACCTCTTTTGAAAAGGACCATCGACGAAGGACAAGCAGGATGTTTAAGACTACATTTTTTATTCTGCAATTGTTTCAGATTTAACCAGCTTCAAGAAATATTTTATAGGGTTGATGTTTGAGTCGCCTAGTTCTACAGCTTCCAGCCAAGTGTACCGCAACCATGCCACTCTTTTGATTTTCTAAGACTTTTGTACTAAGAGTAGGGAGTACAATGTTTATGATAGAGAATGGATGCTGCGAATGACGAGTCATTTTGAGTAAGTGTCAATGCGTCAAGCTATCAATACATACGGTAGTTGGCACTAATTGTCGACATGTTTACGAAAGAGATAGATAGGTCACATTTTTAAGATATTGTTGTCTTTTTCTCGCCCGGTATGAATTGCAGCGACCTCTCTTCCTCGCATGACCCCAGTGGTCTTTCGTTCAATAGTGGTCAGACAATGAGTCGCATGGAATAAATGACGCCCGATATCTTTAATCCACGAATAACATTCTTATTGCAGACGTTACACACAGCCTACTCTTAATTCCCTGTTTCATTGTGAGCAAACGAGCGATTCCTTCAATGCAATGCGACCCGTGTTTGAAGCATTGTCTCCACCACATGTATATTCATAGGGCCTTAACAGCTGATTAGAGACAAGCCTAGACTGTAGATCATCTTCCGTTCCATGCAAGCGATAATTGACGGACATGCAAATTTACAATTTCATTACCAGTAGGAACCAAGTCCGTTTGTACGCATACGCAGTTAACCCAGATTGGACAAGAGGAGGGACTTGTTCCGGCTGGCATGTCCAATGGCTTGTAACTTGCTAGCGTCAGTGGAGTATTTGGTCAATATATAATGTTCCAAGCCCGTGCTCGATGGTCGCTGCCAGTAGACTCCCATTTCTCAGGCAAGTATTTCTACATTTGTGAAGCCTTCTTTCGGCCAGTGAATCATACGTGCGTGGTGACCGTACTGCCACAGCATATTCCCATTCCTCAACTCAGCCTCCGAGGCAAGAAGCATGTAGGCATCATGAGTTTCAACGAAGAAGAACAACCATATTGTAAGTGACATGTGTACATAGCGGCCATAACCTACGGGTAACCAACATCTCGTAGTGACTTCTGCTGTCTTTGAATGCAAAAGCGCCACCTGAAATCTGTTGGGAATGGTTTACGCTTCATGTCACGAATGAAGAAGCTAACTAGACTTAGGGCAGCACGAATATGGGGCTGTAATAGTTGACACCAAAGTCAAGAAAGATGAATCAAACGGAGGAACCGAATATCACTATAAATTTAGCAGAAAGCTCGACTCGGACACCACAGACAAGCCCTTTTTCATCCATGGGCCACCAGGCCCTATTTCCTACCAACATGCGCCATTTCCCGCTCGAAAAACACAGATTCGAATTGTCACTTTACACGCTGGTTCAGGCTCCGACCATCTGCGTTGTACCCTCAGCACGCACGACTTTCCGTCTTCCATGGGAAAGTACACCTGCTTGTCATACGTGTGGGGTAGTTTAACGGGAGAATACCCAATGTATCTTGATTCCGGAGTTGTTGGTGTCACGTAGAACTTGATGGCCGCCTTGTGGCATATCCGACACAAACGAAAGAGTATTCGGTTGTGGATTGATGCCTTGTGCATTAACCAGAAAGATGACATCGAAAAGGCGAGCCAGGTTGGGATAATGCAAGACATATTCTTTAAGGCGGAGAATCTCATATCTTGGCTTGGGCCTTCTGGGGTAGATACCAAGCCTATCGAGCGCAGTGTGGATAATCTTTTCTCGGCTACTCTACACTGGGACAGAGACCGAGAGACCCGTAAGCGCTTATACCATGCCCTTCACAGCGCTGACTGGGAACTTGCCTGGCCAATCCTTAACAGTAAGTATTGGCAGCGTGTGTGGATCGTTCAGGAGTTGGCCATAAGGGAAGAACATAGAAAGCTCGTTGTGTTGTACAACCAAACTTCTAGGAGGCCGAGATACCCCACGCCATGCATCGAGAGACTATGGAAAAAACTCACAAGGCGCAAGGGAGACTACTTGTTATATGGCGGGTACAAGATCTCTTTCTGGAAAATCTTGGTCATCAACCTGTCTGTGATAAATTCATTGTACGATGCCGATATGATCCGTTTCTATGAAGGCATTGACCCGTTAACGGGTTCAGAGGTCAGAGGAATTGACTTAAGTCCGAGCTCACAAGGATTGTTTGTCCAACTGAAGGAATGTATACCAGACGCGGAGGACTTCGCTGGAGCATACACACGCTCATGCATTTTTCTTGACACAACAAAAGATCGAGATCGCCTATTTTCCCTAGCAGGAATCTACAAGAGGTTTGATATCTTTGCCAACTACACCAAATCCGAGTCCGAGGTTGTTTTGGATATTGCGGAGAAGATTATCGAATCAAACAAACAAACTATATGTCCTATGCCATTTCCCTATGAAAACCACGGCTTAGGTCACGCGCCACCCGGCGGGTTTTCTAAGGCGGACAACTTGATTTCGTGGGTTCCGTATGGAAAGACGATACTGCGTCCTGCTAAAGCGTATCCGTTCGGGCTTATCAAATACCAGAGTGACCAATATATTGGACACAGGGTAGATACTTTTGCCAGTGCAACATTTGTCCGGAGTATCGAATGTCCAAGGCTTCTTCTGCAGTGCATGTACCGTGCAAGAATCGTCCAGATTTTCGACAATAGTGACAACGTTCAACTTCGTAAAGTTATGGCTGCAAGGTTTAGCCACGTCGAAGGTGCTGCCCGGAACACCCTTCTAACGTGGTTAGGCTATACGAAACCTAATCTCGAGCTCAATGTTCTTTTAAATAATTACTTGGACGTTGACCACGATCTTGGCATAACATCTGAACTTGAATTTGTTAAACTCTGGTTAAGATTTGCATTTAACGGCCACAATATTGGGCTGTTATCTGATGGGAACCTATTTCTTGGGTGCTCTTATAGTAAAGTCGGTGACGAAGTTGTCTTGGTAGAGGGGATTCGTTTCCCTTTGATAGTACGGAGGTGCGGTGAACATGGAGAAGTAATGTATGTGGAGGTCGGAAATCTTTTGGGGATTCATCATGAAGAAGTTATTTCCGAAAACAGAGAGGAGCTGGTTCTAATCTAGACTGGTGTAGTGTGACCTAGTGTCAGGATGGGGAGAACTTGGAACGCCTACTGATGTCAGAAGATATATTTGTATAATAGATTTCTGACACCGGCTGTGCCGCAGCTACTATTAAACACCTGCGTTGGATACTCGTGGTGTATAAACTAGTCCATGTCTCACTGTTACTCTCCCCTCTTTAGATAACTTGACATATACACCATTTTCACATCTATTACACTCCAACAGTTGTGATGGTATAGCACCCAGAGTCAGAGATAGTAGTCGAATTATGATGTCACATGTATTAATTCATGTATTTGCTGGATGTTGACTGGTTATTACTCTGTTATCGATTAGGTTTTGGTTGTTCAATAGCGTTGCTTCATATATCGTCTTTAACATAAAATGCATGAATAACGAGTGCAAAGGTACACCATTTGGTACAGTGATATTCTCATATCTCCAAGTCCCACACAATGTCGTGATAGTTCCTGGCGTTTTCAGCTAAAAATAGGAATTGTTCCACCTGCCCTGTCAACGCCAAATCCTCCGGCAACAACCCTAATGACTAATAACCCACATGACAGAAATGGACTTTCACGATGTTATGTGATGAACTAGGATCATGTAATTGAAGACTTGACGAGATTTCATTGGTTATCAACCAAAATGAGATTGATTCAGCGGCTTCCGGCGCTCACCAGACCAGCATGGAGACATCCATCCGTGCGGGTCCCATTGGTGGCCCGACGTTCTCTTACTCAATTTGCTAGGCCCGCTGCCCCATCACCTTACTACGTGACCACGCCAATTTTCTACGTCAATGCAGGTATGTCCATCGCCACCTCAAGCATCAAACAGACACTAACGAATTTTAGTCCCCCACATCGGCCACATGTACTCCATGGTTCTCGCCGACTTCTTCGCTCGCTACCGGGCTCTCCTCGAAGACCCCACTCACCTCAGCACCGGCACCGACGAGCACGGGATAAAAGTGCAGCAAGCCGCCGCCAAAGCCGGTGTCCCCGTTGAAAGCTTTTGCACTGAGAATGCGAATGCTTTCAAAGAGCTTGCGGAGACGATGGAGTTGAGCCGGTATAAGTTCATCCGGACAACGGAGCCGAGGCATCGGGAGGTCGTGGAACATGTTTGGAAACAACTAGAGGAGAAGGGACTCATTTATGAGGCGACGCATGAGGGGTGGTACTCGGTTGGTGATGAATGCTTTTACCCGGAGGCTCAAACAGAGTCGAAGTATCTCCCTCAACATGGTCGGGTCATGAGAGTAGCTAGTGAGACAGGTAACGTGGTCGAGTACATCACCGAGAAAAACTACCACTTCCGTCTCAGCGCCTTCAAGGAACGTCTCCTTGAATTCTTCGACAAGAACCCCAAATGGGTTGAACCTGCAACTTCCATGCAGAGTGTCCGCCACTGGGTCAATTTCAACCTCACCGATCTCTCCATCTCACGTCCCGCTTCTCGTCTCCAATGGGGTATCCCCGTCCCAAATGACCCGGAACAGACTATCTACGTCTGGATTGACGCCTTAGTCAACTACCTTACCCAAACGGGCTATCCCTCATCTCAATCCCCAGATCTTCCCCAATGGCCAGCAAACCTACAAGTTGTCGGAAAAGACATCATCCGTTTCCACGCAGTCTACTGGCCCGCTATTCTTATGGCCCTCGATCTCCCTTTACCTAAGAAGATCATCAGCCATTCCCACTGGCTCATGGACAACGCCAAGATCTCTAAATCAGCGGGTAACGCCGTTTCCCCTGACCAAGCCATGGCTCGGTTCGGTATCGACGCTGTAAGATACTTCCTTCTTCGTGATGGTGCCATCGACAACGATGCAAACTACAGCAATGAAAATGTCGAAGCAGCATACAAAACAGATCTCCAGGCTACCTATGGCAACCTTCTCGCCCGACTAACCCGTTCATCTAAATGGGCCATCGCCGATTGCGTGCGGGCTCATAGGGGCGAACAATACAGATACCTCCCCGTCAACGAGACCGTTTACCGTTATCAAGAGGCTCTTGAAGCCCACAAGCCGGGCAATGCTATCCGTGCTATCAAGGCCCTTCTGTACACGACCAACCGGTTCTTATCTAACCTGGAGCCGTGGAAAAAGGAAATGAGCGATTCTCTTCGCTCGGAGACTGTCTATGTAGCGGCGGAAGCTGCCCGTGTCGCGAGTATCTTGTTACTCCCGGTGATGCCACAGAAGGCATCTGATGCGCTGGACATGTTGGGTGTTAAGCGCAATAGACGGACATTTAGGTACGCTGAACCGGCTACGGATCACGAGTATGGTTTGGGGGTTTACAGGAAGGCCAGTAAGAATGGGAACATGAAGGGCACATTATTTGCCCCACCTGAGACGCTGGGTGGTGAACTGTAAGAAGTAGATATAGCTCAGAAGATTCATAATGTGTACGATACAAGAAGATTAAACAACAAAACGAGACCCATGGGGTTTTTAAATTTATTTCCAAAACTGCCACCACTTCTTCTCCCCGTAGTCCTTCCGCACGCTAACCTGATCACGCCCATGTAACCGCCAAAAGTACACAGGCACACCACCCACTACAAATGCAATAACAACCACTGTCTGTACCGGCTCGGCAAACACCGCGCGACTAAGAAGGAATAACGATACACAGCAAAAGATTATGGGCGTGGTAATCCAGGTTTTATATGGGCGCTCCAGATCAGGTTCTCTGACACGAAGGATGATTAGGCCAAGAACAGTGATGAAATAGAAGGTGTATCCAGCGACGCCGTAGAAGGTTAGTAGTGTGCTGAATTCGCCCATGACCACGTATGCGCTCGTGAAAAGAAGGTTCAGAACCAATGCGTTGACAGGCGTATAGAAGAACCCAGCCTCATCATCACGCACAAACGTATCAACAGCCCGCCCAACACACCCACGACGTCCCCCAACATTGCCACCATATCCAGAGCCATCAGCGCGGACACCGATCCGGCCGAATAGCGCGGGGATATACCCCTCTTTACCAGCAGCATACACCAAACGCGACGATGTGAAGGTACTAGCATTCAAGGCACCAAAGCAACTGGCGCTGACCACCAAGGCAAAGACAAGAGACCCGACACGACCGAATACCCGCTGGCCAAAGAGCACAGCAACGGTGTTGGTAGAGTTCAAAAGATCCATGGGGAGAACAAGGAAGTAGGCGACGTTGGCAAGGCAGTAACCAAAGATGACAACGGGCATCGCCGAGTGGATGACGCGAGGGAGATCGCGGGTAGGGTTACGGAACTCTCCGACGACAAAGTTGGTCTAGAAACGGTGTTAGTCAGCGGGATAAATGATATATCGAGTGTGGTATAAACTTACGTTGTCCCAACCATCGTACGCCCAAAGGCCGCCATAGAGCGCCAAAGCAAAAGACGCAGCGTCCCAATTGGTATCTTCAAACCAGCCCTTGTCCTTCCAATCAGTGTTGTATTCTCCCGAAGCTGTCCAGCCGGTTGCAGCCACTACGATTCCGATGATGGCTACACCTACGAGTGCGACAAACTTGAGGAACATTAGAAGGTCATTGATCTTGGTACCGAGTTTCGTCGAGACGCAGTTCAAAAACGTCACAAATATTAACCCAGCCATAGCTACTGACTTGGACACCCATGGGTTGATGGTCTCTGCTTCGGCGCCGATCCATGCCCGTACAAAGTACTCGCCCATGATGATGGCGATGATCGCAGCTGATCCGGGCTTGAGGACCAATACGGCCACCCAAGTAAAGAGGAATCCTGACATTTCACCAAAGATCTTGGCAAGGTATACTTGTGCGCCACCGTTTAGTGGAATAGCACCACCTAGCTCGGCATAACTAGCCGCTCCCGTCCACGCTAACACGCCAGCGACAACCCATACTGCCAATGCAGCACCTGGTGAGCCAACCTTGGAAGAGACTTGACTTGGCGAAGAAAATATGCCGCTTCCAATGATAATGCCAATGATCAATGATAACCCATTGACATATGTCAAAGTCTTATGTTTCTCCAAAGAGGCACCGCCTAAACCACCACCACTCGGCGCCATAGCTCCCGCACTAGAACTTCCCAACGGCGCATATCCAGCACCACCTGTCGTCGAACTCAAAGGAAAGAGAGACCCCGCAAAGTCAAAAGAAGATGCAACTGAGTATCCACGGTTTCTATTCGTGCGAGCAGCGGCTAGTGCATTGGAGGTTTCAAAGTCGAGAGGGTCGTCGCGTTCAAGAGAAGCTCGGCGGGAGGAACTTATGGATTGGCGCGAAGAGACGGATTCGTGGCCGGAGTGGACGCTAGAACTAGCCAGCGAGGCCAACTCGAGCGAGTCGCGATGGGGGGCCATCGTGGATGTTTCTATGTTTCGAATTCGGAGTCTTGAGATATGTTCTATAAATAATGGTAGGGTCGTGAAAAGAGGCTACAGAAGCGTTTTATACAAGGCAATAGGCCGTCGTTTATTCGTGAAATCGTGAAGCTCGTGGTGTGGTCGCAGAGGGAGGGTTGTATTAAGGTGGTTGATTAAGGGTCAAATAAAGATTAGCTTTAAAGTAGTGGGCATAAGCGGCATGACACCGGATGTCAGAGTGCAGGGGCCGACTTTGTGAACAGGGGGGTTCGGAGGGAGCCTTCTTTGAGGTCACTGGAGTCGAGCTAGTTGGCCGTCAATAGCTGGCTTCTCAATAGTAAGCTCAATAACGAATGTAGTGGATGGAGAGTAGTAATCGGATGAATGGTTCCAGACTTGTGGGGGGTGGCTATGTACATAGGCGAGAATCGAATGTGCCGTAAACGAGGGTAAACGAGGAGAAACACAAGATTTTGGACAACGACAAGAGATTGAGGTAGCTTGAAATCTGAATAGTTCAGACTTGGAGGCTTGAGATGCAGCTTAGATGTGGCGTCTTTTAGGTGTGGCGCAATTTACGCCACTGTAGAATTCAGTATATCTTGACAGCAGGCTGGAATAAGTTTTGTTGAACAAAGAGAGTCACGACCAGGATAATCAGTCAATCGTCGTGAATCTCATCAGCCTTGGCATCATCTTTGTTCGTCGCATGGAAATCCCAAAAGTCAAAGAACTCACCACATATTCGCTTACCGAAGGCGCTTACGCGTCTATTAGCCGCTTATACCGCGTTTAATCCCGCCTAACCAGACTTACCACATTCAGCCTTTCGCGACTACTCTGTTTAATTCTCATCTTAAATTTCCTCCCAAACTTGTTGATTTCCTATCCCATTTGTTATCGTGACGTTATATATTGAACCTTTTTGATGCCCTTGGATGAATATTCTGCCGTGAGCGGCGGAGCCTTGCGTTTGAAGGGCGCGAAGGTGGGGAAGAAGAGTAAGAAGAAGAAGGATAAGAAGCTGGCTAAGGCTGTTGAGGCTGTCGCTTCTGAAGATGACGGCGTTAAGGGGAAGCAGAAGGCGAAACAAGAGAGTGATGAGAATGATGATGAGCCTGTTGGTGGACATATGACTGAAGCTGAAAGACGATTCCAAGATGTGAAACGCAAGAAGGTGAGTTTACTTGTTCTGAAGGGAGTGGAATACATGCTAACTAGATTTAGTTCCTTGAACTTCAAAAGAACGCCATGTCCAATCCGGAGCTTCTTAAGACTCACAAGGAGCGCGTTGAAGAAATGAATGTGTTCTTATCTAAGTTATCTGAACACCACGACATGCCCAAGATCGGGCCTGGTTAAGTCAAGTTTATCAACAGTATTGTCATATCTAATTACATTATGCATATATTCATTTCTCTATAATTAGATGCTCACCATAGCACGGTCCTGAACCAGGCCGTTTATCTATCAACAATATGTAACGTGGTTAATAAACCAAACCCCTCGTATGTATGTAATCATTCGTCTTCTAAATCATCAACAGGCCAAGGGCGGCGACGAGCCCTGAAAGACCAACAGCAGAGTTTGCCGCGCCGTTTTGAAGGTCGGCGGCACTAGTGGCGGAGGCAGCAGCAGTGGAACTCTTGGAGGCGTGAACAACTACCATGCTAGTGGAGGTAACGAGCTCGACGCTGCCGGCCGAGTTGGTAGTGGTGAAAGTGGTCAAGGAAGCCGAAGTAGTGAGATCAGCGGTAGTAGAAGCTGGAACATGTTAGCTTTTTGGTCAAACGATTGTATTGCGTGGTGAGTAAGTTTGAATGAGTCTTCACTTGAAGATTATGAAGGAATGGAATTACCCGTACTGGACGAAGTGGACGTGGAGTCTGTTGACGTGGAAGAACTCGAGGAGGTGCTCGATGTTGAACTTGACGTCAGACTCGTTTCGGTCGTGGTCGTGGTCGCCGGGCTCGAAGAGGATGAGGAGGAAGTGGATGAGGTAGAAGTACTTGTAGTAGTAGAACCATCACTGGAGGTGGAAGACTCGGAAGTAGAAGTAGAAGATGGAGTGGAAGTAGAAGTGGAAGAAGCAGATGTAGAAGATGCAGTAGTTGTGGATGTTGGTGAAGATGCAGATGATGATGTAGATGCGGAAGAAGTTTGAGTGCTCGAGCCAGTCGAAGCACTGCTCACCGAGGAAGTCGTACGTGAATCAGTCGTAGTAGTAGGGGCCTCAGATGATGAGGATCTTTCAGTAGTGGTCGAAGTAGCCGTTGTCTGGGCAGAACTCTGGCTGCTCTGAGAGGTAGAGGTAGTAATAGTAGTCTGCTGGGTGGTTCTCGACTGAGAAGTAGTTGGCGTAGCCTCAGTAGTGGTAGTCTCATTGGCCCTTCTCACCATCTCAACGATGATGTCACGTCCGTGTAACTGAGAGACCTTATCTTCAGCCACAGTAGGGATCTCGGGGTGATGGTGGGGACATTGCGTAAAGAGAGGAACAATGTTAAAGGCAGTGAAAATGAGAGTAGCGACCATGAGGACACGAAGAATACCAACACCACGGCACTTTTCAGTCTGGGTAGCGGTAGCTGGGGGAGGGAGAGGCACAGAGGCCTTTTCGGTGATGATAGTAGGGGACATTGTGAACTTCTTCTTCTTCTTCTTTCCGTATTCCGAGTCTTGTGATGGATTGTGAGACTGGAGACAGGAAAAGAGAAAGCAAGTCGAACAAGAAGAGAGACCTGGAGGGTATATATGTATGAATGTATACCCAGGAAGCTGAATATAGAATAAGCCCAAGACCAGGAAGAAAATCCGTCGGAGGATACACAAGACGGACTATGTAAAGAACAGCGGCAATTCTACGTCCGAGTACCAAAATTCAAGCAAGGAAGCTTGCAAGACGGTCTAGGATAAGTCAAATAAAGTCGGTTCCGCTGGTAGCAAAAGGCCGTCAATCAGCCAACCACACGCAGGAGCGCTGAAGCGGAAAAAAATGAGAAACACGAGGTGGTGTATTCGTTGCTAAAAAAGTCCAATAAAGCTGCAACATGCAGCTCTATATGGGTCGGTTGAGGGTCAAAGTTTATCGTCGAAGGGAGGCAGGATTGCACTAAGGAATAAGTGCACCAAGATGGGATGGACGAAGACGGATAGATACGGACGGATGTTGCGCGGAATGCGGGATATAAATAAAGCAGCAGAAACGAGGAAATGGAGACGATAGAACGGTATAATCAGGTAAAGTCTCAGTCACGCCGCGCTACGCCCCCGTGGTAGATCTGTCCGCCCCTTCTTGGTGAAAATGGATGCTCCTTATTCACACAGCCATCCCCGTAAATCCAACCTTCTCCGACTTACGATATCCCCTTCCCCTTCTATCCCTAGAAACTACCACGAAAAAAAAAAGCCCCGCCACAAAAGGCAGCAACAACTACGTCGTACAGAACGAGGACTCTATAGAAAAGGATCCGTCAGGCCTCGAGAGCCCAAGGATAACTTGCTCAGTATAACTTGACCAGTATAACGTTTTTTGGCCACTTCAAGAAAGAACGTCCAGGGGCTTTTTTTTCAGGCGATGCTGACGATTTGAGGCCGGGATTTCACGTTAAAACTACAGTTGGGTTGTACATAACAGTGTCAGCCAATATAGTGAAGAAGGCGAATTGACTCCGCCACTATACTGAAGCGAGCACATGTTTTATTCACCGCCTGACGTGTCGAATTCCACTCGCCACATTATATAGATGTCTGTGTGTTGACAGAAGACGATAGCCGCCACCCACACTTGAAACGGCCTGAATCGACGACGTCTAGGTCACAGACGTAGGTGGATCGACGGATTACTGACTGGATTGTTTCGTTTATACCCAAAGTTACAACCAATCGGTGTCGCTATAAGGACAGCACAGCTCGTATCGCCCGATTTGAGTTTGGGTTGGGGCGGTTCTTGATGGGCGCAGCTTGACCGGTAAGTTTATAGTGCTGTTCTATGAATAGAAACTTTAATGGATGGTTGTTTGTTTCTGTGTTCAACCGTACAATGGCGAACTGATTTCTTGGTCATTCATAGGCGAGGATGCATGCGTCTTTGTTGATACCGTCTGCAAGGACCAACTGCTCGGCAAACATCTTCCATGTGGATATCAACATCGCATCTACCCTCCAAACAAGGAATTCTTTTTTTCGTCATGTCGGACTTTACCTTTGACTAACCCACACCTTTTCTACACGCTAGACTGAAAGTCAATCCTAGCTGAAGGTGTCCCTGATCCATCATCCTTGGAAAGTCACACCTCCATCACCATAGCCCCCAAGAACTTTCCAGTCTTTAGCTCCGTTTTCCGCTCTAGTATTACCCACTTTAACCTACCCACCTCCAC
Organism: Huntiella abstrusa; assembly: GCA_025685495.1. NCBI lineage: Eukaryota > Fungi > Ascomycota > Sordariomycetes > Microascales > Ceratocystidaceae > Huntiella > Huntiella abstrusa. Next base: position 187,008 of record JAJNMT010000219.1, on the reverse strand, counting down.
TATAGCGTCATGGGCTGTGTCTCCAGCCGGCCCCTCACATCGTCATCGTGGCTTACCAATGCCGATGCCGACACCCGAATCGCAAAATCTACTTGTAGCCTCCTAGCTGACCTCACCACACGCACTACAGGCCCTACTAGCCCAATGGTAGGGCGTCAGACTTCTAATCTGAAGGCTGCGGGTTCGAGTCCCGCGTGGGGTTCTAAAAATGTGTATCTTTTTTTGGTGTTTAGGTAACGATTCAGGGTTTTTTGATGTTTTTGTTTATCGCCAGGGTTATATTCATAATAACCCTATCACATGGCAATCATCCCTCTTGGGGCGGAATGACACGAGTGCCGACTGCACGGATGTGGAATTGGTGGTTCGCTTGCATGTGAAAGTGGACAGGTTCAAGCCGTGACTTTTTTATAACGACGTGGACAACAAGTCAGATTGATTCATCTTTTTTCAGTCAAGATAGTTGTCACTCATGATCTTCATTTGTACTTTTCTACCCGTTTGAAGGGCTTTTCTTTTTGTAACGTGTATCCTGAAGCAGAAATTACGGGAACTGTGTCCTTGGTGTTGCGCTACTCTGCGTCTGCGTATAAGAACTACCTGCTTGGTTACCCAGCGCCACTTGCTGTTTTGGGACATCGACATAGTATCACCAGTGTTGATGACGTTGGACTTTTATGTCTAAAGAAGTACAGACATGAATGAATTGAGGGTTAAAATGGACGATAAACCCGCTACTAGTAGTGGTGCCAAAATGACCTTGGCGGCTACCAAACGCCGTCCACAATCCCGCTCGCCACATCCTTACCATATACCTTCGACACCGAAATATCTTGGACTTCCGAGTTCCTCCGTAAGTGACTCCGGCACGGAAGCTGATGATGAGCACTTTTTAAAGGGGTTACCGGCACCGAAAAGTCGGGCACACAAGGGATTACGAGGGGCGAGCGAGGGCGGCGAAGAAACCGGAGAAGAAACTAAAGGAAAGAAAGAAAAGGAAGTTATTGCGAAATGGAGAATTGTTGGACGACGAGTTGTGGAGATTATCTTGGTGGGCGGCTTGGTTGCCGAGGTTATTAAGGGAAGGAGTGAGATGGTTTGGGAATGGAGACATGGTGAGTTTCTATGAGACCTGTGAGATGCTAATGAGATGCTAACATTGTATAGAACTTCTGGCGGTAGCAGCTGTTTATACGGCTTTAATAGCCATCTATCCACCTCGTATCCTCTTTTGGAATGTTCGGAGAAACCATTGGCTTACACTCACATCATTTGCATTGCCTACTGATTTCGATCCGGCCACTTTACTTTATCCCCCGGCTATTACCCTTTGCACTGCAATTCTCTTAGCCAAAGACAAGTCATACCTTATTGTTCCGAACGTTATTCTTGCTTTATCTTCACTGCCGATAGACCTGATCCCATTGTCCGAGGCTACTAGGCCTCTTGGGACAGATCCTGTTCATTGGCTTGTTTCATTGTTACCTACACTTTTGGTTAAAGGTCACACCGAGGAGCTAAGTTGGATATATCCATTATACACAAATGTTAGCAGTCTCGTTCACATGTTAACGACAACTTCATTACTTTCCTCCGAACTATCTCTTTTATCCACAGCCCTGGTAAATTTACTACTACACCCATCAACTCCCCAGTTGAAACTTCTCCGCGCCCTTCTCTGGCCCGGGACTTTATCAACGCTTCTCCTCACTACTCCGCCAATCCTAGCTTCAATAGCTCTTGCCCGAATCCCTAGATGGCGTTTCCGCAGGTCTCCGCCAGGAACTATATTCCCACGGACCCGACCTCTTCAACTACTTATGCACCCTCTTCGTCTAAAGCGGCATTTCTTCGGACCTACAGATCCAAACGCCCCGCTTTCTATGGCTTCACCGTATTCCTCTGCAGATGAACAGCCCCTTGCTTTGTCGCCCCGTCGTAATATTCCTGTACGGCCTCGTCGGAGAAGGACTTTATCCATGTCTTTGAAGCCGTTTCTTAAACTTACTGCCGCACAGGCGTCTGCTAGAAAGTGGTTGTATGCAGGCTATGTCTACGCCTGTTTAGTCCTGGTGATTCTTTTACCTGTTCGTTATGTCCTTTCGAATGATGTACTTGATAATGAGGCTATTGGGTGGGCTTTGGGGTACCTGCTTGGTGATATTCCACAGTTTCGTTGGCAGGTGACCCTTCGTAACCTGCAGCATTGGATTCCTTTACCTACTCGTATTGCCCCGGGAGATCCAGGATGTTGTACTTCCGGTTGGGTGGAACATAATCGTTTAACTTTCATCGGTCCTTCACACACCCGTCTCATAATAGCCAGCTATTGGCTTCTTTGTCTCATTGTAGGCCTCTCCGTGGTCTTTCAGCTTTCCAACGTTTACGCCGTAGATACCCGTCGTAAAGTCTTCCACTTCACCATTGTCTCCATGCTTCTCCCAACTATCTACATCGACCCATCTTTCGTCTCTTTGGCCCTTTCATTCGCTCTTTCTCTTTTCCTTCTTCTTGATTTACTCCGCGCCAGCCAACTACCTCCACTATCTAAGCCGCTAGCTTCCTTCCTTGCGCCATACGTCGATGGACGAGACTTTCAAGGACCCGTAGTCATTTCACATATCTTCTTGTTGATTGGCTGTGCGATTCCCCTTTGGCTTACGGTATCTTCCATGCCGAAATCAGAAGACGATGCTTGGGAGTTAGTAAGTCGCGATTTAAGTATGGTTGCTGGAGTTATCTGTGTTGGACTTGGTGATGCAGCTGCTTCACTTATTGGTAGACGCTTCGGAAGACATAAATGGTTCTGGGGTGGCGGGAAGAGTCTTGAAGGGAGTGTGGCCTTTGCAGTGGCCGTTACCATTGGTTTGTTCATCGGGAACTCATGGTTACAACTTGGCGGGTGGCCAGTAAACAATTCAATCAGTCTGACTAGAATGGCTGGATGTGGTAGTATAGCCAGCATGACTGAAGCCGTACTTACCGGCGGGAACGACAACGTCATTGTCCCCGTAGTCCTATGGATGTGCGTGAAGTCGGCGGTATAGAAACCAACAAGTGTATAATATTAATATCATTACAATAAACCAATCTATAATCTATTGAGCAATCTCCTCCAAAATCTGCTCCATTTCCTCTTTGCGGAATGGCGTACTGATCATCTCTGTACCAAGGGCGTCTCTGGTACTTGTAATCATTTGATGGTCTTGGAATCTGTGGCATGTTAGCTTTGTACGTGCTGAAAAAAACAGGGAAATACATACTCCTTGAGTAACTGTCTAAACGCCATCTCAGACGAAGGACAGACAAAAGCCTCCACAGCTTTATTAAACAGAACCCGATATTCAATTGTCGGATTCTCCGCTGGTACACCACTACCACCCGTATTCTCCCCATCCATCCCCGCCAAAACCTCCGCAAGTAACAATAAATACAAACCCTTTGCATTCTGCGTCAAACTCTTCAATACAAACGTAACACCCTCCTTCCCTCCAATTCTCCGGTTCGTCCGACTCAACAGCTCATGCACATCTTCTACTGGGTCAATTTCCGGCGGCGCAAACGGCGCCAGGGTCGTCGCATCATGGAAGGCAAAGTTGAATGCACTGCGTTGTCCGGCATCCCAGAGGACAGAGAAATCAGGAGAGTCTGCGGAGATGACGAGACGGATGTATGGGGAGGCGGCGAGGGCGGCGAGGGTAGATTGGAGGGGCGTTTTTCGCATTGGAGGGGCGTCGACGGAGTTTACCATGATTGTGAGGGTTTCGTTGCGGGTCTCGAGGGTTTGGAGGATTTCAGAGAGGAGAGCGTTCGGTTGTACGCTGACTGGTCTTTGAGCTACGGCAAGTGATGCCCATAGTGTCGTGAGGAGATCTCGCAGCGTCATGGCACGAGCAAACCCGTTTACCATGACAATGCGACTTTGACTCTGTCCTGTAACCGGCACACGAGTAGAAAGGAACGTCGCAAACCTCCTCATAACAGCCTTCTTCGAGCCCATCCCAAATAAACAAATCGAGAACCCCTCAACCAACTCAAACGCCCACTGCGGGAAAGATTCCTCATGAAGTGCCTGGAGAAACGCTACGTCACCCGCATGCGGATCGGCAAAGTCTCGGGCAAGAGAAAAGTACTCGTCGGTAGAAAGTAATTCTAACTCACCCAGCGTTGCAGTGCTAGTTGCAGACCGACCGGGTTTATTATGCCAGAAATACATTTCGTGGGCGGGGAGATCCGTGGGTGGTTCGGGGGTTGCTTCTTTCTTTGTCCGTCTCTTTTTGGCGCCGCCTTCTGAGCCTTTTCTACCTCGTTTTTTCGACGGTGTAGCGGGCAGGCCGTCATCTTCTCCACCAGAGTACTCAGCGTCGTCTTCCGCATCGTCAGTCCCGTATTCTTCATCCTCTGAACTCCCATAGATCTGTCTCGCCAAACCAAGTCTCTCATCGTCACTATCCAAGTCATCGTTATTCGCCCGATCAATCATAGTCGCCATACTCTTCCGTCTAGCCGACTGATCAGCCGCAGCCCGTCGTCGTGGTGTCGGAGCTCCATTGGTAGGTGTCTTTGGGGTCTTTGTAGTCCGTTTTCTCGTGGGGGTAGTCGTGTTTGGATCTTTTGGTTTCCGACCTCGCTTCTTGGTTGGTGAGGCATTTGTGGATTCTGCAAAGTCGCCGTCACTGTCGGATGCGCTGCCGGGGGATCGCCGTGGTTTGCGCGGAGAGGTGGTTGTGCCGCCGCCGGGGGTTGTGGCGCGTTTTAGAGGGGAGCCGCCGATGATGTACGAGCGTGTTGCCATTGTACAGTTGCGTGGATTGGTTGGGATGAAACTTGTAGGGTTGCACGTTACGTTGGTGGTTTATTGATTTGGCTGTTGGCTTTACACCTGCGCATTCCACGCGTTGAGTGGAATTTCGGTGGCGTTTGTGCGCGTTCAGTATATCCCTGCGATGCTGGTTTGGTAGGGTTACACAAGCACGACGCATCTCTAGGGTTTATCAGTTTAGATCCTTGCTTCATGAACCATGAATTATCAAGGTGTGAGGGGGGATATAGAGTAGATATTGCCACTATGAATCTCAATTTATCTGCTTCTTTGAACATTTGGAAGCTTCTTTCGAAGCCATCATTATGTCTTCCCCATCATACAGTCCCAACTTTTGCGGACCTTCCAATCCCACTTGATGGGCCATTGAAAGAACAAGGCCGAAAGGCAGACATTAAAGCCGTGATACTGGATAAAGATGATTGTTTCGCCTGGCCCGAGACAAACGAAGTCTACCCCGCCTACACGGTACGTAAAATCAGATTGAAACCAAGAACCCACTCTAACCATTCCAACCCAGTCCCACTTTGCCCGTCTCCGCGCCGCCTACCCCGGACGCAAACTCCTCATTGTAAGCAACACCGCGGGCGCCGGCTCTTACGATCCTAAGCGTGAGTTGGCGTCAAAGGTAGAGGAGGCTACAGGAGTCACTGTGTTATCTCACGATACTAAGAAGCCCGGATGTACGGGGGAAATCATGGCGTATTTCAAGGACCATCCAGAAACTGGAGTTACCCATCCTTCGCAGATTGCAGTCGTGGGGGACCGTTTAAGTACGGATATAATGCTGGCGAATATGCTTGGAGGATGGGGCTTTTGGATCAGAAATGGTGTTGTTCCGGATGAGAAGAAGAGCATGGTAAGTTCCCTTACTCCCAACCATACCCCGCGAAGGCTTAAACTGCCTACATCCCACGCAAGTCACGTGGTCTCCGTTTGCCAAAATCGCCCATGTATCTGAGTAGACCGTTGTTTCTCCTTGATTTTCTCGGCTGGTGCTTGTCATGGCGTCCCGTCAGCCCAATGAAGTGAGACAGTGTGTCAAGACAGACTCAGACAACAAGGGTATCTCCTGTCAACCATGTGGCAGTCTTTGCTGGTCGCTGGGCGACGCATCGACTTGCCTGTTTGGGAGCTTGTGTTACGAGAGTCGCTGCTTCCATTGCGGGAGAGCAAGCGGGCTGGCTGGCTGGTGATGATTTTTACGATTGAGTAGCTGGGACAAACCTGCTGACTTTTGGCTCTTTCTAGTTCTCTCGAGCTGAGAGGCCTTTATATGATTATCTTCATCAGAAAGGCTTCGTTGCTCCGGAGCCACAAAACCCATTCGAGTAAAAGCACCATGTAGTAACATTAATATCCAAATACACCGATTTCCATGCATGTTTCCTCAAACCTTTGTTCTATTGTTCTCCTTCTCCCGTCTGCTCGTTTCATCACGGTAGGGCTGCTTCACTGCAGGATTCCGTCGCCTAACAAGGTTGACATATGCGGGCATCCGTCGCTGGCTGGCTGCTGTGAATACCACGCTACCTTGGGGCTTCTAGACTTTATAGCAAACACGACGGCGTCTGGAGCGAGCTTTGGGTCCGCCGCAAATGTTTGTGACGCGGTTCTGCGACTGGGAAGGCTGATGTGGATTTATCTGCACTTGAAATGTTTAAGCTTATGGCCATGATTCGATCCCGTGGCTGCATGAGTCTGGGTCATTCGCCTGCACTCGATATGCAGATGGACTTGTATACACTTGGATTCTCTACTAGAAACTCACTATACTCTTGGAGTCCTACAGAAGGACAACTTCTCATTTCATCCCGTCTTGTACCTCGTCACCCGGCTTCACTCCAAAGTCATTCCTAGACGAGGTGAAGTCCCCCAGGACAAACGCGCCGCCACGCTCGTCACAGCCTTCGTCTGGGTACTTATACACGGGTAGTCAATAGTGACAGTCCCTTCTAGGTCACATCTTGTTCCTCTTCCGCGGTGAATCTGGTCTGTCTTCAACCATTGTCACCTATTGTTGTCTACTTGTATCAACGCCACCATCAACACAATCTTCTTCAACCCCGGCAGATTGCCTCTCACCAACCCGCGCCCTCGTTTCGAAACACCAGGTGACGTGGAAGCGCTCTTAGTACCACCACTATCAATCGGCAGTACCCACGGCTTCAATCTTGTCCCACCAGAAGCTCCGTCCGTCACGTCTACCGACGCCGTCGTCTTTGTTTGTCATTCTACTTTCTTCCTTGTGGACCCAGACGCAGAAGTAGCCACAGTCAGCCACTTTGCCCGCGAGGTACCGTGTCTAACATCATTCACTGTTACGTCTTGTCGTTGTCACACGTACAAGTTGGAAGGCTTCCGAGATACACCAGCTAGCTAGTTGAACACAAGGAAGTAAAAGTAAAAAAAGTCCAGCTAGCCTCGTTTGCCTACTGTCGCGCTGCACTGTCATCGACACTCGGTTGTTGCACCAAAAAATCCACCATACTCACAGCCTAGTCGACACCGGCGGCACTTTATTTTTATCCTTGCCTTGTGTCATATTCCGAGCCGATTCATCTCGGACTTTGTCACCGCCGATTCTATACACAGCCGTGGCCCTGGCCGGTGCCTTGTGCAACTAGAGACAGAAAGTCCTCGTGGCCTGGCCTTGTACAGTCTCGGCCTTAAGAAACAATGGTTGGAAAGCAGTGGAGTCCGGCTGAGGAGAGATTCTTTTGGAAACGCGTAGTCCCACGATCGCCAAAGAGACTTGGAATTCATCGGTTGAATCCTGAAGATTCATGGGATGCTCTTGCTGAGCTTATGCAAAAGGGGATGGGTACTGATGCTAGACGAGCATATACCGGATTAAGTTTATGTGAGTTCTCTTGGTGACGATGATGGTGAAATTTAGGATGATGACTAACCTCGTTTGATGTGGAAATTTAGTTGAGCATTGGTTCCAGAATGTCGTCCTCCCTTATGTATCTAAACATGCTGTGAGGTATGCTGCAGAGTACAAAAACAACATGTGTAAGTTAAACTGTGTTGCATCGTTGGCGGGGTCCCGCGGATCCTAGTCGTTACACTACATAATCGGTAGTCACTAACACATCCACTTACACAGCCGCCGAAGAGAAAGCTGCCCTGGAACGTCGTCAAGACGACCGAGCCCGTCGACCGCGAACCACCAAAGCTAAACGCGACCGAGCCGCCTTAGCTGTAACCAAAGCCCGTGAAAAAGCCGACAACCTCCGTCGTAGATCAGAATTCCCCGAGAGTCCAGCCCAGCCTTCAAACACCACAGCACCCGGAGGCATTGAAAATCAGCAGCCGCTTCCGACTACTACTTCCCCAAACACTATTCCGGTGCCGATTACCTCGGCTTCGTTGGAGGCTTGTGGGAGGGCTTTGAGTGCCTTGCAAGAAGCGACGCAGAATACGACGGGACCCAGTGATAGCCAGACGGTTGATCAGAGTAAGGCGCCTTTGACGGAAATACAGAGTGATGCTGTTCAGGTTACATTGGCGGGTAGATCCCAAGACGCAACTAGTTGTGCATATGCAACGCCTACAGTCTACGGATCTGCCTGTCCTGATGTATCAATGGATTTAACTCAAGGCTCACAATACACAAACGACTCCTCGGGGCTTTTCTTGACGGATAGTGATACCAGTAACATGTCACTGTTCGACTGCTCATTACAGCCACACGACGAAAGTGCCTTGACAATCATGAACGACTCCTTCAATCTGGGAAATGCCCATACTCCCGCTAGTAGCATTCTTCCTAGTGGTAAGGAGAACCAAGGACTTCCATCCGGGTCTTCTAACAACATTGCAAACTGCCAAGAAGCTCGTCAAATGGCGTCAAGAGTAGGCCAGAATGCCCGACTCTCAGGCTTAGCAATGGGGACTCCACACCTTTCGCCCCTTGCCGATATCACCAACAAAGTTGAGGTGCCCCGTCGGAATGTACCACGTGGGCCAACCCCTCGCCGTCGCTACGTGGGACAACCACCTTGTATGCCGGTAGCACCAGTAGCACACATGGAATGTTCAACGCCGAATCAACGAGGTTTCCAACAGGACTTTTCATTACAGGATAACAACGGGGCTCTAGCCATGGACCCAAACAGTGCGCTGTTAGCTCTTTCGGGGTCCCAGAACTTCTTTGACATGTATGATGGCACCTTTCCAACCGGGAACCCCGGTTTTCAAATGCCCTTCTCAATGAACCAACCCGACTTCTTCAACTCGCTCGGACAATACGGGATGGACTTCTCCCTAGACATGAACTTGAATTTCCCCCAACGGATGACCCAAAACCAACTGTACATGTCTCCAGGGCAAATGGTATCTTCAGCCCCGTCTGACCCGGTAACCACCACGGGTGACAAATCAAGCACAGCCGTGACTATCGGCATGTCAAGGCCGGAAGAGGTCTCGGCGTCGGGTGTCCCCGGTGGGATGGAGGCGTTTGATTTTGGGATGGAAGGGGGAACCCCGATGGGCGGGTGGATGAGTACCGAGAATGACTTCTTTAGTTAAGGGTAACCATGACTGACATTTCTGTGTGTCGGGGGATCGGAGGAAAGTGGGTCCGGAGTTGGGTTGATCTAAAATTGAGGCGTTTCGGTTCATTCTCTTTTTGTTCTTTTCTTCTTTGTATGTCGACAAGATGATCTGGTGTGTTTCTTTTTGGCGGATAATTCCTCTTTTGCCTTGTATTATTTGGAATATTTGGAATAAATGGTGGCCATGGCTACATGGTGGTTCTATCTTGAGCATTTGTGTCGTGACGTCATTGCACTTGTATCTTAATCTTGTTTCGTCCCTGTCTCCCTTCTATCTTTAGTATTCCAAAGCTAACAGGCCAGCCAACTCTTCGTCCACAAACTTTCCATTGGCATCCAAACAAGATGAGTGAAGCCACACGTCGGACATGTCGCCTACCGCGTCAATGATTTGTTGAGCATTAGCAACTCTGACACCTCCTCCAATAATAACCTCGATCTTCCCTTTAGCTTTGGCACAGATGACCTTTAAGATGTCCACGTTATCAACTGCATTTCCTGGCCGGCCAGAGGTTAATACGGCAGAGAAGCCAGCTTCCACCAAATCTCCCAATACACGGTCAATTCCAGCTTCTCCTTCGGCTTCAAACGCGGCGGCAAATATAGAATCAATGGCGCGGTGCATGGTACACGGAGCATCCATAGCAGCATCAATAACACTCCGACATCTTGCCACATCAACATTCCCATCAACATCCAAAACTGCAAAGACAAAGCCCAAGGCCCCCTTAGGAATCGCCACATCGGCTGTCAAAAACGCCACCAACGCCTCTCTCATCTCCGTCATGTCAGCCCCATTGGCGTATAAATCCTTAGCCGTAGGTTCACCACCATCCGGCCCGCGCTGTCTCAACATGACCCGGAGAGGAGGTGGCGATGCATGTGTTGTGGAGTGTCTAAGAGACCGGGGAGCCGCGGAGGCAAGTGTTGTCGCTACGAGGGCGAACGATAACGGAGATGGTGTCAGACCGGATAAGGCGTAGCTTGAGGGGGCGTTTATCTCGAGACGGTGGGCACCGCGGGTTGTTGCGCGGAGAGCATGGTCGCGGCCGAAGATGGGGATTTCGACTTTGACGGAAGGCATTTTGACAAGGTTGGTAAATGAAGTAGATGTACAAGACAAAGCGGTGAGGACAAAATGAGAGAAGAAGGGACACTCTTGTGGTGTTCTTAGCGAATATATACCAAGACAAGGTCAAACAAAACAGTTCAAAAAAGCTCCACGAATCAACCAAACTCAAATAAAAGACACAACATGACAAAGCCGCGGCTCATTCAACGCAAAACCTCCCACCACACAGGGTCGAAAAAAAAACCCCAGCAAAGTCACATTCAGCGGCCGCGGGGGTCCATTAGAAGCGGGGAAAAGACATCATGGCGTGCATATGTGCAGGGTGTTATGATTGACGAGAAGGCAGACACTTGGCCTTTTTGACATGCAAAACGAGAGGGAGGATGGCGGGCCGTTGGTGCATGGGCCGGGTTTGAGACCGGGCGGGAGACAAGGCGAGCTGGCTATATCTAGAGATGAACGGCGAGAGACGTGCAATTGTTTGTCTTGATGTGTACAAAATGTGATATCACTTTTGAGGTCATGTCATACATACGCCTAGACTGTCATGCATGTCATCACGTACATAGACTTTGTTACGTGTGTATGCACATACGGACGTATCCCTACAGGTACATGCCACCATACGGCCGTTTCAAGGGTCACCCGTTCTATGTGGGTCCGTGAAAAATCAATCCAGAAAATGGCTAAGTTTTCGGTGTAACACTTGTTGGTTATAGAGGTGAGATATCGGGCGAGATTGTCTTCCTAATGTGGTAGTCTAGGTACTCGAGGCTCAAGAATGGAAGAGAAAACGAACACTTCAGAGGGTGCTTTGATCACGTGGATAACCCTCGGTATGTTGTCGATTAACCCTATAACAATCAGTGTGAGGGACAATGAAGGGAATCAGGGGGGGTGGTTGACTTGACATCAAATAATCATCAGACGTAGTGAGGCTAGCTTTATTTGAAATGATACCAACAATGGATAAACCGGTGACAGAGATGCCAGTTTTGTTCATCGACATGAACCCTTATGTACCCTAGTCAATGGGGAAGGTACGGGGTACTTGCTATTCTCACACGGAGCGCAGACCAGTTTATGCTTATTTTGACATTTGTTAACCATTTTATAATTCTCCTATTCTCCTATTTTATCAACCAAAAAACACCACCATTGACACCTTCAAAGATGCCCCCCACACGCCCCCCAACAGAATCCGACCTTGAGAAGCTTCCCTGGCCCACCACCCTGCAAAGTTCCACGTCCCCCCAAAAAATAGCCATCTTCCTTCATGGCCTCGGCGACACGCACACCACCTTTTCATCTCTGCCGCGTGCCATGTCTCTTCCGCAAACCATTTGTCTAACACCCCGGGCTCCGTTTGTACTTCCCGCGTCACTGGTAAGTGAAGCACCGAGAGAAGCGGGGTATTTCCATTGGGGTGACGATGTACTTATGGACTCAGCTACCGGTGGTATTGGTGGGGACGTAGGAAAGGCGGTTGAGGGGCTTTGGGAAAAGCTCATCAAGGGCGTCTTGTTGGATAAGTGCGGTTGGTGCACCTCCGATATCATTCTTTTTGGGTTCGGACAAGGAGGGTCAGTAGCATTGGCCTTAGCCCTGTATGCGGAGACCCTCGGAAGGAAACTTAATGATTCAGCTGTGGTTCCACAAATTGGAGCGTTCCGTGGGGTTGTTAACATTGGCGGACCTGTTCCGGAAGAGGGTCTTGCTAGGGTCAAAGAGACCAAAGCGAGGACACCAGTTCTGGCGGTACAGTGTGTTAATGTGCTGGATAACATTCAACGGGCTTTTGGAGATGTTTCTATGGTTAATTGGGAAGGAGGGAAACATGTTAGAATGCCCGCGAAAAGGGAAGAGATGATGCCGATTATGGCGTTTTTGGCGGACAAGTTGCGGTCGGGGTATTAGTCTGACAGAGTAGTAATTCCTGCAAACAGATCTGTGGATGATTGTGCCAACGTCTTGTATGTCGGAATATAACTACATCTTCCCGCCGCTCTGTGATGGTGTCTAAATGATGTACATGTGTGTATGCATCTACCGGTGTTCACATCATAGGCTAGATAGAGCGTTGACGGGATCGTTCTATCGCTAATGGATGTTGGTATGTTGAGGTTGGTTCTGGTGTCACGGCGACGAACTCGAAGACATCAGCATAGTACAGCGCTGAAAAGAAGTGGAATCTTTGGACTTTGTTATAAGTGCATGTTCAATTGGGGGCTACATAGGACGCACGAGTGGGCATTTTTGTAAAATCAAAAGCAGAGTAATCTGTGAGTAGCCATCGGACGGGGCGGATGCTGATACACCGATGACCATAAGACATAAGCTTGTACGCGCCAGTGTTATAAGGTATGTACAAGGTTGGGAGCACAATGTACTATGCTTGGCGGTCATGAAATACGATTGCTCGTGGGAGAGAAAGACAAGCTAGCTATCAGATCAACGTCGATGTCCCGACACATAGACATAACTCGACTCTAGCGGTCCGAATGTGTTGATTGTTCTCTAGCGCCGATCCTGCAAGCCCCCTCACTGTCCTTTTTACTATAACCTCTCGACAACCGGACGTCTCTGACTGTGAGGAAATGTTTCTAAGGAATAGCCATCTCTGTTACAGTTAAGTCGCGTCGAGAGGATGTGCTGGCCTTTTCCAACATGCAATTTGGAGTGGTGGATCTTAAGCACGAATGTACACATGTACATACATACATGTAATTGTAAATATAAAACGACATAAATTGTCGGCTCGCTATTGCTTGCTCATCCAAGATGCACGCCGCAGATCACTTGCTTACTATGAAATTGCCTTTTACCTGCAAAATAGCTCTGCAGGTGCTGTTTAGGTACATGCGATCACGTGAGAGGTCTGATTTCAGGCTCATTTCAGAGTGGATATGGTCGAGGAGAAATCGAAAATATTCACCCCATCACTTCCTACGTTCATTGAATCTTTTGCGTCACTGAAACAAGACCAACATGTTTGAAGTTGCTACCATAAAGTATGGAACCGCGTTGAGATCAATGGTCTTATCCTTCAACGGCATTGAAGAGGTGAGAATATTAGCATGCGGGGTGTGCGATTAATGTTACAGGAACCCATTTACTGACTGGCTTAGGGGTCCAACGGAATTGTTCACAGCAAGATTGAAGGTGATTCAAGAGAATCATGCGCAGAATACAATCGCCGAGTGATTGAGGGATTGTCCATCAAGCGTAGTTGGTGTGCAGCTTGTGCTGAAATGATTATTAGTCAGATGGTTGTCAAAGACTGTGATGAATGTATCGAGGACCAGTGGAACAAGACCAAAAACAGGCATTATCTTGGGCATCGTCTTGTCAAGCCAAGCTGGTGGTCATTCGAAGACGAGGAGATCCAACGAGTACTCAACAGCCCAACTCCGTTTGGCCAAGATGGTCTTTCTCCGTGGCCAATTATCGTTCAAAACAACGGTGGCGATGTATCCAGAAAACTTGGGTTTTCCTCGGATTGCCCAATATGCTTTGGTTTGACAAAACAAATATTATCAACAATTCAACAATACGGCTACAAGAAAGTAAGATTGTTGCAAGTGAAGGTCACCAGCAATATATATGATAAGCGGGATATCGACGGATGTAGAAATTCGTTTTATGTAAGGGTGAAGGTTGAATGGGAGATACCCAGGAGATGGCGGATATGGAGGAGGGATTTGTCTGACGAGACCTCAGTTGAATTGAGACTATTACCAATGGCCGACGTTAATGGAGCAGATTTGGTACCTCATAGTCTCAATCGTTGCAACCAAATGCTCCTGAAACAACAGATACAGGCTCAGTTTAAAAAGTACCCCGAGGCCAATCTCCAGCAAACGGCAGGTGAGTAGCTTTTACCAAGCGGTAACGATCTAGTCTAACAGAAGTTTATAGAGTACCCGTCATCGTTTCGCCTAATAGATGTCAATAAGAGATGCGTTGTTACGATCGGAAACAGACATGTCCGGTACTCTGCCATTAGTTACAAATGGGATCCCAAGGACAAGAATATGCTCACCAGAGAGACCACGTCCAAGTTTGCACGGCCCGGCTCTTTATCCCTGAAGACAATGTCCAAAACGCTATACGACTGCATGACAATGGCTCAGTCGTTGGGAATCCCTTACATTTGGATTGACCGATACTGTATCATGCAGGGTGATGATACGGAAAAGGCTGAGCAGATTCACGCCATGGGAGATATTTACGCCAACTCCTACTTGACAATGATATGCGCTTTAACCAAGGATATCCATTCTGGACTCCCGGGTTACACCCGAGACTTCGATGGACGCTTGAGATCGCCAAGTAACGAATGTTGGGGTACTTCTAACGACACTCCATACTTGCAAAACTCAAATTCGGCATGGAAAGGCCGAGGGTGGACTATGCAAGAGGAATATCTGTCTCCTCGTCGTCTCTACTTCACTGATTCGACTATTCTCTGGCATATAAACTGTCCAATGGTGTCATACCATCATGCAGATTTTGCTGTGGAGCCAGAATGTCGTCCCGAGTGTACAACAGTAAAGTCCAAGCCAATTCATCAGCTGATAGGAGAATACTCGAGACGTGAACTTGCCTTCTCTCCTGACAGAATCAACGCAATTGCCGGACTTTTCAAAACTCGAGGTGTTGAACATGTGTTCGGAATCCCCACTCACCACATACAGCGTGGTCTTTGCTGGAAAATGTTTTCGCCCACGAAGCCCGCATTGTCTGACAATCAGTTCCCTACTTGGTCTTGGGCTCACCTGTTTTCAGAGATGATCTATTCGCCGCGCGGAAAAATCAATCACCGGTTGAAGTCTACAATATTGCATCCCATGACTTTGCCACGGAAGCGAATCCATTTAGCGAGACAAGTGGGGTTTCCCATGGCGGGGCTACGTCAACTTTCGAGTCGCCAACTTCTCATTCGAGCAAGAACTCGGCGAATCCGACCTAGTGACTACGTGAAGTACGATGACTCCAGATTGAGCAAATACCTTCCAAGATTTTTGGTGGTTCACATGTTCGAACGTCGCTACTACAGACTTTGTTCTATCGTGCTTGAGCCTTTCACTCCATTAGATGGTGGCATCGGTGGTAAAGTCATACATGCTAAACGTATAGGCTTTCTTGAGGAATATATAAAGTATAAGGTTTTTCGAGTTCAAATTGCCAAAATCCGGCCACTCGCAATCCAAACTTTGACAACACTAAAGAGACAACGAATTCGCAATTTCTCGGGCCAGCGCAGATCGTTGATGAAGGTTAAACGACGCAAGAGATATGACCATTCGCAAGCTTCTTTGCAATCCGCCGAATCCATGTCTCCCGGCAACTCTAGGAATCCAGATTCCACACCGGCACAATCAAAAGTTACGAAATTGCCAAAGAAAAAAGTCTTCTCAAAGCAAAGATTTCGTTCTTTCATTTCACGTCTATTCCGCTCTAAGAGGGGATCTCTTTTTTTTCGTTCCCAGGTATCCTCCTCGAATCTTGGATTGAGTGCAGACGAAATGTTACGGGACCACCAAGCCAGACTTGAGAGGGTTCGCACTGCCCGCCTTAAAGCCAAGAAACGAAACCCAGTACTCCGACCGTTCTTTGGGTATAATCCTTCCAAAGATTTCCCATCAGCATACCGAACCATTATTTTACATTGAGCATTTCTTTTTTAAGTAATAGGGGAGAGTGGGTGAACGAGCTTTCTGAATATAACATTGTTTCTACGATACAGTACTTTCTTGTGAACACGGAGTTGATAGACACTTCTCGCCTGCGGTGTCAAAGTTCGTACACCATGTGTAACTACGTTGTACATACCTACCTCATAAACCAGACATCTTGGACTACAAACATACATATGTGTGATAACCGTTTACTCTCTATTGTCTCGTCGTCTATATATCAAAACTCAAACATCTACTAGCCACAGTATCAGCCTCTGCCCTGTCTGATGGCTAGGCACTAAGTGTTCGCTTCTCACTCGACAACTGTATAGGAATGGCACCCTATATAGACCATGATAGAAGGTTCCCCCGCTAACAAAGTCTAAAGGTACCAATTCTTTTGGCGCAGTGGTATGCTGACACATCCCAGTCCGTCACACAGGACGTTATAAATGGTAGTGCAAACCCCGATAGTCCCCAGGTAATCCCTGTCCACCCCCCACAAACCACAATCTACGGGGCAATCGCACGTCTACCACAACCGGCACCACCCCTGTCCGCCCCGTCCCAAAAGCAATCAACCCTTTCCTCCGCAACCCTATCCAACTCGGCCCCGATTTCCCCACCACGAGTACCGTCCGCGCTGACAACGTCAATCATAAGACCATCCAAAGCAGGCTTAGAAATAGCACCCATGATAATGGTGACCAAGTCTCCCAAAAGTAGTTTTCCAACAACACCAACCTTACCAACTCTTGCCCGCCCAGTGACCGGGTATACGTCCTTGATACCATCTCCAATGTCCAAAAAGGCCGGTCTAACAACAACATATCTCAAGCCCTGCTTCCCCACCTTCCGAATCTCTCTATCCGCAGCTGCTTTCGCCTCCCGATAACAAAGAGACTTCGCATGAGTCTCTCTACACAACTCTCTATCCTCCCGGCCATACCACTCCGGAAACGCCCCTAAATCTCTCATCTCACAGCTCGAAACCGCCACAAGTCTAACATCCGCCATAAGACAACCTCTCGCCACCAGCTCCGCCGCCTCTCGAACAACCTCAGTATTCATAACCGTCGGTCCAATGACTCGCCACATGACGCTGTCAACTTGGTGTTCAACGAGTAGAGCCGACAGCTCGGTGGGGGTGCGTGAGGGGTCTTCGACGTTGAAGACGATGGGGTGGGCGCCCCAGGTGGGAGAGTTGGCGAGGATACTGGGGTTGCGGAAGGCGATTAGGATTTTGGGTTTGGCGGGGTGGCGTTGGAGACGTTGGATGAGGGCATGGGGGATGAAGTCGTCACCCTCTAGAATAAGAATAGTCTTAGGGAAGTTCTTGTTGATGAGTTGAAGGGCCATTGTGAAGATTGTGAAGATGATGAAGATTGCTGAGATTTGTAAGATTGATTGATGTGTGTATGAAGATATCGAGACTGTTGAAACCCGGGGAACCTCAAGATACTTTATACCCCAACTCCAACTCACCGCCCTACAAACATAACTCTTTGATACCTTGTTAGAGACCACTGACGTCACTATTGAAACAAAAAGCACATACATATTTAGTAAATCACATGAATCAACGTGCACTAACAAAGACCCTTGTTACACAGACACACAATGAAGGATCCAACAATGTGTGTAAGCTCTATTGACAAGGATCCCACCAACCACAATCCAACCACAAAGACACTCTATTCATAGTCCAAAACAAAGCCCTTACTCCCCCTCCCAGAAACAATCAATCTTCTCCCTCTCAACCCTATCCAAACCCTCCGCAATCTCCGTCTCGCCTTCCCCGTTACCCAGCACATCAACCGCCAAGCCATCCAAGCCCGACCGGCCCAGAGCCTCCTCCACGACCCGCGCAACATCTCCCCGTCCAACCATTCCACAGATTCCCACTTTCCCCAAACGGACCTTCCCGGTAGCCTCGTCAGATAACCCGCCAGGTCTAACCAGTACAAACTTCAACCCGTCCGCCCCCATCTTCCGGATCTCTCCGTCCGCAACCCGTTTAGCCTCCATATACCCGCCAATAACCCCATGAATCCTCTCACTCATCTTCAAATCCGCCTCCGTATACCAACTCGGCGGTGTCTTAGTCCGATCTCTCAAGTCACAACACGAGACCATAACAAGCTTAACCCCCGCCTCAAGACACCCCTTAGCAACCATGATTGCGCCATCTCTATCAACAGCATGAGTCCGTTCGATCCCATCTTTTCCGCCAGCGCCAGCTGACCAGACTACCGCGTCGACATTCTTTTCCTTAAGGAGAGTAGCGACAGAGGAGGAGGTTACAGAGGGATCTTCAACGGAGAAAAGAAGCGGGGTGGCGCCTAGAGAGGCCACTTGGGAGAGTTGTTCTTCTTTGCGGACCGCCGAGATGACCTCCGGTTTCGGGGTTCTGGCGACAAGTAACGAGGTTAGACAACGCGCGACCTTGCCGCTGCCACCGATAATCAAGATAGTAGATGGATAACTCATTTTGGTTGATGGTATGTTGTGAACACAGAACAAATAAAGGTGCAACATTCAACCTTGAACCCCAACTACCCCGCTCCAAACTTATACACCGGCTGACTAATCACATACAAGGCACCTACACGAACATATATACAAAAACAGCAGGCACAAAATGACATGAATCATCAAAATAAATCCAATAAACGAACAAAAACCATCCGGGTATGACTACCTAACAAAAATGCAATATAACATAAAACCTCCCCCAAAACAGGATAACCCACAGAATAACCGATCCGTACACCACCGCCCCAAAATCAAGCGCTCATCGGTCCGCCTTCAACTCCCCCCGTAGCGGCCATGGCTGCTGCTGCCGCTGCTGCCGCGGCACCTGGACCCGCAACACTTTCACCCTTTTCATCACGGAGCTCCGGTGGTCTCTGTCTCTGTTGACGGGCCTTGGCAAGAGAGATGGTGGTTGCCTGGTATGTGGTGGTTACGGGCTTCTTGTCATCACGTTCAATGGTGGCCTTCATAAGTGCGGCCATCCAAAGGCGGCCTGACGTGAGCGTTGGAACGGCAAAGTAGTGTACTGTAGGCTTAGTGAAGTTGACGGCCTTGGATAGACCGGCGCGAGGGGGCATGAGCTTGAAAATGAACATGGTGTCATCACCCTTCTCAACTGGCTCTGAACTGTTACCGCTCGGGATACCCGCACCAGTAAGAGTCGCATGGAGACCCATCAATCTTTCATTATCAGCCGGCAACACCCGATGGAAAGAGATATCAATCAGGCCCTTCTCCTGCTCATCATCCTCACTGTAGTAGTACGAAAGTCGTCTGCCCTTAAGGATGAAGAAACGCGGTTTCCACGTAGTCATCAAGTTGGAGCTCTTTTTCTTCATCCATCCACTGTAATCCGCATCCTTCATAGCCTCACGCGGCGAAATCTTAAGCAGACCACGTTGGTAAGCACTGGTTTCCTGCTTGTTTTTCCGCTTGACGTTTCCGCGGCTATTGCCTGACGCCGTTGATGCTGCAGTACTCTTGTTCGCATCAGGCGAGTCAAGCTCGAAGCTGTGGCCATTCGAAGGGGTACTAGAGCCCGTGCGGGTCAATGGCGAAGCAAGTGGTGATTGTTCAGTCGCAGGTGAAGTGAGCTTAGCAAATGGCGCTGAGACCGAATCCGAAATCGCGCGGAACGCTCCACTAGCACCACCACCGCCGCCGCCAGATCCAGTCGACTTGTGACTAGGTTTTATCGCCGAAAGCCAACTAGTTTTGCCGCCGCTGTTTGTAGTTTCGGTCGTCGAAGTCGGGGATATCGGTCCGTTGTTGTTATTCGTCGGGCTGTCGAGCTTTGTGACCGCAGGCGCATAGTCCTTAGCTGGGGGAACTGGTTTCATGGAATCGCTAGTGTTAGACGAAATCGTTCTGCGATGCTGTCCGCTGGCCAACCCAAAGTATTTTTGCGATGCCGTTGCGCCAGAGTCGACAACGCTAGCCGCATCGATGCTGTACCGCGATTGCCGGCTCATTGCAGTGCCCGACCGTATCCGCAACTCCTCGGTGTAACTACTACCACGAGGAGACCCGTACACACTACTTTCGGTAGCCATATGACCACCGCCAGCTGTTCTGTCGGGAATTGCAATCGGCTCGCCATTTCCTGGTATCTGACCATAGGGATTATAGATAGACCCACCAGCTCCATTTGGTGATGTTACTGAACCATCATTCGCTCCCATACGTGGTGGTGAACCTCCGTGCACCGAAGAAACACCCATAGTCCAGTTCCTATCAAACGATGGCTGCTTCTTGTGCTCTGAACCACTGGCCGCTGTTGATGGGGGACCAGTGACCTTACCGTAAGCCGACGACGACGTACGATAGTCGGAAAATGAATTGCGCGCCTGATGCATTTCGCGCACAGACGCTGCCGAAGGACGGCGGTGGTGAATCGGGCTGTCGAGACCGGCCGATGTGGGCGGAGACCGAAGAGCCAGAGACCCAAGCCGAGTGGGCGTCATAGCCGAAGATGCGTGCTTGGAATGTATCGATGAGGGCCGAGTGTCGGTAATTATGTCCGGACGCCCGCCGCTAGTGACTGTATTGGTGCGGCTGCGAGTAGCTGCTGAGGAACCACCGCCTGCAGAAGGACTGTCGATAAAATGCGCCGCGCTGCCCACTGTGGTGCGGCGTGGCGCTTGTGCTGACGCCACTTCGTCCTGGAGAGACTTGATCTTAGACCAAGTCTTCAGGCGCCGACCGACGGAACCCAGGTCAAATGCCTTGATAAACAGCGAACTCTGGTCCATCTCAAGCAGCACTTCTCCCGTAATCTCCTGGTCGCGAAATACCTCACAGTGGTGCTTCTCAACGCCCACCGTAAACAGGTACTCGGCAACGTCGTCAGGGCCCCAGCGAGTTACCTCCTGCCGGGAATGAGCTACATCCCCTTCTTCTTCGTCCGTCTCCTCGCCATGGATATACGACATGCGGTGGTCAAAGTTCGTACTGTACTCGCTGCCTGAGTCATTAGATGCATGCAGCGCGCTCGTGCTGGGAGGCGACCGTAGGTGCGTAATGTGTTCGTCAATCACGTTTAGCGTATCATTCAGCACCTGGCTATCGCCCTGGTCAACTAATGTTTGGTGTCCGTCAGTGGGTAAAGGGCTGCTGAGAGAAGGGATGCCAATAGTGGTGGCGCCGCCAACTTGACTGGGGTTAATAATTTCGGGTATCGACATGTGTCCAGCGTTGGACAGAGGGTTGGACAGCGGAGTGGCGGCGCCTGTGTGAGTGGGGGAAACTTCGGTACTATTGGCACCATTAAGAGTGAGCCTGTCGAGGTGGACGCCAGCAACATTTTGGTCCTCAAGTAGAGGCGTCATTGGCTTATTGCCATTGTTGAGTGCCCGTAATTGGTCCTTGGGCGCAGGTTGTGTGTAAGCTATACCCGAAAGAAATATAGTTAGTAAAGTGAATCTCCAGAGAGACCCCCGTCACCTTCAGAAGCCTTCATTTCCAAGTCTAATTAAACCGCCCTTCGCAGCAATTCGCCCGCCCTTGCACCACAAAGGGAGAAACACAAGGTCTATGTGGCTGAGCCTGGCGGATGTTGTCTCTTCGCTCCAAACTCATGACCAAGAAAACAGCACCCAAGACATGGCAATCGGGACTGCCCGAATCAAACCACTCAAAAAGAAAGGGAGAGACCCAAACTATGAATCAACATACCTTCAGGAAACAATCCCGTGTAATTATTGCTCAAATGTCTTCCCAAATACCACCGATCTCCAAACTCGTCGTCGCGTTCAATCAATTCGACGAAATCGCCCTTTTTCAACGTCAACTCGTCCGACGTACGGGCTACAAAGTCATCTACAGTCCCCGAAAAATCACATGTTAGTATATCAGCCAATAGCAGAGTCGCCACCCACGTAAACATCGTCTTCAGCAATCGGCCCGCTCAGGTCGCCGCGTGCCACATCCACGCGCGAAACTAAGTGGCTAGGCACCCGAAAAGACGAATCATGTGGTTTGGACTCAATTGAATGAGGGGTCGACTATGGCAAGAAAGAGGGGAAAGGTGACGATGGCGGGCTGAGCAAAATTGCAGTAGGCGAGAAAGTCGTCAATCGCAGACAGCGAGCATAATCAAACTAGCCAATCTCGCGCGACAATAACCCCGCACCACACTAATCAAGGCTGGCGAAACAAGACATCGTCACCCGCCCCTCCTTCATCGGACAACCAATCACCATGACATCACCCAACAAAGGAACTGGAGAAAGTGAAAGGGAATTGACGTACGAACAACCCATAAAATATCGCCAACATCCGGGCGCGGCCCAGTCCGTACTGGTAAAGCCATCTTGAAAAAAAAGCAGCACTGGCAGAAACCTCTCTCTGCAACAGCTCAGAAGCTCGTCAATCGTGTGCGTCGTGGTTATTAATCGTATGTAGTCGTGTCGTCTCCGGTCGTGAAGAGAAAATAAAAAGGAAAGGCAGAAACAAGAAAGGGTGGCGTAATGAAACAAAAAAAGAAGAATTGTCGCGAATGGTTTTGTCGAGATTTAGTCCAACACAAGTAATCCCATCAAACGCATCCGTCAATCCATCCGGCCATGAGCAAGCACGAAAGGTCAGTAAAGCCAACCAAATCAGGGCCTTCGGCTCAATCAATCAATCCGTCAATAAGTAAAATCAATCAGGTCGTGCGTTGCGCTTTCTGCGTGTATTGCGTCTGGTCTGTCGTTAAAAGCCGAAATCAATGTCCAACGTGAAGAAAGGTAGGTCCAGTAGACAAAAATAAAAAGGGTAAGAAGCAAGGCCCTAATGAGCAAAAGGAAATAGCCAAGAAAAGGAAATAAGTCGTTACTCCGTGAATCCGTCAGGTCAACACAGGTGTTATATACTGCAACCTCATCCGCCGGGAAAAAGTAAAGTAAAGCAACGTTAAAAAAAGAAATAATACTCAAATAAATGCATGTAAAAAGAAAGTTGAAAAAAAAGAACAAATACTAACCACCTGAAAAAAAAGCGCCAGCCTTGTCAACACCAAAAGGCCTCGAATTCCAGTCCCTTCAATTCCGCCACTCCGCAATCCAGCTCCAGCTCTAGTTACCTACGTAATCATATCAATTAGACATGCTAGAATGTCGCCTTCTTCTCAGCCTCGTGTCGTCCCGTTAGACAATCTATGAATCCACATTACCCCTCAATCTAAATCGTCAATTCATCCACGCAAACAACTCAAATCGCTAAAGCTATTTGACACTTTCCACTTTCAGGTGCATGGTCTCCTGCACAGTGATGTCAATACTTAATCCCCTCCCACCAAAAATCCAAATAATGTCTTTCCTTGAATGGCTCGATAATACAATAACTGTCCTTCCTATAACACCCGCAACGCTCCAAAAACTCTCAAACCACCTGTACCCACACAGACTCATCCGCTTCAGTCCAGATCCCAAATGCTTATTGACGTCAGCCACCATTTCATCAAGATAAACCCTAATTCACTATCATGAAGCCCTAATTTCGATAAATGGTGTGGTAGTCAAAAGGAAACCGTTACGAGACATTCACATATTCCAAATAATTCATCAGACAATGAAAAAAGTAGTAATAACCGAATACTATATTCTGATATGATATATCCGGTAACAAAACTGAAAACAAACATTTTGATACGTGCCGGCTTCTCAACCGATACGTACAAACAATGGATATAGTAAACCTCACAAAAGCAGACCCGACTGAGAGACCTAAAGCAAGAACACTGGACCAATAGAAATAACGCCTGGAGAAAAAAGACAAGAAACAACCCGCCGATGGGCAGTATGTACCATCCAACAGTTCAAGTCCAACCAACAGGTTGAACCAAACAGTGCCAGACAATATCTAACCCCAAATACCAATGCCAATATACATACAACACCGACAATGAAAAAGAGCACCATGCCCTACCCGAAAAAAAAAGCAAATGAACACCGGGAAAAGGAAAACAGCAAGAAGCCCTTCGTAATCGTCATACTTTTTGGGAATAAACCAGGAAACAAAAAACGCCAGCAATGGGAGATGATGAAAAACGAACGCAAAAAAAATGATAAGTACAAAGCTAGACTCACGACTTTAGTTCTGGGGTCCGGGTGGTGACACCAAAGAACCAGTCTGGCCAGCATTAGAAGAGATAGGAGTGAATCTCGTCGTAGGGGGTGGATGAGAAGATTCAGCTACAGGTGTAGATGCCGCAATAGTAGGAGGTGCGGGAGTAAATTCAGCCGAAGTAGATGCGACGGGTGTAGAAACCGAAGCAGCAGAACCCACAGAACCAGAACCAGAACCAGGAGGTGTCATAGTCATAGGAAGCGCAGGAGCAGGTGAAGCAACCGGAGCAACGGAACCCGTCGGTGTAGAGACGATAGACTGAGCAGGGGGTAAGAAAGAAGAGGCCATCACAGCGGAAATACCAGCAGATTGAGATTGTTCAGGGGTCTGGACAGGAAGCTTCGGAACAACGGTATCCTGTACAACAGTAGTCTGGGCCACGGGAGTTTGAATCGCAGGAGTTTGAACAGCAGGGGTCTGAACGACAGGAGTCTGAACAGCAGGAGTCTGGACGACAGGAGCCTGAGCGACAGGAGTCTGGACGATAGAAGGCTGAACGGAGACCTGAACAACAGATGTTTGCACGGCGGGCGTAAGTGCGGCCTGTGTAACTGGTGTCGCCGGTGTAACCACCGCAGGAAGAGGACCCAGTGCAGGGGCCGACACGGGGCCAGTAACATTAGGAACTGGGAGGGGAAGAACAGGCCCCGGAGTAGGGAAAGCCTGAGCCGTCGCAATAGGTGCTGGTACTTGAGGAACCGTGGCTACAGGAGTCGGGGGTGGAACAGTCGTAGCCGGAAGTGGAAGATTGGGAGCAGCCGAGACTACGGGGTTTGGAATAGCAGATGCTGGGACCGGGGCAGCCGTGACAGAAGGAACCGAGGGTGCAACAGGAGCCAGCGAGACTTGGCTTTGGTTAGGTTGAGTCGAAACCTGAACGCCCGGGGCTGGTAACGTATTTGTGGGCATTGAAGCAGCCAAAGTGGTATTCTGAGTCGTAGGCGCAGCCATGGAAGTCGTTGTGGCAACACCGCCCTCGCCTCTGAACAACGCAACACTAGCAGGGCGCTGAACAGTCGGAGCGAAACCGGAAGTTTGCACAGCAGGCTGGACGGTAGCAGGTCTGGGCGGAACAACGGTCGCTACCGTGGTAGGGACATGAGCAGGAGCGGGCGCCGGCATCGCTTGAAACAAGGAAGAAACCGGGGGAAGTGACTGAGTAGACTGTTGAGCAGGCATCTGTGGAACAGTTGGAAGTTGAACAGCCGGCTGCGTGACTGGCCTCGGCTGCTGTGACACAACTGCAGGTGTCTGTACAACAGGAGTGATCGGCTGTTGAACGGGCTGTTGAACAGGCTGCTGGACGGGCTGCTGGACAGGCTGCTGGACAGGCTGTTGGACGGGCTGTTGAACGGACTGTTGAACGGGCTGCTGAACGGGCTGCTGAACTGGCGTCGTAGTCTGAACTGTGGGCGTAGCCGCTGGCGTGTCAGCCCTAGTCGGAACCAACAGATTCATATTATCAAGAATCCTCTGGAGTGAAGTGATCAACCCGTTTTCCAAATTCTCATCATTGGTAGCCAGTTGTCCAGTGGCGTCCTGTCCTTCGCGCCCCTTCTGCAACGATTTCTTGCTCAGGCCCAACACACGAATCATAACTGAGATACCCAGTTGATCAATACGATCAGCTTCCACAATCTTATCCAAAAACTTTGGCAAGCTCAGCCGGAAGTTCTCCATGGCAATGTAGGCCCGAGGCTCGATGATGGTACGATTGGTGAGACCGTACGTGACAGGAACCACAATGGGACATTTAACACTATTAGGAGGTGGAATGAATGTGGCTGCAACATGAGGTTCAATGGTGCTTAGTGCGCCACTAATGACTCCCGTGAATCCGCGCATACAAATCGTCTCCATAGGGCCATTCAACAAAGCAGTGTCTTGCTTGGTAATTCCAAGGAAACGCGTAACTGCTGCCATAACAATATCAGCAGCATTAGGCACGTTGACATCAGCAAGGTTTTGGGTAAGGCCGTTCTTCAACACCGAAATTGCTTCAATCAAACGGGGGTGAATGACATGGCGCGGCTGGTTAGATCCTGGAGCAGAAGCAGGTGTTCCAGACTGGTTGTCTCCGGAGGAAGCCGCCTGGCTAGGCCGAATGCCAGCAAGCGGGCCGTTGCCAATAGGAGCAGGGGCCGGCGCTAAGGTTTGTGTACCAACACCGCCAAGACCGGCACCGGGCCGAGCCGTAGCAAAGGACAAGCCAGTAGTCGAAACTGCGGGAGCACGGTTCAGTGTGTTTGTCTGAGCGAGAGCCTGTGCCTGGGCATGAGGAGTGACCGTGGTCTGGCCTTGGGCAGCGACTAGTGCCGGGGTGGAAGTACTGAAGAGCGACTGTTGAGATTGACCGGGGCGTGCGGTCTGAGACGGCGTCGAGCCCATCTGCGAAAAGGGTTGTTGGCCAGATGCAGCTGTGGAGTTCGGGGTTGTCGTGTTTCCGGCATATTGCATTTGGTACGACTGCTGGTAGAGCGGAAAGGCCGTGGGATCTTGAGCCGCGGTCCGACGTTTCTTGCCAGCGTCCAGTTCAACTCCAGGAACACGGGACCAGGTGTTGGTAGACTCGTCTTTTCGAAATGCAACGTTGCCAATGAGATTGTGTCGAACACTGCTTTCCCAACCCTTGGTCTCCACAAGAAAGTAGAACCAAGGATAGTTCATAGAAATGCGCTTATAAATCTGTTTCAGAGTAAGGCCTTCTGGTCCAGCAGCACTCAGTGTCTCGTCAATAAGGACGCTGTAATTCTTGTTGGGCTTGGCAAGTTGCTCTTCCGTATAATCCTCCCGGTTGAGTTGCAGAGGGGGCGACTTCGGACGAGAACGCTTTTCTTTCTTTTCGCGTATGCGTCGTTCAGCATCTGATCCATCAAAGAATCCGGTTTCGTCTCTAGATCTCCGTTTCTTGTATCGGCGCTTCTCTGGCATATCTCCCGCGTTCTCTGGCAAAGGGTGCTTGCGGGGACGGCCCACTTTGCGCTTTTCAGGCTCTGTGGTCGCCGGTACCGGCTGAGTCTGCTGACCATGCTGCTGGAGATGCTGAAGGTGTTGCAATTGAGCAATACTGAATTGACCGGACGCAGCAAGTTGAGCAATATCAATGTTGTGCGAAGGCTGAGAAGTATTTTGCTGCTGTGGCTGCGACTGCGACTGCTGCTGTTGCTGCTGCTGCAACTGCTGATAAGTAGTAACATTGTGCTGGTTGTGGGCAGCCGTAAGCGTGGGCAGCAAAAGCTGAACTTGCTGAGGCGGCAACTGTTGGACCTGCTGCTGGATATGAGCGGGGAGCTGCTGGATCTGCAACTGCTGGAACTGATGGAGCGGTTGAGACTGTGCCTGGAGCTGCTGAAATTGCTGCAGCTGGGCCTGTTGGACTTGCTGAGCTTGCTGGGTCGGTTGAGCTTGGTTCACGAGCTGCTCTTGGTTCTGTTGGGCCTGTTGAGCCTGTTGAGCTTGTTGCAGAGCCGCAAACTGGGCAGGCTGCTGCTGAAGAAGGTGCAAATTATCAACAGGAGAACCAAGCAAGGAGTGAACTGGGTCCAAGGGCTCAGTGTGCTGAAGTTCGTGAACAGAGTTAGACCCGGCTGGAACCTGTTGTGTGGCAGTCATCGGCACAGTAGTGCCGTTGGTAGCAGCAGCTAAAGCAGCAAGCGGGTCATCCGGAGAGACTGTGAGAGGCAAAGCGGCCTGGGTAGAAACTTCAGCCGCAGAGGCTGCGGCAGGCTGCGGCAAAGCTGGCAACGGAATAGTGTACGACAATTGCTGGGCCTGCGTTGCCGGCAAAGGTATCAACGTAGACGGCTGTTGTTGGGGCGCCGGGTTGGCTGGCTGTACCAGAGCAGGAATAGGTGATGCCTGTACAAGTGCCTGAAGTTTGATATGCGAGTCATCAATCTCCAGGGCCGGCGGGTCGGGCGACACAGTCTGTGGCAGCGGAAGAGGTTGAAGAGCCTTCTTCTCAGCTACATCAGTCTCTGGGGCCGGAACCGACACAGACGGCAACGGGATAGTAGCCGGTGCGGATGGCAGCGGGATAGAAGTAGCTGCCGTCAACGGGCGGGGGGCTTCCGGAGCTGAAGGCACAGCTTTGACAGCAATAGGTGAAACGCTACCAGTCCCTTCCAGAGCAAGAGAAGTGGGAGACATAATGTTGGCCTGAACCAAGCCCAATTCGTTGCTGGCCGACGGCTGGGCGTCAGTATTCCTAAGCCGTTCCTGCTCCGCCAGCATACGCTTACGCTCACGACGCTCACGCTTCGACATAATGCCATCCTTGGGAGGTCTTCCAGGACCACGACGCTTAGGAGGTGCCATAGGGTCAAGTGGGTCTGTGACCGAAGAAGAGCTAGTATTGGCTGTAGCGGAAGCAGTAGCCGTAGCAGCGGAGGCAGTGACCGTCTTGGCCGGTGCCTTGCTAGCCTTTCTAGGCGCCTTTCCGGATACCTTGCCGCCAGTCCGTGATGTGACTGGGGGCAGAGGCAACGGCTCAGGAGCATCAGAGAGCTCAGACGAATCATCATCACTGGAGTCCTTAGCAGCAGCCATGCGAGCTTCAAAATCGAGGCTCATGATTTTACCGCCCTCGGAATAACGCTTTCTGGGTGCGGCAGAAGGCTCCTCAACAACTCCTTCAGCGCCAGTTCGGCCAGGGGCAACTCCAGGAATCAAGAAAGTGAAAATAACATCTTTGATCTGGAGTTGAGTGTGACTTTTGAGGATAACAGGGTCTTTGCGGTAGAATGTCTCGTCGCAAAAGAACCCGTTCTTGCCTATGGGATGGGCCTCGAAGACGTGCTTCTCCTTGTTGAACTTAATCATCATATGGTGACGGGAAATGGCCTTGGTCTTCATAGCAATGTTAGGTCCGGGCGAATGGATACCCAAAAACGGGACATGGTCAGGCGAGGGCCGGAGAGACTCCAAGTTAACGGCAGCTGAACCAGGAGTGTGAGAAATATACTGCCTGTTAGAGATAATATTTTCTTCATCCGCATCCTGGTCAACTGCCTCCTTTTCGTCCAATGGAGCAACGGCAGTGGTGGTCTTGGGGTCAGCTAAAGCAGTCCCTCCAAGAGCAGCACCACTGCCACTGCCCGTCTTCCGGCGCTTAATGGGCCGGTCAGCTGACGACTCGCCATCTGACTCAGGACCGAGCATACCGCCCTCTTCCGAGACGTATGACTTGCTGAACTTGCGGTTGGTCCAGACATCTTCTTGGAGTGATGCACCGCCAAGGTCATTGCCCAACTGGTCAGGATCCGTGTGACGCTCTTCATCCTTGCGTGCTTGGCGAAGCGCTCTACTATCGCGGCCAATGATAATGGAGTAGGTTGTCATTTCGAAGATACTATCCGCGAATTCGATACGGGCAAAAGACTCAAGTGTGGTTTGGTCCAACTCCTTCCTTTTACGATGGTTGGCCACATTGAGTTCAGAAACTCCGATTTGCGAAACCTCGAAGCCCGAACCGGGTCTAGATAGTACCTGCGAAGGAGCCACCGTTTCAAGCGGGATGAGGCTGTTCTGGCTATGAGCACGCATGTGGCTGCTAGCTCCGGCAGCAAGCAAAGCTATCAGAGTAACTTGTTAGTCATGATCATAAGGCGTGAAAGAAATCGATCAACCTACCATTGAGATTGGCCTGCTGTGCAAATGCGGAGGGTGTGCGGGGCATAGTAGCCGCCATCAAGTCCGAGGACGCCGCACCAGCAGCCGAACCCGCCGTGTAAGCCATAGAGCCAGCTATGAAGTCAGCGGGGCTCGAAATGCGCACAGGGTTGGTGTTGGCGACAATGTCCAAGGTGTTTGTGGCGGCAATGGTAGTAGAAGTATCAGAAGGTTTATCTTTTAATTGAACTGTTGTAACGAAGAATTAGCAATCGGTCTTTTTTGAATTTGACGGAGTGCATGAAGAAGAGAAAAAGAAGAGGAGAGAGAAGAGGAAAAGGTCCGGAGAAGAAGAACAACACAGCTTTATATCAACAACAAAGGCTCTAGAGGTACTTGCACTTACCGGGCGAAGTTGGCTTTTGTTCAGGCGCCGGGGCCCCTATACTCTCCGTTGTTGGTGGGTGTTCTTCCGTCTTCAAGTTTGCAACAGAAGAAGGGGCGACGGACGGGGAAGTTTCACGGGAGTCCCGGGGTTGGGCAGCAGGCGCCTCCGGGGCAGTCAGGCTAGACTCTAGGCTGACAGGCGCAGCTGAGCCTGCCGGTGCCTGTCCACTAGAGTCTACGATGGGAGTTGGTGATTCTTCTTTAAGATTGTCTGGAGTGTGGGAAGGGGTTGTTGGTGGTGGCACATGGTCGCGAACAATGGGCGAATTATTAACCTTGGTACTCGCTGGTGTGTTATTAGGTTCGGCGTCGTTTACTACTGGTTTCGCTGGAAGACTCGGATGTGGTGGTAAAGAGGTAAGTGTGTTGAAGACCGGTGTCTCTGTCGGCTCGGTTACTGGATGCGATTCTGGTTGGGCGGGTGCCGGTGATGATGGTGAGTCCTCACTATCTGAGCTGCTTGCCAAATCCATAGGAACATCGTCCTCATCTTCACCAGAAATCAAAGGTTGTGGGAGAGCCAATGCATGACTATGAGCGGCAGTCGAAGCGAGATGTGAATGAGAAATTGGCAAGCCCATGGACGCTGGGCCCGAAAGGGACATGTGAGACGAAGTCATCGCTGCGCTGAGCGCAAGCTCGTTCGCCGGGGCGCGGAAGGATGTGGGCGGGGTTTGTCGAAGTGGTATACCGGTTAACGGGAACTCCAGAGCCTTGTACGGCGGTGGCAGAAAACTGGAGCGGCAGATAACGTCGAGATGAAAGTGTGCCGGAAGTAGATAGCCGCAGATTTATGTCTCTAAGTTTGGGTGCTATATTGAATGGGCGAGTGTGAAGGAATTTTCAATGAAGAAAAAAAAAACCAAGTACGAAACGGAATGCGAATCAATTGGTTGTACGAGTGGGCTGGTGATGAGTGGTCAGAAAGAAGCGAATATAATGGAAAAAAGTTTACAAGTCTTTAATTGTAATAGTATAAATGGAAACAGATAGAGATAGTACAGAAACGAAACACAGACAGTTCTGTCGTTGCTGTCTCTTGAAAAGATCTATTCGCAATACGGGCACGAAATCAAAAGAGAAAGCCAAAAACCAAAAATGTCATCCTGAAATCATACTGGGCGAGACACCCAAGACCCATCTGCACGGCCTTAAATGCGATGCGTTGATTGGTCAATACACTTAGTCATGACATTTTCTGCCCCACCTTTTCCGCCTGTTCTGCTTGTTCGCCGCGATTTCTTGGTATCAATTGGCGAGGCGCCAGGGTGCAAATGGATTTTTGAACATGGCGGGGGGCTTGTTTGCGAACAGTTACAGTGACTTACAGCAGTGCGAACGGGCTACAACAACACTAAAATCAGTCTGCAGGCGGGGCACGTCACTAACACGGAGCGGTACTAAATTGACATTTAAACAGGAATTTCATTACAGGGCATTACAGTGGACTAGAACGCGACAGCTTCTAAACTTTTTCGCCGCCATTTTAGGCTTTCAAACTCTCTACACCGCCGCCTCCAGCGCCTTTGTCCGCTCAATCGCAAACCTAGACATCCCCGCATGCTGGTCCACCGGCACTCTTGCGCCCCTCCGAATCTCTGACACCCGCGACCCCGCCCGCGCCATATCATGCGCCGCCAAGCGCACCGACGGCGCCGACTTCTCCCAGTGCCGCGCCTCTTCGGGTACCGGATGCCACCAGCAACTACCGTCCCGTGCATGCCACAATTTTCCACAAACCTCCCATAGACGACTAGCGGCGCGACGATAGGCAAACCGCTCGTCTTCACCAACGAAGCTGCGCGTGTCGCTGTAGTTGATGGCCTTTGGCGACTGGGGCCGGTTATCAGCCATGTGCCCAGCATCATGATCCGTGTCGTACTGAGAGGTCGCCGAAGATGTGTCGTAGTAACTGACGTTGGGTCGGAATGGCGCGGCCTGATCTTGGTAGACTTCAGCGATAGTTTCAGAGTATGTAGCATCTTCTTCGACAACTGCCGCTGATGTTGACGACGATGACAACTTGCGCCTGGTCTCCGGGAAGAAGAGGTGGTCAGGGCCGGCGGCCGCCCGGATATGTAACTTACACCCAGCCTCGTACACCGCATCGAGAAAGTTGATAAAGCGACGGGCCTCATTCTTTTGCGCAATGCGCAACACCGGTACTCGATCAACAACGAATGTATGGAAGGTTGACGCCAACGTGATATAATCTGCTGGGCCGAATGAACTGGTGAGATCGTCGAAATCGAAGTATGCTACACCGTCAGCTACTCGTGGAATTTTTACTGCTCTTCCATAAACATAGAGAGTATGCGGTTTCCACTCAGGAGTGTTCTGGTGGCCTAGGAACACATTGGCCGTCAAATCGGCCGGTCCCTCAGAATCAAGCAGGTAGTGTCGTGGTAGGGTTCTAAACACTACGACATCCTCCGGTTTGATTTCGTCCAGGGCAACATGATTATCGGCCAAGTCTTCAGCCACATCAAATCGCCGTTGATCCACGGGTTGTTCAACCCCCAAGACCGCCGAAGTCCCGGGCTTTGACAGCCCCACTCCAACCCCGGTCCCAATTACATTAGCCATGTCCCGCCGGCGATAATCGTTAGATCCCGTGATGTTCCAAAAGTCGCACCGCGATTTCAAGACATCCACGAATGAGGCAAAATCACTAGTGCTTCCAAACAATTCGCCTTTTTGATGCTTCATCCCAAAAGATAAAAACTTGGTTACCATGTCCCGGAACGGCGCCGGCGCATAGTCAACACCAGCTGCGCGCTGCAATTCCTCGGGCATACGATTAGATGAAGCGATGAGTACACCGCCCAACTGGAAAAATGCGATGAGAAGGTGGTTCAAGATCTTACTTGCCGCGCGATCTGGCATCTGGAACTCATCGAGGAACAAAATTGGCGACTCGTTGACCAACTTTTGCGCCATCCATAATAGCGAGTATGGCTCTTGGTCTGTGTTATCCTTGGCTGCGTGTGGATGGTGACTTTTTCTATATTGTTCCAGTTGTGAAAAGACATACAACATGAATGTGTTGAAATGCCAACGCCGTTTGCGATTCGTTGGAAGACCCTCGGCCAACATATCCAACAACATGGACTTACCCGTGCCCACCTCGCCAGAAACAAACAATCCTCGAGGGGACTTGATTTCCATAGCCTGTTCATGGCTGCTCAAGAGACGAATCAGCGCCAAATCATCCTTATGTTCGGAGCGCATCAACTTCTTGAACAACGGGTTTCCCCAGATCGGATGACCCGGAACTGCCAAATCCCGCGAGTAATCCACAACTTGAGCCGTGCGCTGACGTTCCTGTGTGAGAGCCGCAACGGCCCGGAGTCTTGTGGCATATTCGGCCGCGGGAATGTAGTCCTTCAGCCGACTATAGACGCCGCGGAGGTGTAAAGCTAACCGGTGCTGTGAGGCATCAGGGAGGAGAGCTCCGGTAGAAATGAGAGACTGGTATTTGACCAGCGGATCGGTGATTGTGGGCACTGAGGTGGAGTAGCGACGCACAGGCGACGAGAAGCAGGCCAAAGATGGTGACGTAGAGCTAGAAGCGAAGCGACGCATAATCAGGGAGATTGATAAGGAAAATGAGAAAAGAGTGTAAAACGAAAAGTAGAGACGGGAACTTGTGCTGTATGAAAAACTGGCTGAAGTAGAAACAAAAAGAAAAGCAAAAGAAAATTCACATAACGTGCGCAGAGTTGCCTCATGGACAGGATACCGCTAGTAGCGGTCCGAGAATAGGAGTCGCAGGAGGTTTGCGCCGAGACTTGTTGCGTGTTAAAGCCTCTGTAAACGGTAGGGTTATATGACCCTGATGATAGTTAGCTTATCAGATCTTTTTTTTCTGTTGGGTTTTACGTTTAGGGAGATCCAAGCCGAAGGTCAAAGTGCAAGTATTAGCGCCGTTCGGTGAGAGGATCCCGATTTGGGATTTGGTACATATGTGTATGTATAAACAGTTTAATGGCCGATTTTTAAGTCAACTACGCATTCCAGTCTTGTTCTTATTTGTTTCCCTTTTTCATGCGTTTAAACGCGTGAATGTCGTCGACTTTAAAACTTCCAATACCCGTGATCACGTGATATCGAAGTCTTTCAAAAGTGATCCCTGCATTAGACATAACTCAACCCAAACAATCCAGCGTGTCTGTTGCTCTGCTCTGTTGCTAGGTAGCTTCCGAAGCTCAAGACGCCCTGAAACCCTCATAACCCAGTGTCTGCATCCACTGTGATTCGCCAGAACGCACTGGCAAGCTTCATGCACCTTCGCTTTATTTGTTAATAAATTTTATTTCCCTATTTCGTTGCCTTTTTTTTGTGTTGCTTAATTGAAGGCTGACCAAGGAGAAATTCTTTATTTTTGTTTGATTTTCTCGCGACAAATTTCATCGTCGAATTCAATTAAACCACTGTCAACGACTTCATAATACTACGTCGTTTGCCAACCAGCGCTCTTTTTCTTTTAATCGCGTACTGGCCTTGACTGGTAGTCGTGACTAGTCTGGAACCGTGGATCGATTGCTTGGTTCCTTTTTGCTTTTTGGTCGTTCGCCGGCCTCGTCACGCTTTATTAGTGCTTGATTACTTCATCATTATCATCCATCTACCCAATCGACATTTCGCATCTTGTACACTCGACTCGTGCTAGTTTTACTTGTCTACGCCTTCATTTATACCATAGACACCTCAACGGCCTAATACACTTTCTCCTTCATCATGTTCTCACCTTCCGCCGCTGCCGAGCAGGGCGCTCAAACTCGCAGCCGTCGCCGTCGTCCTAGACCCAAGACAACTGAAGATACCGAACCATTGCCTAAAGCTAAACGCCAGCGCATCCCCTTATCAGAGCAGACCTCACAACCGTCCGGCCAGGGAAACCAACAATCTCAATCCGCGTCGTCTGAAATGGTTGAAGTCAAGAATCACAAGCTCGCCGTTCTCAGTCCACCATCAACGGCTGCTGAAAAGCATGCCGCTGGCTTCGATACCCACAGAGAGCTTTCTATGCGCACGAAAAAGCCCAAGACTGGCGAGCGCGCCACTAAGGGCGATGGCACCGTTGTTCTAGTGCGTTTCTCCTGTTCCAGCCTAATTCTTGTCCGACCACTAACAACCAATACATTATAGGTCACCAACAATGCGTTCACTGTCAGCAAATTGCCAGGCCTGCCCGATCGCATGCGTGCCGAGGCCCTGGGTAAGTCTTTAAGATGCTGGTCTGCAACCAATATCGAAACCCTTGCTAACCACCGTCATGATTATAGACGCTCAATGCGGAGAAATCTTTTCTGCCACCGGATACGGCCTTTCCCTTACCCACACACATGCCCTCGTTTGGCCATACACGTCATCGGCTCCGTCACCAGAAACATTCACATTCACGCTCTCACAACCGTCCAGAAATCCCACCGATCCGCTTCCGCTGGGGTCACTTGTAGTCCCCTCGGCGTCTTCCCCGGAGCCTGGTCTTGTGGTTGTCATGCCAGCCACTGGGCGCATTACTTTTTGGGAGTCGATTTCGAGTGCTGCTACTATGGACCTCATGCGCCAGCAGCGCCATGGAGTGGAATACACAATCACTGGTTTGTCGAGCCATGAGACTGCTATCCAGATTACTACTGCCGACCCTTCAGGTTTTGTTGTTGCGTTCAGCAGTGGCCGTCTGGGTTACATGACTGTGCGCGATTCACATGGACGACCCGCTATCGCTTTCCAGTTCCTGCCGACAAATTTGGCGCCGGCTACTTCTGGTCTCTTTGGCAGTATTCGCAATGTCCTTGGTCAGTACAACGGACAAGGCGATATTGCTGCCATACACTCAGAGCGCAACACCCGGGTGGGTGAGCGTAATATCACTGCTGCCACTTCGAAGGGTAAATTCTTGACGTGGAGGTTCACACGAGGTGGTCAACACGAGCATCTCTTGAATGTTGATTTGCGCGATTCTTTGGTGGCTGCTGTCCATAAAGCTATTCCCGCGGCTAAGGACTTTTCTGACGATACATTCGAAGTGTTTGATTTCACCTATGCTCCCAAGGGCTTAGACTCTAAACACATGGAAATGAGCCGCCTTTCAAATGCCATGGCGAGCGATGGCGCCAATGAGCAACATCTTATGGTTCTTGTTGGTTTATCTAACAGCATCTCTACCCGGTACTGTCTGGTGGAACTCATTCTCTCCGCACAGGCGTGTAACATTGGTATGCTGCGCCCGATCACCTCTTATACTACACCTGTGGGTATCAGATCGACTATTCGGTCATCAAGACCACGCATTTACCTGCCGCGCCCGGCCCTGATTGCTTTTGCCGTTTTTGATCACTCAGTCGTCGTGGCCTCTATTGCCAACCAACCAGAATCACCAGAATCTCAGCTCCAGGAGGAAGTGACTAGCGCCATCGGAAACATGTTTGAGGACACTATTGATCTTCGTGAGGAGTCCAACCAAGAAATCATTGGTTCCGGATTTGAGGAGTCTATGGCGTCTCATGTGTCTACTTATGAAGAGGCCTGGACCCACAGAACTCCCAAGCCAAAGAACCCTGCTACTGTTATTCTCGTGCGTGGTATTGGACTGTTGCGCATTGCCGCGAATGATGTCGATAAGTTTGCCAGCGAGCAAGCGCCTGCAGTTACCGCCAAGAGTAAGCTGGAGCAGACGGTCTTTTTTGGTGCTAAGGCTGGAACGCCCCTTGTATTTGACGGCCGCCGTGAGGCTCAATTCACTGATGAGCAACTTAGCGAGGCCGCAGTACAGTTATCTCATGAGATTTTGAGCTCTACCAACCCTCACATTGGTACCCTGCCCATTACCATGTCTGAGAATCTGGCTTCTCGCAGACACGCATTGGACCGACTTATCAAGCATTTGATGGCCAATAATGTACAGCTCACCCGCACTGCCAGGTGGCAGTTGATTTGGGATGCCGAAAAGATGTTGGTTGCTTCTCTTCTCTGGAGTCGTCACGAGGAGTACATGGCTGCCAGTGGGTCCGAGAACAAGGAGGACACTTTCATCAGCCGTCTTATTTCATACATTCACGAAAAACAAAAGAAGGATATTAACGCTGCCGTTGGTGAGCTCGATGCTGTTCGGCATTGGTTCATTTACGATGTTTGGCGTCTGGACCTGTTTTTGGCATGGATTTCGGAGTCTGTCAAGGTTATTAGCAAGCACAAACTGGCGGATGAGGAGAAGCTTACGGATAACCTCACTGATGCTGCCGAACTTTACGTTGTCTCCCTCAAATCTGCTTATGATTTCCGCCAAAGCAACCTCGAGGGGTATGGCCTTGCTGATGAAAGTTTGTTCCACGGTGTTCTGGAGAACTACGACGACCTCCCCGAACCATGGACTGGCCAAAAACTTGTTTGCTCACACATCAAGAAGCTTCTCGATATGTGCTTCCGTTGGATAAAGGCTTATGGAAACGTATCTACCGAGAAGGGCAATGAGCCTAGTGATGAGGCCCTGCATGCGCTCTATAAGGCGATGCCGGATCTGACAGACTATTATCTGCTCAGCACGTTGGAACAGTACCGGTCGTCAAGGGGAAGCTCTGATAGCCGAGTTTCTTCCTTTTCCAATGCGTGCAAGAAACAGTACGATGAAGATAAGGTGGATCGGGTGATTCCGCTTGCTCACTTGGAGTTGTGGGAGCAAGCTGAGGCACTGGCGCGCAAGCATAATAGCTGGTCTGCTCTGGCTGAGATCATTGTTACGCACATTGATGCTCTCGAGAACAAGAAGTTTGATGTGCGGTTCAGCGTATCACCACTGGAACTGGAGCGCATGGATAATTGTATCCAAGAACAGAAGGAGCGGTTGGACTCGTACTTTGATAGTGTAGGCAAGGAGTTTGCGTATGCGGCGTACGATGTGTTGATCAAGTTCCAAGGCGTCTCGGGTGTTCTCGATTACAACGGCGACCAAAAGGGGTACAAGACTGAATATTTGCGGGGTAAGGGCGAACTTTCGCGCATCTCGTGGATCAACGATATTCAGCAGGAACATGATCTCAGCCATGCGGCCTCCACTTTGCTCGACCTTGGCACCACTCGCGAGCAACAGGTGTGGAACAAGAAGATTGAGCTGTCACTTGGTAAGCTTGCTTTGCTTGCCAAGGAGTCATCTTCCAAGGCCAAAAGGATGTCGAAGGGTGCTATTACGTTTCCCGACGCTGAAAACAGCACTGAAGTGCTTGTTCATAATGTGGACAAGCAACTGTCGATCATCAAGATCCAAGATTCTCTTTACGATGTCGTCAAGTCACAGGTGCATGAGGGTATCGACGTGACTGCTGAGGTGGAGCTTGCGATGGAGATGCTTGCGGGCAATATTCCCCAGTCCCACAAGGTTATCCTCCAAGTCTTTGAGACTGGTATGAGACAGTTGCTTCAACACGAGGCTCTTGATGCGCTTACGTTGATTGACCTGTTGACACTCGGCCGGTATAACGAACGCAAGTTCCATGCCTTTTACCTGGCCCTTAAGGTTGCTGATGCTGGTCTTAAGAGTGACGAGCTCAAGCAGACTTTGCGGTTGATTTGGCGCAGATGTTTGGCTGTCGACGACTGGTCTGTTATCAACGCGACCCAGTCCAAGGATGATCAACAAGTGCTTGAGACGCTTGCTCAGACTCAGTTCTTTATTACTGCTCGTCAATGTGTTATCAATGAACACAAGACTGCTGCTTTCGTCCCTCTCAAGCCGTCTGATGTGATTGGTGTCTTTTCCGAGACTCCTGATCGCCGGTTCTCGGGGATGGAGCGTAGCTACCAGGACAAGCTGATTACAGCGTCACTCTATGAGGACTCGGTTCTTCAGGCTTACATGGACAAGCACCGGTTGGAACACTGGGCGCAGACAATTGCTGCCGATAAGGCAACATTGACGAGTATTGACACAGATGAACTAGTTCCTCTGTCTTGGGGTTCTCATGGAGTTGGTGCCGGTGCAAGCATGACTACTATTCCAGATACGGCGCCGTCATCTCAACAAACGGTGATGTTTGAGGAGGAAGCGAATGTGGCGACCCCGTCACGGGCTACACGGTCTTCACGGCGGTTGAATGGACGGATGTAGAGTGACAAAAGAGTCAGGTGGTTACGGGTCATTTAGTCTTTTTTGTTTGGTTGGGTTGGATAAATATGGCGTTAGTATTTGTTTTGTATTTTTTAGTATTATAAAGTGTGTTTTTACCAAGACAAACTTACCAGGTCATAAAACGAGGTGAAACTTGGCGACGATAGATACGTAACACGAGATAGAGATGGTGATTGATGTTAGGGTATATTTCAGCATTTGAGGGTTCCGGACCATCCGACAGCGAGTTTAGCGCTGGGATGCAGGAAGAAGGTTTCCCCGGCAATTTTTTGGTTTGCGGATGCGTGTGCATTGATTCTATAGTGGTTAGTGCTGATCTAAGGGTTTCTGATGAAAGTGAGGATGAACCAAGGGTTACATCATAGATTGTAGGAATGTTTGTCTCTTTTTGGAGGGTTGTTGTTGAGGCGGGCGGAAGGGGAAAGGAATAGGAATAGGAACAGGAACAGGAACAGGAGTAGATGGACAGGAGCGAAGCAAGTTACCAGAAATGGGGTGGTTGGAATGGATCGCATTTGATGATGTTGGGATTCTGAAGTTTTTGGTTATTTTGAGAGTTTATTATGATTGCGTTATGTGGATATGGATTATTTGGAGGAATGGAGTTGTTTTGATGTTATGATGACGATAGTGATAGTGATGTAGAAAGATGATGGAAGAAACTTCACCGTTGGAAAATCAAACAATGAAAGTGCGGACCCTGTCGGGCCGAAATACGAAGAGTATCTAACGGAACCATGCGTATTTGTGGTCCCTAATGGGAATGAAAGGGCAAGTTGACGAGAGAGCACTGGATTGCTCAGGTTTGTCTGTGTCTGTATGTGGATTGAAGTAAGAAGTTGACGGATAGCATACACATCTAGGTGGTGGTCAGGGCCTTATGCAGCTGGCTGGCGTAATGCAGTGTAATGGGGTTGGTTTGTGCTTTTTTTTCCTGTTCGTGTTCTTTTTTTTTTGTTGGTTTTCAGGTACGCAGGTGGAAAAGGAAGGAGATGACGGAGGATGGATTGGTTAGGACTGGATTTGGGGGTAACTTGCAGATTCGGCGATTGAGTTGGTTTGTGTTGTATGTGTGTGTGTATGACGTGAGAAATCAAGTTCTTTTATTGGCTTGTCTAATCACCGGATGATGGCTTATTAAGGTCATGTTCGTGGGTGGGTGGGCTGAACTTGTCACTTGGGTGGGATATTTCGTATGGACGAGGATAAGAGTTTATTTTCCTGTTGTTACTTTACTTTGCTTATCGGATTTGACTGACTGAGTGGATGGTGATTCGGCTAGTTGGTTGGATGGATGAAGCTCGCCCCTTTTGAAGGGAGACACTTTGTGAGGGGGCCCTGGTTGGCGGTGACTTGGGTTACGGTGCACTGTTGATATGCGTAAATTTGGTGTCAAACGATGAGTGCAGGTTTTTTCTTTTTGCTGAAGGTGGTCATTGTTGTGCATTGAAGAAAAGATTGGTCCATTGATGGAATGAGGGAAGAAGGGAAGAACCGAACATGGAAGTTTTGAGGCATAAGAGGCTGAGGTTTGTATGTATGCTTAGACAAGGCTGACGAGTCATGTAATGTTCACGATAGTTGCTTCCCTTTCTATATACAAACATACATGTCCATTTTCATTGGCATACGTATGTTATGTAGCATGTAGTCAACCAACTTAACGGCTGTCAATGGATTAGACCTAGACTAGTCTACTCAATATCATCACTGGCATTCCGTCCACAGGCGCGCTAGAAACGCTCGAACCATTCATCATTGGACGCTCGACCCCTTGTTCTCTCGACCGCCTCTCTTTTTTTTCCCCGTTGGTCGATTATCCATTCATCCTCCTTTTTTCCTTTATGTGTGGTGACCCGTCCGTTGTGCCGCACGTCTTGTCTTGTAGTATCAGTTCATGGAGAAATGTAGCTGAGAGTCTTTTTTAACCTTTTTCACATTTGACTTGACTCGCTTGATTTCGATTCATCATGTACCAAACTAATCATAGCCTGTCTTGTAGCCTGTACCTATAAAAGAAACTCTAACCTAATTCTGTAAAATACAATACCCGCTATAATTCGACAATCAAATCCATTGCATTCCTACTTTATAGTGCCTCTCGCATTCCCCATTAGCGCTCCCCAGCCAACTACCAACCCCCTGAAGCCCAAGAAAAAATCCACAACTAGAGTAGCCCTAGTTCCCAGCCGACCAACCAACTAAAACTATACCAGCCCGGCCGCTAAAAAAGTTAAAGCCTAAGAGCATCCAGAAAGCTAGAGCCCAGTCAAGGCCAAGGCCCCCCCAAAACTCAGCTGTTGTTACTGCTATTGCTTGATCGCTACAGACCAGACTACCCTTCCATATTGTCATTTTCAGTTTCTTTTTTTTCTTTTTTCTTTTTTTCTTTTCTCTTCTTTCTTTTGCTTCTTTTTCCTTTTCTTCTCTTCCTTCCTTCCCTTCACGTCTCCTTCGTCGTCCGTCGCTGTCTGTCTGTCTGTCTGTCTTCCAAACTGTCAAGCCTTCCACGTCCGTCGTCAAGCCGCACGAAATAGCCAGTCGCTCTTTTTTGTTTTGTATTATCTCCCCCACACGACCTCTCATTGTTCATTTTAATTTTGCCCTATCTTGCCCTCTCTGACAACTACATACGTCTGTCTCTTCTTTTTTATCTCTCTCTCTGACTCTCGCATCTCCCGGATCACTTTCATTCTTCGTTTTTGCCTCGACTACTCGTTGTCTGTCACTTCCTACAACTAGTCCGTCAATCTGCCAATCAATTCCTGCGCAACAACAAGTTCTTTGTTTTTCGAAATACATCACCTCTTGTATTTTGCCATCGGACCTGCGAAAAACCTCCCTTTTTGTGTGCTCGCTTTTCACGAACTCTCCCTGGACCTCTTACCTGATAAAAAAATCTGACGACGCGGAATGCTACTCGACCCGACGCTCTGAGCCATAGCCATCTTTTTTGATACATACAGTCGCCATCCATTAACGAACGACCCGAGTCGCTTACCATAATCTTGCATTTTTGTCCTCTCGTTGTCACGCTCACTTCTTTCGACTTGCGCCTCGTCCGGATTAAGATTATCATTGTCGCCTGTTTTCTTTTTTGATTTTTGTCGCTCTCGTCATCTTTTTTCATTTATTTTTGGATTCTTTCTTTCTTTCCATTTTCTTCATTCTCGTCACGTCGTCACGCCCACAAAATAACGAAAGAGAAGGAAAATCACGAAGAAAAAAAAGGACCAGCATTCATTCTTTACTTCGTTTATCATCAACCACACATTTCGGCATCGCTTTATTGTGCTTGTCGCGTCATATTCTTTACTATTCACCATTTGAAAAACAACCACAACAACACTTAATTAACTCAATTCACACGTCGTCAAAATGTCGTCAGCATCTTCCAATGTTGTCGGTGTTCACTACCGTGTTGGCAAGAAGATTGGTGAGGGATCGTTTGGCGTTATCTTCGAGGGAACGAACCTTTTGAACAATCAACAGGTTGCCATCAAGTTTGTACGTTTTTCTGTCTTGATTTATTACACATGTTTGTGTGGAAGCGCAATTGCTAACCATGGTTCGACATTCTAGGAGCCCCGCAAAAGTGACGCTCCCCAATTGCGTGACGAGTACCGCACTTACAAGATTCTTTCGGGATGCAGTAGGTTTAATCGCATTATCTAGTCAACTAGTCACGTGCTAACCACATCTTACAGAGGGTGTTCCTAATGTTTACTACTTCGGTCAGGAGGGTCTTCACAACATTCTTGTTATTGACTTGCTCGGTCCTTCGCTTGAGGATCTCTTTGACCACTGCGGCCGTCGCTTCTCCATCAAGACTACCGTGATGGTGGCTAAGCAGATGTTGTCGCGTGTCCAGACTATCCACGAAAAGAACTTGATCTACCGCGATATTAAGCCCGACAACTTCCTTATCGGTCGCCCAGGAACCAAGGCCGCCAACACCATCCACGTCGTCGATTTCGGCATGGCCAAGCAGTACCGCGACCCCAAGACCAAGCAGCACATTCCTTACCGCGAGCGCAAGTCTCTGTCCGGAACTGCGCGCTACATGTCCATCAACACCCATCTTGGTCGCGAGCAATCGCGCCGTGATGATCTCGAGGCTCTCGGCCACGTCTT
Organism: Huntiella abstrusa; assembly: GCA_025685495.1. Taxonomy (NCBI): domain Eukaryota; kingdom Fungi; phylum Ascomycota; class Sordariomycetes; order Microascales; family Ceratocystidaceae; genus Huntiella; species Huntiella abstrusa. The sequence continues at coordinate 143,405 of JAJNMT010000219.1, read as the reverse complement.
CATGTATTTCCTGCGTGGCGGCCTTCCGTGGCAGGGATTGAAGGCGGCTACCAACAAGCAAAAGTACGAAAAGATTGGCGAGAAGAAGCAGACCACCCGTATCGACGACCTTTGCGACGGTTTCCCCCACGAGTTCAACGAGTATCTCACCTATGTCCGCAACCTCGGCTTCGAGGAGACTCCCGACTACGACCACATGCGTGGCCTCTTCACCAAGGTGCTCAAGGACCGCAACGAGGTCGAAGATGATGTCTACGACTGGATGGTCCAGGGTAGCTCTGGCAAGAGCTGGGACCCATCGACCAAGCAGCACGGCTACCACAGCCGCCCCGCCAACAACGACCCCCAGGGCCAGCACGCTAGCGCCTCTGCCCAGAGACAATCCCAGGCCAATGGTGCGAACCTGACCATGGCCAGACTAAACGCCGCCCAGCCGCCGCCGCCTTCGCCCGCCGCTAAACAAACGGGTCGTCGCCAGAATGGCCCAGCTGGTGTCAACACTGGCCGTCCTGCCGGTAGCAACGATGGAGGTATGCGCGGCCAGGTAGCCACGCCAACGGCCTCTACGCAGGCTCAGTTCCAGAATAGCGCACAGAACCTCGGTCAGCCTAGCCAACAGGCTCACATGTCTATGGGTGGAAGCGCGGCTGGCCTTCAGCCGGCGCCTATGGCCCAAGAGGAACTCACCCCCGAGGGTGGTGCGCAAGCAAGAACGGAGGAGCCCAAGGGTATCAAGAAGCTTCTTAACGCGATTTGCTGTGGTTAAAGAGTTGACTCTGTTTTGGGATTGGTGTGTTGCGCTTTTTGGTTATATTGATTTCTTGGCTTTTTATGTTGTTCTTGTGCGCTTTTAACGAAGGTGTTTTATGTTGTTGGTAGTGGCTTGTCTTGTTCGGGTTCTGCGGGGAAAGCAAAGAAAGCATACATAGCGTTTTGTTGGTTTTCTGTGGTTTTTTTCTTTTGCGGATTCTGTTGATTTGATTTCGGCTTGTTTTTTATCTTGTTCTCTTTTTTTTTTTCTCTTTTTGTCCTTGGTGATGACCTTTTTTTTACTTTACATTGCTTTTTGTTTGGGTTTGGAATGTATAGAGATGGACATGGTGGTATGAAGAAGAGTAGATATTGTTAATGTGAGGCATCAAAATGATTATTGCACGTGACTTTGGTACGTGATGCTGCTGAAACTGTTGATGCTGAGTGATCACGTGACTAGCTTATAGGGTATGCATGGATATCGGGGGTCGCCGAGGTTGTGTGAATCGGGGAAGTGTTCGTTTTGTTGGACGATATGTTCATATGTTAGTTTGACAACATACATACCTTTCATTATGAGTCTCCCTGGGATATTCTCCAAGATTCCTTTATCTGCCCAGCCTAAGCAATGGGCTGACCTGTGGACTGCAGGTCACACTCCGTGGGACCGATCCGGGCCCTCGGAGGACCTTCGCCGGGCGATCACTGAATGGAACAACGGGATTTTAAAGCCTAAAGATGGCGAGAAGAAAACCGCCTTGGTTCCGGGTTGTGGTGGTGGATGGGATGTTGGATTGTTACGAGACCTAGGCTATCATGTTTGTGGTCTGGATATTGCAGAGGGCGCTGTGAAGACGGCAAAGGAACGGATTGGTCAGGAGGGTGTGGATTTGCGGGTTGGTGACTTCTTTGGTGGGGGGATTAAAGAGGGGGAAATGTTTGATTTGGTTTTTGATTATACGGTGGGTTCATCTTTTCTTTTGTTCATTCGGTAACTAACGCTATCAAGTTCCTTTGTGCTATCCCTTTATCTCTCCGTTCGGCATGGTCCCGGCGCATGGCGGAGGTGGTTAAACCAGGTGGTCACCTCATTTGTCTCGAGTTCCCCCTTCTTCGCAAGTTAGAAGCAGGTGGTCCCCCGTTTGCCCTACGAGAAGACGTGTACACGGCTCTTCTCACCCGGCCGGGCTGTGAAGTATCTTATGATGAGGAAGGCGAGGTAGTGAAGACTAGTGGGGGGGCGGAAGACGGGTTTAAGAGGGTGGGTAGGTGGGAGGGGGAGAGGGCTCATGGGGAGGGCTTTGGGGGGGAGTTCCTTTCTGTTTGGGAATTGAGGGGCTAGCGGAGGGAGTTGTAGTGTTCGCCGAGGCCGTAGCTGTGGAGGTAGTAGCCTAGCCAGATAGTGCGGGTTTCTGAGGATCCGAAGGTTTGTACGCCTGTGGATCTGACGACGGTAATTTTGACATCCAGAATCTTAGCCATAGCTTGAATCTCCAATTCTCCACCCCACTCCGCCCCCCGAATCCCCGCCAAATAACCCTCCTTCGTCCCCTCCACAAAACCTCCCACGTCATCCCAATTCCCCTCAACCCACCTCGCAACAGCCTCTCGTAATCCCTTCACCGACACCTCGATCCCGTCAACTTCAATCCCCCGTGCCGCAAGCTGGTCTACCACCGACGCATAAAGACAGTGGCCGTCGGGTGCAATCTCATGGAGCGTGAGAGAGTGCGATGTTAATTGGTGGGCCATGGAGGTGGTCTCTTGGGCGCGGAGGTCAGGCGTTACGGAGGCTTCGGCGGCGGCAGATTCTTGCATTTGGGAGATTTCGGCAGCGCGTTTGGCGAGACGTTCTTTGGCGCGGTTGCGTTTTTTGGTGGGGGGTTTGGATTGCTCGGGTGGGGGTGGGGGTTGAGAATTCGTTTCTGGCGCGGGTTCCGAGGGGGTTTCCACGGGGTCAACATCCTCAATTGGTTCTTCAACGACATCATCACCCCGTAACACCCTCAATTCTTCCTCATGCTTCTCTTTCAAATCCCGCTCTAGTCGGTCACATTCCTCGTTGACCCCCTTCCGTGTCTTCTTACTAGCATTCTTCTTCTTGTTGATGATTCGGCCTTGTAGTTGTTTGAGTTCCGTGCGGTGGCGGGAGAGCACGGCTTCGAGATCGGAAGGGTTCGTTGGTTCGGTCATTTTGGAGTTGGCGGGTCGTTGGGGGGCGTGGTGATGATGCAGGTTGAGTTTTGGGGGCTTAGTCATTTGGTGGGGGGTTTGGCGTTACACGAGGGTTTGGGTGGGGAGGATGGATGTGCGATGTTTCCTGTTTGGGATGTATATTGGTGTGCATTTGGTTGGTATGCGTTGGGTGGAGGGTAATGAAATTTTCATATTACATGCGTTTTTTGCATGTGCTGTGAGGTTTTTGAGAATGTTGAGTTCCAGAGTTCATTTTGGAGCTTTTTACTCGCGAACTTCTATCATTTCAATTTGACGCCTTCATGAAGACGACAGGGTAGGTCAAATAGACGAGTATAAAGAGGACAGTCAAGAGGTAACAATCAATCGATGGAATGTGCGAAAATTCACAAGAATAGGTTAACTTCTGTGGAACTCAAGATTACCATAAGGATGCTCGAAGTTAAGAACCCACCGCCAAATATGGCCGTTGCTGGCATCCGTGGGTTATAGTGCATGAAAATAGTTGGCCAGAAGACTCTGCTGACGAGTCAAGCCTATCATTTATCATGCTCCTTGATACTGACTAGCTAGTGTTTGGTTTTTTTGCACTCGTGGTGTTTTTATTTGAGAGCGGATGCCTTCATTTAGAACTATTGCTTTTCGGTAAAGGTCGTAGGTGGAAATCATGACCAGCTTTGCTGTACTAGATAGCGAGCGAACCCTGTTTGAGTAGAAAGCATATCGAAGGCCCGTAAACATATTGTCAGAGTGTACCTTGTTAAATACACGTTCCAAGGGTGTGTCACCCTCCCTATTACTGCAGGGCAATCTGGTATCTAATAACTTGACCAACATGTCATGTGGTTGCACAAAATCAAGGTACCAAAAGACGTCCCATGGTCTTGTTGTCCAGTTGTACGGGGTTACACTTGAACCTTGTTGAAACATGAACCTTGGCTGACGGGTGATTACTTGGTGGAACATGCGTTTCGCTGAATCTGTGACTTTGGGTGCATGGATGAACGTGACTCGGCGTGTGAGTATGGTTAAATGTTAGTTTGTGCCGACTATTGAATTTTGCCAGATGTGTGAATTTGGGGCAATACGTGAACCACGAGGAATGTGTGAAATTGAGCCCGAATGTGAATTTAGTTGTCGTGTGAATTAGAGGTTACGTGGATTTTGACGAAAGGGCTAACACTTTTGTAGTCTGTGAATTCTATTTGAAGCATGGCTCTAGTTGAAATGTGAATGTATTCAACTGTGTAAATTTACATATAATGTTCAACCCAAATAGGGTGGAAATTGCTTCTCACGTTCTAGGTAGTGAATTTGAAAAAAAAAAGGATTTTAAGTGAGATGAAAGTCGGGTACAGGGTCGTTCTTGTTTGCCTGGTGAACCAGTTGTGGGATCAGAACCCGTCTGAAGGTGTGAACTGACACTAGCACGTGAACCTGAGTTGAACCGCTTCCAGTTGAGAGTTTTATTATACTCTACCCATGGGTCGAAGTTTTCGTGGAACTCTTTTATCGGTAGTATGAACTGGCGGTATAGTCTGGGATACCCCTTTGAGGATAGGCACGAAATAAGACTAATTACTAATTTCGAACCTGTGAATGTGAAGTATGCCAGGTTATACCAACCATACTAGAACGAGTCTCTGGGCCTGTCACTTATGTGACACTTTAACTGTCTGTGGGGGTTTATACCCGAAAACCGAGTATCCGGCAACGTGTGCGTGAATACAAACTAACATCTTGATTTTGGTCGAAACGATCTTTTCCAACAGAGATGTCATAGTCTGCGGGAAATACGACCATCACGAAGGTCTGGTTCCGGTATTGTACCCAGTTGCTGGCATATCAAACTTTGACAGGACTGTCTCCCCGAGCGACGCCGAGAAATCTTTGGCCCATCGCCATAGTTTTGCCCAACATTGTTCGGAGGGGTTGATATTGGAGTTGTAGAAGATCAGAGGACCTTCCCGTACTTTGGCTGAGATTCTGATCACAAAAACCGGCTTTTGCCAGTCTATAGGTCTGTGTCTGGACACACGCTCTTTCAAACATACCGGACGGGATACGGAGTTTAGTGAAAGTCTTTCACCATTTCACCCGACGCGGGTCTTGAGAAATGGATAACAAGGTACTTTAAGATATCGATCTCCAACAAACATACCGTCTCGAGTCGGAAGTAAAGAACACATCGGTAACACAGGGGCAATATGATTAACTAGCAGCATGGCTTCTATGCCATGCCGATTGTTGGTTGGTAGTTGTTGGCTTTTATCATCTAGGTTTATAGAGATGACCAAGCTTTTCTTGGGTCGTTGAAAGGTGCCACATCGTTGTCGTATATAGCGTAGCATCAGGCATGCTCTTTTGGCTGTATTTCTCCTTGTCGGAGCCCGAGGGAACGTTGTAGACCGCATGCTATTCGTTCGGATCCTCCAGACTTTATCTTGGGCAGATGCTCCTTTCATCCACTCGCCAAAGTGCCGCGATCTTGTTTCTACCGTGCCATGTTGTCACGGCTGCACAAGGATTCACAATATTGACACAGAGACAAAGCTATTGCAACATTGTCAAGTGGCAGTTCATGGGCTGACTATAGTAGTCCCATAAAGCGATAGAACCCCGTGATAGCTGTGAGTACAGCGGCTAGGCCAACAGCAGCCCTGAGTCTTTTCTTTTGTAAGATCCCCAGGGAAGTTGAATGTGGAGGCCGAGAAAATCATACAAAACATCGTAATATATGGGATGGATGAATGAGTGGTCTGCGTTATTCTCGGTTGAGCCATACTGACCAGGTCTGCAGAATGTGGTACGAGGCAAGCGGTACAAACACACAGGAGAATATACACTAGGTACGACCGGCAATATTTCATTTTCAAGAATAACACAGAGCCAACTTTTTGAAGTCAAGACATAAGAAGATGGGCTCTTGTAAGTGTCGTCTTTCTCAAGCTCCGTGGAGCCAAACTGTCGCTGTTCGCATCATCCTATACCGTCCCACAAAGTTCATCCGCGCCGAACAACATAGTGAGTATAGTCACTTCTCGATGGGCCAGAAAAAGCGCCAAACGCAAGTAAGGGCGAATTCCCTCTTTCTACTTTTTCTCATTATTAGAGCAAGACGAGTTTAAGGCAAGCGTGGCAGTAAGAACATCGACAACACAGAAGAAGATTCTTCGGTTATGACGATGTTCTTACTACCGCGCTGGCCTTAAACTCGTCTTGCTCTAATGACAAAAGAAAGTAGAAAGAAGAAATTCGCCCTCACTTGAGGAGAAAAAGAAAAGAGAAAGGAAAAAGAAACAAAAGCCCGGGGATCAGGATATTTATACACGTCCAGATAGAAAAGTGGGGTAACTCTCGTCTTCGAAGGAGAGAATGAGGGGGTCGCAAAGGGCGTACAAGCGTCGAAAATTTCCCGCGTTGGATACTAAGCCGTGGGTCTGTGATTGGTCTGTCTCTCGTACATACAAGAATTGAAGGGAAGTCTGTAGAAACCATACACCACCAGACCGTGCACACTTCACGCATTTCATTCATAAATAAAGTGAATGGGGGTGGGAATATCAAAATCTGTGGAGTTTGTACCCATTAGCGTCTGACTCTTCCAGGTTGGGGCGGAACGGTAATAGTGTATACACATTCACACTGGTGTATGTGTAAGAATTGCTGAACATGCATGTTTGAATCGACAAGATCGTCACCTGGCGGGCCTAGGCAAGAGATAGACGATTATACCTTTAGGCAGCAATTACGACCAAGTGGCTCTGCCGTCCTGCATTCAACATAATTCATGTTACTCCATATTTTTGGCCATTTATCCCACCACGGCCCCACACCAAACAGCCCCGGATACAGTACTCATCCCAACAGATATTTGACGTAGTCACCCTCTCTTAGCTACGTACAACTTCAGCCTTCTACGTAGCTCCTCGTGAAGTGTTTTGAGGCTTGTATGGCAAGCCATCAATATAGGACTCCGGTTAAGCCCGGGACGTTCTCTATCGATATCTTGAAAAAACCAACACTATTCTGGGGGATTCGCCCGGAATAAAACGGTTGTAGCACTTGCCTTGTGGGCGAACTACGAAAGAGAGATGTGACTGCGGTTGATCGGACCGGACTCAGTGATTTTCCAGCAGAAGACATATCTGATATTCTTTGGTTTGTCGAAGACCGGAAAGGTACGTCTACAAGGTTTTGTGTAGTGATGATGGTAGTAAGCCTTCTCTGAGGGAAAGCCACGTTCTACATCGGAAAACGACCAGAGAAGAATTTAAACAGGCGAATCTGAAGTCTAGGATGAAGCGCAGACATACGGAGATCAAGTAACCAATCAACACTCGAGTTCACACTGGGATTCCTCGTTCTCGGTGACCATCTGTTGTTGAAGGCTGGTCTTTTGAGTCCAACCTCTCAAAACTAGACTCTAGCGTCTTATACACGGGTGCTCTTCATGGTTGTATCCACTACCCCTCATTTGAGAGCACTGACAATAAAAAGGACATGGCTGATGAATCTGAACAGTTGTGAGGGATGTTGCGAATCAACCGGTTGGTTTTTAGCACCAAAGCAATTGGTGCAGTTTAGTGGTATATCAATAGCCAAGTCAAGTAGTCCACTAGTCTCTCCATAGGCTAAGCCTGTATGAGAGTAATGGATAAAAATGTATAAAAGAAAAAAAAGTAGGCCTCTTTAACAATGATTATGAGCTTGATCGATTGTATGGCGACAAACTATTGTTGGTCCAGTCCTTTTTGTACGGTAGTGACTGTACCACAACTCTCTTGATCTTTAAAGACTATTGTGTTTCGTTAACTGTTGTTCCTCGCAAAACACATACAAATATACATGGACCGTATGTATGTATGTATGTACATCCCCAAAGACCCGAGTGGGTGACAGTCTGTTATACTAACAAGTGCGATCTGTAGTAGGGTTAGACCCTTGTGACACCAACCACCCACTACATTCCTTGATGATATCAATCACTGCACCATAATCATCACCATGATACATTTACAACCAATTTTAGTTCACTAACAACACAAAAGTATATAGGTTGTCTCCAGACTAAATTTTAGAAACGTTGTCAACTTCAACCCATAGATAACAACCAATGTTAACTAGTTCCTTTTTCCTTCTCCGAGCACGGGTTGCGTCTCCCAGCAAGAACCATCACCATTCTTCACTGGTCACTCGATTTCTTTTCATCTGGATTAAAGATCTCAGCCACGGCTTTCATGATCCCTGGTTTCTTTTAAATCTGGGGCCCATTTTCCTCCATCAGCTTAGCCTGCTCCTTAGCGGCCCGGCGTCTTGTAGCCAGTTCTTGTAGTTTGCTGCGCTTGGGTGGCAAGCTAGTGCTTTCGTTGGCGAGGAGACCAGTGGCTGTATCCAAGCCGCTGGCATATTCTTGATGGCGAAGACCCCGGCTTTGCTGCGCTGCAGCGTGCCTCATTGCCATTAAGTCTTTAATAGTCGGATGCTTCGCCGGCTTGTCAAGGTCGAACGGAGGGGCCCCAGAATCAGACTTACCCGAGACGCTAGTTTGTAAAGTGTTTTTGTTCTTGACAGCAGGACAAGACTCCTTAGTAGCGAGCACCGAAAGAACAGTGCTCGCGCTGCAATCAAGTTCTAGAGGGTGGTGTTAATCAGCGTGTAATTATGGTGCAATACTAGGGTACAGTTACGCACTGCTGTTCACCTTGGCCATGGCGAAAGAACCGAGAAAATAATTGAAATTTGATACAAAGACAGAGGTACCGATGACTCGGGATCGTAGTTTTATTCCTGTGGAGGGCTACCGATTTGGGGGGAAAACAAGTTTCAAAAAGAAAAAAAAACCACCGAGAATGGATCGGGGTATCAAAGTTCTTCACATTCACAGTCAACGATAGAACGTAGAAAGTGTGTGGTCGAGAAGCCCACAAGATTTAGAGGGAAACTTGCACTCTATTTATAGTCTTTGTGGTGACTTGTCTCGCTGGCTACTTGTCTCACTGGCATACAAGCGTTGGAGCGTGGCGAATCTCCCAACGCTTAACAAAAGAAGACTCGCCACGTAGCAAATTGATGATACACAGTGAGCAAGTTCTCTTACACCAAGCGAGGTAGGTGTTAGTAAGGCCATATTCATTTGTTGTGTAAATACATACCTTCTTGTTGTCTAGCCCCCCTGGGCAACCAATACCCCGGCAGAACTGGACTTTCTTACATGTGTAAAAGAGTACATGTACTGAGGAGAATCACATGACCGGCTATTACAGACCATACTATACAGGCGCTCTACTTTGTCTTCGAATATCACCGGATCGGTATTGCAGCTTGGGGTTGTGGCTAGCGTGGGTTCTACACCTTTCGCCGGGTTCTCTGCCCTTCTGCGCCTGACGTGGGATTTTAGAAGGTCTTCGAAGTCACTCGCCATCGTCGTGGTGTTTCTGTATGCATGTGCACTTGCACTATTTCGCACAAATTCTTATAGACAAATATATCAATATCCCAAGATCCATTATATGTTCTTGTATGTACGGAAGACTGACCAATCACAGACCCACACGTTAGTATCCAACGCGGGACATTTTCAACGCTTGTACGCTCTTTGCGACCCCCTCATCCTCCTCTTCGAAGACGAGAGTTGCCCCACTTTTCTATCCTGAAACGTATAAATATCTTGATCCCCGGGCTTTTGTTTCTTTTTCCTTTCTCTTTTCTTTTTCTCCTCAAGTGAGGGCGAATTCCTTCTTTCTACTTTCTTTTGTCATTAGAGCAGGACGAATTCAAGTCCAGCGCGGTAGTAAGAACATCGTCACAACCGAAGAATCTTCTTCTGTGTTGACGATGGTCTTGCTGTTGCGCTTGACTTGAATTCGTCCTGTTCTAATAATGAGAGAAAGTAGAAAGAGGGAATTCGCCCTTACTTGCGTTTGGCGCCTTTCAGCCCATTGAAAAGCGACGACATTCAGTATGTTTTTCGGTTGAGATGGACTTTGCACGGTGTTATAGGATGTTGTGAACGGCGAAAGCTTGCATACCACTTCTCCCATCCACATTCGTTTTCCCGTTCGTTTTGACAAGTCTGATTCTGGTGATTATACAAGGCTTCTGCGTTCTTTTTCTTTTCCTCCCTCCATTCCCTTTTGGCGGGCTGATCGACACACTCACCTCGATTTTGAGTCAGCACTCACTAGATTCATTTATCTCCGGGATAACTATATTCGGTGTGCTACATGTAACCAAACCTATGTAATCTCGTGCAGGTGACTCTAACTTCCATTTTTAGCGGCGACAACTTCGCGCCGTTCAAACGCAAGTCCGTGGGCCAGGACATGGCATCTCCACGCAAAGGTCACTTGCTCGAGCAGCATACTTTACACCTTCTGAATCAGCAGCAGCTAAAATTCTCCAGCCCAGGCAATCACACGAGAGGAAAAGTCTATTCTGCGTTCTGGCCCCGTGGCCGATGGTAGTCCTACGTGCCATGTTGGTCGGCTCTTCTAAAGGAAGGTAGAAACTGGAACCTTTCCAACTCTTCTGTTTTATCATGATACTAATACCCCACCAACATCTATACAAAGTTCTGCCAAAGAATTCGGATAGCAGAAAGGCTGAGGTAGACTATTGGACTCACCCAAGCCCGTAATGCCAACATCAAGCTTTGTTGTGCGAAAAGACTACTCAAGGCTGCTCACGGGTTGCCAATTAGAAAGATCATTATGGCATTAGCTTTGGTCGAGTTTCGCACTCGCAAACAGCCCCAAATGTCGGCTGAAAGGGCTTACCGCTTGTAGAGTTGTCGGCCCGTATTCCCCCTACAGAAAGATGTGTGGTGACGGATGGGTCTCGTTCAAAGGCCTGTCTCCGGTGACCTGTGTATATCGTCTCTGTTGCCATTACTATTAGTAGTTTCGCTGGACGTCTGGGTCCGCTAGCCTACTGTAGGAAAAGACTTTCCGGTCGGGCCTTGTGTGGTTAATGCTCGCCCCAAACGAGGAATTAACAACCCCTCACAGGTTGGTTGGTTGGAGTGAGCTATCTCCCAAACAGCCACGCACTCTTGTCAGGTATTGTGAAAGGTTGTGAAGATTTTGCTGCACCAGTTATAAAGCCAGACAGCCTTTTTTTGCTGTGTCGGGCTGTTTCTGGCTCATAGTCAAACAGATAAAAGCGCAAGTTCCGTGGCGTTCGCAGGGAGTGTGTACTAAACAGAGCCTCCTTATGCCTCCCGAGCAGAGACGCCAATCTAGGCAACTAGGTGCGACACTTTCATGGTCTCGTGTGAGATGATACAGCTACGAAGGATGAGATGACCGGCACCTTGCACAACAAAGCACTCAGGACTTGATTCGGGAATTATTACAAAAGTCACAGGCAACATCGGTTTGGCGGTAGGGGCGTCGCTCCTCAGGCCCGCAACAGGTCGAGTAGAGAGATCCAGCTTCTACGTGATACCTCATCAGAATAGAGATGAGCGGAAACATGGATGAAGACAGATGGACCCAAACTGTCGTCGTTCGGAACATCCTATAACGCCGGGCAAAGTCCATCTAAAACCAGCAACATAGGGGGTATCGTCGCCTTTCGATGAGCCGAAAAAGCGCCAAACGCAAGTAAGGGCGAATTCCCTCTTTCCACTTTCCTTTGTCATTAGAACAGGACGAGTTCAAGTCAAGCGCAACAGGAAGACCATCGACAACACAGAAGAATAATCTTCAACTGTTACGATGTTCTTACTACCGCACTGGACTTAAACTCGTCTTGCTCTAATGACAAAAGAAAGTAGAAAGAAGAAATTCGCCCTTACTTGAGGAGAAAAAGAAAAGAGAAAGGAAACAGACACAAAGATCGGGAGATCGAGATATCTGTACACGTTGCGATGGAAAAGTGGGACACCCCTCGTCTTCGAAGAAGCGGATGAGGGGGTCGTAACGAGCGTACAAGCGTCGAAGACGTTCTGCATTGGATACCGACCCGTAACTCTGTGATTGGATGGCCTGTTTTGCGCAATAGAAGTAATCAGAAGTCTGTAGAAACCATACACTACCGGACCATACCCACTTCATGTATCTCAGTCCTAAACAGGGTGAGGGGGGGGGGTGGGAATATCAAAGTCCGTGGAGGTGGGATTTATTAGTACATCACTATCCTGGATTAACACGGGTTGGTAATAGTGGACATAGGCATATCTGTATTCATTTTGGTCTCTGCGAGAATACATAAGTGTATGCATATATGCATCTTTCCAGACAGATGTTCAAGTCGATGATACTCTCCCCTGGTGAGCATGTGTACGGGATTGATGTTGTTCATTGGTCTGTAACACCGCAGTCCGTAACACCGCGAACAACATGTCACCAATCTTGACTTTGCATGGTAATTACAATCAAAGGGCCCGTACGCATTGTGTCCAAGCTAGGAATAATACGCTCAAGACACCCACTAAACTCCTCAACTGCTGCAACAACGTCTTGCTCCATCCGTTGGCAATTCTCATGCGAGAGGATCCGCTCACTCCCTCGCAACAGACAGCCCTCTTTGAGCCTACATGGTCATCGGCAGTCTTTTACGCTTCACTTACACAAGAGTCGCCCACCCATGTCTTTGTTCTCCCTTGGTCTCAGCCTACATACACACGTTGAGTGCATTTCTCTCTTCTTGTATTCTTTGCGTTTGGCTGATTGGTACACTTTACCTGGTTTTATTGTCTTCTATGTTTCCTACTTTTCTTTGCCTTACGTCCCTGGCTCTCTTCTGTATTCTCTTTGTCTATTTCACTTTGTATTTCCGCTATTTTTCTTTATCGCTCTGTTGGTCTTGGACTTTGGGAGTGGTCTTCCTTCTTTTGGTGACTGTGTCTTTTTAGTTTTGGTGGGCTTGGTTGTTGGTGGTTCCTTTTTTGAAGCAGTCGATGTCCACGTGTTTGTGTTCGGACACAACTTTAACCAGTGTACACGACCCATCCGGTGTATGGTCATCCTCGGACCGCTGTATCCTCTTCTCATTCTTCATATTCTTCCTCTTCTTCTATGGCACGTATGCTCATCACTAACAACATGGCCGCTATGTGCCACACACTCGGTCAGCATCTGGGAGTGAAATATGGCCAACAGTGTGATGATGTCTTGCTACAATTCATTGCCTACAGTATTGATACCAATCCTTTCCCGACACGGTAGCCTTTGTACCATGGTTTGGATACTTTGTAAATCAAGAGGGACATGCGTACGAACACACCAAGTTGAAAAAGAGATGGGATAATGTGGAGAGAGTTATCTATTAAGCCTCACTGACGCCCATATCCACCTTGGAGATAGAAACCAGAAGATAATCAGATCAAGTGGAAATGACCAGTCCGAAGCCTATTTTCCAATGTACGAGCCACCCTAGACTTTTGACGGCACTTGCATGTAAACTTCCTAAATAGGCAATTTTGAACAAGTCTTAGTGCAGCCAGTGTGTAATGGGTTACAAACTAACAAATACGTTTGGAGGTTTTCTGACTGATACTGAGCCTAAGGAAACAATCGGCACATGTTCCGGGGTTGTTGGGCAAAAAGGTGTATAAGGATTAAGATCAAGACATCGAGCAGGATGAATCGGTGTGAACCTGTTAGTGTATTTCCGAAGTGTTTCGACAAGTACATAGGTAAAAATGGGCCGACTGTCTCATCCTGCGCCGATTCGTCTATAAAAAGGCCCTGCTTCGCCCTTCTATGTTCGATTCTTTTTCTTCCTGTCTTCTTCCTATTTACACTCAACATCTGGCTGACCTACTCAAAATCTGGTGGCTCTAGCTCTGGCCTGGCAAAGTCTTCGTTGCCCTCAAAGTCCCATTTGCAATGTTTGTTGTATGCACATTTTCATATTTCTACAATGTTCAGTTCCCTCATTTCTTTTGGTATCAAGACGACGACAATGAATGAGGCATTGATACCCACTTCGAAGAATATCCGGCAGCAGTCGTCACCTTTTCGGGCGCGATAGAAGACAAATACACCGACACTGACCTCTACGTTGTCGATCACGAGTCAGTCTCAACAAACCGGGGGCCATCGAAGTTGGTGCAAACGGTAGGTCAAATGGCCCTGGCGTCCCTCGTTAACTAGCTTTGAATAGAACCAGAGTTTCTCTGCCAGCTTGATGTAAGCTTGTCTAGGCGCAGACATGTTCCCACGCCAAACTGATGCTAAATCAGCATCATCTATCTCAGAGCCCTGTAACGATAGATGCCCCACAATGCTCCACCGTTGGTATGGAACATGAAGCTGGGCTAATAGGCACGATATTGTCTGATTTTGTGGACATTCCGTCCATACAGTCATGAGTCTTGGCTCGATCTACCCAATGGGCATCTCCGTTAGGGATTCCCTGTACCCTCTTATCTGCCATGAGGGCTTTGTAGGGCCAGAAGGTTACTATTGATCTTGACTTGCTCAGCGGGTGCTGACAGACTGCCACGTTGTCCGCTATATGAGAATAGCAAGTCCCAGCGGAGTGTTTCTTGCTCTGTCGTGCCCGGCTGAACACGCAGAAATAATAAGTCCGATAGTTCCACTGCTTTTTGGTGCAGTCTTATATTGATGTATCTCAGTCCCACTTCTAAGTCTGCGCCATACACCTCTCTACAGTGGAACCTGATATGCTACTCACCGCACTCGTTTGGGAAGTCGGAGGACCTCATGCCCCAATCCACCCGGGATACGACCACGCCTTGAGGCTAACCTCTTTCCCTACTAACCCCGAAATAGTATCTCGGGGTGGGCGGTGCCGTTTCCATTGCACGCAAAATGAATCAACTCACATTTGATCTTCGGTTATGTTGAGATATACACATCTTCCTTTACCTTTTTATCCAGGCTTTTGCCTCTTTTTAGGCCCATCCCGGTCGATCCTTTCCACGTCGGCATCTCTTGGCCCCTCAAGAGCTTGTTTTCTGGATTATGGACTCTGTGAGTCCCTTCTGGCTTGGATTTTGGCACGTTTCTTGCAAGAGGGTTTTGCATCAGTTTCGTGTTTGTATGTCCCGGGCCCCGGTGGTTGGTATTGTTCAAGTCGAGGGTACACTCTTTCGGAGATGGGGAATGGCGGGAACCCTCTCAAAATATCGATACCCAAAACCCGTCAACCACAAACCATTGCGATGACGGATTTCTATCTTTATGCTAGG
This sequence comes from Huntiella abstrusa, assembly GCA_025685495.1. NCBI lineage: Eukaryota > Fungi > Ascomycota > Sordariomycetes > Microascales > Ceratocystidaceae > Huntiella > Huntiella abstrusa. The sequence goes on along the minus strand of JAJNMT010000219.1, from coordinate 128,293 downwards.
TCAGATACAGACCAAAAGCCCAGGGAAAGCCTGAGCTCCCCAGGATACCTTTAAGCCATCCTAAATATAGGCTCTTCGGGCGGTCTTTTTCATTTTTCATTTTTCCTCTGGCTCTTTGTCTGGTCTTGGGGTGACATCTTTGCTTGTTCATTTTTGCAATTGCCGGTTACTCAACAGAGGGTGTTGAGATGTCGTTTTCATTCTGGATTGCTGTTGACTAAGGAGAAGTCGAATCGACAGGTAATTCTAGCCAGTGTCTCTAGCCACTGTCAATGAGGGATAGAATAACAGCAATTACAACATCACCGGCGACTTCTTGAGGGAAAATGGTTGATAGAATCCACAGTTCAGTCTCATCAGCTGATGATACTGTGTAGATGCTAGCACAATATTGGAAAGTATCGTAACCGACAGACCAACGCGATTTGCTTTCCGTGCTATCATTGTGCCGAGATCTGATGGTGGGGAACAATGCACGTTCTATTTCACGCTCCGGGCGGCACAGTTTATCCTTGATTTGGGTTTACGCCCAAGAAATAGTCTGCACAAAATGGGGTCGATTTCTTTCGGGTGCAGATGCTAGAAAGACCAATATTGGACGTGCTATTTCAATAAGCCTCCATGGAATTTGGAAATCTAACACCATGTACAGACCGACTAAGGCACTCCTTCGGAGGTGAAAGGGGGCCCCCACAGGGAGACAAATTCACGCCATATCCACAGAAGTACCATAGCCTTACCAGCTTCAGCCCGTCATATGCAATCCGTATTGTCCCATATGCAGGGTGTGATCACCCACACGAAGCCAAGCTGATGCTGTGGATTAATCAGTCAAAAGTAACAGAAAAGGACTGGGAAGAGAAAAGGAGAAACAGAACAACGATGACTTGGGAAAGGAGAGAGCGGACAAAGGACAGATAAAGAGCCGGAGACTGAAGAAGGTCACAAGTCTCGGGCGTAGGAAATCGAATTGGAGAATAAATGTGGATGGGAGAAGTGGTATAGAAACTTTCGCCATTCGCAACATCCGATACCGTCCCACAAAGTTCATCCGCGCCGAACAACATAGTAAGTATAGTCACTTCTCGATGGGTCGAAAAAGCGCCAAACGCAAGTAAGGGCGAATTCCCTCTTTCTACTTTTTCTCATTATTAGAACAGGACGAATTTAAGTCAAGCGCAACAGCAAGACCATCGACAACACCGAAGAAGATTCTTCAATTGTTACGATGTTTTTACTACCGCGCTGGACTTAAATTCGTCTTGTTCTAATGACAAAAGAAAGTAGAAAGAAGAAATTCGCCCTTACTTGAGGAGAAAAAGAAGAGAAAGGAAACAGACACCAAGGTCGGGGGATCGAGATATTTATACACGTCCAGATGGAAAAGTGGAACAACTCTCGTCTTCGAAGAAGCGGATGAGGGGGTCGTAAAGAGCGTACAAGCGTCGAAAATGTCACGTGTTGAATACTAAGCCGTGAGTCTGTGATTGGTCTGTCTGTCTTGCCCACTAGAATTGAAGGGAAGTCTGTAGAAACCATACACCACCAGCCCGTGCACACCTCACGCATTTCATTCATAAATGGAATGAATGGGGGTGGGAATATCAAAGTCTGTGGAGTTTGTAACCATTAGCGTCTGGCTCTTCCAGGTTGGGGCGGAATGGTAATAGTGTATACACATTCACACTGGTTTATGTGTAAGAATTGCTCAACTTGCATGTTTAAGCCGACGAGACCGTCGCCTGGTGCGCCTAGGCGAGAAACGGCCGAGCATGCCTTGAGGTAGTAACTACAATGGAGGGGTTTTGCCCTCCTGTGTTTAACACGATTCATCGTACTGCATACTTCTTCTCATTTATCTCATTACGGCCCCAGACCGACCGCCGTCAGATATAGTACCCATAGGGACGGATATTTCACGTAGTCACCCTCTCTTAGCTACGTAAAACTTCAGCCTTCCACATAGCTCCTTGTGAAGTGTTTTCAGGCTTGTATGGCCAACCATGAATATAGAACTCCGGTCAAGCCCGGGACTTTTTTTATCGATATCTTGAGAACACCATGAAGAAGACATGCGAATGCGGTTGGTCGGACCGGGCTTTGGGATTTTGCCGCGAAAGAATGTATTTGATATTCTTTGGTTTGTCAAAGGCCGGAAAGCTGTGCCTACAAGGGTTTTAGGTCGTGCTGATGCTGGTACGTCCTCTCCTAGGAAAAGGCAAATTCTGCATCGGAAACCGGCCAGAGAACAGTTTCAACAGACAGTTATGATGTTCAGCATAAATTGCGGACATACAGAGATCAAGCAACTAACCAACACTCGAGTTTGCACCAGGATTTCTCATTCTTAGTGGCCATCTGTTGTTGAAGGCTGCTCTCTTGAGTACAACATCTCAAAAACAGACTACAACGTTTTCTACACGGATGCTCTTCGTGGTTTTCTCCATCAATCTTCATTTGATAGCACTGACAATAAAGAGGACGTGGTTCGTGAATCTGAACTGTTACGATGGGTCTGGCGAACCAACCAGTTGTTTTTTAGCGTCATGGCAGTTGATGCAGTTTAAGGGTATGGAAATAGCCAAGTCTAGTAAGTATATCTCTTTAGCGGTGGTTATAAACTTGCTCGTGGGTATGGCCGTTTCCTATTTTTACTTATATGAATGCGGTAGACCTGGGTTCTTCGGGTTTCGTTTTTACTCTCAAGCCATAGACCCCCATCATTCAAGGGAATCATTTCTTACATGGTGTTTGTCTGGCCATCTACCTCTCTCGTTTTTCGATCACTGAATTATTGGGTCATTGGAAACGAAGGCTGTCATGCTATTGAAATCCCATATTCGACATCGATTACCTACTTCCGTTAGTCTAACCTAGGGTTGTATGACGACAAACTATTGTTGGTCCTGTTTTTTATTTTCGTGTTAATGACTGTACCGTAACTCCCTTGATACTTAGAGTTTGTTGTGTTGGGTAAACTATTGTCCCTCATGAGATACATATATATATGTACCCGATGTGTGAAAATAGTCAGAGACATGTCTGGCTGTTAGTCTGGTGTAAAAACAAGGGCGAATTGTGATAGGGTTAGACCCTTGTACCACCAACCACCCACTTCAGTCCCTGATGTCATCAATCACTTCACCATAACACATGTACTACTAATTTTTGGTTGACTAACAACACAAAAGTATACAGATTATATCGAGAGTACATGTTGTTAATCTTGCCAATCCAAATCCATAGATAACAGCTAGTGTTAACCAATTTCTTTTGACTTCTCCGAGCACACGTTGTTGTGTCTCCCAGAAAGAACCATTATTCTTCACTGGCCATTCGGATTCTTTTTCTCTTAAATGAAGCTCTTTTTCTTTGTGTTCATTTGATTGCATTCGTTCTAACTAGGGATATGGCGATGGCGTGTCTTTCCCTGACCACGCAGGACTAAACTAATTTCTACGTACGTGCATGAATCATGTACAAAACACACCTACCTACACACTCAGAGCGCTTCTTCTTTTTCGTTTTATAATACCCATGACCCAAATCCAACTCCAGACGCCATTTTTGTCTCTCCTGACTTAATAGACAACCCAATAAGTCCCGAGCCCAAAACCATAAACAATAAAACAGATGTGATGTGACCCAACCCAAATATACCATGACAATAAGGAAATAGACAAGACAACAAGAAAAGAAGATAAAAGAAACGACAGTAAAAGAAAAGTGGGAGTAGAGCGCCTCGTGCCCCGGGGGAACGCTTGTCATCAGAGAGTCGGGACTGACTGTGTGATGAAAGCAGCTATGGAGGGCAGGATGACTGCAGTCCCTGTTGCTCAAACCGGCTGGGGAACTGACGCTGGTGGTGTTTGCGCGCCCGATGGAGCCGGCGTGGGGACCGGCCCGGGTATGTTGTGTGAGAGGCTTCTTGAGGACGGTGGTGTCTGAGGTGACCACTGGCCGGTGCCGAACTTTGTTGTTTTGATGAAGGCGAGTATTTATTTATTTATTTATTTATTATTTGATTCTGTACTGCTTCTCTAAAAGCAGCTAACCCACCCAGCACAACTTACATAGAAGTCTACATGTACCAAGAAGAACCACATGACCGAATCCTATAGACCATTACGTACAAATAGTTGATTTTGCCATCCAATATCACCGGTTTTGTGTTAAAGCTTGGGCCTGTGGCTCCCGTGATTTCTACCTCTTTCGCCCAAGTTCTCTGCGCCCCTGTATCTGAGGTGGAATTGGAGAAGATCTTCGAAGTCACTCGCCATCGTCATGGTGTTTCGGTACGCATGTACACTTGCACTATTGCGTGCACATTCTTACCTATATTGATACAAAAATGTGTAAATATCCTCACTGAGGTCCAATATATGTTCTTGTGTGTAAAACAGACCGACCAATCACAGACTCACAGCTTAGTATGCAACGCGGGAGATTTTCGACGCTTGTACGCCCTTTGCGACCCCCTCATTCTCTCCTTCGAAGACACGAGTTACCCCACTTTTCCATCGCAGCGTGTATAAATATCTCGATCCCCCGGCTTTTGTTTCTTTTTCTCTTCTCTTTTCTTTTTTTCCTCAAGTAAGGGCGAATTTCTTCCTTCTACTTTCTTTTGTCATTAGAGCAAGACGAATTTAAGTCCAGCGCGGTAGTAAGAACATCGTCACAACCGGAGAATCTTCTTCTGTGTTGACGATGGTCTTGCTGTTGCGCTTGACTTAAATTCGTCTTGTTCTAATAATGCGAGAAAGTAGGAGGAGGGAATTCGCCCTTACTTGCGTTTAGGCCCTTTTCAGCTAATCGAAAAGCAATGATAGTCACTATGTCGTTCGGTCCAGATGGACCTCGCGGGACGTTGCATGATGCTGCAAACGGCATAGCCTTGGCCACGGCTGTCTTCATCCATTCACGTCCACTCTCCAATTTGTCTTGATGAGCCTGATTCTGGCGGCCCTTTTTAACCTTTTGTTTTTGTTGTATTTCTTTTCTCATAAACTTGAAGCCTGAGTTTGGCTTCATGTGGGCACTCAGTCGTGTGATTCATTCCAAATTCGCCCTGAAGTAACAATCCAAAGCTAAGAGGACTATATAAGTTTCAAGGGTGTTAGTTGCCTTCTTTACCGCGGGTCCTCTGCGCCATAAGAAATTTGGGTTTGGTGGGTCTACATGCGGCATGAGCTTGTGTGGTTGACCGAGAACAGCGCAAGACCTTTCCTCGCCAAGCACTGCGTTTAACACTGTCGAAAAGGAAATGAAGTGCTTCTCTGCCTATGAGACGATCACGCGAGACAAGAAGTCCATTCCTCGCCTTGCCATCCGGCCGTGTTAATGTGGGGCATCTTGACAGACTGGGAGGCATCAGGATACCACAGCGCCAAAAAGAAGCAGAACCTTCGGACTTTGTTACTAGTGCTATTCTATCGTGATCTATACAGGAGGCAATTGCTATACAGTGAGAAGCGAGCATTTAGAGAGCAGCCATCAGACAGGGCAGAGGCTGACACATCTCTCTTATCCCTCCTTCCGCGGAAAAACAGCATCGCCATGGCAAAAGCCAGAGGCCCTTCGCTCTAGCAACTAAGTTTGCCGCTGTCCCTTACTGAAATAACACAACTATTTGTCTGGAAACTCCGCAAAATGAAAACACAAGCGGTTCTACTGACCTAGCCACCACACACACATATCTATCACTGTTTTCGAGCGGACAGCAACATTGTTGTAGGCAGCCCATGGGCTTTCAGTGAAGCATACTTCTGTTGCATTTACCTTTGTCGGTCAGATTGATCTAAAGGGACTAATAGCCACATGAAATGTCCTTTGAGTTGCTGGACAGCTCGATGTTAATATCATCCGCCGAACAACAAGGTTGATCAAGCTCAAAGAGTTATACTTCGCCTATAGACTTAAAATTCGCTCAAAAGGAAAAAACTCACACAAAGGAGAGTGCTTCAGTCTGCAATCGATCAAACAACAACATGGCAGTCTCTGGTGAAACTGGCCAATCTCGGCACATAAAGATCAAAGGGCTAATCTACGGCCAATACGCAGTACGATTAGACAGTGAGGATTCTACGGGCCATTGTCTCGTCTTAGCTCTACTCTGATATGCATCCATATGAATCTACAGCGGCTTCTTCTTGTGTTAAGTTAAGGTATTGAGAGTTTCTCGTTTGTCATGGAATAACCTATGATTCTCAACACACGTTGGCATCTCTTCAATCCAAGGCTCTTGACCCTCGCCATTTTCAACTCTCTAATCAGATACGGCCCAGACGCCGAGGACAAGATTGCTACTCTTGGGGAAAAGGGTTTTTATCGGATGGCGGATTTCGTGATGAGGTTATGGCTGAATGTCCTGACAAAGAACCCTTGCGTGGTTTCTCCAGGGAAGTACAAGTCATTGTTAAAATGAACCCAGAAGAGCTGGCTGTACGTGATGGTCAGGCTTATTATCTGTTTCGGTCGTCGTCAAATTGGTGTATATATCCGATACAATATCAATTCATCGAGGTTTTAACTTTGAGGTTGCCATTTGTGAAACGTTTCATACCACAGAATTGGCTGTAAAAGCCCTGTCATTGTCCGCACAGTAGCTTAAGCAATGCCTAGTCTTCGTGCCGCTTTTGCAACAGTCTAACTTACTCAAACAGACCATCTCCAGTCGAGGATTCACTAAACAGTTCATTGCTCGTCTATCTGGGTCCGATACAATCAGCCAACTGTCCTTCAAAATTAACTCATTTTTCCCTATAAATTCTTTCATACTAGAAAACCCTATAAAAGTGTTTCGCCGGTTGTCTTAAACAGGGCCGTGGTTACTGAAGACTGGAATGCGCAAAACTCTATGATGGGTGAGACCGAAAAAGGAATCTTCCCTTCCTAATTAGGACATTACACTGTTTTTCAAAGCAACTACCAACGCAACAATAATGAACAAAGTGTACCAAGCCTTAATGATTGTGATTTTCACAACTTGTAAATGGGAATCAGGCAGAGAATATACTCTCTACAGGCAATCACGCCTTTTTCACCCTCCATTTTGTCCATCTAACTCATATCGTGCGGTTTTCCTTCATCTCTCATCTGGAACATTTTGATACCATCAGAACCTTGATCACCAAAATTACGAAGCAAAAATGGCACGCGACACAGAGAATGTGCCCATAATGTAAGTGTCCAATAAAGGCTATAACCTCCGCCTCCTTTAACATTGCAATAGTGTCCCCGGTCTTGACATTTACGATCCCGAAACCTACGATTTACCGCTTACCAGCGCCCACATCGACATTTTCAACGTCATACGTCTTGTTACTGATATCCGCCCTCTACATGGCGCTGCCCACGAACAAAGAGACTTCACTTGGATACTCACACAGCCTACCGTGATGGGTGCCATCGAAGCTCTTAAACACGACACCAACAAGATATGTGCCCTGATGAGAGATTACATTCAGAACGACCCCGATGTATACGCAAAAGTAAAAGAGGTGTATATTAAGTTCGTCGCAGCGTTGCCTCGCTTTGGAATGTTGATGTCCAGTCGGTCTGATACAGCTATCTGGCGCGAGGAGCAGGAAATACTGTACCACAACAGCACATGGTTCAAGGACCAGCTTCGTGCCTTGTTGTAGATGATTCTGATACCGATGTGTCGGTGACGAATGGTATTTTGCTAGCTGTTTGTATTACGTTCTATATTTAACCACTTTTTGGGTCATATTCGACCTCTCTCAAGCCTGGAATGATTCTGCAGATTTTCTCATGTTCTCTTGTCAAACGTGCCCCTTTGGTGACTCTAATATGTTTCAAGCCGTGTACTACGGCAACACGCGGGAGATGTGCCAATGCAAATAGCGTGATTACAAGTCAATCCTACCATGTGGTTGTGTTAACCCTCCCACTGATAGGTGTGCCATGTTATGTTTATAGACTCAAAAAGCAAGCTTGGCAAGTTTTCCGGACAAAAAGATTAGTCAAGTACATACCAGTTTTATCCGTTGGAGAGTATGGTTATAGTGATTATAGCCTGTTGAGCTTCTTTCAACCCTACTAGAAAGGTATTCATTGAGAAATTGTAGTGTTGGTGTTTTGAGAATGTTAGGGGACACTGGAGGGATGGTAGTTTTTGCTACTTCCTTTAGTATATCCCAAGTTTCAACTTCATTCTGTTTTCTTGGATTAAAGGTCACTAAGTTACTAGATCCAAGCCTACCTGCTATCACTACCCATGATCACCTCCATCTATAAGTATGTGTCTGCAGGTAGAGCTTCTGTATACAAATTCAAAAAAGGAATGAGCTGGTTACGTAGGTGCTCCGAGCCGCCTCCATGTTCTTCACATATCAAAATTGTGACTACCCAATTACTACATGTAATAGCTTATTATGTGCCTTCCCACCTTGTTGAAAACAGCCTATATAATCTTGTAAACACGTCGCCAGGCATACTTCACTTTCTTGACTTTTCTTCTTCGTGTCAACACAGCTCGACTCTGCTCACACACACATTTTCACAATTCAATAACCCAATAGCCAGCTTGTCTACCCTTTGACTGCTGTGCTGACCACAATCCAATTGTTACTTCACTTTCAAGTCACTTTTCTACGAACCACAAAATGAGACGTCCCCAGCGGCACCGCCCGATCGCCAGATTGCAACGCATCTACACGTGAGTCGAACCCGCCTAGATCACTAATACCCCAACTAACGCGTCTAGAATCCCCGGCTTGGATCTCAACAATCCCAAGACCTACGATTTCCAACTCTACGCCGCCCATGCCCAGTGGTTCCGTGCCCTCGCCCGTTTCCGCCAGGTATTCCCCGACGACTGGCTCTCCGACGTGCAGGAAGACATTTTGGAAACCATGGTGACCCAGCGCACTGTGATGGACTCTCAGACGGTATTCGTTGAGAACAGGGAGGAGATTGCTGGTATTTTGATTGATAATGATGTTGGAGGTGGTGGACCCGTGACTAGGCGGTGCCATGCGGAGTTGAACAAGCTCCTTTCGGCACACGTCGTGTTTCAGCAACAGATTGAGCTTCGTCTTGATAGCGATGAAGCCCTTGAGCAAGTTCGGAAGATGCGCATTTGCATGCAGAAGGTCAAGAATCGGATGCTTTACATCATGCATGTGTTGGGGATGGAGCTTTGAATGAATATGATGATGGTAACTGTTGGACGGAATTAGTTACGGTTTTCAAGTACCACCCGAAGCGGTATGTGCCCTTTTGGCCTTATTGCTGTAGGTACAACAACTTAGTTCTTTGGCCCGGTTACACAGCCCACTATGTTATGAGTTTCTATTACAACACTGTTTCTTAAATCACTAGGCGTTGGGTTCGGGAGATTGTCAGGTTATTTGAACTGACAGTCCTGATTCTTATATCTTAGAATTACCGTAGCCACTGTGTTCATTAGTTCAATTCATGTGCAACCTTTCTCACGTTTCATATACAACATTCACGACATCCAAACATACCCCCTCAACAAAGACCTTAGCAAAAAATTAATTATATGTTTAACCTGAGCTAAAACAAACTATCTCATAATCGTCGCGATATAATGCCACTCACCGCGTGGTCCGGGTGCCCCTGCCCTCGAATACTTAGCCTCAATAGCATACGCCATTACTCTCAGTTCGCCCCTCGCCAACCCATTCGCAACAGAATCATGAAACAGTGGATTCATAAGACTATCCTGTCTCATGAGTTCACTGAAAATAATTCTCATACACCGTGAATTTTCCGCAGTCTCACGCTGGGCATACATGCGCGCAGCTTCACTTTGACAGTGGGGGTCTTGCGGGGGGCCGGGGTACATTGGCATGAATCCCGAGGGTGCTGGCGGGTGCGGATATGCGCCTGGGGGTGGATGTGGCCCTGGGTGTGGATGTGACGGTGGCGGTGGCGGTGGGTGTGGCCCGGGATTTGAATGAAATACGGGTACTGCCGTTGGGATTCCCCCCGGTGGAGGCCCGTTTAATACCCGGGGCGGTTGTGCTGCGGATGGATGTGGTGGCGGAGGTTGGTGTGTTGAATTGGTAGTATAAGAATGCCTGACTCTTTTTGGGGGTTGTGTTGGGTTGTTCGGGGCTGCAGTTGCGGTGGCGGTTGCGGTTGTGGTTGTGGTTGTGGTTGCGGTTGACACCGGGTTGACGGTGCGTACCGATGGGACTGGCTGGCCCGCATTAGGCGTGTTGGCCGTGTTGGCCTTATTTGCTGTATTTGACGAGTCTGTCTTGTTTGCCTCCTTGGTGACGTCAGTTGTTCTGGCTGCATCACCTACATTGACTACATCGGCCCCGTCGGCCACATCCGTAAGGTCAATAACGTCAGCCATCTCGGTAGTGCCAGCCGCCTTTTCGGTGCTAACTTGGTTATCAACCTCAGGTGCAGTCTCATCTTGATTGTCAATATTGGGCGCAGGCTCATCTTCATGATCGGCATCGGGCGCAGGCTCATCTTGATTATCGGCATCAGGCGCAGGCTCATCTTCATGATCGGCATCGGGCGCAGGCTCATCTTGATTATCGGCATCAGGCGCAGGCTCATCTTGATTATCGACATCTAACACAGGCTCGTCTTGAGTAATCGTAAAGTCCTCAACAGAATCAAGAGAACTGCTACGATAGCCGATTTGAAAGTATGGAGGATCATGATCGACTGGCCATTCCTCATTGTAAACCCGTCTCCGACGTTGAATATTGGCACTGACGGAATTCTCAGTCCGTTGTCTTTTTCGGCTAGGTATGTCTTCCGTATCAACAGGTTGTTCCACCGTATCAACGGGATTTTCTTCCGTCGTAACAGGTTGTTCCACCGTATCAACGGGTGGTTCCTCCGTACCAACAGGGGTTTCTTCTGTCGGAACAGGTTTTTCTTGCGCCTCAACGGCATGTGGATGGTGTGTATGCTTGATGATGATATTCACCATTTTTGTGCCCGGGAATATGTTGATCAGGATAAACCCAGGACACGCATCCGATCGCTTTGAAATAACACTTTGGAACGGCGCCGGTGTGCATGCAAGACGCCAATGTGTCGATTTATCCTTAAGTTCTCGCCCAATTTTCACAGACCAAAAGAAGCTTCCTTTGAGCATTATTAAACCTACCAAGCTATGAACAACCGTTTCATAGAACTCCTTGGGCGGCAAATCTTGGTCATTATCAGGTATCAATGCGCCAAACTGATCGAAACTAACGCAACATTGTAAGTGCATTTTCTCGGTTTGTCCCTGTAGGAAGAACGTTAGGGTCTTGCATAGAAGATCGCTTATAGAGAGACTTACAGGTACATCCCACTTCTCAATTTCATTCAATAATGAATTGAAGTCGTCGATTAGCGTGGGGTCCTCGGGGTCAGTATTGGTGCTACATCGCAAGCAGTGCGGTTTGCGCCGGCCATTAATGTACACTCCAAACTGTTTTATAGGTTGTGAGGTATGGCAACTGTTACAGATCTTTAGCCCTTCATCGGTCATTTTGGGAGGCGGGTTGAGGAAAAATCAGTTTCGCTAAGATAGACAGGATTGATATGATCGGGATCGGAATGTCTGTGGACGCGGGTTGAAGTCGCGATTGAGAATTGAGGATCCATTTCCGCCAAATTAACCATGCTAGTCCTAATATAGAAATTATCACGTGATCCACGAGACTAGGTGAAACTATTAGGGTCTGATTTTTCGTTCAGTACTGACAAAGAACCTGCCAACTCTTTGTCGACAATTTCATCCCTTCCAAAAGGCAATACTATCAACGCCAGCCAAAATGCAACAACTTCAACATTGATGCATATGTAAGGCTCACGACATTCATCAGACGCCGGACTTCCCCCTTTCCCGCCGGTAACCCTGCTATGAACGGTCCTTTAACCCTTGTTTAATGGCTTGGTGATGACCCCTGCTCATCATATCGTGAGATCGGACTTGACATCGGCGTTGTTTATAAACCACCCAGCTAGACAAATAAATTGACATACCTCACTGACTTACCACATTCTTCACCTTCATTCTCACACCACCACCTGACAAAATGGCAACCCCAGGCCCCCCTTCCGACGCCGCCATGAAGGCCCGTATCTTAAGCCACATGAACTCAGACCACAGCACCGAACTCTCCCACTACCTCCGTGTCTACGCCAACCTCCCCTCGTTCCTCGCCACCCCCGCCGAACTCACCGACATCACCCTCACCACCATGACCATCGTCGCCCGTCCCGCCGGCCGATCTGAAACGACACATGTCCTCCCGTTGGTTCCCGAGGCCAAGAGCTTTGCGCAGATGAGAGGCATCTTGGTGGGTATGGCGCATGCGGCGGCTGAGGAGTTGGGAATCGAGAAGTTGGTTATCACGGAGTGGGTTGCGCCGGCGACGCCGATGGGGTGGCTTACCGGGCTGGGTGTATCGGTATACTTTCTTGAGTGGCTTCTTCTTCCCTATATCGCCGCTGATCCCCACGGACCTCTATACTTTGCCTGGGGCTGGTTCCCCAGTTCCTTCGCCAATTTCTCATTTCTCATCCGTACCATTTTCTGGCCGGTCCTAATATGTCACATCGTCGAAGCCGCCTGGTTCGAAAAGTCCCGTCTCCAACGATTCCACGTATCCCGCGGCAGCCCCCTTTGGTTCCTCTGGGTCTTCTCAATCTTCCTAATGGGTTTCCCCGGCTTCCAAACCTTCGACGCCCTCGTCGCCTCAAAGAAACTCAAAGCGCAAGACGGAAAAAGTCACTAAGCCGTGTTTCCCACCCCCGAGCGGTGGCAACTCCCCGCTTCATAGGGTCTAACCCAATCCGCATGACATCATAGCTAAATACATGCTTCAACAAAAAGCCCAATATTGTGTTGAATCAAGCTGCAAGAAGCCGTTGCCTGGCTGGACCTCCTCCTGCAGGATACATAAAATCCCGCGAGGTAAACCAACCAGTGGCGAATATGGCCGAGGGATGGAGCTGACATGATCTGCATGTTCGAGTCAGCAATAATACGAAGGTTGGTGGAACAGCTCTAGTTATTAATATGTACATATAAAGCCCCTTGTTCATCCTCTTCTCTCCGTGTTCTTTCCTGTAACCCACCATCAAAGATGAAATTCTCTATTCTCGCGACATTTGCGGCTTTAGCTACGGCTACTCCCGACTACTTCCCAATTGTCCTTGGTGGGAACTGGATAACATCAGGCTCTCATCTCCACCGGAATAACACCGGACAAACCATATCTCCCTTAGCCGTTCCATCGCCTCTCAACCCTTCCGATCACTACTACCGGCTCTCCGCCGTCCCGGGTCTCAACGTTACAAACACAACATCGCATAAATTCCAAGTTCTTCCCACTCAAGCTGGACCCGGTTCATTCCCCGTCTGGTGGGCTCTAGCCACTGATAACCCGGAGAACACCTACCGGTTAACGACGACTACATACGAAGGCGGAACAATCTCTACAGACTGGCGCATCGAGCAGAGCGGGACACAGAATCTCCTTCGGTACGGCGCACCCGATGATACACAGTTTCACTGGATCGCGGTCGCAACGAATGCTACTGATGGTACCGAAGGATGGGCTCCTTGGTGGGTAGCGAGGAATTTGACGGGTGCTTCGGCGGGGTATCTTAATGGGATGGAGTATGTGGCGGTTGATATTGAGTTGATTGTGGCTACGGGATCGATTAACTCGTCTGCGCCGTTTGGGACAAATTAGGTTGTGATAGTATAGCTTGGGAGGTTCACAAAATCAGCAAAGAAGGCTTTTAAAAGTGGGCTATATGTATTTATACAGGGAGAAATAGGTGCATATCGATACATGTGTTGAACTTTGATTTGGGCTATCTCTAGAACCGCCACCGCACCATACATGATCTTAATTGCAATGCCACGGCCATACATTCTCTATGAACGTGCCAAAGTAACAACGTTATTATTCTAAGGACACAACTTTAACCCAGCCCGTAAATCTTACACATACACGGCATCGTATCTTGTACATGACATGTCAGATACCTTGTTGAATGCAACCACCTTGAATCCTTCCAGTCAACAAAATGGCACGTTGCTTGACATTACTTAAGCCACGTCACAATGTTACTGATCAGCATTAGCCCCCACAACCAACAACCTGGCTGGCATTTTCGGTACCTGGTGTTCTTGATTGTTGAAGCCTAACACACCATTGGTGAAGTTACGACTACATATCTAATGTTCCTACATAGTCACATTTTATAAATTATACATCCCAAAGTCCAAAGTCACAATTAATTCTCTCACTATACTCCCCGCCTGACTGCCAAGTCCTCGATTCTCAACACCACGTTGGGCAACATGCCCCACGCCTCGTCTAGTTAACTGTGTAACGCGGGGCAAAGACGGAAGTAGTTCGAACCACTATCTGATAACCATGTGCTACATTCTGCGAGTGAGCTAGCAACCCTTCTAGAAGCAGTATATCATCAAGTCATATAAATGAAGAAGAATGTAACTTGCCGGGACGAAGTAGCAAGAATATGATGATTTGATCGTGGGCATAGGGAGAAAAGGTATTTCCAGATACAACTGGCATCTCACGACACTAAGTTATAGGTGTTAATTCGTGACATCAGGTACACCAATATACATATTTCACAGCAAAAGAAATTACACACAAAAAGAATTAAATCATCCTACCAATCTATCCAAACCCAAGCCATGGTATACAAAAAAACGAAATAAGAAAACCCACAAAAGAAACGCTTTTCCAGCAAACAATCAAAAGAAAATAAAACAAAAAGAAACACAAAAAGGAAATATCCCTCTCCCTCTACTCCTCATCCAAACTTCCCATGCGACCACCTGCCAAGCCGACCTTCTTTCCGCTACCAATCTTCAATAAACTGAGTCTCTTCCGCATACCCGTCAGCGCACCGGAGCCACCAACATCTGGTGACCCGCCATCCATTGATGGTCTTCCTTCCCAGTTGCTACCATCTGACTGGGCCGTGTTTGACCGCTGGCGCCCTTGTTCCGCACGCGGGTTCTTCACATTATTTGAGTGCGCTGATGGAGGCTTGTTACCAGTGACCTCCTGAAGAGATTGCATTGTGCTGTTAAGAGAGAAGTCAGTCGCACCGTGGAAGAACGAGCGACGATTCCGCTTTCCAATTGATGCAGGCGACTTGGGGGAAGTAGGGTTGAAAATGACCGGATTTCCGTTCAAACTACTGGCCAAGCTACCACTACGAGCATGGGCATTAGCAAACGGTCGGGCATTAGGGGTTGACCGTCCATTAGGCGTGGATCTCCCGTTAGGAGTGCCGGTGCGGCCATTTGGTGTCCCACTACGCATCCGTTCAAGTGTCTGTGCAATGGCCCCAGTGTTGTTCGGGCCGTTTATGGGGGACGTCGGTGAAGTGGGGTCCTCGGCCTTGCGACGACCAGAGAAGAAGCTCAGCCGAGCGCCCTTGGTAACGTGTACAGATACTGGACGAACCACAGTAACAGCAGCGTCGGCTTCCAAAGTTCCATTACCATTCAATACGCTGTTCATATTCTCAGCAGTTGGGGAAGAACGCTGCCAAGTGGGAGAAAGTAGGGGCGTGACGACATCCCGAGATGGCGCAGGCTGTGGCGCAAAGAGCTCAATCTCACTGGCGTAGGTAACCTCGAGGTCTAAATAGATAAGTTAGTGAAAATGAAAAACATAGAAGCAAATTGGGGTACTTACGTTTCCGCAAATCATCGGCATGCTTCGACAAAACCTCGTTCGTGCTACGCTTGAAAGTCGAAACACATTTCCGGAGCATGATTGCATGGTCCACTAAAGCCATCTTAATGGCCATCTCCTGGGGCTGCAAGACAATCTCCTCTTCCTCTTCTTCCTCCATATCCATATCCTCTTCTTCGCCATCACTCTGTCGCTTATTGGCTGTAGGGACTAAAGCCCGGTAACATGAAACGCTCTGTTCTGAGCCTGTAACCGAGGCAGTCACTGTCTCTAAAATCAACTTGACAGTATCGTCATCAGGACCACGAGTGGCGTCAGAAACCTTCTTCTCGAGGGAAGCCAGCTCTTGGGTCTTACGGACAATACGCTCCAAGCCAGCCTCAGCAGCCGACAATTTGACCTTCTCAACCGACACAATCTCGCTCCGCCGAAGAATAGTAGGGAAAGCCTCAGCAGTAGTGTACAATGTTTTCTCGGCATAATGCTCCGAAATCGGACCGGTAGTTTGACGCTTAACCGAAACCGAGAATACTGTCGCATTGCTTGACACAAGATAATCTCGAACCACATTGGTGACCCGAGACCGCTGGAACACGTGGTGTGACAAATCGCGATGGGGTGTAACTGCAGATACCACCAGGTACTGGCCCTCTACGTCGTCATAGTCACCAGAGGTAACAATCTGTGCTGTAGGGAACTGTTCCTGCATCCGATCGGTGAATGCCGAAGCACGCTCCGACGCCGAACCCTCGTAGATATACTCCTTGTCACGAACAGTAGCCGGGAAGCCAAGACCTTTGTACACCACCTTGAAGTACTTGGGTACAATCTTGTCGCTCTTGTTGATCGTCTCGTAAATTTTAGCCGTGGCGCGCTGAGTCCGAGCAAGCTTAGCGAAGTCGAACACATTCTCTTCGTACTGTACTTGTAACTCCTTGTACGCAGCGAGTGCTGAGCTCCAGGCTTCGCCCTGCTCAAAGTACTTGATCATGTCAAAGTATATGCGCTCCTTGCGTTCAAAGTGCGTCTGGACAGGGAACTCAGGGTCATCCAATTTAGCTACTTGTCTTGTCGGGTCCCAGTCATAAAGGTCTGCGTGCAACCGGAGAGCCAAACCAGCCTCAGTGAAGTTTCGAGAGTCGGCCTGGAGATTCGCCAACTGATGCACATAGCGCACAAACATCTCTTCCTTGTGCATGTCGCGCAAGAATTCCATCAAACGAAGACGCTTGATAAGGTTCGATGCCTCTGATGTGTCCTCCGAGCTATGCACCGCAATAAGAAGATCCAAGAACTCATCCGTGTTGACCATGAGCTCACGAGTAGCCGCATATACACCTTCTTCGTCTTCACCTTCCAGCTCCGCAAGGGGCTCGAAACGGTCCAACAACTCAAAGACAAAGCGCTTATAAATGACACTCTCAGCGATGGGCTTATCCTTGAAGAACAGATCCAGGCAGTCAATCATCTCTGTCTGAATGACGGAAAGATCCTCACTGAGTGACCACTCACTAACAATCATGGTCTGCAGGATCTCCACAGCCGTCGTCCGTAAGCCCTGATGCACACTAAGACAAAGCTCAACGATGGGGCTGACGAGCGTTGGCACGTACTGTACCTGGTAGCCACCCATCTTATCCAAACCATATCTTGCCTTCTCCTCTTCGCTCGAGTCCCAACCAACAGCCTCCCACGTGCGACGCAACAACTCAGCACCATGCTCACGAACATCACCAGCAATCTTCCACACAGCACGACGCTTCTGTTCGGGGAAAGTCTCGAGGGCCAATGAAGGCGACCCGACAAGCTTAAGAAGGGTTGTAAAGAACAGTTTCCATAACTCCGTGTTGAAATCTTCCGCCTCGTCGGGATCTGGTAGAAACTGGTCGAGCATAATGGTGCTAATGTACTGTAAAGAGCTCATAATGGCCTTGTGGTGGAAAATGTGAACACTCAACCAGTTTGAAGGGAAAGCCTCGCCAGAGAGGATACTCATATGCATGCGGAGAGTATTCTCCAAAACAACGACAGGTTCGCAGTCAGAAATTTCCAGCTGCATGCCGGCCTGTGACCCGGAGAGCGCAGCCAATATGGCTGACAGCTCCATTAAAGCCTCGTCAAAGGCAATAGGACTAGCCACGGGCCGAGATGGGAAAGGATATGAAGTCGGGAACAATAAAGAGAGACTCGACTTTTGTGGCGTCGGCATGTTCAGGATAGTGAGATATGAGTCGAGAATCTGAGGGAGATGATCGGGGATCTCGTTGCTCAAGTAGTCAATTTGAGTTGAAAGAATCGAACAGCACAGGCGAACTTGGTCCCGCCAAAGGACATTGGGCTCCTCGGTATGACCCCAGTGAGGTGAAATCCACCGTTTGGTATTGGCACACAAAATCGACTTCTGCTCCGGGGACGAGAAGATGTCCAACTTGGCGTAATTGAGCACCAAAACAAGTTTGTATAGGACAAGCTTGCCCTTGACTGAATCACACGAGTCCATGAAATCAATAGCAATATGTTGAATCTCCTCAGTCTTCAGCAGGCCAGTGAGTTCAGGCAACCAAGTGTGGAAGTGCTGAACAGCCAACGTCTGGGAACCAACTAACACAGGCTGGGTGTTCTTCATCATGGAATCCAACGCCTTAAAGATCGTTCGCAGATTCCTAGTAAACGACGGAGAGTTGGAATTAAGTCCCAAATGCGCCTCCTTCAATCTTTGCTGTCCACGAGCATGCGTAATGAGCTTGAGAATGTGGCGGACGACCTTGAAAGTAGAGCGGAGCTTGCGTGCAGTCTCAGGGTCAGTGGGCTTTTCAAGCAGACGGGTAAACGAACGAATAAGGCATGGAGTAGCGAAAGGGTAGTTGAAGCGGGTCTCGGCGTACTGATCTACAAGCGGGCCAACATTGAATCGACGGTCATGGACAATGCCCAGAACTCTAACAAGGGCAGTGAAGACGAGATCCTCGAACTCGTTGTTACCGTTGTACTCAAGCAGAATCCCGAACAGCGCATCGAGCACGTCATTCAGAAGCTTGACTACCTCAATCTCAGGAGCGAAAACAAGCTGCTTCAAGAGATCGGGAATATCCTCCGATGAAACCTCTTTCCACTTGACCAAACTCAACACTACACGATCCTGTGAATACTTCGTACTGCAGAGATACGTCTCTAGGCGGATCATGGCCAAGGGCCCCGTAACATCGGCATTGTCGTCTTTGCCACGGGCGCTCCATGGCAGAGACAAGTATCCACCTTTTCCAACTGGACCAGGAAGTGGCGTCGCGGTGTGTTCATCCACCTTGTACAGCAAACACGGGTGAGGTCCGTCACGTCTGAAGGCGTTGTGATCCCATAACGGAATATAAGCCACGGCAAATGGCGGATTTGGCACGTCAGCCAGGAACACTACCACATGCGCCTTTGGCACATCAGCCGCAGGGACAGACAGTCGAATAGTCTGACGCCATCTCTCGCCACGCTCAACGGCGCATGACTTCCATGTTGAAAGCCCCTCGCTGTTGGAAGCCGGGAAGATGCAGTTGTCAATGCGGGCACCCGTCGATCGCCGGACCTCGAGGGTTACCTGCAGATGAGAGCCTTGCACACTTCCGGAGATTGTTGAAGGGTTTCCACCAAACCGAGACAAAAGCGCATGGCGAGAAACGGCAGCTTCGTCCAGGGTGAGGTAGATATCGGACCGGGGTTTAGTTGGAGCACCGGAGAAGCCCATTTTGTTGGTTTGCTTTACACCAGAGAGTAAAGTCGGTGTGGCTTTGATCAGAACATCAGCGTCTGGGTGGTTGAAGCTGCGCAGAGAGACCTGTACACGCTCACCCCGGCGACCACGCTCATAATGGCCAGATGGACTATCAAGCATCTCGCCAAGAATTGGGTCGGTCTCGTTGTCCTTGTCATTGCCGGGAGACCCTGGTGAAGGGGACCAAATAGAAATCATGTGTTCAACCTCTGAGTCCTCCTTACCCCGCACAACACCGTTAAGCTTCAGAACACCCATTCCAACGGTCCGTTCAACCATCGTTGTCATGGTAGCCATGGAGCTGAATGCATCACGGCCATCAGAAGAACTTCGTGACTTGGAGCCCGCAGTACTAGGCGGTTGTGATCCATCACGTGTGCTAGTGTCACGATGCGAGTCATTCCCAGTTGTTGGGGGCCGAGGTGCCTCGGGCTGTTCATCCAGGGAGTCCAATCGTGGAGGAGCAGCACTTCTGGAACGGGACTTGCTTCCCCACATCAGACTGCGTCGTACACTTTGCTTGCCGGCAGTAGTGAGAGGCTTAGACAACTCGCGCAGAGACCCTTGACTACCAGTGTTTGATCTGGACCCAGGCTTTGTCGTAATCATGGTCTGGGTAGAACGCACCTTCACAACTAGGAAAAGGTCCGTTGAAGATCCTGCAGCATCGCCAATGTCTTGTGAAGAGAGATCCGTGAATAGAGTACGCATCTCACCAGACTCGAGCATTCCATCAATAAGACCTCCCGGTGGCACAGTTACATAGAAGCACTCGGAGATGTGAGTGACGCCTGCTCCAGGTGTTCTCGAAACCAAAAACAACTCCAGTGTAGTCTCATCTGCAGAAGCACCTGCAAACCCCTGCACATTAACCAACAAGTGGTGGTGGGAATTTGGCTCAACGATAGGTTTTGGGGGCTCATCTAACAAACTCATCACCGCCTGCAGATTCGTGATTTGAACAACAGAATCTTCGCCGGTAAGGATACGGCCCCGCTGTTCTGGGTCGCGGACAATAACATCACTTCCACACAGCTTGTTTCCCTTAACCAAATCCCACACAGTCTTCTCCCGGAGGTCCTCGTATTCACTGGCAGTCAAAACATTGTGCAGAAACTGTTGGCGATTAAGACTCAATTTGTTGACAAGGGCGTTTAATTCATCCAGCTTTGAGTATTCGCGAGACAAGAGCAGTTCGTGGAGGTTGGTAGCTTGCCATTCACGTAGACAAGAGGCGATTTCGTCAATTAAGGGCTCGTTTACAGATGTTGGTGTCTCATCGCCGACCTTGAGAAG
Organism: Huntiella abstrusa; assembly: GCA_025685495.1. Classification (NCBI taxonomy): domain Eukaryota; kingdom Fungi; phylum Ascomycota; class Sordariomycetes; order Microascales; family Ceratocystidaceae; genus Huntiella; species Huntiella abstrusa. The sequence goes on along the minus strand of JAJNMT010000219.1, from coordinate 107,530 downwards.
TGGCACGGGAGCAGCCGGTTTTGGTTCATTGGGATTGCGCTTAACAGGCACGGAAAGCATGCCAGTAGTGCCATCGGGTGTGTCGCGGAACGGTTGTCGGGTGATTCCTGTAGGTGTCATCATATTACTGCGTATATCAACTGCATTTTGAAGGGCGTTGGACTGATTAAGCCCAATTTTTGATTTCGAAGGAGATAAGCCGCCTTTTCCGGAGTCGTTTGTTGGAGCTGTCCGACTTGGAGCCCGTGACGATTGGGTTTCGGAAGAATCATCCCCCTCGTCGGCCTCTCCTAAAAGCTCACGCACCTCTACACAGCTCCGAGGGAAGATACCACTAAAAACGCGAGCCTCGAGAGTTTGGCCTTTGACAGACGTTAACCCAGAAAGTAAGCTAGGTGGTGCCACCAGATATCCGCGCAGCCAGTTGCCGTCATCTGTTTCTTCGATAATATACAATTCGTCACCAATTTCGAGCGGGAGATCTGCCGGACTTGACGGTTGGAATGGAAAAGTTGCAATTGCAAAGGCAATGCGAGGAAGCGGCTGCCAAGGCATATTTGCCGTATGTTTTATGCACTAGGCCAGTCGCGGAGATGCGTCTTACAAGAAGTCAAAAGCGTGATTGGGCAAGCCGTTAATGTGGAATTCGCGGTTTCTTGCACCTGATGTCTTGGAGTATGCGCAACAACGGGAATGTCTCTGAAGCTCAGACAAAACGCCGGAAGCCGGTCAGGATACCGGGGGAAACGAGTCTCGAGAAGCGTGTATTATGGGCGAGAATAAGGAAAAAAATCTATAGGTTCGATGTGTCGAGAAGAAAATTGGTGGTGCATGGAAGTTTTCGTATGTGTAAACGATAATTTGTCGTTGTATCTGAGGGGCGTCACGAATTCGCGAAATGGTGAAGGTTCAACCGCCAGCCAAATCCCAAATAAGCTGGGTAATGCGTGAGTGGGGGACGGGAAAGGTCCAAGTGGTATGGACCGGAAAAAAGGTTGGGTATCTCGAAATGAAGACCCGACGTATGATGAACCTGTATATGCAAAACGCCAGCAAGGCTTGAGTTAGTAACGGAGGAAGCGTATTATGTGGAGCGGCTGCATGTTGTAACGCACCTCTACGCCAACCACATGCAAAGACACATGGGAATGTCACGTCAGATACAGACGTCGGTAGGTGTGAAAAAGGGAGCAAAAAGGGAGACGGGACAAGCAAGTGACACCAGAAGATATTTTAGAATAAACGTAGAACAAAATCACAGAAAGAACGTGTAGAAAACAAAGGGGTGGCAACAGCCGATAAACGAAAGACGGTACTGACGAGAGAGATCGTCGAGATCGCGAAGGGAGGGCGATAGAAGGAGATAGAGGGGTCTTGCAGATACGATGACGCGCTATCAAGAAGCAAGCCAAGCCGAATGTCAAGACAGACTCTAAAATCCAGAAGAGTCAATGTCCGAGCAGGCAAACCAAGCGCAAAATCAGAACGATGTGAGCGCAACAACTTGCGCAAACGGTCGAATGAAGCCCAGAACTCCTATACTATTGACAAGTAATTCCACCAAATGTGTGGAGAACAGGCGCCTGTTCGCAAAAGCTACAAGTCACGCAGAAACTGGGCTATTCCTGGGGGTATAGGAGCAGTTCCGTAGGCGATGGCTAATAACAGCAAGGGATCGAGGGATCAAGGGGACCACCGTAGAGGGGTGTAAATTGGCTGTCGTATGGGTGACGACGAGGAGTAAATTGCCTTGTAGCAAAGTCGTTTGTATGTATACTATGAAGGGGACCGAGATGTCAGAAAAGTGGTTATATGTACATTAAACTTGGCGCGGCCGTGGCAAGTAAAGCGGTTCAACCCCCGAGTTTGAGATATCGTGTATAACAAAAGGCCATAAGCTCTTCATTCGAGGTAACTTTCTGTAAACCCGCGGCACTCTTCTTAACACATTAACAACCAGCAAATCCGACAGATCGACCCGCCCCTCGAAGGATCGGCTACCCAAGATGAAGGGGTCAGAACCCGCCCAAAGGAGCAAATGACAAAAAACCAGCTTGGCCAGAACCTAGACAATTAGCCACGGACTTTGACAGCTAGTTTTCCGGAAACGCAAAGACCGCCAGTGGGTTTCTTCCTGATGAAACGGATCGGGGCAAAGTTAACGCCAACGTTCGTTATGCCGCTTTGCGGGCAAAAGCACGGGAAGATTTGACGACTCCAAGGGGATTTAACCTACAAACCAGTAAATTTACTCGGGACTAGGAAATCGGGATACATAAAAATGCCGGCAGCACGGTCCAGGGAGAACCATCAGGGGAGGAGAAGGGGAGTCGCCAATTATCGGGACGGGTCGCGGTAGCTTCAAGGACAGATGAAAAAGTCCAGGTTTGCTTCTGTCATTCTGGATAATGAGCTTCTCCTGGACAGAGACCTGACACCTTCCTCATTTTGAAAGTTCGCTTTCGTGCGCTCGGAAGCTTTTAGACACAGACATGGCATCTACATACTAAACGCAACGCAGTGGAGCAAGAGCCATGACTGCCAAGTCGTGACAACCGCTGTGTTCCCACAACGCAAGACAGTAGGGTTTTTGGGGTCCTCTGTGTGGAAACGGATATATCAGAGACACTCTATGTGCAATTCAGCGGTGCACGTTGTACGGCTATGTTGTTACATATGTGGTGCCGCTTCTTGCAGATCGTGTTCAAGCACGACACTGGAAATCCACAAATGTGTCAAGATTTGGAGTCAGGAACAATTAGTAGGGTTAAAATGGGTTCACCCCCAGGCTAAAGAAAGTCTAAACGCGGCTAAAGTTCTAGTCAGGGGCACAAAGTCGTAGAACACGATTATATAAGCGTGCTGATTATAGTCACGTGTACCGCATAATAGGGTTTCTGAGAATACTAACCCACGATGCATGGCATCAGTTACACCAATCCGACACAGGTTCGTCCTCCCGTTCTGTGACGTTTTGAACGTCTAAGATGCAATCTATTTGACGTGACTCAACCATGGATGACGCAACAACTCACTAGCCGTTGGTCTCTGTTCTGGCAACCACTGTAGAACAGTCGCCATAAAATTTAAGAATTGATCCCTTTCCTGGGCAGCTACTGGGTCTTCTCCATAACGTTGTTCGAGACTATCCAGGCTGACTATAGGAACTTCAGCTTCTGTTGCGATCCAAGCGCCTGATATGTGTTAGTAACCGTTGTACACGTATTTTACAGTGAATTCATACCGCATCTGTCAAAACATTGCATCGTCATGGTGCTTCTTTGGAGAAACATGTTTGGTGGCCGTCCCATCAAAGCAACCATTCTGGCCACATGCTTGAAGGCATCATGATCACCCGTGACATCTAAAATATGACTAAATAGTCTTTCACCTTGAATAATTTCCCACACCTACAACCGAGTTAGTATCACGTTTACCTCGAAAAATCACATAAACTCACCAAAGCCGCCAAATTCCAGATATCTGCTGGAATTCCCCAAGCCATTTCGAAGACAACCTCAGGTGCTCTATATACTACTGGTTGGACAGTCGGGCACGGCGCCTGCAAACTTCCTATCCTAGCGTCACCAAAGTCGCATAGCATAGTTGTACCCCATCCAAGTCCACGTGGTTCTCGAAAGTCTCTACTCCGATATGTGCCTCTCCCACCACCAGCATCTCTTCTTCGTGTTGGTTCCGCCTTTTCTGCTGCTAGGAAGTCACTTAACATACCGCCGTCTTCAATGGTGAGCATTAAATTATCGGTTTTAATGTCTGTGTGAACAACCTTTGCTTCGGTGTGTAGAAAGTCAAGTACCCAGAGAAGGTTTCGAATCAGTCTTTTAGCGTCATGGATAGGTAGGAGGGAATTGGGAAAGCGACGCGCGTGATTGCGTATTGTGGTATACATTGGCGATTGAACAAGACCATGATGTTGACCAGAGGATGAACTAAGAAGAAATGTATCATGAAGAGGTCGTATTAGGTGACGACCCGGGTGAGTAGAATTGGCAATGACGGCGTTGATGTGTTTATACACAGTTAATTCTGCTGGGACGGCCGACTCCTCCGACAAAGCAGTTGTAATCTTCAATGCCTTATAAGAAGCGGTTCTATAACACAGTTAGTCTGAGGGTCACAAAATAATCTAGACTTTCCAACTCACTGTCTATCCCGACACAACCAACATGTTGAGCTGGCTCCGTACCCCAATTTTCCAACAACCTCATATCGGTCCGCGTAAACATCGCCAATCTCGACTGGATAATAGCAAGCTTTTTCATAGCCAGGCATCATCTCCTCCTCAATGGGATGCTGTAATAACATATCATGTAGATACCCGTATCTCCGGGCTCCGCCGAAAGCGGCCCCACCCGCGCCCGAGGGCCGTATTAATGTGGGGATAAAATAGGGACAAAGTGGGTATTTAAGACTAGCTGGTCGTCTCAACGCCCTAAATGAATATGGAAAGGATGCCATTGTGCCAAACTATATTGCCTTTTAAGCGCAAGATTCTGGTGACGTCGTCTTATCATGTTGGAGATTAGCACAAAGCAAGATCAAAGCGGGGGGTTTATGAAGAAAAAAAAGTTAGTAAATTCCCCGCTACCAAGAATTAGATGCCAGCCGAAAATGTGACTAGGCGACAACATAAGACAAAAACAGAGACAAAAAGTAGACTAGATAATCGCTGAAATTTTGTCATTTATAGACGTATTCTTTATCAGTAAATCTCCAATGTAACCAAACTGCATACGATATGTCATGTACTCTTTTATCCGGCGCAGAACCTCAATGACAGTCCCCACTTTATAGACGCCGTACACATCACAATATCACAAATTACACGTTAAATCTCATAGATAAATTCGTGGTATTCCCCGACAAACGCATTCGCTCACTAAACAACAAATATAAAGCTCCAGACACCGGAGAACACTCAAACACAGAGAGAAAAAGCAAACAACAAAACAAAACAGACCAAAGTGCGCTTTAGATAATCAACCTTTCATCAAAATCTCATGACACCTACTTCATTTAAGCCTCAATCAAAGGCTCCTCCTCCTGCGCCTTAGCTTGAGCCTTAGCCTTGGACTCTTTAGAGGCCCGCTGGTAGTACTCGTTAAGCACCTTGGCCGGGATACGGTTCAGCAGGTCCTTAGGGAAGATGCGCAGCAGACTCCACGCAAGATCCAGGGACTCGAAGATAGTGCGACCCTCGTATGGGCCCTGGGAAATGAACTGTCTCTCAAACTTCTCCAGGAACTCCAGCGAAAGCTTATCCTCGGCCGACAGAGCCTCCTCACCAACGACAGCCTTCATGGCAGCCGCGTCACGACCGATGGCGTACTTGGCGTACAGCTGGTTGGAAACATCACCGTGATCCTTACGAGTCATGCCCTCACCGATGGCAGACTTCATCAGACGAGACAGAGAGGGGAGGACGTTGATTGGCGGGTAGATACCACGGTTGTACAGCTGACGGTCGACGAAGATCTGACCCTCGGTAATGTAACCAGTCAAATCAGGAATGGGGTGAGTGATATCGTCGTTGGGCATGGTCAGAATGGGAACCTGAGTGATAGAGCCATTACGGCCAGCTACACGACCAGCACGCTCGTAGATGGTCGACAAATCAGTGTACATGTAACCGGGGTAACCACGACGACCGGGAACTTCCTCACGGGCAGCGGAAACTTCTCTCAGGGCATCACAGTAGGCCGACAGATCCGTAAGAATAACGAGAACGTGCTTCTCGAGCTGGTAGGCGTAGTACTCGGCGGTGGTGAGGGCAAGACGGGGAGTAATGATACGCTCGATGGTTGGATCGTTGGCCAAGTTGAGGAAGAGAGTGGTACGCTCGAGCGACCCGTTCTCCTCGAAGTCACGGGTGAAGAAGCGGGCAGTTTCCAAGTTGACACCCATGGCACCAAACACAATGCTGAAGTTCTCCTCGTGGCCGTCGTGAACACCCTTGTTGGTAATACCCTGCTTCTGAACGAGCGAGGCTTGACGACAGATCTGGGCGGCAATTTCGTTGTGGGGAAGACCAGAAGCCGAGAAGATGGGAATCTTTTGACCACGGGCGATCGAGTTCATCGTGTCAATGGCGGAAATACCGGTGGAGATCATCTCCTCGGGGTACTCTCTGCTGTATGGGTTGATGGGCGAACCGTTGATGTCAAGGTAATCTTCAGCAAGGACCTTGGGACCCTTATCAATGGCACGACCGGAACCATCAAAGATACGACCCAGCATATCCTCCGAAACACCCAGCTTCAAGCTCTGACCGGTGAACTGGACTTTGGTCTGTTTGACAGATGTGTTAATATATCAAAGCAGAGGTGTAACATCGCGTGTGCAGGAAAGCATACCTTCTTGACATCGATACCAGAAGTACCCTCGAAAACCTATGGCGTCATCGGTTGGTTAGTTGATGCTGCAAACTGGCGCAACGTAGGCGCATCCCGACCAACTGGGTGGGGGATGTCACCTATTGAGCGGGCATGCGGCTTATCGTACCTGAACAACGGCGCGGTCACCTGATGACAATCGAGAGTTAGCACAAGACTCCGGCGGGGTCGGCGCAAGCGCCTCAGACAATAATTTCAGCAAAACATACCTCTGGCCTCCAGGACCTGACCGGAGCGCACCGTGCCATCGGGCAGGGTAAGCTCGACAATCTCACTGTAGGTGGGGTTCTTGACCTATTGGTTCGAACAAAGGCAATTAGCACTCTGTGTTGGTGGTGTATTGGCTGGTAGAAAGCGCCAGCATAATCGAGGGGTTGTCGAGCATACGTTGTCAAGAATGACCAAAGGACCGTTAACACCACCGACGGTGTTGTAGGTCACTCTGGGAGTAACCGAGTAAGTGGGGACTCTAGGATCAGCCATTTTGGGATATCGCGGAACACGGAGGTCGAAGGACGGAATAGAGATGGGATGAAATGAGCGGAACTGGTTGACTGAGGTCGGAAGGTCGCGCGCGTATAGCAAAAGGATGAGAGACTCGAAGTGCTAGGGCCGATTAGGGGAGACGAGCGAGGTTTAATGCGGATTAGAGCTTGAGGTGTCCAGACACCAAACAAAAAACGTCAGTAATTGTGGCTCAATGTCTACACAGATTAGTTCAAAGACAATTGATGAAAATTATTGGTGATGGGAGTCGAGCGGTCGCAGTGAAGTCCTCTTGTGTTCCAACGAGAGGCTGCGCAATAGAGCCAAAATGCCAAAGCTCTGGCCTATATTGAGCTTGGCCAGGCTGATAGTGCCATAAAATCGCTGGCTGGGGGGTTTATCAAAGCCAGCCCCACTAAAGCAACGGCGCTGTGTTAATCGCTCATTATCATGTTGAGTGATCCGTGTCCCTAGGGTTGAACATGCACGTGATGTATCTGAATATAAATTACTGAATCAATTGAGTATGATATATTGTGGTTTGGTTATCTGTAGTTGTGCGTCTTTCTGTTTATAAAAATTAGGCCGTCCTGTTTATAAGATCTGTACTGTCGATCCCAAAATCAAGTTCTGTTTATACCGTTCGTCTGGACAGCAATGCCTTACCCACCAAGCTCTCGTTTGGCTTCTTCAGTTCGCCGGTGATCCATTGACCTACTTCTGCCAGTGCATCCAGGTCTACTCCCGTCTCCATACCAACACTATGCATAAAGTACACCATATTCTCTGAAGCTACATTTCCAGTAGCACCAGGAGCGAATGGGCAACCACCAAGTCCACCAACAGCCGAATCAAACTTGCGAATACCGTACTCGAGAGCAACGGCCGAGTTGACTAATGCTTGACCGTAGGTATCGTGGAAGTGCATAGCAATATCCTCTTTCCTAATACCAGCCTCGTGAACAGCTTTAAGAAGCTTTGCAGTACGGCCAGCCGTACCCATGCCCGTAGTGTCACCCAGTGAGATCTCGTCAACCCCCATCTCCAGGAAATCCCGAGCAATGGCAGCTACAGCTTCGGGCTTGACATCGTAACCAGCGTATGGGCAGCCGAGGACGACGGAAATGTACGCCCGCACCCGCATGCCCATGGCCTTTGCATCAGAAATGACGTGCTCAAACTGGTTCAGAGATGTGCGAATGTCCATGTTGAGGTTCTTTTTGGAGAACTCCTCCGACGCAGCCGCAAAGATGGTGATTTCCATGCCAGGAGCGCCAGGCAAAGCGCCAGGCTTGGCATCTGTGCTGAACGCGCCATCTTTCGCCTTGAGGACAGCAGCCATGTTTTCGAGACCTTTGGGGTTTGGCACTAAGAAGGGGAATGTGATACCAGAACCAGCAAATTCTTTGTCCGTGAGAATCGCCTCAAGAATTTGGTTGCAATTGGCCATCTATTAAAAGAGGGGACAACGATTAGTATGATGATGTCATTCAGAGACCACAAGCCAGGGGTAGGCCTCGTTATTGACTTACCTGGGGCACCCATTTGGGCGACACAAACGATCCACTCTCAATGTACTTGAGACCAGTACCGGCCAGACGCTTTAAGAATTCGACCTTTGTCTCCAGTGGAATCATGTTCTTTTCATTCTGGAGACCATCGCGAGGACCAACTTCAATGATACGAACACCACGATCATTGGCAGCAGTAGCTAAAGTACGCCGGGCACTTTGAGCTGTTAGACGCAGGTCAGGGACCAGGCGGGTGGAGTGATTGATTATACGAGAGCGCATTGTATGTAGTGTTATGATTTTGCGGTAGTAAAAAAAAAAGTAGGCTCAATATGCAATTGGAAGTAAGAGTCAAGTGAGACAACAAGAATACAAATTCACGCTTTGCTATTCGTGCCTCGGAGCGTTACTTGTAGTTGCCAGAATTGGAGACGCCCCATTGACTGCATCAGCTTCTCCAATTCCCATACAATTCCCAGGGTTACTACGTCACTTGCTCAGCCGACCCTGGTTGCTGCCTCCGCTGTGAAGGCCATTGGGTCGTGAATCTAAAAGGCGCATCGTCGCCTTGTTTATTTAGTCATGTGGTTAGAGATACCAAATGCGGAAACAGAGTAAGGTAAACGCATGTTAAACTTGCATTCGTAACCAAGGGAGATTTTAGCCGACATTCGTCTTGAGCCTCATACATTTCAAGAAACTTTTACCTGACTGGGTTTGTTGCTTTGCAGGGCTCTGTATCGCCTGACTGCGCTTGCATACCATTTACCACCGCGGGGCATTTAAGTTCTTGCATTGTGCCCCACTATTTTTTTCAACGACCGTCTTGCGCTCAGCCTATCACAATTGAGCAGAAACCAAGACTTGATTTTACCGTCACTGTTGTTGTCATTTTCATTCACTGAATAGCCTACGATGGAGTCAGATCGCGCCGAAACAGACATTGGCATTGCTGCTGACATTGAAGCTTTAAATCTGGCTGAAGAGCCTGTCGCCGTTGCTGAACCAGTTACTAAGCAACCTAAGAAGAGATTTGTTGGGCGGAGGACTGCTGCCGAGGGAAAGACTAATGGTGTGGTGTCTACGTCAACAGCAATTGGGGGTATGTTCATTTCACGTATTCTGTTGGTACAGCGCATTAACAAGTTTACCAGCTGCCAAGCCCCGCAGAGCGCCTCGTCTCTTGAACCAAGTGCCACCTGAGATTCTCAACGACAAGGAACTCAACGCCGCTATTGCTCTATTACCTTCAAACTACAGTTTCGAGATTCACAAGACTGTGCACAGAATACGTACCCTTGGCGCTAAAAAGGTTGCGCTGCAAATGCCAGAAGGCCTTCTCTTGTTCGCCACTACCATCTCCGATATTCTGACCCAGTTCTGTGAAGGTGTTGAAACACTCATCATGGGTGACGTCACTTACGGAGCCTGCTGTATCGATGACTACACGGCAAGAGCTCTTGGGTGTGATTTGCTCGTTCATTACGCCCACAGTTGTCTGATACCCGTCGACGTTACCAAGATCAAGACCCTATACGTCTTCGTTGACATTACTATTGACACTTCTCACTTTGTCGAATCTCTTAAGCGCAACTTCGCCTCTGGTAAGCGCATCGCCCTTGTCGGTACTATTCAGTTCAATGCCACTATTCATGGTGTCAAGTCACAACTCGAACGCGAAGGCTTCAACGTATCAGTCCCCCAGATTGCTCCCTTGTCCAAGGGTGAAATTCTCGGATGCACTTCGCCACATTTGAAGGATGAAGAGACGGTCGACATGATCCTGTATCTTGGAGATGGACGTTTCCATTTGGAGAGTATGATGATCCACAACCCCACCATCCCCGCCTACCGCTATGACCCATACTCGCGCAAGCTCACCCGCGAAGAATATGAACACAAGGAGATGCAGGATCTTCGCAGAACTGCCATCAACACAGCCAAGACAGCCCGTAAATGGGGTCTTATTCTTGGTTCCCTTGGTCGCCAAGGAAACCCTCACACCATGACCAAGATTGAACAAAGGTTACACGATAAGGGCATCCCATTCGTCAACCTTCTTCTCAGTGAGATTTTCCCAGGAAAGTTGGCTATGTTGGAAGACGTTGAGTGTTGGGTGCAAGTTGCTTGCCCAAGATTAAGTATCGATTGGGGATATGCTTTCCCTAGACCATTACTGTCTCCATATGAAGCGTTGATTGCATTGGAAGAGCGGCCGGATTGGGGATCTGGGCCATACCCCATGGACTTTTATGCTCGTGAAGGTCTGGCACGTGTGAAGCCAAGTGTTGCTGCGTGAGAAAACAGAATCATGAGCAGGACTTGGGATTTTGCTGTATATAGAAACAAAAGTTTGTGTAATTAAAAATTAACCCCTCTAACTCAAATCTATATCTCCATCCTACTACTTATTCACTAGTGCTAATTGGTTCCGGTCTATGAGCAAATACAATCTTGAACTTGACAATATCCAGGACTTGAAGCTCGCCAGCCGCGCCATTTGGTTTCTTGTGCACAATAGCAACAGGCTGCGGTAACTTTTTGACCTCCCCAGCCAAACGCTGATGGCCGCCAACAAACATGTAGACCTTCTTCATCCAGGCCGTACTGCCTTCCTCCTGGAAGTCAGGATTGTAGTTGGGGAACGTTATGTGACCAATTGGAAGGGAGTTCATCTTGCCATTGTCTAAGGCTGCACTTAATTCGTCGGTATGCGCGATGGTTCCTTGTAGCTCGATGATAGCTAGGCCTGATGGCGTTTGAATAGTTTGGGGCAGTGGGTTACTGTGAGATGTCCGAGCTGGATCAGCGGCAAAGATTTTGGCGGTTATAGTAGATGACATGCTGGGGGTTGTATAGGTTGTAAACTAAAGTTTGAAAAGTGAGGTGAATGAAGTTCAATACTCGTTGTCCTAGTTCAACGTGATATCTTCGCGACTCAGAAGTAATGAGGTCATACATAGGGTTAAGAAAACAGGGTTACAGACGAGCTCACTATCAGGATTTAACCCTTGTGTCATGAAGCACCAGAAGATCAAGTCACGTGTCGCAGGATGCCCGGCCTCTTATCGGTTATCGGTAGACACACAAAAGTGCAAATGCCCCGCAAAAAAAGGTCGACATAACATGATATGATTGGCCAAACAATCCATGCCCTAATAACCACATTTAGTGCTATTAGGAAATAGTGGGTACCATGGACGAAATTACCAGAGGTTATCAAAATTTTTGGACAGGGCAGAATCGTGATCATTGTTCCTCTTGTTTTCCTTGACAAACTGTACCGACAGACACCGCCAAGATGAAGCTGAACATCTCGTACCCCGCCAACGGCACCCAGAAGCTCGTCGAGATCGATGATGAGCTGAAGATCGCTCCCTTCATCGAGAAGCGCGTATGTTTATCCCGACATTCCCCTCGAATTTCCTTCGCCACAATCGACACTATCACCAATATGAACATCCGGCTAACTCGCGGTTTCCGCATCACAGATGGGCGCTGAGGTCCCCGCTGACTCTCTCGGCCCCGAGTTCAAGGGCTACGTTGTCCGCATCACCGGTGGTAACGACAAGCAGGGTTTCCCCATGAAGCAGGGTGTCCTTAAGCCCAACCGTGTCCGTCTCCTTCTCTCCGAGGGTCACTCTTGCTTCCGCCCCCGCCGCACCGGTGAGCGCAAGCGCAAGTCCGTCCGTGGTTGCATTGTCAACAACGATCTGTCCGTCCTTGCTCTGGCTATCGTCAAGCAGGGTGAGACCGACATCCCCGGCCTGACCGACACCGTCCAGCCCAAGCGTCTGGGTCCCAAGCGCGCCACCAAGATCCGCCGCTTCTTCAGCCTCAACAAGGATGACGATGTACGTATTGCTCATCTGGTTCTTGTGACTGGTGGCATCTACGCACGCCTTTTCTCGTCGTCGCCTGCCTGGCTACACCCGGAGGACCCGTTCCTCTGGCCAGGTAGAGTGTGAGAAGACCGTTGGCTCAGTTTCTTCTTTGTCTTGGCTCTGTCGCCATACAGAGTCTCCGATAGGGGACGAAGCGGGAGTAATCGGTTGCTGTGTGCTCTTTACGAGCTTGTCCTCTCTACTCGGTGCACCTGTCCGCAGACACCGTCGTGCGTGGACCACTGTCGTGATACAGTTGGTCTGCGGTTGGAGCAGTTCTTTTGAACTATGTCATCCAGCCAGTAGTTGCAAGCTAAGATTTGCTTTCTCTCTATATCAGAGAGACGGTTCGTTTTCGCGGTCTACAAGCATTAGAGTTCGGGCGACAAGACCTGAGTGTCTGCACCGCAACCATCCATATTATTTCTCCGCTTTGTCTCCTGACAAGAGGCTATTGTCCCAACGGTATATTGGCATGCCGTAGATTCCACGTAGTCACTAACCAACAGCTTCTGTAACACTCTTTTTGTAATACTAACCCGGCTCGTCCATCAGGTCCGCAAGTACGTCATTCGCCGTGAGGTCACCCCCAAGGGTGAGGGCAAGAAGACCTACACCAAGGCTCCCAAGATCCAGCGCCTGGTCACTCCCCAGCGCCTCCAGCACAAGCGCCACCGCATGGCCCTCAAGCGCCGCCAGTCCGAGAAGGTCAAGGACGAGGCCAACGAGTACGCCGCTCTCCTTGCCAAGCGCGTTGCCGAGGCCAAGGCCCAGAAGGCCGACCTGCGCAAGCGCCGCGCTTCGTCCATGCACAAGTAAACGTGCATTCGCTGACAGCAGCGGGTGTATGGGTGTCTTGTCGGATGTTGAAAACAAAAATAAAAATGATTCTCTTGGAACTTTTCTTGGCGTGCTGGGCTTGATGAAGATTGTTCAGTGATGTTTTGATGCTTCTAATGAATTACGGCGTTGGGGCAGGGAAAATTGAATATTTTTGGGCATAGTCCGCAACTTGGTAACACAGCGTTATTGAATTTCCTCCATTGAAGAGTCTGTAATATTTCAATGATGATGTGATGTTGGCGTATCTGTTTATGTGTTGAGTGATTGGGTTGAACCGGCCTGCCTTGTTGCGGGACGTCTACTAGTAGATTATATCATGTCTGTTGCCCGTAGGCTATCACGAATGGGAGCAATGAAAAAGGATACGCCCCCGTTGTACTCAATCTGTTGCCTCGTATACTTTGGCCACCGGCGATTAGTCTCCATTCAAGTCGCTATGTCCATCTCTTCGCTTTTAGAGCTACTTCGGAGTTAAGACTTGACCATAACATAATTTCCTGATGATCATGTCCGTGGTTGTAATAGTTGTATTATTTAACGTCCACCTGATATGATAACTGAGGACCATCTGATCAATACATTGGTAACACAACACAGTCTATACTCCGTGCGCGCACGCCACGGCCCAGTAACCCTATACCACCACCCAAGAATGCAATCACGTGCCGGAAAATCATCGGTCCATTCCAAAATCGACGTCACCGTCGTGAACTCTCCAGCAACGTCCAACGCTTCTATTTCACCACAACAAACTACACACGATTTTCATAATGTCCGACGAAGACAACGACGTCGAAACCCTCCAGAGCACCTTCCTCCAGAAGCTCGAAGGCTGGGGTAGTAAGTCATCCATCCCACAATGCGCTATTCAAGGCAAAATCTAACATCAACATAGAATCCTCCATGCCTCCCGCCGGGCTGGCTTCCCTCATCACAGCGCTTCACTGGAGACCACTTCAGATTGTACCTGCGCTGATCATTTCACCGGCTTTGTTGATGTCCAGTTACATGCAGGTTGCCGGGTTCCCTACGGATAGTGCGGGTTTATCAGCTGGTTTGTCAGGGTTGTACTTGCTACTTGCTTTGCGGAGAAAGCAGAAGATCAAGGCCAAGTTTTTCTCTACTAGAGGGTTGGTGAGAGGAGCTGCTATGGGTATGGCGGCGTGGAATGCGGCTGCTAGTGGATATGTTTACAGTACGGGTGATCGGAAGGAGGACTACGAAGCCCGGGTAGAGAGAAACCGTTGGGGCGAATACGATGATAAGCAGTAAACTACGAGAGAATGAAGGTGTGCGAGCATGTGAGCATGGCTACGCAATTTGTATACTAGATGAGCTTCCACCATTATGGAAAGACAACCCACTAAGCACTTATAGACATGAACTATGAATGAGAATCCTCTATTGTGCCCCTCCAAATGACAACAAAGTCGGGTCCAACACTTGGCCAACCGACATACGCTAATAAAAATATACAAAAAAAAACAGGACGAGAAAAGAAAAAGAAGATGCAAATGGAGATGCTAGGGAGAGCCTCACATGGAGCCGAAGATGACCTGAAGTTCTGGGATCCTTTCAGGGTGAGGTATGCAAATGACCGAAATCACGCCGTAGCAGTGAAAACCGGTCAGTTTCCTATGCCTACAAAGACTCCTCATTGTCCTTGTTTGGCTTGGGGGGAGGTGGAACGAATGGCTGACCCGAGAGGTAGGCGATATCGCATTCGCGGACCTTCTCGCCGGCATATAACCGGTATTCGTCGAGGATATCGTTCGTGTCCCACCCCGAACGACGACGGTACGAACCGACGACACAACCAGTGCGATGCTATAGGTGAAAAGACAAATTAGTTTCCTAGCTCCCAACTAGGTGCAAATTGCACAGATTTCACTGAGAGAAGGTGTGGTTGACTTACCTTGCCATGGTTGCAATGCATCAAAAGAGGCTTGTTGGCCCCGTCCGACACCAGGTCCAAGACACGGTCCATGACGGCTTCGTCAATGGCCTTCTTCTTGGTGCCTGGCATGTCGATAACAATATGGCGAATGTTGTTAAGAGCCATGAACCCGACAAAGTTTTCATCAAGTTCATCCTTCTTGACCAAGGTCCTAAATCAGAGAATTGTTTGTTAGTTAAACAGCGGGCGCAAAAGAGGTAGTTGTCACACCAAGGTAACAGGCGCAAAGTCTGTGCTAATTGGCCAGACTTGCAGATATGAGAAAAGGACTTACACAATTGTCTTGAGTCCGAGAGTCGCAAGGAATCCCAGGTTTTCACGCTGGGGAAAGTCGCTGCGGTACAACCCATTTTCGACAGTACCGAAGTTAGCGGGTGTACAGAAGTTGAAGATGCCCTTTTCGCTACCAGGACTGGAGGCCTTGGTGCTGGGCGAATCGATGGAGGTTCCATCGGAGAGCTTGTCGTCGGAGGCAACAATGCAGCGTGGCGTACTGGCCACATCCAGGGCAGCCTGAAGCGACTGCATGTCAAGAGATTCCACAATGGGAATCTTGAACTCGGGAGACGAGACGCGCAAAACCGGTTTGCCGGACATTGTGGCGAGAGAAAGATCAAACGAGACGAGAAGAAAAGTAAAGGGTAGGAGGGGTTTTAAAGCAAGTAAACGTCGGTTACGTCACTTGGCTTATTCCTTTTTCCGTGGGGTGAAGGAACCCGATTCTTTCTTCCGAGTCAGCCAACCGCGAATTGCGGACTCGCTCGCGCACACCTATCTAGGAACGCCAAGATAGGTAGTGAGAAAAGATGAGGCTGTCTTGCTGCGTAGAGGGCAACAGACAGTCGTAAACAAGAAAAGAAAGCAGGACGAGCAGATACCAGAGTATGCCCGTGTCTGTTTTATTTCCTGTCTCGGTGGTTTCCGGGGTGGGGGTGCGGTCAGACGAGGGCCGTTTTGGTGTGGTGTGGTTTACTGTCGGGCGAGAATAGCCACCGGTCAACGACGGCGTTCGATGGATTCCTCGCTGACAAAAGATAATTGGCTTGAGGACTTGCGGCTCTGAAGAACAGGCAAGATGGGATGATTGGAGTTGTAAATGCAGGTTTTGAGAATCGCGAACAAGGTGAAGGGCGGAGAAACGTCGCTATTGGCTATTGGACGCCTTGTTAGTCGGGACCTTGCAGTGAATAGAGCGCTGTAAAGGTTGCGAAAAGAGACCAAGAGGGCGCTGAAGCGTGGATTTATGGGTGGGGCGTGGCCAGAAAGTCGTGAAAAAAAAAGTGACCTTTAAAACGGCGAGTGTGAAAAAAGGGCAAAAAAGTGTCCCGAGAAGCTATTCGCGAGAGCAAATAGCTGACAAGACAGCAGCAAGACTGAAGGTAGTCGTAAGGTAACGAAGCACTGGGATGAAGAAAAGAAAATGGAAGAAAAAAAAGCGAGGAGCAGTGGGAGCAAAAACTAATATATTCCAGCTTAATCAAGTTGGAATCCCGAATTCAATGGTCTTAGATCTAGGGCAAGCATTTAATTGTATCTGACAGCAGATTGACAACAGCCGGGCAGTCGACGACACCTGCCTCACAGGGGGTATGTCAGAATTACAACGTGGATTTTAGTGGGTCACAGCGCCGTTCGCTTCCCCAAATGTCTCTGTACCGTTAGACAAGCCCCTAAAAAAAGACCAGCAAAAGACCTGTAGCCACTCCGAGGTAGGCATATACAGACGTGAATCTGGTCGCGTGATGTCTTTAATTCTTGTGGGAGGACTAGGGCTTTGGTAGCAACTGGAAGCCAAAATGATGACGCTCAATCGGCCAGATGCATACAATGGCGATGTGCTAGTAAGCGATATGTGAAGTGGCGTGCATCTGAAATGGGCAGAGTGATCGTGCATAACCAGCAGGTCACCTCGGGTTGACCGTTTTGGGCATGTGTTTACAAGTTCGAACAGCGGCAGCATTGGCCAAACATACAGCGGCCACACCTTCTGTGCGGCGTCAGAATTACTGGGTGTTGCGGATTTTGCGGCTCAGAGATGGCGTCTGTATTTTTGGCATCTTACTAATTTGGCAGTAATTGGTTGGTCTAATGGTAGTAAACGGGGAACAGGCCGGACTTTACAATGGAGTTATGATGTCAAAGGGCCTAATTCTGTGGATCCCGGGTTTTCGGGCGACTCTTTGTCTCAACGTCACAGAGACATGAGTTGAGCAATCAGGGAATTACGCACAAAATTTATGTATCTGTGCCTCCGCATTTGTGACGGGCGTATGATGCTCGTCATCGGTAGGCCATGGGAGAATCATGTAATCTTGGGTAGCCAGCCACTGGATCGCTTGAGATTCTACTGCGTTTCTCCGGATCGCTACAGGCAATAATACAACACTTGTATCGGTACCTTGTTCAGGGCGCATCAACCCCAGCTTCTGTGCGTCTCGCCACGTACCAGTAACTTGACTGCGTCATGCAAAACACTGCCAAAGAGCTTGGTGTAGCTGGATCCCTAAGCCAATATCTGCGCTAATATGACTTAGATTTAGGGCACGCTACTGGGACAGAAAAAACTGACGAGAATGTGACCCCGTCTGGAAAGCCCTAACCCTAGTGCCAGCGTTTCTCACATTTGAGAGTATTAGGAACACCTTGTTCAACAAGGTCTGATGGTGTAGTTGGTTATCACGTTTGTCTAACAGTAACTCAGTTGCTTGGACACAAAAGGTCGGCGGTTCAAGTCCGCCTCAGATCAGTTTCTTTTTGTCATATGTTCTTGACATACAGATGCATGTATGTATACACACATGGTGTGATAGTATTTTTTGTTTGACTACGAAAATTGGGATATATCGCTTTTGTGTATTTGTGCCTGTGTAGCGCGGTGCTATTTAGAAACATGTGCTTGCACGTGATTAAAATTCCGAATTTGGATAGTTTGGAGTAAACCTATGAACTTGAAATTTGGAGAACATCATCTATAGCTCATCAGCGTAGTAACGGCGCAGAGTTTTTGAAATCCTATTTCCCCAGATTCCGACGGAGTGGATTCCGCCCAGATTGTTACTATAACCATATGCGGAGGGAGGTTCAAACTGTCGGTTCGATGACGTAATAAGTGTCCCTTTTCCGCATTAGAGAGATGCATGTAGTAGTGTCTTTCATTGAAGCCACGCTTTCAACTTTTTTTTCAGACTTCTGGAGATTGTTAATATTATGGTAATAAATATTCTGGGAGTTGTCAGGGCCTTGTGTACATAAGACACATGGAGAGGGTACCATCAGAATCAGAATATCCTATGGCATGTGCCATGCCCATTACTTACAGACGCCATGATCTAAGATTCGGGTGATACCTTCAGTTTGATAGACGGGTAAGAAAAGAATGAGTTAGACCAATCCATGGGACCCAGCTTCGAGGCCCAGAAACGGTCGTTGTATGTTTACCAGGGATGGAATGATGTCATCATCAACTTAACGCGCAACTCAGGGCAATGAAAGCCGCATCCGATTTAACGCTACGCCTGCTTGTAATCTCATTTGATCGTTTGAGTTTTCACTTCTTAGACAGAGCACACAGTGAGCTTAGAAGTCTACGAAACCCTCTTGGTCTTTGTCTCATCAGTCTAGCTAAAGTTTGAATTGTTAAAGGTCGGTCTTTGGCAAGCTGATTTAGGACCCCAGTTTCTTTTGTCTTATGTACGATGTATCCAATACGGTGAGCGTGAACGACGTGACGTTCATGCTTTCATAAAATCTCTGTGCCTGGTACTTTGTAGTCCGAAGCTAGCTAGGTC
This sequence comes from Huntiella abstrusa, assembly GCA_025685495.1. NCBI lineage: Eukaryota > Fungi > Ascomycota > Sordariomycetes > Microascales > Ceratocystidaceae > Huntiella > Huntiella abstrusa. Next base: position 88,648 of record JAJNMT010000219.1, on the reverse strand, counting down.
ACCATTGCATTCAACAGGTTCACCTCATGTTTCACGTTCGTCCCAGTGAAATCTAATATTCATAGGAAATGAATTTGGACACCCGTATATCCTTTCATTGTAGTATAGTCACCATTGAACATCCATTCACTGAAGCATCAGGGTCTTGCAGTCTTCACTCACTTATATATACATTTACTCGAACAAAGTCGCCACTGTACTCTACAATCCAAATAAAACCTCAATGTAGAATAACAGTTTTGAATGACCCGTAGTCTTTCATAGGGCTATGACCAAAGAAGGGTCGAAGCACTGGCCTTTTTTTGTTGGTTACACGGCGGTTAGTGTTTCGACCAGCCACTTTACGCTCGGGTTGACGTTCCGGTGTCACTCCACCTGTTGGTACCACCTGCTGCGAGGAGACCGAACGTAAAATAAAACGTCGATACATCCGCTTGAAAAGCCAATGTTTCTTGGGGAATTCTGGTCGTCTTACTTGAGCTCCTGTTGCATCCATATCCACCGGGCTCTCCGGAGAGATACATTGTTGACGTTGTAAGAAAGTTGGTGAACATTCGTGTATCAAGCGCCATGTCAATTTAGTCCAAGATTTCTTTTGAACTGGGAATCTGTCGATTCGTTGTCGTTTTAATCTTGTCAGCGTCTGGATAGCCATTAGACGGATCTTGGGGAGTTGATCTAAGTAGCAAGTGCCTTCGAATGGCTTCTCAATGTAACCTACACGTCGAGCGTGGATGGCGTTGCCACCGATGTCATCGTCTAGCGGAATGAAAGGCTCAATCATGATAGAATGGATAGATTGTATATCGTAAGGGAAAAACCATCGGCCTAGTTGAAATGCAAAAGTCTTGGGGCGCTTGTTGTGCGATGGGATGTCGTCGTAGACGATGTCATGATTAAGTCGGATTGGGCGAATTCTTGCGCGGATGAGAATTTGGCTACTTGAAAGTTTAGCTAAGCTGGCGGCAGGAAACCCCATTTGTCTCGCTAGATGGATTCGCTTTTGTGGTGACGTCATGGGATGCAATATTGCAGACTTCAGTCGGTCATTCATGTTTCCAGACGCTGGACAGACTATGTCTAAAAACAGGTGAGCCCAAGACCAAGTAGGGAACTGATTGTCAGGCAATGCGGGCTTCGTGGCCGAAGACCTGCGCCAGCAAAGACCATGACGCATACTATGAGTGGGAATTCCGAACACATTTTGAACACCTCGAGTTTTGAAAAGACCGGTAATTGCGTTGATTCTGTCACCAGAAAAGGCAAGTTCACGTTCCGAGTATTCTCCTACCAGCTGATGGATTGGCTTGGACTTTACCGTTGCACACTCAGGACGACACTCTGGCTCCACAGCAAAATCCACATGATGATATGACACCATTGGACAGTTTATATGCCAGAGAATAGATGAGTCAGTGAAGTAGAGACGACGAGGAGAAAGGTATTCCTCTTGCATAGTCCATCCTCGGGTTTTCCATGCTGAATTTGAGTATTGAATGTATGGAGTACTGTTAGAGGTGCCCCAACATTGGCTACTTGGCGACTTGGTGTCTCCATCGAAGTCTCGGGTGTAACCTGGAAGGCCAGAATGTATATCCTTGGTTAAAGCGCATATCAGAGTCAAGTACGAGTTGGCGTAGATATCTCCCATGGCGTGGATCTGCTCAGCCTTTTCATTATCATCACCCTGTATGATGCAGTATCGATCAATCCAGATGTGCGGGATCCCCAACAACTGAGCCATTGTCATACAATCGTACAACGTTTTGGACATTGTCTCCGGGGATAAGGAATTGGGCCGTGCAAATTCAGACATGGTTTCTTTGGTGAGCATATTCTTGTCCTTGTGATCCCATTTGTAACTAATGGCAGAATATCGGACATGTCTGTTTCCAATCGTAACAACGCATCTCTGTTTGACATCGATTAGACGAAAGGATAGCGGGTACTCTACATTCATCTGTTAGACTTGATCGGTACTGGTAGGTAAAAGCTACTCACCTGCCGTTTGCTGGAGATTGGCCTCGGGGTACTTTTTAAACTGAGCCTGTATCTGTTGTTTCAGGAGGATTTGGTTGCAACGATTGAGACTATGAGGTACCAAGTCTGCTCCATCATCGTCGGCCATTGAAAATAGTCTCAATTCGACTGAAGTCTTGGCAGATGAAGCCTTCCTCCATCTCCGCCATCGCCTGTGTCTCTCCCATTCAACCTCAACTCTTACAAACAACGAATTTCTACATCCGGCAAAATCCCACGGTCCAGATATGCCAATGATAGTTTCCACACCTACTAATCTTGCGTCTTTGGTTCCAGCTTCGTGAAGTTTCAACAATATTTGTTTTGCCAAACCAAAGCATATCGGGCAATTTGGAGAAAGCCCGAGTTTTTTTGATACCAGGCCACCGTCGTTCTGGATGACAATTGGCCATGGAGAAAGACCATCCTGCCCAAACACAGTTGGACTGTTGAGTACTCGTTGTATTTCACCATCTTTGAATGACCACCAACTTGGCTCGACAAGAACATGTTGAAGAGCAGGTCTGCTCTTGGCCTTGTTCTCCTGGTCATTGATACATTCATCACAATCTCTGACAGCCATCCGACGAATAATCATTTCGGCACAAGATGTACACCAACTACGATTGATGGACAATGCCTCAATCACTCGACGATTGTATTCCGCGCATGATTCTCTTGAATCACCTTCACTCTTGCTGTGAACAACTTCGTCAGACTGCTAAGCCAGTCAGCATGTGATTTCCTGTAGAATTCATCGCGCACCAAGCATGCAAATGTTCTCACCTCTGCGATCCCGTTGAAGGATAAGACCGCAAAATGGCCCCAGTCACTAGCATTTCCTACAATGACTTCAAACATTTTGGTCTGTTTTCAATGATGGAAAAGATTCCTCGAGCTTTGGAATTGATGAGCTGGGTATCCCTCGATTTCCCCTGAAATATGTGCGCTCTGAAATGAGTCTGCATTTAGGCCACTCAGGCGATCATGCGTGCTCGGGCGTCAAATGCCCCGGTGTGTAGACAACAAGACAGATATATATACGCTGACTTCACCCAAATCTGCAACAGCAAGTCCTCATTAGTGTAGTGGTGATCATACCTGCTTGTCACGCAGGTGACCTGGGTTCGATTCCCAGATGGGGAGCATTATCTTTTGGCCATCACGAAGGGTGATGGGGTTTTTTTTTGCAGTTATGTGTATTCTCTATCTTGAGATCGTTGTGTATCGTCTGCCCAATCCCCGATCTATCCTTCCCTATTTCCCCCCATGCTTCCCCTGTTAATTGTGTCCTACCCAGGTCTGTTTTCTGTGTTGAGCTACATATGTATATTAGTGTGTAAATACTACAAACAGATTTTAACGGCACGTATTAAAGCTGCCAATTGACTCATGAACGGATTACCGCTCAACTCCGTAGCTATCTGTGGTAGTAACAACCAAAGCAGAGAAAGCCTCCATTGACCAAGCATCAGTCGCTTACATTATTATTCCCTCGTCGTTAAGAGCAGGTTTCTCGCCAATCAAACTGCTTTCAGTAATGAAGATCTGTCACCAAGTTTCTTGTTAGTGAGCAACTATAAGAGAAGACACCGATAGCAACTGAACGACCAGCAATATAAAGAACCCCCGGGATACTAGCATGCACCTGGGCTAGGACACTACGCTTCAGAGAGTCACCGAGCTCGGTTGCAACGGATGTAGGGTCCATGAAGCCACGGACAGCTAGTTGAATATCTCCGGGAGAAGCTTTCACAAATGTTCGAGTGACTTTCGTATTTCTCTGCCCTTCCCGTAGACTACTTTACTTACTCGGCATTATCCGTCCTTTAACTTACAATGACAAGGTTAACTATAGATTTTGGTATCCTTGTCGTGTAATGTTGCACGATAAATCTAGTCCTGTGCTCACCATATCACGGATCCAGATATTTAATGAACCATAACAGGTAAAGGCAGGGACCCATGTATACATAAACAAAATAGAAGGTACCACAGAACATCCGTTGTTTAGGCGGGTATCGTGGCTATCAAGATTCGGTGTGGTAGTTTCCAAAGTCAGTACCGCTTTATGCTCCGCTGTATTCATTGCAGGCTGTGTTTTGATTTTTCAATAACATGTTCACCATCTCCGCTGACATACCGACATGTTCCTAATAACCCAACCTTTAAATCTCATTATCTACTTAAGAACGCCCTCCTAATAGTTTTATACCAGCAATTCACAAAATATATTTACAAACACCGATCATGTACTATGGGCGACTCTAATTCCAAGTAAGTAATGCAACTTACGTACTTATCTAAACAACACCAATTAACAAATGACCAGTTCTCGAATGACCAGAATCTACCGTGTTTGTACCAAAGATCGCGTTTTAGCACGAGCCCACCGAGAATGTTTTCTCTGTGTGAATGACCTTCTCAATACAGCCCCCTCATCAATGCCGGAGACGATCGACCGAAACAGATTCTCTATAGTGTTGGCACAACCCACAGTTCCCAGTTTACTGATAGCTCTGGCAATATGCAAGGAGGAAGTCGTGAGTGTCCTAAGTTCTTTTGTGGTTATGGACGGGGCGTTCATCCATGTGGTCTTACATCATTGGGAGAAACTAGCCGAGGCCATTGAAAGGTTCCGCATTGAATTTATGAACCGAGCCCCGCCACTACAGGCGTTACTTCATGGTCGGCTTATGCTAAGAGCTGGCGTTGAGTTTACCACGGAGTTCCAAAACGCGGTGCGTATATGGCAGGAGCTGCTTTAATGAGATAAGATTACAAATGAACAAAATACACGGTTGACTAGATTGGGGATCAAAGTTACCTTGATTGTGTGAAAATTGTAGAGTCCAACTTGAAAGATGGGTTATTGATTTTAGGCGTCGGATATCATGCTCTTTATAAGATTGAATCGAAACGAACACTAGACAGCCATGTCGTGGAAAACAGTCAACCGACACCCTAGCTCTCGGGGCACCAATGCTGGCGGAGAACGGTAAAATTTGACGTTGGCGAGCTCCGTATGCCCAGTATCCGGGATTATGGACAGATAAACAGAGAAACCAAAGCAGTCACTCAATTAAACTACTTTCCGAACACAGCCGGCTTGGTGTAACCCAAATCCACCATGCCGATAGAGATGATATCATTCTTATCAGTTGCCGTGACAGTTTCTCGGGGTTCCAATACAATATCCAATAGGCTTTTAGCCTGGTAAATCGGAGAGTGATGTTAACAATACTTTAGACATTCAGAATTGAGAGGGAAGTTAGGGCTATGAGTGTATTAGGAGACTCTCAGAGGCGACGACAAGAAGTTTATCGTGTGATTTCACTATTTGAATCTATCTTGGCAAAAGACAAAAGGTTCACCCACAAAACCTTAGTCTTATGGGACAATTCAATGTATGCACTCGTCAACTTTCAGGATAAGCTGGTGAGAAGAGTTTCTCCGAAGGAGGTGCAAGGTTACAAAATATCCATAAGTCACTCACGAACAGCACTTTATAGCAACTTACAAAGGCCAATCAAGCAGAGATTGACTTGTCCTATGCATCGACGGTCTCTCAGTTGCTGTTATCATCTTTGCTCTCCACTGGCTGCTCCCCAACTACAACCGTAGTGGCCAACATTTGCCAACGAGTCAAGGCGAGGAAAACATGGCCAATAACGTCACTGGTTCTTCTTCGCCTGAGGCTTTCTCCGAGTTTGTTAATACCATCATCGTTTGTCATGGAGTTAAACGACACTCTGTCAATGATTTGCTTGGCAACTTTCACACATATCCCTGAATTCTCTTTGGGATCAATCACACATCGAAAGTGGGCAGAACAAGAGCAAAGGTTGAAAAGAGTGACAATGGGCAAGGATAAATCTATGAATCAGCCAAGATATTAATGATAAAAAACACCCAACCTCCAAAAAAACATCTTCCACTGTCACCACCAAAAGATAATGCTCCCCATCTGGGAATCGAACCCAGGTCACCTGCGTGACAAGCAGGTATGATCACCACTACACTAATGAGGATTTCTTGATGTCTTATATCTCAAATAACCCTTTATATGTCGTCCAACCCTAACTCTACCCTATAGCTGATCTGTCTTCTTTGCAAGCATCTTGATATTTTCAACAATCCACTCTGTCTGTGCTACTAAACGTACCAACAACCCCCACATCACCCGGAAGCGACCAACCAGCACAAGGAAAGAACGTGGCAATCCCGCGGTGAATTCCTCAAATAAAAAAATCGGTGCGATTTGTCATTTGTTTAATTTCAGCGTTCTTCACGATTGTACTCCCCCCCCACGTTTTTCTCTCGCTTGGCAGGACCTCCGATTGCCACTATTCCATACTCTTCGATCCTCTTCTAGCCTCTACGCACGATAAAGCATCATATCCCGTGTACCTATCTAGCCCAGCGTCTTCCAAGTTTCCAGCTCCCCAAACAAACAGCCCGATAATACCCAAACACCACATAGCATGAGCGCCAAAGCAACCGGCGCCTCCACAGGCGACTCATCCGCGCGGTCCCGCGAACACAACCAAGGCAACCAAAGCCGTCTCGTAACGCCCGCCCAGGAAGCCGCCGTCCTCCGCATCCGCCGCTGCCAAGCCACCGCCTTCTACGACATCCTCGATCTCGAAGCCGTTCGGAAAACTTGCACAGAGAATGACATCAAGAAGGCGTATCGGAAACAATCGCTCCTTACCCACCCGGACAAAAACGGCCATCAGCATGCAGATGAAGCTTTTAAAATGGTTTCTAGGGCGTTTAGTGTCCTGAGTGATAAGGATAAGAGAGATCAGTATGATCGGTTCGGTGGAGACCCGGACTCCCGATTCGGTCAGCAGCAGCAAGCTGCGGGTGGTGGCTTTGGAGGACGGGCACCGCAAGGGTTCGGTGGGGGTGGTTTTGGTGAGGATATTACGCCGGACGAGATCTTCCGACACTTCTTTGGTGGCGGCGATCCTTTCAGTGGTGGCTTTTTCAGTAAGTATCTCTGCCCATACACACCCACAACCAACATACTAACAAATCCCAGACGGCGCAGGCCAAGGCGCCGGCCCCCAATTCATGTTCAACTTCGGCGGCCCCGGCGTCCGCGTGCACCAATTCGGCGGCCGTCCCCGCGCCCCACCGCGCCCCCGCCCCACCCACACCGCCACCGGCGAACCCATCCCGCCACCAAGTCTCGCCCAGAACCTCCTTTCTCTCCTCCCAATAATCATCTTCTTCCTCCTCCCCATCCTAACCAACTTCCTCAGCGGCCTCGCCAGCTACGGAACCCCAGCTACCCCGCGAATGGCCTTTGACGCCCCGTATCCTCCGTATACAGTGCGACGGGAAATCCCGCGGTTCCATGTGCCGTATTTTGTGGCGCCCGAGGCGGTTTCGCAGATGAATGCGCAGGGACTGCGGGAGTTGGATAGGGCGGCGGAGGGGGTGTTTGTTAAGAATCTGAGAGAGAGTTGTTCGGATGAACAGAGACGGAAAGAACAGTTGATTTATGAGGCACATGGGTGGGTTTTTGATGACCCGGTCAAGATGAAGGCGGCGCAGAATTACCATACGCCGAATTGTGACCGGTTGCGGAGTTTGGGCGTGGGTCGGTAGATGGGACTTTACTTGCTTTTCATGTTGTATTTAATTCATGTGTAATTTTGTTCACATTTTCTATGTTTTATAGCTATCAAGGAGCTGTTTTTGAGTGTGTATGTATGTATGTATGTATGTATGTATGTATGGAAACAGGCAAAGCCAACTAGAGATGTCATCAATCATGCAGGATACAACAATATCCAAATCAACAAAACAAAACGCAAAAAAACAACCCAACCTAACCAATCCATAAAAAAAACTCCATCTCGAAGTGAGATAAAACACTCAGAAATCAAAACACAACTCATTGAAACCGACCCCGCTTAGTAGGCGACTCGCCCGTATCAGCGCCCTCCTTAACGGCAGGAAACCTCGGCCGCACAACAACATCGTCAAGGGTTAACCTCCGCTTGGCACCCGTCCGTTCCATGGCGGGCGCTTGTTCGAATAATTTATACTCCATATTGTTGGGTGATACGCACCGTCTGTAGACTCGTGGTGCCATCATCATGGGGTTGAGGGACCGGGACATCAAGTTCTGGAATTGTGAATTGTCGCTCCAGGTTTCAACTGACGATAAGTCAACTTGACCGATGACATCACCAAGTGCGAGAGCCATACGTTCCCGGAGCCCAATTAACGGAAAGACGGGGATAGTCTGGTAAGAAATCTTGAGGCTCTCCTGGACCTCTCCCGGCGCGAATCCCGGCATGGGCTGATTTCTCGGGTTGTGTAGCCCCCTCAACAGCTCAGCAGTAACAGTAGCCTTGTACACAACGAAGAAGCAATCCTGCTCGGAATCCTTCTTATCCTCCCTAAACGTGCCACAAGTCGCGATAATTCTCAATGAAAGGTCATGGAATGGCAATACAGCCGATTCGCGTACCTTGTTCGTAGAGAATATGGGATAAAAGTGCTTTTGTGCCATGGCGATGAACATGGCGGCTATGTACGCATCTTCGTTTGCAACTTCGGGCTTCAACTTCTTGGCACGCATACGATGCAATGAAAGAATCGGCGTATTTGGCTTCTTCCCCGGATGTGGTGGCACGCGGTACATGCCGTTCCTCATATTGCAAAGCTTATCACGGTTGATAAAGGCAATCTTTGGTCGCGCATAGACATATGGGGTGCGCGACTCTTTTGGCTTCTCCGGGACAACTTTGCTGGGAGCTGGCTCTGTATCACCCTCGCGGTCACTCTCAAAAGGAATGGTCGACTCCGTGGTAAACGAGCACAACCCGGGGGTATCCGCATCTCGTGGTACTTCAGACTCTACCGAATCCCACATACCAAATGTATGCACGGCGTTGCTGAAACCCTTCCCACCAAGCCAAAATATGAGGCTCTTATCGGGCCGCAAACGGAAATTACTGGAGCAATCAGGGAAAAGGCGCCAAAGAAGATCAATCATGCCGGAAGCCAATGGTGCTTGATCGTTACTGTAAAAAGCCTCTTGAATACAAGAACGGAGAATTCTATTGTATGCGATTGACATTTGTGCAGCAGTTTCTGGCAGTTTTGGTACTGTTGGTGCAGACTCCTCCACCCATTTTATCCTGAATGCTTCACAATGCTTGTCTGTCCAAGAAATAGGCCGCACATGGAGGGCGATAGTCTGGTACTGGTAGAGAATGTGATAGAAGCTGAACGGGACGACATCGAGATTTTCTTCCTTGGGAGGCGGCGACGGTAAGTTCATTGCGCGATCAGTCTTTTCAGGCTGCGACTCGGACATATCCACAAGACCTTCCAAGGTACTCAGCATTCTCGTCAGCGATTGTTGATTTCTCAGACTCGGTGTAACAGTGCCCAGTTTATACTCAATGGGCACACTCAAGCCCTTCCAAAAAAGCGCCTCTTGCTTCAACACGGCGCCAGGCTCAGGCGAAGCGATACTCTCGGGGGAAGACTCAGTATCCGGTGAACTAAGGTGATCGACGAGTTCGGGGATTTGCGAATGAGACGGAGGGGGCGTGGTCTTGCGGGTAGTACGGGTGTTGCAGCGAACTATTGGGGACCGCGTCATTGCCCGGTTTTTTGTTTTGGACCGTACGAGGGAGGGGCGTACGGAGGGGTGCGAGCGGGATGTGGCCGGGACAGAGACTGGTCGGATGGGACTAACAGCGGGTGAGACTGCAATTGCCGGAGACTGGTCGAGTTTTGTGTTTAAATCGCGGGATTCGGGGGTTGTTGAAGGAAGAAAGAAGTTACAGAGGGAGCCAAATAGAGACGAACTTCGACTGCGGGTTCTGCAAATTGGAGACGAATAGTCAGTAAAGTGAATGAAAAGATTGAAATCCCAAATCCTGGGAAAAAAAAGTAAATAAGACAAGTAAATTGAGAAAAGGTATGGTCAAGGTGAAAAGACAAGAGCTTGTGGTAGTTCCTGCCGCGCAGAGATCAAGGGTTGTGTCGATACGTAGCGGGTGTTTTCAGGGCACGCTAAGATGGCCGGAAGAAGAACAGAGCTTGAGTGTTCTTGAGTGTTTTTGGCCACCCAACCAGAGACGGAAGGGACAAATTCAAGGGAAAGGCAAAGGGGAACAAGGGTGTGAATTGTGTGTACAATCATGTGGTACGAGTGAAAACCCAGAGCCAGCAGAGAATCGAGAGTGAGGAGGCGACAGAAAAGGCGGAATAGATGTTCTGATTCCGAAGAGTAGATTGTGTATGAATGTCGAAAACAGGGACGACATGTCAACAAGACAGACGGCCCATCGTAATGTCGCTCACTAAGCACAGGCCGTCATCTTAAATCCCGTCAAGGCAGCAGACCTCCCTCCCTCCTACCGATTCAAGATCCAGGCAAACCACCCGCCGCACCAGCGACAAACAGCATCACCCATGGAAATCAAAGACGGCAACCGGTCTAGATTCCCAGAGATACAGCGCGCCGGAATGTTCCAGGGAGTGGGAACCTAGAGACACCAAATGGAGCTATCACTAAAGATGAAAAACTTACGACATATTGGATGGCTTCTTGACAGGTGCTTCTCTTGCCATTTGTTGGATCTTGGATGGTTAGTCCGTTATAGTGTCGCCTTAGTGTGAAATGGAGTCGTTGAAGAGACAGATCGGATCGGATCGGTTGACGGGGAGTAAAGTATTGTCGAGAGTAACAGGATCCGGATAACTTGTATATTATTCAACAACCCGATATCCAACACAAACAAAAGACAAGTAAAAAACCCAAATCAACGATCGACAAACGAAGATACAAAATCCCCTCTCCTCTCTGTCCTGTCCAGTCTGTCCCATCCATCCAACATAAAACGATCTCTCCATCCTCGCCACAAAAAGAGCCCCCTAGCGTCCTCAACCAACTAACACCGCCCAAACCTGCAGAAAAAAAAAAGCCTAACCAGCCCTGCCTAACAGAAGACCCACCCTCCAAAACCCACTATAAAAAAGCCCAACCGCCGACGTGTCCATGCGTGTTAGGGTTCCACTTTCACATGCAGCATAGCCAGTGGGGCGAAACGCGAGAGTTGTGCGAAGTCACGTGAGGTGGGGAAATCTGTAGGCAGCCGTTGTGACATTGACTGGGGATTTTCATGGGAATAGAGACGAAGAATGGAGATAACGTCATTGGTTGTGTGAATCGGAGATGACGATGTCAGCTATAGGGTTCTTCTGTTTATATTGCTTGGGTTTCCCCGCTGTCAAGTCCGTTACGGCCCTTTTTGAAAATTCTTATTCATATCTGCCTAATCGTATCATCCATCTGCAAATCTCAGCTGCATCGTAACCGCCCGCTTTACCAATCATCAATCCTCCATTCATCCCCTAAAGCTGCATCGATTCCCTCGTCTACTCACTTTGCGTACATACGGAATATTACTTGAAACCCAAAAATCATAACCTCGTTGTACAAGCTAACCTATAAACCCTAATAACCTACATAACTATGCATTCTTTCTTGCTCTTCGCTGGCTTTCCATTCGCAACTGGCGGTGGCGGCGCACTTGAGTTATCAGGCGGCCCGAACCCCAAATTTGATTGACCCGGTGCCGGGCCCCGGCCATATCCATGTCTTCTAGGCGGAACCATTCCCTGTGGAACCTCTTGTCTTCCCCGTCCGGATGGTCTTTGCCCTGCCTGCCGGTCTTCCTCTTGTTGCATACTCAAGGCTAAAGCATAGTCGTCATCGGTCTGTTGTGTTCTGACCGGGCTGGCCTTCTGGTTCCTCTGTCCCTCTTGGATTGTGTCGAAAGAACCGCTGTAAAACTCGGATAATCCACCTGATACGTCGGCCACACTTTGCCATACAATATCATCAAATCCAATGAATCCCGAGTCCGTGACCAGAGCGAACAACTGTGCCGTCTCAGGGTGCCGTAATACCGTAGAGAAGTGGTCATTTCGGAACAATATCGCCACGTCTCCCGGGCCCATAGTCCGGCCCAAGGCACGGATACCACTCGGGGTCAACTGTGATCTCCACTCTTGAACAAACCCTTTTATGACCGTCATATCTTCAAAGGCTTGCTGGTCAGCTTCACTTAGGCCTTCCGTTGACCCAAGACTCGCTTCAAACTCATCCTCTCGAGAAAACAAGTTCTGTGCAGCTTCGTATGTCGGTGCACTCCGGGCCATGGCATATGACACCGGTGAGTCCCGTGCAGGGACCCAACCATGGAACAAAGGGATCCCAAAAGTCGAGTACAAATTTATATCCGGAGAGTCCTCGATGACCCCCGCTGGAGTATTAGTTCCCGGGATAACAAAGCACGGGTTGACGTTTAACCCCGTATATAACCCGTGCAAAAACGGAAGGAGCTTTTCTAGATCAGGCATTTCCTGGTCTTCTCTTAGTCCCGCCACGTGTGTCTCAACAATCGCGGGTACTAAATCCGAGAGCTTCACCGAGTCCTTGTTGCGCAACGAAGCGACCAAAGGAGTTTGGACGCCCGGTGTCTTGAGTAAAATGGCGTTTGCAAGTGCCAGAATCGGACATGGCCCGTTGATATTCTGCATGAGAATAGGAGTCTCATGAGTGACATTGTTGAGTGTCCACCGGACAGTACGCACCCGGAACTCTTTATCATCTTCCGCCGCCGCCGCACCAGACGGGCCTCCCACTTCTTCAGTAAAAGTATGCTCCACAGGTTGTGAAGCGCCCGTACTTGGTGCCTGTGCTCCAACGGCCGTAAACGGGGATCCGCGGTTCTCAAGACTGTCTAGGCCTTGGTAAACATCTGTGTAAGCTTCTGTGTTTGGCTGCGCGACAGGATCAGCGTACGGCGCAACCACGGGCAGAGCCGCAGGCGTAACTTCGGGTAAAGTGGATACCGACGGAGCCTCAGCTGGGGCATTGTCCGTCGGTGCTGGGTTTGTTTCCATTCCATGAGAGTCTTCAGTTTTCGCATCTGTTGGTACTGTTTGTGGGTTCAAGGGCGCTTGTAAAGTAGGTATCTCATTGACCGTATCGGCAAACGGGTCGTCCAAAGTAGTTGGTTGTGTCTGTTGATTGGCAGTTTTAGGTATTGACTCTCGTCTAAAAGGGTTTGTCCCGCGCGCTGTCGAGGAGACAGTTCCATCTGTACGACTGGGAACCACAACATCCAGCGTACTCTGAACCGTGTCGACATTTGCGACTTTTGGGCGCATAGGCAGGTTGAATTGGCCGTTCATTGTATTCGATACGAATGGGTTCGTATTGTTGTTTTGTGAACCAGTAGTTTGGTCGTCTTGTAACTGGGTTGAAATAGACATCGTGTAGCAAAAGGAAAACGTAATATATAAGTCGAGTCCAATCAGGCACCAGAATAACGGGTGCTAAGTAATTCGCCACACACTACGAAAAAGGAACCGAGTGCGACAATGCGGGGGCGGAATCGCGGGATTCGATTTGCTTTGGTTGATGCAGGGGATTGTGGGACCGCTTGTAGACGAGAAACGTGGTAGTGGAGAAGATATTTGAAGATGAATGTCGTGATAGACTTTGGATGAGCTGGGAAAGACGACACTTGGTGGTCGCTTTGATAATCAGGGGACAATTAGAGACAAAGAAACTGTCCGATTGGTTTAGTATGTAACAAGGAATGGACTGAATGGTAAAGGGTGGTTACAACGCAAATGTTAGAGCAAATTACGTTGATGTCTTCAAAATTGAGTACAGTTTTCTTGGATTGTTTACTAGGAATGCTGGGCGACTTTTACTGAGTCGAAGTTTACAGCTTGTTTACAAGGACTGGCTGGACCTTACGTCATTGACAAGGCGATTCTCCAACTCGGGAGTTTCGCAAACCAGTGTGGCTGAAGAGAAGAAGTGTGGCGATGTGGCGTATGAGTAGCCACAATACCCTAGTCTTTGTAGTTCTAACCCTACCGTACCCAGATATTTAACCTGTCAAACATTCCAATGTCGAAATCCTTAAGTCCACTTAGTAAATACTAAGTCAGGGACAAAAACTCCCATAAAGGTAAAGATTAACAAACACTTGACATCAAACCACCCGATGGATCTAGTTGTCAACCAAAGAATCACGAGTGACAGCCCCCTTACAGATCCAACTGTAGCATCACAAAGCCATTGGCACACCGCAGGCCACTATCAACAATGAAGAACTTCCAGCCCCGTTGTCACCAGAAACTCAGTCAGCTTGATCCGAGCGTGGTCAAAATATTCACTAGCCCCGGCTTGTCTGGGACCCTGGCTGGAGGTTAACCTTGTGTGGACACGATACCGGAGGGATTCTCAACAAAAATGTAAGAAATTGGCCCGGTTTTTTTAGAGTACAGTGGAAAGGAAAAGAGGGATTATGCTGTCTTGTATGTAAGACGGGGTGAGTCGTGAATATTGTACCTGAGCTCCGGTCTATATGGTTACCATTGTATACAAAGAAAGGGTATTACACAAGAGTGGTGTAAGTCTCATAACTTCACAAACACTCATACACACAAGAACAACACAGTTACATTGCACTTTAGCCAAAAGTCCGGTACTATGTCTACTACTACATACCGACCAACCAGCCGTCTTACACCCAACACGGTACTTGATTCTCCAAGCTCAAGCCAGCCTGCCGATGACGCACCACAGATTCCTGGACCGTGCATTCAGAAGGGGGTGTAGAAAAGAAAGAGAACAAGTAGCGAGCCATGGCAAGACAGGGTAGAGCGTGTAAGTCAGTGAATCTGTTGAGATGCCAAGGAGGAAAGAAGCCGGAAGGATTGATAAACGGAGAGTCGTATAGATCATGCGTGTACGGTTACAACGGAAATGGAGGAACAAATGGTGATATTGGAGATTTTTTTTACCCAGTATACGTGTAAGATGCCATGACATGTCACGCTTATCTAAGTTCACACGTGTGACCATCTCCGATATGTCAATTTCATTGTCTTTCAGCCTGTACTTTCATCACACAACCTCGGTCGGTGGCTACATCCAACTCCAAAATCCTGCGGTCCCGGAACCGGTATGTCTGTAGGTTGATCTTGTATGCGCCCCTAAACACTTGGACACACACTCTTCGACCAACACCGCCTCGATGAAACAAACATTCCAATGTCATCCCAATACCAATTTATCCGTCTCCACTGCCCTGCAGAACCCGTGCAGGTGACAGGCGTCAAACTGCATGGTGAAGTTGTTGTATGGTGGGTGAACGGACTCGATGTAGGTCACCACGGTATTGGGCGGTACGGAAGCTTATGACAGTTAACTTGAGTTGTTTGTTAGCTTGAATGTTTGTGTGTATGCGGGATGTGGCGGAGCTATCCAAGACCAAGAAAGGTAAACTATAGACTTATTGTAAGTGTGTTTGTATGCATGCATGTACAATAGTTTTCGGGATCGCTCCGACTTACCCAAAAAGCCTATGTATACCCGGGACCTTTTGTGACCGGTCTCCGCCTCAAATCTCCAATCTTTCGGCCGTTCCTTGAGAATCCCGAAGGGGTAGTTCTAAATATGTGACTACACTCGCAACATGCTTCCGAATGATAACCACCCCCGATGAGCAAGTAAATTTCATACAACCCCCATTGTATTCTACGTAGGAAGCAAGTTCTCCACTTCCAGTCTTCACATCTTGTCATGGCCGATATTCAAGCTACGCACACCCCTCTACAACCTGGAACCCGGCTAATCGATCCACTAGACCCCCAACGAACGCCTGTGTGGGTTTTTGGAGTGGGGGGGTGAGGGAAGAGTGATTACTTCCATCGGGCGGTATAGCCTCCGATTAACGATGAAGAAAGTGAGTATAAAGTTCCTGGTGAACCCGCTTGTAGTCATGGAAGTTTAAAACGAACCGGCAGGTCGCTTCATCCATCTCCAGACTCACTTCATTCTTTCAATATATCTCCGCACCTAATAATTATACTTAATCAGTGTAAGTTGAATCCTCCCGCGTCATCTACTTGCCACACAATCCACTGACAATCCACAGCCAATGAAGTTTTCCACTCCCACGGCCCTCGCGGCCCTCGCCACGGGAACTCTCGCCCAAAACATCACATACAACACCACTACATACACCGCTGTCAACACCAGTGACCCCAATGATCCCGCCACCATAATTGCCTCTCTTCAAACCTCCACCTTCGCCAACCGGACTACCGCCGAGGCCCGCACCGACACTCTCTCCGCCGTTGCCGCGGTTGTATCCGCCCTCGAAGGCGCCGCTGCCGCTGGTGTCCCTCTTTCTGAACGTGGTCAACCAGAGGCTACCTTCAACAATGGATCTACCACTGTCTACGGTCGTCTGCTTGGTCGTACCGAGACTTTCGCCGGTATCCCCTTTGCCCAGCCTCCCGTTGGCGACCTTAGACTCCGTGCCCCTAAGGCTTTAGAGTCTTATGCCTCTGAGATTGACGCTGGCGGTATCGCTGCTTCCTGCCCTCAGCTTTACTTCTCTCTTGAAAGTAACACCAGTGCCATCTTCGATGCTCTTGGCACTGTCCTTACTCTTCCTATCCTTGAAGTAGTCAATGGCCAAGAAGACTGTCTCTCCCTCACCATCCACCGTCCCGCCAACGTCGCTGCCGACGCCAAGTTGCCCGTTCTTTTCTGGATCTTCGGTGGCGCTTTCCAGCTTGGTGGTACCAGCATGTACGAGGCGGCTCCTATCATGGGAACTGCTATTGACAACGACATGCCCATGATTATTGTCATGCCCAACTACCGTCTCGGCGGTTTCGGGTTCCTCCCCGGTGCCGAGGTGAAGGCCGCTGGTGTCTCTAACCTGGGTCTTCTCGATCAGAGACTTGCCATGGAGTGGGTTGCCGATAACATTGCCGACTTCGGTGGTGACCCGGACAAGGTTACCATCTGGGGTGAATCCGCCGGAGCCATCTCTGTTCTTTCCCAAATGGCCATGTACGATGGTAACATTACCTACAAAGATAAGCCTCTATTCCGTGGCGGTATCATGAACTCGGGGTCTATTACGCCTTGCGAGGACATTGACTCAGCCAAGGCTCAGAAGGTTTACGATCAGGTTGTAGATGAGGCGGGATGCAGCGCAGCCAACGACACTCTCCAGTGTCTCCGTGAGCTCGATTACACGACGCTTCTCCAGGCTACTAACTCGCTCCCCGGTGCCCTCTCGTACAGTGGCGTTGCCCTTCCTTACCTCCCTCGTCCAGATGGCGTGGTTATCACCAGCTCAACTGACGAACTTATCAAGGAGGGCAAGTACGCTGCTGTTCCCATGATTATCGGTGACCAGGAAGATGAAGGAACCATTTTTGGCCTCCTCACTTCTAACCTGAACAGTAACCAGGACATTGCCAACTACCTGTCCACCTACCTGTTCCAACAGATGACTTCTTCGCAGTTGGTTACTTTTGTAAACAAGTATGGAAGTGCCGCTTGGGACGGTTCCCCATGGGAGACTGGTCTGTTCAATATTCTCTACAGCGGCTTCAAGCGCTTTGTTGGTATCGTCGGTGATCTTGTTTTCACTCTTACCCGTCGTCTCTTCCTCGAGCTTGCTGTTGCCGCCAACCCTGATGTCCCCGCGTGGAGTTACCTCTCCGGCTACTTCTACGGTGTTCCATACCTCGGAACCTGCCATGGTTCGGATCTCCTTGCTATGTGGTATGGTATCCCCGGTGGACAGGTTATTGACTCGATGCGGAAGTACTACTTCAACTTTGTGTATAACTTGGATCCCAATGTTGGTCTTTCTATGAGTACGTGGCCGTTGTGGAAGACGGATAAGCAGCTTATGCACTTCCGGATTCTTGCCAACGGCCTTAAGGCGGATACTTTCCGTTCTGACGCTGCGGATTGGATGCGTGAGAATATTGATACTCTGAAGGTTTAAAGACTTTTGGAGTTACTAATTACAACGGTGGTTAAGGAATAACAGTACATTACACCACCTACTAATATTTAAATACACATATTACTAATTTGAGATGTCGCACAACAATCGTGATAGCTTTACTCGATGTGCATGTCTTTACCATAACCCGCATCAATCCTAGGGTTCATCCAACTCTCTAATCCGAGACCGAGATTGTAGACGCCCGATCTTGTACGTGTGGAGAGACACAAAGCACTGTATGAGACTTTTCCTTCTCATGGAAAGACATGTCTCCTCGAACATGCATTGTACCAGTAAAACCCAGTCGACTGTAACCACAAACGCTTCCCATGTGCCGGCCACTTATGTACAACCGGCTCTCCCTGATCTCTGATCTCGATTCCCCTTTTTGGAGAGAATCTTCTCCTCTCTTTTTGTTCGTCTCCTTGGCATGTTGAATCCAGGAAAAGAAAGCCCTATGTAACCCACCGTTAAGGATATCTAGACTGTAAGGATAACCGAGGCGACAACAAGGCACAAAGCGAACACACTTTGATTAGCCAGAGACGCCACCAATCTACAAACCCACACATTAATTCCAGCTCCTTGGATCTCATCACTTGATACAGTAAAGTCGACAGAAACCCACCGAACAAAACAACCGAACAGCCGAGAATTCCACCACGGTGCCTTTCTCATCACAAGCTGACATAATTCTTCTTTTTTGTTTTTTTCAGCACCCATCAGCCGTTTTTTCATCGTGGCAGGATCCCGGTTATGCAAGGCACCGAGTTAAGCTGTTCAGGCTTAAGCTCCAAGCTGGCAGCCCTTGTCTGTGAACTAACCTCATTGGAACGCTGGAAACTCAAATCAGATCCCGGGAATACAACGCTGTGATGACCGTGACCTGGCCTGTTCATGTCGATGTCTAGGTGACAGGATCGAACTGGCACATTAACTACTACGTGTGGGAATGTGACGGATGTTGAGGTAGAAGCCAATGACTGGCTATATCAGAGATTTGGCACTTCAGGGAGATGACGGCGCTTCCAGTCACATGCATCAGTGGCCATAAGATCAGCTCTCCTTCCTTCGTTCTGTATATCACGATAATGCGGGAAACGTCTGGGCGCTTCAGCTCATAACCCCTCCTATAGACCCCCGTAAACAAAAGCAAAGAAGCGTGAAAAAAGAGAGGAAAAAGCGGCAAGGAAAACTCATCCGGACAGGCTTGCGTAACAAGTAGAAACGTATCGGAAAAAGAAACAAAAGTAAAGTACTGATTTCCGGGTCACGGCCCCTAGTATGTTGTAGAAGTCATAGTCGTCCTAAAAACCCCAGACATATCGGAAAAAATCGAGAAAAGCACTTTGTCGGACGGGCGGTTTCCCTGTCGTCAAATTTAATATTGAGTGACGGTTTGTTAAAAAGCCTAATGTGAGGTCATGGTGGCAACTATGGGAAAGAATGTAATGACTTGATTCTTGGCGTGATGTTCACAAGTTCATGTGGCACGAGAGAGTATGACACTTTGTTTGTACATTCAGGTACTTGTTTGCATTGTTCCAAGTGGTGATACAAAGGGATATACAAGTAATCTACTTGGGGGGTTTCTATCTAAGTCGGTGGGTCTTCTAAGACTTGACTAGACCTTGGATG
Organism: Huntiella abstrusa; assembly: GCA_025685495.1. Taxonomy (NCBI): domain Eukaryota; kingdom Fungi; phylum Ascomycota; class Sordariomycetes; order Microascales; family Ceratocystidaceae; genus Huntiella; species Huntiella abstrusa. The sequence goes on along the minus strand of JAJNMT010000219.1, from coordinate 69,101 downwards.
GGATATCAGTTTGAGTCTTTGCACAAATCAACGAATGTTCATGTTCCCTAGTGTAGCAATATGCAGTGTCTCGAAACGTCATGACTGACCAGTCGCATTCGATCAGGGTGCAAGAAGGATCGAAAGGATACAGGGTCGCCACTGTTCCTCGTGCGGCCTGTATGTTGTGGAATGTATGGAAAGTTGGAAGGATGATACATGTGAATAGTCTTTGAAGGAACTGAATTACACCACGGACGAGGTGATTTCTGGTTTGGTACGAGGCTGTTTGTATGGAGAAATATCGAAACTGTGGATTCCTGTGTTTTAGGTCAATGTGTTTATATGTACTCAGGTGGAGAATTAACTTGGTAAACAGGTCGGAGTTTCGGAAGAGCGATATATTTCCTTGGTAGAGGACTAGTCTCAAGCCGTTGTGCACACGCAAGACTATTAGCGGTGAAGTATGGAAGAACGGATATCCGTGAATGTCAACTAATGATCTACAAGTAACTACACGCATTAACCGCTAACCCACAGACAATCAACAAGACGGACCAATCCAAGCTCCAATCAAGAATACATAAGCCTATTCCACGAGCATAAAATGGCAAATCCTTTGATTCTAAAACACTCCCCTACCCCGTCTCCACCCAGGAACCACGATGTAAGCTAGAATCGGTTACGATCGACGGGCCGGGATAAAGAAAATCCAAAAACACCCAGGAAATTGCTACAAACTACGATGGTCGTCGTGGCATTGGCTTTGGTATGCCCCGGCCCCGGCTTCACAACGAACGAGTCCCCGGCGCCTAGGACTAGTAAGTAAACATAGTCAATATTCACGCATAAATGGGGAAAAAGCAATGGGCAAAGTAAAGGTTTGTTTAGTTTTAGACACGGGCGGGATCTTTTGACACGGCCTAGGTTGATGGTGAAAAAAAGAAGAGAAACGAAAATTGATCATGATAGTGTATGTACTAACCCCGAGACAACAAGTCCGAGAAAAGAACATGGAATATCATGGTCAAGTTCATTCAAGAACGGCCAAGACTAAATGATCTTCAATTCTAAAAGTTATCGAACCCATTCAGCTATTCGGACCCGAAAAAGTAAACCTCATAGCCGTACCGTATCTCGCCCAACCCTAGCCAACCCTATGACTTACACGCCACAAAGTTGGGTAATATCGCAACGACAACCAAAAACGGCCAAGTAACTTGACAAATAACCAGCATTGAAAAAAAGCGACCCTCGTGGATTCCTACCCCGTGGGTAAACATGACCTAGTCAGCCGGGAACCAACCAACGGGCGTGGAAAGCCGGCGGAAGAACGCCACAAGCTGCAGTCCCACGCGAGTTACAATGGACAATGCAGGTATCCGTTCCGGGGGTTGGTTAACGATGCAGAGTTTTTTGTGGTTACGGGATTCTTTTCTTTTTTCTTGGGAGTTGAGGAGGTTCTATGTTTGTTCTTTCTATGGGTATGTGAATTTGAAGATCTTCGGTTTTCTTGGGGGCTGGTTTGTTCCGGAGTCAAGAGATCCGGAATACGGGGGGATAGTTTCCGGGATTGCTGTGGCGAGCTGAGAAGGAGGTTTATCCTGTAGACATGTTTCGAAATGCCTCCTCAATGACAATATACAATGGATAGCAAAAGAAAGTGTGCATGGAAAACTAGGCTGGAAACGAGAAAACAAGAAAAAAACGAGGCGAGCGGGGCTTAAGGAAGAGGAGACTACTAGCTAGCTAGTAACGATCTTCATAGGGATAACCAGATGTAGTGGATTGACATGGTCGGTGGTTCCAGATGATTGTGGCGGTTACAGACTGAGCTTGTTAGAAAGTTGATTGTGTAGTGTATTGAAATCGCCGGATGACCCGGAGAAAGTCAACTGAAGTCAAGCAAACACTCGGAACCAAAGAAACCACCAACAAAAACTCATCGATAGTTCCAATATCACCAAGAATCGTTCTCTTTTCAAACACTCAAAAGCCCACTGTAATCACGGACATTCAATAGCAAACTACATCCATGTCTGGTTGCTTTTTTTTTTTCTTTTTTGCTAATCGCCGTCACCCCTCGGCACTCCCACCACACCCTGCAAGTGTCTTTTCATAAAAAAAAAACAATTTACACGTTTCTGAAAATTCCCCGTTTAGGTAGCTTGGTCTTCGCCACACCATTCTGTATTATCTTGAATCACAAAAGTCTCACTGCACTACAGACCAATTCATTCGCAGCTATACATCGAGAACCCTAGTTCTTGTGATATAATTTCCATTAATCAGAAGTGGATAGCCGCCGTTCACCGTTGTCGCTGGCCGTTGGTGGCTTGTTTAGTTTAGGTCGAGCAAAGTTTATATTTGATTCTGTCATTCCCGCTTCGAAATTGTATCAAGTCTTGGTTTTTTGTTACTTTCTGCTTCTTCCTTTGTTCTCATTATCCTCGTCATCGTCGCTGTCATACTATAACGCTTAGTGTGATCCTATCGTTATTCTGTTACAAGTCAAAAGACCTTCTAGCGATCCCTTAAAGAAGCGTATCCACTAGAACTGGGCTGTCTTTGTGTTAGTGTAAGTACTACTAGCTGTCAGTATATATACTAAGCTCTTATCATGGAAATATCGTGAATGCTAACGCAAGCTCCTTCTCTTTTAAACAGATACACAAAACTTCAAGAGACCCTTATCTTTTTTCACATTTTCTACTTACTCCTTCACTATCCTTTTGTCCACACTTTTTCCATCATCCACCGATTTTCACTTCATCATCAAAATCACCATCAAAATGGCCTCCAAAGCCGGCCTCGAAAACGATCTTCTCGGTAAAGGAAGCATCGTCGTCTTCGAAGGTCCCTCAGAAGTAGTCTGCACTCAACTTCGTCTTCTCCCAGCATCACCACACATTCTCGTCCTCCCAGCTCTCCAAACTTACCTCCCAGAAGGTCTCTCTCAAAATTCAACCGACTCAGATACCTATCTCAGACACATGCACAACGCAGCCGCAGCAAGACATGACGCCGCCTGCGACTTTATCCGTGCCGGCAGCACCGATGCCAAGAGACTGGTGTTTTTAAACGGTGGCACCGCTAGAGCCTATGCCATGACCATCCAGTTTATCGCAGACAAAGACGCCAGTGGAAACGTTGGTCTTGCCGAGGCTCACTTCCGCGACCTGATTCTCGGAAATCCTATTTCTCCAGTTCCACAGACCATGCCACCGCCACCACCACCACCACAATTGGCCTTTGTCCAGTCCACTTCGCCCGAACCAGAACTTGATGATGACTGCTTTGGGAGCACGTACGAAGAACGCATGGTCAATGCCATGAGAGCCGCAGAGGCCCTTGACGAGCGCACGTCAGATCTCCAGTCCGAGCCTTATTCCGCCTGCTCAGTTAACCAACGGCCTCGTTCCATGAGTCTCCCAGTTTACGGCTTCACCGACCGCTTCGGCGATCTCGCTGCCTTCTACATGTTTGGTAGTCCACTCGCCGATTTGCAGCCTGAAGAAGCCTCCGAAGTCTACGAATGTGTCTCGTCGGTTTTCCCCGGCGCCATGGCTAGCCCTGAACTGTCAGCTGCCTCAGAGAGACCCCTTTCACCAACCGAAACTGTGTCTAGTGATCGTAGCTCGTGCCGTGACTCGTGTGTCTCTCCAACTACACCATACCCCCCACGGAGAAGCCGTCTTCCAGTGCCTCAAAACACCACTGTTACCGAGACAAAGCCTACAACCGAATGGTCTCCCGAACTTCGGTCTTTGTTGCCCATCCCAGCTACCAAGGCGCCCTTCAGATCTCGTTCATTGCAGTTTGCGCCCCCTAGAAAGCAGACCAAGACATCAACTATTCGTCCGGCCACGCCTCCATCAAACGTCGAGTTTGGCACTTCATTTGACTCACCGTCATTGATCCTCCCCAGACAACCTCCCGGCCGCTCCTTTTCCTGCGTCGACATGTCTCCCAGTTCCCGTCTACCAAAACACCGTGAAAAAGCCCCTGCATCGCACTCTACCCTCCCCCAACGCGAGTCACCTCCTCGTCGTTTCCGCACCAGTTTCATTTCTCCATTTGAAGGATACTTGGAAGACGCCACTCCGCCACAACCAACTCCTCCTTCCATTCCCAGTGTCAGTAACCGTCGTTCTTCCGCCGCTGCCCGTCGTGAGTCTCGTCGTCTCTCCGCAATGGCTCCTGCGCGCGCTACTTTGCCGTTTACCGAGGACATGGTGATTTTCTTCCGTGACGAGTCACATGACAGTCTGTTGGAACGGGTTATTAGCCACTTCCAAACTGGCTCGTTCCCATGTGCTGCCCACGAGCGTGTTTCTGATTCCAGACGGACTTCGGTACCAAGAGTTGTCATTTCCAAGCCGGCTAGACCAACTTCCTGTCTTTTGCAACCGCGGAATCTCGCCTTTCCCACCGGCAACAATATCCGTCGGGCTAGCTCCCCGCAGACAAATCTGCTCGGTGGTGAATGGGAGATTAACCACCCCGGTACATCTGAAGCCATCAAGACAACCACTCTTCCCATCTCCGACGAGCACCTTCTCTCTTCATTCCCTCCTACTCCCGTTCACACTCCACCCATGACCCACCTTGGCCCCCCATTGATTCCCGAAAACGTCTCTTCCCGCTTCCACGTGCTCCCCGTCTCTCAAGCCGAAACCGCCGTCGGCGTACAAAACGCCCTTCGTGCCGTTCTCGACACCCAGTTTCCCCGTGGCGAAGTGGGGTATCAGCAGTTCTGCCCCATGATGCCGGAGCTTAATGGACTTTGGAAGCCTGTGTTTCGGGAGTCGGAGGGTGTTGATGGACAACGGGAGGGTCGCAAGGTTGACTTTATCATTGCGGTTGGAGCTCAGGCTGGTGTTGATAAGGGGTTTGTTAATCAGATTTCGAGAAGATTGGAGAAGTTGGGGATGAAGGCTAATGGAGATTCGAGATCGGGAAGATTGGATTTGAGATATCTGATTGTCAATGCCATGCAGGCTTTCACTTCTCAACGTCTTCTCTATCAAACCGAGGATAACCCGTTCACCAACCCATATCTCCTCGCCTCTCTCGTCATCCCTCACCTTGAAACCTTCCTTGCCGCTCACACCCACATTCGCTATCTTCTCCTGGAGTATCCCGCCGACCATCTCCCTACCATCCTCGCCATTCAAAAGATGATTGGCCCCTCAATCCTCAAAGTCTCTCAAGTCCTCGACCCCACATCCCCCACCGAAACCCCCTTCGACCCTCTCTCCTGCCCTCCCCCTCCCTCCCCATCAACCTACATTCCCCGTCCCACATCACCATCCCCATCGCCTTCTCAAACCCTAACTCTCTCCAACCTCCTCCTCTCCTCCGCCGCCACCCCCGACGAAATCGAATCCTTCATCACAACCGTCCAATCCGTCCTCATCTCCATATCCCCCTTCTACGAATCCGACCCCGAATTCCCCGAATGCCCCCCCCTCTCCCCCGCCTACCCCGGCTCCCGCACCCCCATCAAAGGGCCCTTCTCCCCCTTCCCCCGCCGCGACTCCACCCAAAGCATGCAAGTCCCACCAACGCCCACCTCCACCACCAAACGCACCAGCATCTTCAAACTCTCTCGTCCCCCCAAAGGCCGGCTCTCCACCTCCGGAGACTCCCTCTCTAAAGCCTCCATCCGCACTCTCTCCCCCATAACCAAGATTCTCGGCCCCGAAGGTCCCCTCCATAGTCCTGTTCCAGTGTCAATCAATATTACAGATTGCTCTGTAAGTGACGAGGCCGACGAGGATCTGGGTCTTGGGCTGGAAGCTGAACAACGGAGACTTGTGCCTATGTTTATGAAAAAACGGAGTGTTGCTAGACCAGCGGGGAATAGCAAGGCCATGCGGTTCTTGGGATTGACTGATTAAGTCTTCTTCCTTTCCTATGTATTTATGTTTTTTTTTCTTTCTCTTTGTATTTCCTTTGTCTTGATATCTCCTCTGGTTATGGTTTGACCTCTTCGGTCTGGTTGGTTTTCGGTATGGTTACGGCCTGGTTTCGGTCGCTTGGTTTCTTACGTCTCAGTCTATCTTTACTTTCCTATGTCCCATGTATTCTAGTCAATCTTAATTTCTTCTGTCATTCTTCATTCATCCAGGATTGTAACACAAACATACCCACACGTGACGTCATGTTATCAACATTCATACCATTCATCATCAACTATCACAACTACTCTCCAAATTAATAGTCAAAAAGCAAACCCAACAAGTAGAAAAACCCAAAACAAAAAAGGCCAAACACATAAAAACATTCCAATCAATCCTATCTACCCCATCCGCCGCATTTAGCAGCAGTTATTCCCCGAATTCGTGTTAACTCCCGTGCCAGCACCAACCTGCACACTAGGCTTCGTATTGTTCGCAGTCGCCGTGCCCATACGCTCCTTAATCTGGCGCGCCATAGTCAAGAAAGCCTGCTCGACATTACTCGCGTTCTTGGCCGAGGTCTCCAGGAACGGGATGCCCAGGGAATCAGCAAACTCCTTGGCCACCTCGTACTTGACCACCTTCTTGTCCGTCATATCGCTCTTGTTGCCGACCAGCAGCTTGTTGACGCCGTCGGTGGCGTAGCGGTCAATCTCCTGGAGCCACTGCTTGACGTTCTTGAAACTGTCTTCGTCGGTTACGTCGTAGACTACGCAGATACCGTGGGCACCCCGGTAGTACGACGACGTGATGGTTCTGAAACGCTCTTGGCCGGCGGTATCCCACTGTGAAGAGTCAGTATTTGTTGCATCAAAGAGGACATGGGGAATCTTACAATCTGGAGCTTCACCGTCTTGCCATCCTGCTCGATAGTGCGGATTTTCTACATCATGTTAGCCGGGTGAGATACAACGTGTACGAAGAAGAAAAACCCACGAAATCAACGCCGATAGTAGAAATGTAAGACTCGGTGTAGGTATCGTCAGCGAAACGGAGCAGCAAGCAAGACTTGCCGACACCCGAGTCACCGATAAGCAGAAGCTTAAAGAGGTAGTCGTATCTAGAGACGTCTAGTCAGTAGACTGCCCAACTGCGCATACCCAATATCCAAGACTCTCGCGCATGGTCCTTCGTAATGACGTCGTAGTGGGGTCGTCTAGTCGTTTTTTCCCCGTTTGTTGGATACGGCCGTCGTTGGTCCGGGTAGTTTGCGGGAGCTCGGGTTCGGATAGGGAATGTGGATATATACTCTGATAACACATGATTAGTTATCGCTCGATTTCTACCGTTTGAATCGCCCAGGACTGCGGAGTTGTCTCTTTCTTGCCGTCGCACCAACGCCACATATTGCTAACCCGTCATCTACAGCCTAGTCTAGCCTCGTCTTTGAAGCTTTCGCCCATCCGTTATTTGGCGATAAGAAACAAAGAAACCCCACGCAATAGAAACATCTCGGCAAAGCGACACTTCCATCTTCAGACTCCCCAAAACTACCATCTTCGTAACCCCGAGTCCAGGCGATTCATTCCGTTCTAGTCCAACTCACCACTCAGGGTTCATCTTGGCGATAATTTCTCAGTCGAAGGAACTTGCGACTCTGTAAATGCGATAGCTGCGCGAACAAGTCACGATTGTCAAGGTAATATAAGTAAGTAGCGAAGATAAAGCAGCGGGGAAAGTCCGATGGATAATGGCCGATGGAATTAGAAGGTGCACAAGGACCGAGGAGACAAGGCGCAGTATGAATGTACGTGGGTGGGTGGATTGAATAGGATGGGACACACAGGAAGGGACAGGATACACAGGCAGTCAGGGAAAGCCAAAGCCGCAGAATTAGCGGAGGGCTTGCACATTACGGGCGGTCATTACAGAGGGGTGCCAGGTCTTAGCGGGGTTGGCGGGGCTGTTGGAAGCTACGAGGTGCTCCTGGCACGTCATAGGGGCCTGTGAATGGGCGGCTATAGCACCTATTGATGCATGGACTGGGCTGGATCAGGAGGCCCCTAGATGGAGTGGCGGGTGATTGTCGGGTTGTGGTCACGTGCTGTAGCTGGTGACAGGTGGCAGAGCTGGCGGGAAGTGACAGGTGACGTTGGCTTGTGATGGGGTAGATGGACGTCACTGTGTTCTGAGTGGTTATGTCGACGTCATTTTGGATACGATCGCTCGATCATTTGACCGGTTTTTCGTTCGTTGGTTTTAAACAGTGCAAATACAATGGCTACTAGAAAACGAGCCAGCAGCACTCTTGCTCTTCGGCAAAAAACAACCCCCGCCAAGACTCCTGCTCCGCCAACTCCAAAGTCTATCCATACAACTGACCCTTTCCTATCCGCCTTTCTCGTTTCCAACTTCGACCCGGCCACTTTCTTGAATACTACGTTACCTCCTTTAAACACAGGACCGTCCAGCCCTGAAAATGCCGTCCCCTTGCCAGAAGTATTGACTGAGGCGCAAACATTGGTCACCCAGTTGAATTCACAGACGACAAGACTCTCGACTACACTTACCCAGCTGACGGATGAGATATTACGAAGTGGGAGTCGTCTGGCATATGAGGTTGAGTTACTCAGAGGAGAGACATTGGGGTTTGCAGAGACCTTGAATGAGACTTTACAAGAGGACATTAAGATGTTTGTCAAGGATGGGATTGACAGTGACACCATTGTGGCGCCGAGGCCATCAGCGGCTGTTGATAATGGAGCGTCAGAGACAAAGACGTCAGGGGATACATCTGGTCAGGATATAGTAACCGCAGATGACCCAGAGTGTATCCGCAAGTTACAAACCCTCACAACGGTCCGGTCTCGTTTAGAAAGTGTCATCAAGACATTTGGTGACGCCATGGAGTTTGTTTTCCCTCCCTCGGAGCTATCCGTAAGCTCATCCTTCCTATCTGTCTCCGCCCCCGAACCCGGTAGCAATGAACAAAGCTCGGAAGAAAAAGGTCAAAAAGTACTATCCGACCTGCGCCAGGAAATCAAGACATTACTCGACAATCAAGAAGATCCCATCACCGGCATAGAGAACGCCCTTGAGCGCATCGAAGACCTCAAGGAACTCAACGTCGTATGGAAGGGTACCGCCGAGGAGAAAGGTCGACTTAAGTTTATCGAGAGCTTGGCGAAGATGGTGGAGGATAGACATGAGCAGTTGTTGAAGGAGGTGGAGGATAAACAGGCGGCAGAGAAGGCGGCGAAGGCGACAAAGACGGTGGAGAAGACGCAGGAGCCGAGTGTCTCGACGGGCTTTGGCTTTATGAGTCAGTTCCAGAAGATTAGGGAGGCTGTCAAGCAGCAGCCATAACGGTTGTGTATATTGTTTCACTTGTAATTGTAGACTGTAGATACCCAGGTAGCCGGCGCATAATGAATTCATACAGTTATCTGTACTGTGTATATATTGTTATCGCATGTAAAGTAGTGCTACTATTGCTGTGGGCACAGTGCGTGCGAAAGGTTAAATGGTGGGCCTATCGATAAGGTGATTGGGCCAATTAAGTTTGGTAGTCCACACTGGTGCACAAGTAGCTCCATGACGCCGTTCGCATTGGGAAAGAGGAAATGTGGGTCCTGCACTTGTATTGTACACACTATAAGCGGCGTGCCAAAGATTATGTATTTTCGCCCCTGCCCTTGGTGGTTGATTCGAGATTCTTTCTTTTTCTGCCTCACCCGTTTTTGTATTGAACATTGTTTTTGGTATTTTTACGCTACTTCCGGTTTCATTTGAGCTTTCGTTGTTTATTGTTTATCGATCGGTGAATTCATTATACTCGGACTGCTCGATTTCTTCGCGTTTCTTTGGCTTTGTTGAATTGGCTGTTGCTTGATTGAAGTGCTGTTTACTACGATCATTTGACTACTAATTCTATTCCTGGCTACACGACTATACGCCTGCCTATCTACTAGGCTTCTCTACTACAGTCTACAATCTAAAATCTCAACAACACAAATATCCAGATATACACAGAAATGTCCCGCAATACACCCCCCATGGTCGTCCCGCAACCCTCTGCGGGCGCCCGGCGTCCCGACGCCGTAGCCATCGTTAAAAAGGACCGTCGGCACAAGGAACTCAGCGACCGTCTCCGTCTACTGGAAGACAAATTCCACCGTGAAAAAGACGGGCGGTACCGTGATCACCTGAACAGAATCCAGATTGACCAGGCGCTCGTGATGAGAATGGAGAGTTATGGAGACGACGTTCTCGGCACGATGCAGGATTTGCGCGATCAGCAGAGAATGGCAAAGATGGTTCCTAGTCAGCCGGGTGCTAGTCGCTCGTTGATGGAGATGGCGGGTCCTAGGTTTACCGAGTGGTCGCAGAGTATCACGGATATTCACGAGTATCGGGATTTTCAGTTGACAAAGCAGTTGGTTAGTATAGTGGTTTTTCGGTGATTTGATCATTTTGCTAACTTTTTGATCTTCTCAGCACGAATACAAAACGCGCATTCAGTCCTGCACAAACACCCATAACTACAGAGTTGAAACGGCTAAGCGTGAACGCAGCGCTCTGTCCAAGACTCTCAGAGATCGTCTTATCAACACACTGAACGCCAAGAAGCATCGTCTCCTCAAGGAAAAGGAGGCGTTCGAGATTGGCGACACTTCGGCCCTCCACTTGCACGCCAACCAGTATAGTTTCCTGCGTCCGTCGTCTCCTGGTGGCAACACCAAGCGGACTCGTGGCCGTCGCGATGCTGATGAGCTGCTTGGCTGCAATGGTACACAAGACAAGAAGCGTAAGCGTGGAGGTGATGATGACGGATCGCCAGCTCCGCTGAAGAGAGCACTTGATACTACGGAGGCGACTCCCATGTGGCAGAGTGAGAAGCTGAGGCTCTCGGCTAAGCAGGCTGGTCCTGTTTATAACATTGAGAAGCTCTTCACGGAAAAGGAGCTTGTTATGACGTACAACACTGCCGCTCTGGCCGCTCACAGATATATCCTTCGCCACCGTACCGGACAGGATACTGGTAGTGATGAGCCCTCGGATGATGAGTCTGGAGCGCCTGCTATGGACAGACAAGTTTCGCATCAGACACGTAGCACGCGTGGTGCCAATATCAACTTTGCTGATGACAAGGTCATTGGGTGGGAAGCGATTGCCAACTTTGAGACGCCGGCCAACCTCGATCTGGCGTATGGTGCTGAGATGCCTAAGTTGCCTACTCAGCAGCCACTCCAGTATCTGAAGAGCAACATGCGGTCGGCGGACAGCAATTTCCCCACTGGCCTCAGTAATGATGATGTCAACTCGGACATTGCGGTGATGAAGTTGTTTAAGACTTTTGACAAGCAGCATCAACAAGGCGCGTCACTTCTTAGCACGGGTGGTCTGCGGAAGTTGCTTGAGGAGGCGGCTCACCCATTGGTGGATGAAAAGTATGTTGCGTACACTACACATGCCAAGGAGGTTGACTTTGAAAGTATCCGTCGGGACTTGGGGATTATCGATGAGAGTCCCGGGAAGGGGTCACCGCCGAAGGGATCTGGAAAGGATAACGGCAAGGAGGCTTCGCATAGACGGGTCAAGGAGAGTAAAGGCGTTGCTATGAGCCGTCAGAACTCGGCAAATGGAGTGGGTATGAGTCGTCAAAATAGCACGCGGGGCAAGGGCCGGAAGAATTAGGTTGGAAGAGAGAGAGAGAGTAGTTTGCTTTTGTTTGTTTTCTTGGGTAGCGGCGTTTTTTTATGCTTGGGTTCTGGTTTCAACGGCTGGGATCCAGTCCGGCGGTTTGGGACTTTGATTGTCTGGATTCTTTTTTTGGGTATGGAGTCTGGTGGCGTTGTTTTTAAGGCTTCTTAGGAAGTTTAGTTGGCATTTTGTTTATGCAGTAATGTTGATTATGTTTTTTAGTGTTTTGTGTGTTGAGTTGTTGGGACTGATGGTGTCATTCCACTAAGGTATGAAGTATTGAATTATGTATAGGGGATGTTTCGTTTGCAGTGTGAAGCTTTAAAGAAACATGTTGGCCAGTCTAGATTTATATGTCACCGTGTATATTGTAGGCAAATGGTACTCCGGTGAGTTTGTCAACCCCCTGGATGTACGGCTGGCGGAGATGCGGAAAGGGACTCGGTGATGACAAAGTTGAACAACTTTATCAAAGCATTACACGTTCACGTCTTAATCTTCCCTCACAGAGCAAACAGTGACGTCACAACCCTTATTAATAAGGGTCTTTAACAACACCGGAAAGTACAGTCAAAGTCCGACTGGATTGGAATCCTAAACAATAAATGGCCATGTGGAGTTGTGGGCTAATAAGAGAAAACGGAAAAAAGGAAGTTGTTATCTGGGGTTAGTGGGACATGGCTGGCTAGCAAAGATAAGTTCGTGATGAAGGGCTATCAAGGATCGTATGATATTTTTGAGGCTGGATGTGTTGGATATAGTGTAGATAGATACCGATTCTTGGATCCGGCGTGCAGAAGAAGTGGGAATGGGTCGGTGCGGTGCGGTGCGGCGAGGTGGTTTGGTGCATTGATGTTGACCTGATTTGACCTGACCTGAGCAGCTGGAGCTGTAGCATAGCTTGTACGTAGCTGAGAATAATATGAATGTGACGTTATAACCAAGCTGACCATGTCCATTGTGATGAAGAATGTGATTGTTCCTCGATCGGATTTACATGGTGACTATGTTCCTGCATGATGCATATTACCCAAGTTATCGCTACCTACCCAATCCGTCGATGTATCCACCGTTGTATATAGTGACTCGTCTATACGTGCCTTGTTTCCATCTCCAGCCGCTCACTCCTTCCATAATCCATCTAGGATCTTGTGAATGGAAGGAGGATCTTCTGAATAGAATGTAGAATCTATGCTGAAAAGGGGACCGTGCGTTTGATGTTATCCAGACAACGACCCGACCAGACAAGGCCAATGCAAGAACGCCTCGCTCACCTCTCCATAGAAATCTCGAAACAAGTAAACCCAAGCCCAAGCCCACGCAAGAACTCTCCAATCCAAGCACACCTCACAGACACCTCCAAACACCGGCCCCCCCGACCGACGCATCACACAGACACAGACACATCCGCGGCAAGAAAAAAATATTCCCTAGGACCTAAAGGAACTCAATAGCAAAACAACACGCCTCCTCCAAGCGAAGAGGAAAATGCCCTAGTTCCCTCAGGCGCGATCAGACCTCTCGTGTCGCTTCGTTCCTGCGTGTGCGTGTCTTGTAGAGGAGAGGAGAGGATGGTATATCTCCAAGGTGAAGGGAATCCATATAGCGATGAAAGAAGTTTGACGCGCTAGACGACGTGGAGAATCGGTCTTGGAACTTGGGCTTCTAAGCAACGGTAGTTACCACGGGAGTTATCGCTTGGTGCATCATGTATCTACGGTGGTTCATTCCCTTATTGGAACCTTGCCACCGGCGTCAATGTATGAAGATGATCCTTTACAATTTATCTTGATATTCGACCCGCTTACGCATCTCAGCCATATAGTCTAAGCCAAGCTTACCGCCTCCTTGCTTGTTTTATTGAACCATGATCAAGCTAGCTAGCTACTTTACTAGAACTATTAACCCACCAAAAAGCCCCCATTTTTCCCTCTTTATTTTCTTGAATCTCATGGTTTAACTTATAACTTACTTTCTGGTAACACCGAAATACTTGAATGTTCGTTCGTCACACAGTTCCTGACTTGTCACATTGACTTTTACAAGTTCAGCTACCAGGTTCTCTATACCGTACCGTGTGTCTCTCACAATCCGCGCAAAAACGACACCCCGCCCCCACTCCGCTAGAATCCCGTCAGAATCTCATAATCCGACTGGTCGTGTACTTATGTCCAAGGAACAAACGGGTTTACAATGTCAAACTTCCCGCCTTTACCACCACCATTACCACCAAATAATGCGTCGTCGACACGCCCACAAGTTAATTTACCCTCCAGATCAGTAACTGCGACCTCCATAACCGATGCCTTTGTGGCCTTTATTTTCTATTGTAACCCGGCTGTTCCGCACACCTCTGATGTCGCAGCGTTAAGAGAAGCCTTTGCGACACCGCCGCGCAGTGATGGGAAATCTTTCAGTACCTTTCATTTATACCAGTTGATTCAGCAGTTGGAGAGAAAAGAGATTAAGACATGGTCTGAGTTGGCTTTACGACTAGGTGTTGAACCACCCGATCAAAGTAAAGGGCAAAGTTCCCAGAAAATCCAACAATATGCCGTAAGACTCAAGGTACGTAGGTTTCCTCCCTCTTGGAAATGAACCTAACTAACAAATCAGCGCTGGATGCATTCACTCCACGTCGACGCCTTCTTCGAATACCTTCTTAACAGACCACATGTATACTACACTCAAATCCCCTCAGACCCCAACCCAATCCACCCCCCCGGACGAGACGGCGTCGCCGCCGAAGACGACATGGCCCTCCGCGCTCTCCTCCCCTTCATACGACCCCGCCGTGGTCGAAAACGCGCAGACGAGGAAGACCACCACGTTTCACCATCCAGACGTAGAGGCGACAGTCCCGGAACATACCACCAAGAAAGCGAATGGGGATATCTTGAAGGTGGCCAGAGAGTGGGTGGATCGTGGGGCCAGTCGCCTGTTTCGGGGATGGCGGGGCCGGGGTCCCGGTGGGATGAACAGGGGAGAGGGGATGGAACTGTGCAGAAACCGAAGAGACGGTTCGGTGCGAAGGCGGTTTCGTCGGCGTGGAGGAGTACCTCGAAGGGGAAAACTAGGGGGAGACCGCCTGCTAGTGGGAGTCGAGGGACGGATTCAATTCCTGTGTTTGGAAGTGTAGGCGAGATGCCGTTCTCTATAGGTGAAGATGTAGAGAAGGAGTCAAGTGAAGGGGTTGAAGACCATGGGTTTACTCAACATCAAGGTGTCCAGTCACAACAGCCACAACATCATCAGTACATGCAATACCAACAGCATGTCCAACCACAACCACAACCCCAGCAACCGCAAGAACACTACGTCACTCGTCCCCCAAAACCCACCATAACCCTCCAAGTCCCCCAACGAACCGCCCCCGCCCCCTACCAATCCACCTCAACCCACCCCTACTTCCCCTTCCCTTCATCCACCTTCCCCCAATCCAGTTCGCACCCACCCGTCTCCATCCCCCCTCCGCAAGACCCCTCCCCCTACGACCCCCAACCCTACGACACAACCCACTACCCCGCCTCTCCAACCCCCTCCACCGACTCCGACGCCGAATACTCCCTCCCCAACTTCCCCACCCAAGCCTTCCCGCCCAAACGCACCTCCGCCGACGAACTAGAATACCCCTCCGTCGCCGCCCCCGAAGCCCCTCCCAACCCGCCGCGTCCACCCCCCGAACAATTCCCCAATCCCTTCCGCCACCCCTCTGACACAACGAATCTAGAATCCCTATATAACTTCCTCCTCATCCGGTCTCTCGTCGCCGAATGGATCGGACCCACCGGATCGCCAAGCTACCCCGCCGACGTCTCCGAAGCCCGTCGCATCGTCGACGCAACCTTCGTCGATCTGCACCGCAAAGCTAAAACCAAAGAAGCGTTCCTCATCAACGTCGCCGTTCTCGCCGGTGGGAAAATCCTCGTTCACAAACGCCCGCGTTTCCAACGGTTAGAAGTCACGCCTGAATATACACGGTACCTTCTCGCCTGGGAATACCGTCTTGGTACACTCACCGCCTCATTCACAAGTAAAGCCGTCGTATATAAAAACAAAGCAGCCGCCGAAGCAGCCGCTGATACCGCCGCCTCCCGCCTCTTTGAAAAACGAGATGCCCCGCCTGAAGACGCTGAACCGAAGGCCCTTTCGGAATACTGGAAACGGAAGTACACGGAACTTCTCCGACTAACAGTCAAGAAAGACTCTATGGACGACCACGTCATGCACCAATTAATAAGCGGTACCAGGGATTGTATCACGGGGAATAACACCTATGATCCAACATCAGCATCGGCATCAGCATCAGCTACATCCCGTCCAAGTCCAACTTCCGCCGAACGCTCGACTTCCCGTCCTGCACCTGCACCTACTGGCCCATCTGCATCGGGAGATGCCTCTGTCGGTGTATCCTCGGGAGATGGCAGGACCGGATGAAGTTGGGATGAAGGAATCATTTAACAAGGAAGGGAGGCCCGTTTGCACCTTCGTTTCATCGCATTGTTTCTTTGCATTTGTGTTTGTACTTGTGCTTGTGCTTGTGTAACATCGTAGATAGAGATATACCCAAGACCTATGAATTGCCACTGTTTCTTAATATATTTATTCATCCACGCATTCTTATAAACTTGACTCCAAAAACTTGCTCGAAAAAAACCAATAAATTAAGTAAAAAGTCGAAACTACAAATCCCAAAACCACAGCTCATCACGACATAAACATCACAACATAAAAAGTAGGCTCGACGCAACAACCAACAGTCGAGCGCCCAAAAAGACCCAACAATGAAAATAATAAAAAAACCAGCAATCGAACCAAAAATAATATATGCATAAAACACAAAACAACAACAAGCATAACGTAACGAGGATAAAAAGGTCATGTCCAGTCTACCATGTCTATAAAGACTCTAACTCCAGGTTGACATCCCATCAAGCTTACTCCAAGAAAAACAAATTCCCAGAATAAACGGCTGTCAACCCACGCAGAACCTCATAAACACCAACAAGACACATAAAAAGGGGAGGGTAGTCGTTTTAGTCATAACCAGAGTCTTGTATCACTTACACAGACTCTGTTTTCTTTTGGGCCACAACGTCATCTGGTAAAAGAGTGCGTGAGATGACGTCGGAAGGGGAGTAATTCAGATCCGACATAATTCGTGAGATGATTGAGTAATGGAACACGCCACGCATCGAGTGAGAGAGAGAGAGGGACGAGAAAAAGAAGTGACAAGAGAACAAAGTGAACCAAGTGATTAACGTGACGTGGCCATTCCATCGAGCAAACAAGAAAAAAACAACAAAAAAGTAACAAATTCGAGCGGGGAATCAGAGATGAAAAAAAGTAACTGAAAAAAAAAAAGAAAATTCTCTATATCCCAAGTCGAGTTGAGATCAAAAGTCATCATCGTAAACGTCGTGGAATCGGTTGATGAAAATGGACAGAATAAAACAAGGAAAAGGTAGCCGCCATCTAAGTCTGGAACGACTCACCACTGCTACGCGTTGTGTGTCCCGAAGACCGTCCGCGCGAAGCAAAGCTTGATCCTTGCTGCTCGTTCCAGTCCGACGGGTTGCGTGGCTGTCTCTCGGGCGCGTTGCGCACAGAGTTGTCTGTTCCGGGCCGCGTGCTAGGTCTCTGGCTGCCGATAGCACCAGGTGTAGACCGCTGTTGTTGCTGCTGCTGGCCGTTCATACCGTCGTACTGCGATATACCGAGGCCAGCCAGGCCCTGAGCCAGACCCATCGTGGGATCCACTACACTGGAACCTGCCAGCGGGTTACCCGACAACTGGTTGTTCGATGGCATGTGCATAGTAGGCGATGGCGTAATTGAGGGACTACCGTTGGAGTACTCATTGAGACGGCTCAATCCAGGGTTCGAAGGCTGGAAGCCACCCAGACCGTTGCCAAGGTAGCCGTTACCCAACCCATTGGTGCTGTTGGCCGAAGGACTGGGAGTCATAGACCGCAAATCCGCAAAGCTCTTGGCAGCGCGCAAGTTGTTGTTGGCGAGGGCAGCAGCGGCAGCAGCACCACCATCCGCAGAAGTCACAGGGTACTCGATAGTCGGGCTAGGACGGTGCAGTTGGTTGTGAGGAGCGCCGTTACGGATCTGGTCGGTGGTAGAAAGATCAAAGGTAGCGGCACGGCTAAGGCCCCGGCGGTGAGTATCAACGTTCACATTGTTGATAGTAGGCTGTCCGGTGGGTGAGTAAACCTTAGCACGGCGGTGAATGTGCAGCTGACGGTTTTCGTTAGTCTCGCCCCACGATTGGTGCTCGAGGCCCATGTGGTGGGCGATAATGTGAATCTGGCGTCTATCTTCGGGCGTAATCGTGGCAGGGAAAATCAAAGTCTCCCGACTCTCGTCGCTCTTGAAAATCGTAAGTTGCGTGTAGAAAGACAGAGTCTTGGGGTCGTTAAGGTCCAGCGAAGGGAAGCCGCCACCAGGAGCGCTATTGCCGGAGCTCGAAGCCCGTGGCTGCTGCTGCTGACCAGCCGACGCGTTCAACGACTGCAGAGATGGCTGCTGGTGAAGCATGGGTGCGCGGTGCTGCTCCTCCAGTTGTCCCCGACGCTCGCGCTTCTCCCGTTCAATACGCTCACGCTCGGCCTCGGGGAGCATCTTCTTGTACTCGACGCGCAATTTGCGGCCAGAGACATCCAAGCCATTCATGCGGTCAATAACGGCACGGGTGTCCTCGGGGTTCTGGAAGTTGGCAAAGGCGAGGCCGCGGAAGACGCCATTGTCAAAGTGGTAGTTGAAGGCATATGGCTGCGGCAGGTTGAGGTCAACCATGATTTGAGCAAGCTGTTCCTTACGCACAGCAAAAGGAATGTTCTTGATGACAATGGCCGTGGGAATCAGCTGATCGTTTTCAGTCTGCTGCGAGGGGTTCATGCTACCAGGGCCCATTCCAGGGTCCATGAGCATTCCGGGACCCATGTGGTTTCCGTTGACAGCGTTGTTCATGAAGTTGGATTGTTGAGTTTGATGCATGTTCATGGAAGGGGCATCAGACCAGCTCTATGAAACACGATACAGAGTCAGTTTCAGTCTTTAATAGCACATGAACCTAAAAGATAACTTACCGCCGGAAGAGCCGTTCTGCGGGGCATAGGCCGCTGACGAGAAGCGCCGTTCATAGCACCATTAATCGTAGCAACATTACCGTTATAAGCCCAAGCATTAGCCGGGCCATTATCAAAGCTGTAAGCAGCCATGTTGTTGGCAGGCGACACACCGCCAAGGTTGGAGTTGACCTGGTCAACAGGGCGGTAACCCGTGTTGATATGGTCTCCGTAAAGCGCGGCGGATCCGAGAGTCTCGTATCCACGCTGGTTCTGTCTCGGCATAGTCATACCGGCGCCGAAACCGGGAGCAGCAAAAGCGTTGGGACGGGGAGCATTGGGCGATCTACTCGGGCCGGGAACTGCGTGGTAGTCGAACATTTCGTGGGGTGGAGGCTGGCCAGCCATGACTCTTGATTATATATGTGTTGAGACGAGATGAGGCTATTCGTATTCGACGTGACGCCTGGCGAATTGGCGGGGGCGGACGAAGAGAAAAGGGAAGGAAGGAGGAGGAGAGGCGGAAGGGGGGAAAGGTCTAAGATGAAAAAAAAAATACAAGTCACTCTGACGAAAGCAGACGACGAAACAGCAGAGAATGATGCTCGAGACGAGGTAAAAGTAAAAAAAAAAAACGGAAGAGGAAAGAAGACGAGAAAAAAGGGTGTAAAATGGTTTGCGGGGAGCTTCAGCGGTGACACGCGGCGGAAACAGAAGTGGGTTGTTGGCTTCTGGCTTTTCGCAGGCTATGGCGTGCGTAGGCTCTAAGCGTCTTCAGTGGGTTGGAGTTTTGTGTAGAAATATCGGCCCAAAACCAAGATTTGTGAAAAAATCCAAGACACAACCCAATTTAGCAGGAAGTGGTGTATATGAGTAAGTGCAAAGAAAAAAAAAGTCAAGAATGCAACGGAAGCAGCAGACAGACGACAAAAGTAGAAGTGCCAGCAACACGAGACGAGACGAACCGAAGAAAAGAGCAGGCACGAGTGGATATCCAGGAAGAGTGGTCTGGGGTAGCCCAAAGCGTTCAATTGGCCAGTCTGTCTAGGAGCGAGGGATAGGATGGGAGGGGTCTTCTTTTTTTTTTCGTTCTTGTTGTTCTCTGTGCAGAAAAGCAAGCAAGCGACGCTCGACCGTTTGATAAATCGAGACGAGAACCCAGAAAGGGGGAGGGAGGAACGTGTGTGTATGTATGTATGTATGTATGTGGACGGGTTGGTAAAGTCAGTATAGTAAATGGAAATTTGCCAGGGCGATTTCCACAGGTAACTTGTGACAGGACGTGTTCATAAGAAAAGGGTAATGACCAAGGAAAGGAAGAGCTGTCTATGTAACGGAAGGTGATGGTAAATGTGGAGAGCCGAAATCAGAAATTTGGGTCCAAAAGGGAGTAACGAGAGAGGGGAAGTAACGACGTGGTAAGAAAAAAATGACCTGTAGCTATAGAGCTGGTGGCGACTTTAGTGGACAGTAATGACGGTGGTTATAGACTTGAAAAGTCACCTGTATCTAAAACAGTAGACCTAGTGGAGACCAAGCTTATGGTGGAGAAGCTATAAGGTGCTAAAGATTGTTCAAGGCTTGTTGCTAAGGACTCTCAGTGGGCCTCTTTTTTTTTAGAAAAGCGGTAACTAGCGGGACTAAGTTAAGGCAAGAATAATTGAAGGACAGACAGGGCAAATAATGAATGTGAATTGAACAAGTGAATGGACAGTCGAGTGACAACAACGACTCTGGTGGTGATGACGAAAATGTGAAAGAAAATAAAAGAACAACAAAAGGAATCAAGCCAGGAGAAAAAGGTTACCTCCAAGTATAATCAACAAAAGGGAAATGCCCTGTAAGGAGAAGTACAACAAGACTCCAGTATACCAATAACGCAAGGGGACCTAAGTACCATTTCACCCAGCAACGCACTTGGACGACAAACGGCCGACCGACCGACCGGCGGGCTTCCTAAATGGTTGAGCGTGAATATGCACTTGCACTTGCACTTGGTCCATGCTGTGAGGCCAATGACCTGGGCTGGTTGTGATGTTTACTGTACATATGTGCAGAATAGTGGTTGTCGGTCGGGTATGTAAGGGGCATTTAATGTGGATGGGATAAATGAGTATCGACTGTAGATCTTGGGAGTTATCAATGTGAATAGAGTATACACAAGGCTGAAGAAAGTAACAGTGTAGGTATATACATACGTAAGTGTGAGAACATGAACTTGATTTCCAGCCTTGTCTTGTATTCTCTCATCTTCAACATCAAGCAACGATAGATAGTCTATACATAAACTAACCTAAACAATAACACTCTCAATATAAACCCCATTCAGACCTCGTGGTCGGAACGCTTCCCTCCCGCCATCATCCTTCCATCCACCTTCCTTCCATTCCATTCCCGATTCAAGCAACTTTCCAAATTCCCACAATCGTGATGACTTCACCAACCAGTCACCAAACCATCTATATCCGTACACACATACATACCTGTCTTATTTCTTCCGACCATGGACTTTAAATCTCATAATCCAACCTCCTCTAGACGTGTCCCCGTCCCCTTCTCCTGCATCTACAGAAACCACCTTATTTACTCGTTGCCCGTGCACCCAAAAATCACTCAACCCTCACTCACTATGTAGACACCACCACCACCGGTGCCTCAATGGCTCAATGGCTCAATGGCTCAACCTAAACCCGTCTCGACCTCGCCTTCACTTCACATGCATAGACGAGATTATCCCCGCGTGCTACACGTCCTTTCCCACACGTGTGGTTATCAATATTATATTTGCCCATCTAAGACATGGCACGTGATAAGCTTACTACTTGTTACCTGTCAAATGGTATTCATCATCTCAACTTGTTCCAAGCTCAGCTCATGCATAGCCCACCAATCTGAACATTTCCCAAACTATTGGAACAAACCCGTTACATCGGATAGCTATGCATAGGGTTAATATATAGACAACCCTACCAACAAAAACACGTGACTCATTTTATACAATCGAGATCGAGAACCAAGAACCGATCTTGTGTTTAATCATTACTAGAGTAGAGAGTGCTTATTCATCCCAGATCCAACCTCCATTCCCAAATTCAGTCCCACGAATAACCAAAAAAGAGAGGGAATATCATAAGTATCAAAACACCGTACAACGACCAACCACCACTAAGTAAAAAAAAAGAACAAGAAAAAAAAAAACCATAAGAACCCAACCAAAACCATACAACCCAGACCCAACAAAAACATCACATCTCAACTTTGGAGAGAACTTACGCAGCAACCTGCGCCTTCTTCTTCTTCTGCTCTACCTTGAGAAGTAGCGCCCGGTTGATGTGAGGCAGGACACCACCACAAGCAATGGTGGCCCGAATGAGGGTATCGAGTTCCTCATCACCACGAATGGCGAGCTGAAGGTGGCGGGGAGCAATACGCTTGGCCTTGAGATCCTTGGCAGCGTTCTAAAGAGTTTGTTAGCATTTGCAGTACAACATGGAGACGGTAAGATACTTACTCCGGCCAATTCAAGGACTTCGGCAGTCAGGTACTCCAAAACAGCGGTAACGTAAACGGCAGCCTTCGCGCCGACACGCACCTTGTTCTGAGTGTTTTGCTTCAAGTAACGTTTAACACGACCACAGGGGAACTACATTTTTCCAAGTTAGTAATCAGCCAATGGCTCAAAAACCCAGATTATACGGAGACACCAGATGGACACCAGACAGATGGACAACCAAAGGGATACAACACGCGCCAGTCACTAAACCAATTCGCATGCCATCTACCCCACCGCGTTCCAACCAAGAGTCAACATAACAACAACAGCGCAAACAACCCGCGACAGTCGAGTCTACCATTGCCGATAACAAACCCACGGCGCGACCATACCCCACTAATCAACAATCCGACAAACACCGTAACCGTGATACACCAGCGCAAACGCGACCTAAGCAACCGGGCGAATTGATTTTTCTGTAAATGTCCATCTCGAGTATCGTAGTTCGGAGGGGTTCGGGTATTTGTCCGGGATCGTCGATTCCAAGTTTGGAGTAGCTACTTGATTGAGACGCGGGGTAACTTGAGATAGGCATCCAATTGTAGGCATCGATTATCGTTGTTGAGTCGGTTGATTGTTCTTGTTGTTATTGTGATTGTTGTTGTTTTGGTCGGCTCAGTCGTTTGTTCCCATAGTCCCATCGAGCATCCATCAATTGTCATCGAGGTCATCCAAAATCCCATCATCCAATGCCAGCAACGTAGTCGGTCAAATCGGTCGTTTTCTCCGGTCGTCGGTCGGTAGTCTGTCGGTCGCGTATCGTGACTCCTATACTCAATCCCAATGAACCCCACCACAATCCGTATATCCGCCGGTCCGTCCATCCATCGGTCCATCAGCTAATCAATGTCTCATCCCCCAAAAAGAACTCACCTGTAAACCAGCGCGCACCGAGGCACTCTGCTGCTTCTTAGGTCCATCACCCACAGTCTTGGGTCCACCGCTCTTCCCCCCCGATTTGCCCTTTCCACCAGCCATGATTATCAGCTGTCAAAAGACTCAAAAAAATCGCAAAAAAAGGTGACAAACGAGGAAAGCAAAAGCCTCGTCGATGATCCGCAATGGAAGAGAAAAAGGAATCAAGTGTGTAAAGCAAAGAAAGCTTTTCGTAATAACAGATGCGCTGAGCTGTCGCAAATCGGTGATGAAGAAGTAGTAAAAGAAAGCGTCCTCTCGCGACTTTTTTTTTTACCCTATGGGTGGATTTGAATTTGGAGGTGGATGGATGAATTTTCGATGGTGCCTGCTTTCTGTCTTTCTTGTTTTTGGACCGCTTTCCAAACTTCAACCTGGATCCTCCGTATTTTTATCCGCAAAACGATTCAGTTCGTCTTTGCAACTGCAGGATGCAACAAATAAAAAAAGCAGAAAATAGAAAAGAAAAAACTATTCTGGGAATAATGAGGGTAGCTTCGGGTGAATAATCCGTAGGTGGGTAGGTAGTAACAAAAAAAAAAAAGCTGGCAGGCCGTAAAAAAAAAAATAAACACTCCACCCCGCGTGTCGAACTGACTAACTGGCCTAATCAGAAGGCTGGCGGGCGGGCGGGCTGACTTTGGCTTCTCTTTTCTTCCCTGGTCTTCCCTTCTGCATACGGCAATGCAGCCCGGTTGCCGCACCTGTGGCCTGGCCTGGTTAGGCCATAGATAGGTGGGAAGAATTTCCTTTGGCGGGAGGGGATGGAAGACTGTTACGGCATAGGGAGAGCGAGAGAGGAGTCTAGTAGATGCGGTGATAATGTCGAAAGACTCGTTGATATTTTGTAGAGAGTGACACTGCTGATGATGTCCGTTTGATATTTGAAATATCCTTGGATGAGTCCGTACCGAGTCATCCGTAACAGTGCAATCATCTCGTCGGATTCTCCCCTCCCCACCACCTGGCCCAGGCAAGTTGCATCAATCACGTGATGATACTGACAGGGTTGTCTTGTAACGAGATGTGGTTGTGATGTAGTCGTTTGAAAGGTAATTGACCGGTAGATATGGCCATGGAGTAGGCCATGAAGTAGGCCACGAGTGGGACGGGAAGAAACTCACAGGGCGGCTAGACAAGCGAGGATAGAAAGCTTGTGGGGAAGAACCGGAGTAACCCGAGGCCGTGTCGCCTCGTACATATGTACCCGGCGGTTAGAGACTTGTAGTGTGACGAGTGGTTCGTTGGGTAGGTTAGATTGAATAGTACCACGCTTGTAAATGAAAGAAGAAAAAAGTAGACGATGAATGTAGAAGAGGGCTATAAGGCTAGAGATAGTCCACGAGTTGTACGGTTACCTTGAAACCCAACAGCCGTGTATGGCATCTGAGAATAGC
This sequence comes from Huntiella abstrusa, assembly GCA_025685495.1. Classification (NCBI taxonomy): domain Eukaryota; kingdom Fungi; phylum Ascomycota; class Sordariomycetes; order Microascales; family Ceratocystidaceae; genus Huntiella; species Huntiella abstrusa. The sequence continues at coordinate 44,575 of JAJNMT010000219.1, read as the reverse complement.
CAGGTAGGTATATCCGCACACCTCAGAATAACAGTCTTAACAAAGTCAAGGGACTTGTACACGAAGACATACCTCAATCACCCGTCACCCATCACCACATTTCCAACAAAAAAAGCCATAAATAATAAAACTCTCAACATGTCGATTCAATATCAAACAGCACAATCATCACCACCAGCACCTCAAAATCAACCACACTTAAATCCCCGCGTCAGTTCCCACCAGCTGCCGCCAGCTGTCCAAAGAGCTTACAGCTTATATACCAACCCGCGTAAAGGCGGGGGTCAATATCTTGTGTCACACATAAGCCATGTATGACAATTCCAACGGCATATATACTTGACATATAAGCTTACTTGATAACCCAACGACACAATGCTTATAAAAGAGTCCTTCGCCGATGTCCCCGTGACAGTCTCCGGAAAGGAGACCACCATGCGGATCATCCTTTTCCACCCCACTATCCCCGGCTACCCCAACGCGTAAGTCCCTCGCCATCCACCCAGTATCTCATCAATCTAACAAACCCAGTAAATTCCCCGCCGTCCTCCTTTTCTCCGAAATCTACCAAGTAACCGGCCCCGTCGCCCGCTTCGCCCGCCAAATTGCCAGCCAGGGCTACATCGTAGGCGCACCCTCCAGCTACCACGATTTCATCCCATGGACGCCTCTAGCCTATGACGTGCCAGGCACCGATCTTGGTAACGAGCTTAAGATTAAGAAGACACTTGCCTCGTATGACGCCGATGTCTTCGCTACCTCGGATTACCTCCTTTCGCTGCCTACCTGCACGGGGAAGCTCGGTGCCACGGGTATGTGTCTAGGTGGACATCTTGCTCTTCGGGCGTGTCTTGATACGCGGATTTCAGCGTGTGTTTCGTACTTTGCTACGGATGTGCATAGTCGCACTTTAGGTCCGTATACCGCGGCGGATACTTCCCATGCTGGACCTGCTGATAGCACGCACACTATTGATCTCTTATCCAAGATGACTGCCGAGGTGGCTATGATCTTTGGTGTCAAAGATACACATGTTCCTGCGCCAGGCCGTGACTTGATTCGCCAGAAATTGAGAGAGGCGAATGTCACTACCAGTTTCTATGAGTTTGCTTGGGCGCAGCATGCTTTTATTAGAGATGAGTTGAGTAAAGGACGCTACGACGCTGCTATTACTAAAGTTTGCTTCGAGGTTTTACTCGAGTTGTTCAACAGATGTTTGAAGACTGACCTTGGCGAGCCTGAAGGAAAGGTGGCCGAACCTGAACATATTTGCTAGATCAAATGTGAATATACAAAATTGGAACTTAAGCTATAAGGGATATACATATATATATATATATAAACTGAACCACCAACAGAAACCTCAAATGAATGACCGACTATATAACACAAAAGACTAAATAAACAAAATAAACTTCACACCTTTACCGCTTCGTCGTCTTCGACCTCCCCATAGCATCACCAGAGTACGGGTTATTCACCGTCGATGTCGGCTGAGCGGTAAGTGATCTCGCCAAGCCCGTCTCCTCATCATACTCTGCTCTCCGACTCTCCATAGACATTCTCGGCGGCGGCGGTCCCACAGGAGCCGTCAACGTCAATGCCGGTGGGGCAGCAGGAGCACTTTGTCCCGCCGTACGCAAACCCCTATGACTCTCTCTTCTAGAAGGAGCCATAGATTCCCAATCCCCACGGTTCTGCGAAGGAGCCATGGAGCCCGGGCGCTGCGACGGGTCATTGCTTAGCGGGATGACGTCATTGTTTTCTTCCATCAGAGGGACTAAACGCTTCTTATCCTTGGCAAGGGCGGATTGCTTGCGAGCAGCTTCGGCAAATTCATCGGTTACCGCGACAGAGTAAGTGGGGTTCATGGGACCACCGACAGGGTCACCACCACCACCGGGGGCAACGAGAGGGATCTTCTTGACAGCGGCGGCGAGAGCGACCATGAAGCGGTTGCGGCGGTTGGAGCGAATCTTTTCGTCGTGCCAGTTGCTCTTGTAGCGAATGGTGATCTTGAGCTGCATCTTGTCGAGATCGCCGACGCCGTACACGCCAATGTTGAAATCGGGGTGGAAATCTCTCGAGTTGGCCGAGTTGCGTACAAAGCTCTCCATTTCTTGGCGAAGTAACTCAATATCCTCCATGCTCGTGTCGTAGCTGACGTTCAGGTCGACAGTCTCATGCATAGCCTTAGAACGCGAGACGTTTTCAACCCACAGACTGTTGAGCACAATATTGGGGATCTGGACAACTTGGTTTTTGTCCAGGCGATGGAAAAGAGTGTACAGAAGAGAAATCTTATCGACAATGAGAGCACTACCGGTGACTTCGACACGATCACCGACATCGAAGGGGTGCTTGACGAAAAGGAAAATGCAAGAACCAAGGAATTCCTGGGCAGTGACGGAGAAGACGAAAGAGAGAGTAAGAAGGGAAGTAGCGGCCGAGGCAAGAGTAGTACCGAAGCCAGACTGGAAAACCAAAACGAAGATAAAGATAGAAGCGATGAAAACACAGAAGATAAGAACCTCGTCAAAAGCACGAAGAGCCTGACCGATATCCTTCATACCCTCAGAGATAGCCTTGCGCTCACGAGACATGTCACAGACCTTGCGAATCATCTCATCGAGAGAAATGTCACCGTTACCGTCATTGTCCATGGCGGAGAACGACTCATCGGCTTCATCCTTGTAGTTAGGGCCCAGAACCTCTTGAACATCCTCGGGGTACAAAGCATCATTGTCTTCAACAACAAAAGACATCCAGATACGACGAGCCAAAGCCTCGGCAGACCTCTTCTTTTCAAGGGCCTCGATGACGACACTGTGGGCTGAGTTCGGGTTGAAGACGTTCTTACCCGTGATCTCCGAGGCAATGTTACCAAAAGCAGAAGTAACCTTATCACCCAAACGGGCAGCATCACCGATGATCCTCATAGGAGCACCGTTGCCCTTCTTTTTGCCACCAAGCATGACGTTGATGCTGTCAGTAATGATGTAATCCTCTTCTTCAAACTCGGGGCAGTACATGGGAAACAGGGCTCTCGAGGCATCGTACAACAACCCCAGCAAGTAAATTTCTCGTTTAGAGTCTTTGATCCGGTTAGCGAAGGAGCGCTGGTGGTACGAAATGCCAATCAACTGTACGACGCCCTTTTCGGCCAAATAAACGGCAGAGCAAATCATGCACGAGAGCAGAATCTTCAAGGTAATCTGTACCCAGCTGACACCAGCAGTGTCAAACGTGTGAAAGAAACCCTTGAAGCTGATCCACGAGGCCAGGGCCCAGAAAAAGAGGGACAAGGGAATTTCCAAGTTGCGGAGGACGGTAGCGTACTTGCGGGTGCCCGAGGACACGACACCGCATAGGAACAAAAAGGCGACAGGAATCGTCTGGGACACGAGCTTACTAGCCCACAGAGTCAACCAGGCCACCTCGATCCAGATAAAGAGTTGCAGTAAGGGCGGGCCGCGCGCATTGTTGTCGCCGCTACCAACGAATAAATCATGTCTGTGATGCAACATGATCAAGACGATGATTGGAACAGCCAATGTCAAAGCTACTGGCACGATGTAAACCATGTAGCGTAAAAATGGAGAGAAGGAGATAATCTTGGTGTACAAACGGCCCATAGCGTTGAGTTCTACCTCGGTACCTCCAGTGGTGCTGCTCCGGACAAGCCCGGAAGATTGCTTGCGGCGACCGCCCTTGACGGCGGAGGTTGCGGCCTTTTCATCGTCGCCATCTGATGATTCGAGACCAGTGGCGGTTTGCATTGGTTTGCGGGCGCCAGTAGAAGCGTTACTGCGCATTTGTGAAAGAGGAATGCCTTCTTCGTTGGTTGTGTTGGCATTGTTGAGGGGCACGAAGCCAGTTCCCCGACTAGCTAAGGGAGACATGATTGCGGAAATGGATGGGTGTCGTTATAGTTGTATAGGTCGTTAAGAATAATGAGGCATGTAGATAGTTTGAGTGTGTACGGGGAAAGACCAGCAGTCCGAGATGTCTAGAGGCGGTTGATAGATAAATACAAAGGAATAGAGAAATAGGTAGGCCGTGGGCCACAAAGTGGAGGCGGAATGTATAACAAAGTCACGGCTACCAAGAACAACAAAATCAAGATAGCGGAGTAAATAAAGCCAAGAAAGTAAAACAAAGAAACAAGTTAAAGAACCGACGACAACGACCTTATATGGGACGGACTAATGAGTTAAAGCAAAGAAAAGTTCAAGGCAGGACAAAGCAAACCGGGGTCGCTCGGACTAAGAGTGGAGCCGTGAAGATCGGCGTCGTGTCGTGGGCAGGTGGCGAGTTGATTGTGTAAACGGTAGTGGTCGGTTGAGTAAAGAAGGAGCGAAGAAAAAGACAAGTTATGAACGAGCTGTCTCTGTAGATGTGTATCTGTGGGCTGTCCGGTATATATCTGAAAAACAAATGGCGGATTTGGTGGGTCTGGATGGATGAAGCAGGTGGCTGCGTAGGAAGATCTAGTGGTGGGGACGAGACGACGATCGTATGTACTTATATAGTGTGTATTGTAAGTATTTAGGTGATAGCGAGTGGAGGTTAAACGAATCTGTATATGTACAGTTCAAAGATGTGTCGCGTTGTATGAGTCAAAAGTTGAGGTTATGTGTATACTTGGAATGGATAGAACGGCAACAAAACAAGTGGTCCTTCTACAGCATCCCATAATTTGAAACTGACCAACCACAAACCACGTCAAAGTCAAAGTCAAACTAAAGTATTCTCTGTATGTATAGACATAGAAGTCCCTCCTGGCTCAATAAACAATTTATATATATAAATGTCAAATATTTACCATGTATGTACAGCCCAGGGCACATGGCTTAACAGGGTTATGAGTTACGAGTTACTTGGGCGGTATTACCTAAAAAGGACATATCTCGTGTTTGGAGGAGGCAACGCCAGGGATGTACGCGGTTTCAGGCTGTGTGTGGTGTTGTAGTATTTTTTAAATAGAATTTTTGGTAGGTAGTATGTAAGTAGTTTCTGGTTCAATGATGTACATACGTATGTTGTTGAAGTAACAGAAATATCTGGATACTTTAGGTTGATGTATGCAGGTTCATCATCAACGTACATATGTACCATGCACTCAAAGTCTGTTCGCCTATAAACCTTTATATACTACGCCAAGTAACTCACAGCGCTAGAACGACAGCATCCTTCTACTCCACTGTACTCCACAACCAAATCCATCCGCCAAAACGCCAAAACGCCACCGAGCCGCGTCCCTCCCCCTGTTTCATGATTTCACTGAACCAGTGGCAAGGCAAGGCACAATCCTCTAAAATCCTCCCTAAACCATCACTATAATGTTTAGTAATCTCTCTTTTCTCAATTTTATACTCGACACTAACAATAACCACCCAATAATAGGGTCTAGGGTCCCTATAATACCTTCTTTTTATGCCCATGTTAAGCGACCGTATGTACATACCATTTTTCGGATCGTCGGCACGACTTGTTAAACATGTGAAAACTAGGAAAGTCGGTAAGCATTATTCAAGGTTATCACAGACGGAAATGCCTTTACATGCACGTACGCACGTGAATTCATGTTTGTACACGCAACCTTCAATTCCTTCAAACCCCGCCACTTTTCTTGATTCGTTATCCCGAGATACATCTCTACACTTACGTATGTACTTTCCCTTCACTGTCTCCATAAAATTGACCTTGACATGCTAAGATCACCGGCGCTAAATCCAACATGCATATAATTCGGCGCCATCAAATTATCAACGACAAGTCACCAACCACTTCGATCCCGTCTAACCCATGTCTCACAAATAATGCACCATGCCGTCATAACCCACCAAAATCAGTCTACCGCCTGAAGTCTACCGCCTGAAAGACCCGTCCGTCCAATCTGTCATTCGTGTCACTCCGTGTCATGAGCGGTGCAACACCTTCCTAACTTGTCATGACGACATTGAAAATCACCATGATATTCGGTCTAGATTTGGCTTTACATTTATATCCGAACCTTGTAGAGCTGTTTGTGTCTATGTGTATATGTCTATCTTCTACCCTTGGCTTTTGCCCGACTAGGAGGTTCAAACCCATCGTCGTCTTCGGAGAGATCGCCGATATCATCATCTAGGATTTCTACCTCGGCTGCTGCTTTGCTACGGGCTCCGCTGAAATTTAATGTGCCTTGTTTCTTGGCGGGTGCCTTCTTTGCAGGTGCTCTTGTTGTCGTCTTCTTTACCGTGGTAGTCGGCATCCTCCGTTTAGTTTTTTGAACCGGAACAGGCTCTTCTTCTTCTTCTGAGTCTTCATCTACATCGTCCATGACAATGTCATCATCTGAATCAGATATCTCAACAGGCTTCTTTGCCTTTCCTCTTGCAGGTGCCTTCTTCACCGGTGCAGGAGCAGCCTTTTTAACAGCCGGAGCCCTTCCTTTACCCTTTGCCTTGGACGTAGTCACAGTCTCTTCTTCCCCAAGAACCGCTTCAGCTTGATCTATCCAATGTCCTTCCATATCCGAATCCCAACCGACTGGTTTCTCTTTATACCTCCGACTACTATTCGTGACTCTTCCACCAGTTCGAACAAATTCCTCATCAGCTTTTACCCGATAACTCTCCATAGCTTTATCCAAGTCATCTTCATCTGAGTCGAGCGCAAGCATTTGACTAACCTGCCCAGCTAACGATTCAGACACAAAATGTTCCATGGCGTGCTTGTCATCTTTGGAAACGAATTGGTTTACTGCGTCGCCAAAAGGAGCTTGTGGGAGGATCTTTAAAGATTGTGCTGCTAGGAATTCTTGTACAAGGACATCAACCTTTACAGTTGTGTCTGATGTCAATACCTCTGTATCAGGCATATCCGCCGTTGCAGTTTTACCTATTTACTGTTAGTACCATAATTGTCAAACATGTCTGTAAAAACTCACTCCTCGTCGCCGCCTTTCGTCTATGAAACAAAACCACATCCGTAGTATTAGCAACCCTCCCCACAAAACGATTAGAAAATCTCTGTGGATTCTCTACATCAAAGCTCCTTCCCTCTTCAGACCCTGAATAGTCAACCTTCAATCTAATCAAAGGCAAAGGCATCTCTTCATCATCATCTCTCCCTTCTTTCCAAGCCTCTTCTGCTTCAGAAATCATTTCTTCAACTACACCCATAAGTCGTTTCGTAATTTCCAGTCTGGAATCTTTGTTCGCCCCGGGTTTATCCAGACCCTTGAATTTCTTCTCGTTGGCTAGAGAAATCTCCCGAGTAACAAATGGTCTGACAGACCGTAAAGGGATTTTCTCAACATGGAAATTGTTACCCTTGATTTCCATAATGGCTACATGCTTCTGGACTGCTTCGCCTGGACATAAACTTGTCGCTACCGAACTACCAGGTTGCATGACGTAGAAACCTGTGTCAGGGTTCTGTCTTGGCTCAATTAGACACTCATGTTCATGACCCCAGATTACAACCCTCATCCAATCTGGAAGAACCTCTTCAGGAAGATATGAAGTCGGTGTATGGGCATGGTGGTTTTGATGAACTGCAAGCATATTGAACCAGCCGTCTGCATCCTCTCCGGGGCGAAACCACTTCACCTTGTGGTCTCTAAAAGTCCTAAACATACGTTCATCACGGACATTAGAAATACCATACATGGCAAGCTTAGTCGTCCCCTTCCGCAACAAAACAGGCCTCGCCTCAATATTATCTGCCTCGGCAACCCTCCCAAAGTAATTCACCAACCCCACAGCCTGCAACAGATCCAACGAGCATAAATGACCTTCTCCCGCCGGATCATCATGATTCCCATGGATACTGAAAACAGGCACAGCAACGTTAACATCCTCATCTTCCCAATTCACTCTAGCCCCGCCTAGAACCTCGTCGCCCGAGAGATATTCTAGCGCACATGGCTTGTCGCCGAGACAGTGCTTGCGGAGAGATTTCATCACCTGGAAGAGACTCTTGCGCGACGGCTTGTTGTCATGGAAGAGGTCACCACCGAGAAGAATTAGGTCGACGTCGTGGGTTCGCGCTAGGCGGAGGACTTCGTCGAATGACCGCCATGAGTCGTCGCCGCGAATGGGGTCGCGTTCGGCGTAGCCGACATGGTTATCCGTAGATATAAGGATGCGGATCGTATTGGGGTCTATGATGAGTTAGCTTACAGTCTATCGATGAAAGAATATGTATATTACCATATACGTCTGCCATTTTGAACAATACACCAGCAGTATCAATACATTCACAACTCCCAATGAACTCATCTCCTCTTAGGCATCGCCAACCCTGAATAGCTAACCCAACTGACCAACGCGATGTCACGTGATTGCCCTTTTAACCCCTGTCTATAATGTGCGACGCCAGGAGACGACAAGCGCTCTTATGCATCACCATGGTGAAAGCAAGAGCCAATGACTAGTGAATATAAAGCATTACGAACTTTGAATCTTGAACCTTGAATACTTTTCTTTTAAACTTTCATTTCCAAGTGACTAGCGAACAAAATGGACATTTCTATCCTATTAATTAGACATGCTGAGTCTACGGATAATGTTCGTGGCGTATAGTAAGTCATCCCTTGTATCTTACATATATATGTCATCCACTAACACCTTCAGTGCTGGTACATTAAATGCCCCTCTGACAAATCACGCCCAATCCCAACTAGCCCGTCTGACTTCCCATATTTCATCTCCAGCCCATTTATCTTCCTACGGTCTTCTCCGTCAGGTTTTCACATCCCCCCTTCATCGGACCCAGGCTACTGCTCAGCACATATCAACCCCGTTTTTCTCGCCTCCATTGACAATTACCCCGCTGCTGCGTGAGAGAGACTACGGAGAGTTAGAAGGCCAATCTATACGGGCTAAACATAATGTTAAGGTTGCAGATGTAGCTGAGTCGATGGAATTAATGAATCAACGAGCCCGTGAGTTCGTTACCGGACCGTTGAGTACCACGTTAGAAACATATGCTACACAGATATCTACCGATAACATTGATGAGCCGCGGATCTGTATCGCTATTGTATCACACGGCGTCTTTATAAAGGAACTTGCTCGGATTCTTGACGAGGAAATCTCTGGTGGAATCCACGCTGAAGCTCTGAAAAAATCGGGCATGTTGACAAATACCGGCTACATTCACTTCACTTTGTCAATTCCCTCTACCTCTGCTCCAGAAGGTTCAAAGGTACAGCTTCACTTGACTCACGCCAACTATAGTGACCATCTCAAAGGGCTTGTTAAGACTAAAGGAGGAATTGGGTCGGCGGCACATGATGAGAAACAGCAGACATTAGATTCTTTTTTTCGTAGAAGATAGCATGAGGAGCAATGTATCAATCGTGTATACTGGAGAATTTGGAGTTATTCGTATGTGTATTCGTAGCCACGTTAGGGCACCTCCTGTGGGTTGTTGTTTTCTGGTTACACGAGGGGTAGTGCCCAGACGAACCTTGGTGCGTCTGCTTTGCTGGTCCCGGAACACCCTACCCACAAATAGAGCCCACTGCAAGGCGTGAGTGTCCTTGGTCGATTCTGCATCTTATACTTATTGGATTTAGTCCACATTTGTATGTGAACCTGTAGAGAAAGGGGTAGACTAAGCACGGCCTTCCTCAATGACATGTTGGTCATGTACGCCAGATTAATAGTCACCCATTGTGCATCACCTAATAACCTCTCTCTTGATCGCTACCTCAAAAGTGACATATGGACATGAGTGAATGCTAGCTATCATGATCGGCAGTAACACATTATAGTCCAGTAGACATGGAGAGTAACCAGCAGTTGGGTTCAGCCTGACCATGCGCTTTTTCTTGTTTAACTGGGGTAACCACCAGGTAACACAAGCGCACGTCATTGCTTGGAGTTGGGTCGTCTTGGCTTCCCCAGTTAACAAGTTTGTCGGGGCGCCGTGTTTTCACCCCTTCAGGGGCCTCATGAATGTGTTGCACGTGCGAGGTTTCTTGGAAGGTCCTGTACATGGTTTAGGAACGTGGGTATTAGATTGGAGTATGTTATTACCGCTATGTCAAAAGAAGTGGATCCTTTGGACTTGTTGTTAGTGCCTGTTCTGTAACGGTCTATAACCTAGCGTCTGTACATAGTCTAGAGAAGGGGAGCAGGGAGAGTAATTGTCCGTCATGTCCCACACAGTGCCACGCTTTCCAGGTACTGGTGGTACCAAGAGCGATCCCAGAAAAGCTATCCCTGCGATAGCTTGTGTGAGCTGTGCCTGCAGTATCCTCAACGGACGTAGATATCGCTACGGCCCCCATGACTCTGACGGTATCAACACGGGAGAACGCAGCTGGCTCTCGGGCTGCGCCTGTCGTTCTAGACTTGTTGGTCTCAGAAGGGATACCACGCGAGGTCGCTACCCAGTACCATGAGGCTATTACTCGGGTAGCTGGGCACCTCCGTCACATTCCCATCATTAATGGACCGGCTATAGATGCGGAGATGCACCGTGCCGCGAAGGAAAGACGCCTCCGGGCCAAAAAAACAAGAAAGCTGGTGGGAAACCACGCGGGTTGCCGCTACTTGGCAGGGCCACCCGCCAACATTCACCCGGTGCCATCACCACCTGCGCTGCCAAGACTGTTCTTGTGCACACGGCAAAATCTGTCTCCCCTAGAGGCACGACCGCTCTCCGGAAGCTCATCGAGAGCGCGCCAACGTCAAGCCGGCAAGACGGACAGAAGAATGGAAGTGCGCGACCGGTGAAGATGGGTTTCGTTGCGGCCGAGGATAGAAACGGCGTCTGCGTTGATAAGGGGAAGCATGGAGGAGGCGAAGAAAAAGCAGAGGACACCATCTGGGGGATATCGATATGTCACAGGTGGACGGATACAAAATTACCGTGGCGGCTGATTATACATACATTTTGTTGCTGGATCGGCCGGAAGCCAAAAATACCAAGACGAGCCGGGGTCCGGCGGGGACTTCGGGTTATGCTGGGTGTAGACCCTCTCGGTGTTTTGTGTTGTTGTTCTGATTTTTTCCATTTTTAACCGTTTCAACTGGCTCTTTTTTTTTTGGCTTTGGGAGGACTTCTATACTTGTACCTTCTTGCAATTGACGATGACCCAAGGGAGGATTCTGGTAGGACATCAACATCTGGAGTTTCAACGTGTCTGGAGAGTCGTCGCGTTAACAGGTAATGCAAGTTGGCATAAATGTTGAACAAAGCACCAACAACAACGGCGGGAAAATGGTGGGCTTGCAACCAGTAAGTGTTAGGCCTGCAAGTCATCGATTGACAGCCTGTGTTTGAGGTCGTTAGCCTGTAGTGAACTCGCTTAGTACATATGCATAATGAGAAGGATTATCGGGGGCACATAACTTGATTATGTCAGATCATGTGTGTACATACACACCAGGGTATTTGACGCCCAAGCACACGTGATCGCCTGAGTGGCCTAAATACAGGCCCATTTCGTACGACATGTATTTCGAGGGAAACCAAGGGATATCCAACTCATCAATCCCCAAGCTCGAGGAATCTTTTCCATCATTGAAAACAGACCGAAATGTTTGAAGTCATTGTAGGAAAAGCTAGTGACTGGGGCCGTTTTGCGGTCTTATCCTTCAACGGGATCGCAGAGGTGAGAACATTTGCATGCTTGGTGCGTGATAAATTCTACAGGAAATCACATGCTGACTGGCTTAGCAGTCTGACGAAATTGTTCACAGCAAGATTGAAGGCGATTCCAGAGAATCATGCGCAGAATACAATCGTCGAGTGATTGAAGGATTGTCCGTCGGTCGTAGTTGGTGTGCATCTTGTGCTGAAATGATTATTAGTCGCATGGTTGTCAAAGACTGTGCTGAATGTATCAATGACCAGAGGGACAAGGCCACAAACGGGCATTATCTTGGGCATCGTCTTGTCAAGCCAAGCTGGTGGTCATTCAAAGACGAGGAGATCCAACGAGTACTCAACAGTCCAACTATTTATGGGCAAGATGGTCTTTCTCCGTGGCCAATTATCGATCAGAACAACTGTAGTGGTATATTAAGAAGACTCGGGCTTTCCTCGGATTGCCCGATATGCTCTGGTTTGGCAAAACAAATATTGTCAGCAATTCATGAAGGTGGCGCCAGAAATTTTAGATTGCTACGTGTGAACACTATGAGTGAAGCAGGTCTGTCGTGGGATGTTGACGGATGTAGAAATTCGTTGCTCCTAACAGCTGAGGTTAAATGGGAGAGACACAGGGGATGGCGGAGACGGAGGAAGGCTTCATCTGCCAAGACATCGATTGAATTGAGACTATTCCCAATGACCGACGTTAATGGAGCAGATTTGGTACCCCACAATCTCAATCGTTGCAACCCAATGGTCCTGAGACAACAGATACAGGCTCAGTTTAAGAAGTACCCCGAGATCAATCTCCAGCAAACGGCAGGTGAGTAACTTTTACCGACCAGTAACGAAATAGTCTAACAGAAGTTTATAGAGTACCCGTCATCTTTTCGTCTAATCGATGTCAATGATAGATGCGTTGTTACGACCGGAAACAGACATGTCCGGTACTCTGCGATTAGTTACAAATGGGATCCCGAGGACATGAACATGCTGACCAAAGAAACGATGTCTGATTTTGCACGACCTGGCTCTTTGTCTCTAAAGACAATGTCTAAAACGCTATACGACTGCATGACAATGGCTCAGCTGTTGGGAATCCCATACATTTGGATTGACCGGTACTGCATCACGCAGGGTGATGAGAAAGAAAAGGCTGAGCAGATTCACGCCATGGGAGATATCTACGCCAACTCGTACTTGACCATGATATGCGCTTTAACTGAAGATATACATTCTGGACTCCCGGGTTACACCCGAGACTTCGATGGACACTTCAACCCACCAAGTGACCGATGTTGGGGCACCTCTGACAGCACTCCATACATGATGTACTCAAACACGGCCTGGAAAACCCGAGGATGGACTATGCAAGAGGAATACCTTTCTCCTCGTCGACTGTACTTCACTGATTCGTCTATTCTCTGGCATATAAACTGTCCAATGGTGTCATACCATCATGCGGACTTTGCTGTAGAGACAGAGTGTCGTTCTGAGTGTGCAAGAGTAAAATCCAAGGAAATCTATGACCTGGTAGAAGAATACTCGAGACGTGAACTTGCTTTTTCTAGTGACAGAATCAACGCAATTACCGGTCTTTTCCAAACTCGAGGTGCCGAACATGTGTTCGGAATCCCCACTCGCAAAATGCAGTATGGTCTTTGCTGGTTTAGAGACCCGCACAATACGAAGCCCGCATTGCCTGACAATCAGTTCCCTACTTGGTCTTGGGCTCATCTGTTCTTAGACATAGTCTGTCCATGGTCTGGAAACATGAATGACTGGCTGAAGTCTGTAATATTGCATCCCATGACTTCACCACGCAAGCGAATCCATTTAGCAAGACGAATGAGGTTTCCCATCGCCAGCTTAGCTAAACTTTCGAGTAGCCAACTTCTCATTCGAGCAAGAATTCGGCCAATACGATATGATGATCGCATCACGTACGATCGCACCGCAACGTACAACAACTGCTCCAAGACTTTTGCATTCCAACTAAGGCGATGGACTAGGAGTGACGGTTTAAAAGATATCACTTCTATTATGGTTGAGCCTTTCATTCCGCTAGACGATGTCATCGGTGGCAACGCCATCCACGCTCGACGTGTAGGTTATAGTTGGAACTTGTTCAAAGGCGCCATCGACTTAGATCAACTCCCCAAGATTCGTCTAATGGCTATCGAGACGTTGACGAGATTAAAACGACAACGCATCGACAGGTTCCCAGTTCAAAAGAAATCTTGCACTAAATTGACATGGCGCTTGACATACAAACGTTCTCCAACTTGCTTGCGGCGTCAACAATCCATCTGTTCAGAGAACTCGGTGGATCTGGCTACGACAGTAGCTCAAGCACTACCAGCGGAATTCCCAAACAAACACTGGTTTTTCAAGCGGATACATCGTCGTTTTACTTTACGTTCACTCTCCTTGAAGCAGGTGGTATCCACAGGCGAAGTGATACCGGAACGTCAACGTGAACGCAAGGTTGGTCGTCGAGGCACTAACCGTCGTGCCACCCACAAGCGAAGACCAGTGCTTCGGCCCTTTTTTGGTCATAGCCCTATGACAGACTACGGATCCTACCGAACTGTTATTTTACATTGAGGTTTTATTTGTATGGGAGGATACCGTGGGGATTTTAGTCACGTAAATATAACAACTCTTCATTTCACCGAGCCCATCTCGTGAGCCCGAAGATACTCTGCCGGAACTCGGGTAATACCGAGAAATACTCAGTACTCAGCTCCAAGTATTAGTTGTTGATAGACAAACTGCATGCGGGGGTAATCCAAAGTGACCGTTTCATGATATCAGTGTCAACCTCTGCCCTGTCTGACGGCTACTCACTAAGTGTTCGCTTTTCACTGATACCTGTATAGGAATTGAACCCTATATAAACCATGGTAGAACGTTCCCCGGTAACAAAGTCCAAAGGTACCAATTATTTTGGCGCAGTGGTATGCTGATGTCTCCCGGTCCGTCAATTAGAAACAAGCTACTTATATTGAGACATCTTTCACCTGTCGCATAGGAGATCCAACAACTGGATTGTGCCGGTTAGCCACTATGACAGATGCAGTAGTTTACAGAACCAAATAAATAAATAGCTTGTGTGACAGGCTATGACGCTCCACATACTATGACAAACTCATTACAGTCTCTTCTCTTCGCTTTCTAGCTCTCCCTTGTTTCGATACCTCAACATACAGTTGTGAACTACATCAAAGACATAAATCTTCACCTCTTGCATACACTGTAAGAAGTTCGCCGTGACTGAAGAGTCTGATAGCATCCAAGGTCACCTCAGGTTACACCACTAATTAAACATAACACCTCACAAGACGTCACCGCACTCCAAGTTCAAATTCACAAGTAACAGTCATCCAAAACCCAATGAAAAACACACATAACGGTAAATTGCAAAGCCTATAAACTCCCATACACTAAAACCGCCGGATATAAACACAACGAATCTCGTAACAAAACAGGAATGGACCAAGCCAGAAGAAAAGAAACGAAAAAAACAAGGATATACAAGAATCGAACCCGCAAAGAAAAAGCAAAACAACGCAAAAGAAACAGACATAAACAATCCCAAACGAAAAAGAGAACTCCGTCCCATCCCATCAAAACACTCATAACAAGTCATCCTTTCCCGTCGCAATTGCAATACCAACACTGACTCCGTCCAAAATCATCCTCCTCAGAGCTCCCGGTAATGCCTCCAAGAGCCCAACTTTAGTACACCCTCGGGCCCCATGAAACGGATACGCATCAACCCGGTACTGCACAACAATGCCAACAACAACCACAACTCCAAGCAAAACCCCAAACACCGCAGCCAAGAAAGATACCCCTTCATCCGACAAATTCGAATCCGACACTACCCGCCCCTTCTTCCTCTAGAAGCAGTTCAGCGAGCCCTTCTTCTTCTTCTTGGACGAAATCGCATTCATCCGCTCCTCCAACCGTGCCCGAGCCGCCTCGGCCTCTTGTCTCTTCTTACGCTCCTCCTCAACATGTACACTCCAGCGGTTATCCATGGCCTGTGTCTGCTGTTGACGTTCCTTGAGCTCCTTGATTTCTGCCTCGAGTTCTGATGCTCGTTTGCGCCAGTTGCCAGCTTCAGATTGGAACTTCTTGCTTTGTGTCTCAAGGTCCGAGAGAGCCTCTTCAAGGGTTGCTGTCATTTGGCGCTCGGCAGTGAGGTGCTTTTGGAGTGTGCTGATGCGGGCTTCTTGGTCTTCTTGCATTTGAATCAAAGAAGCCATCTTGGTTGACTCGCGCTGGCCAGGTACAGGTGGGAGGGGCGCGGATGGTGGTGGAGCGGCAGACTCAGCACTCTTCTGGACCTCCTCAAGTTTACCTTGAAGCTCAGCATATTCCTCACGGATAGCCTCAAGCTCGGCCTGCATGTTGTTTTTGGCATTCTGGGCTTCCTCAAGTTGAGATTGACGCTCAAGCTGAAGGGTAGACAACCGGTTGCTAGCAGCCTGGGCTTGATCAAAGTTAGTCTGAAGCTGATCCTCCAGCTCCTGCACCAACCGCAGATTCTTCTCGTTATCGAACTCCAAGCCAGTAAGACGTTGCTTGACCACAGTCAACTGCTCAGACAAGGAGCCAGCCGTCTGTTCCTGCTTGTCCTCTGGCACCAAATCAGCGATACCAGCACGAGCAAGACCAATCTCCTTGCGCAGACCCAAGACCTCAGCATCCAGGACAGACACCTTGTTCTCGAGTTCACCAGCCTTACCGACCGAGGCAGCCAGGGTTTGTCTCTCGGCAATCAAATCGTCAATACGACCAGGGAGCTGCTCCAGAGAGACAGGGACACCAAGGGCATAAGCGACCTGTTGGGCAATAGCAACCATGTCCTCACGAGCAGTAGCCAGCTCGCCTTCAAGAATACGAATAGTCTCGGAGTGCTCATTGAGAAGCACCTCAAGTTGCTCTTCGTATCCCTTCTGCTCAGCCAACCGCATCTCATCCATCTCCTTAACCTGCTGAGCACGAACGGCAGCAAGTGCAGAAGTGTGGGCGCGGATCTCCTCCTTGTGCGCGGCAACCTGGCCTTCAAGAGCAGCCACAAGTTCACGATGAGCACCAAGTTCATGCTTGGTGACCTCGTGTTGCTTAGTGACATCATCAAGAGCACGCTTAGCCTTTTCAGCGTTGGCTTCAAGGTCAGACATGTTGGTCGCATTGGAGTTAACAATGGCCTTGTACTCATCCAACTCAGTGCGCAGCGCAGAAACCAAGTCCTTCTCCTTGTCGGAAAGTGGAGAAGCAGTAGCCTCAGCCTTGTAAGTCTGAAGCTGATCGTTAACCGCAGTCAACTGGTTCTCCAACGCTTCAATGGTTTCCTTCATGTCGACCTCACTCTGTTGCATAGCTTCGAGGGCAGAGGCATGCTTGCCCTCCCAAACCTTGAGCTCAGCCTCCAGACGAGCAATGACCTGGGCGTTTTGCATAATAACTTCGCTGGAAGGCGAACCGGGAACTCCCTCATCCTGCGACTCGTTAAGCTTCTGTTGCTGCTCGAGAGCACGCTTGAAACCATCCAGTTGAATGATGAGTTCCTTCTCGCGAGCTTCGTGCTGTTGGCTAAGCTGCTTGAGGCGAGACTCCGTCTGCTCCAACTGGTCCCGCAGAGTAGACACCATTGACATGTCTCTGGGGGAAGCCTTCAGAGAGCTACGTTCACGAGTCAGTCCAGTAATGATAGTCATCTTGGTTTCCATCTCCTTCTTGGCCATGGTAACCTCAGCTTCCAACTCCTGGACTCTGGTAGACCGCACCTGCAGCTCGTGCATGGCGGCGTTCAAGTTGAGCTCAAAGTTCTGCATGACATCGGGATCGTTCGAAAAGTTCTCCGCAGCGATATTCCGCAGAGAGGCAAAAGACCGGTGGGCGCGCTCCATAATCATCACACTCTGACTCGACTTCCGGCGAATAACCGGAGCCGATGTCCGAGGGGAAGCAGCTTCAGAAGCACGCGCTTTGCTAAGATCAGTCTTGAGTTCCTCCACCATGTCAAGAGTTTCATGGTGCTTGCTCTCGAGCTCCTTGTACTTGGAAGTGAGGGCCTCTTCGGCGGCAGCCTTGGCAGCAGCCAGCGACTTGAGGTCCTCCAGCTCCTTGACAAGAGCGGCATTGGCGGCGGCAGCCTCGGCGGATTCTTCCGGAGTAGCAATCTGGGCAGACTCATCCTGAGCGACAACAGCAGCGACGACGTCGTCCTCTTCGGCGGGAATGACGTCCGTCACGACAGGACGAACAAGGTCCATCTTGGCAGTATCAACAGAATCAGCCTCCATGTCAGGCGACCCAAGAGCAGAAGACAACTCCGAAGACAGCGATCTCGCAATAGAAGAATGGCTGTTCGACTTGAATCCGCTCGACCGATCAAACATGAGAGAATCAGGGCGAGTGCTGGTAGGGGACATCATAGACATCATGGAGTCCCGTGGTCTAACATCACCTTCGTTTCTTTGCTCCTCGATGACATCTTGCAGCTCAGCCAGGGCTCTCAAAGCCTCTTCGTACTTCTGCTGAGTGTGTTCCATATCCGACTGCATAGCAGCGTGCTCGACGCGCAGGTCGACCAATTCCTGGGTGACCGACTCCAGCTTATCGGCAACAAACTTAGACTGTGCAGGGCTCTGTGGGAGGTAATCATCGGGGTTCTCGGGGTTGAGGTGGGCAGCAGTGCCATTGGTGGACTCGGCTCCCTCTTCAGGAATCAAATCCATGTCATGGACGCGCTCTTCATCCTCAAAAATGGCATCGGGGATGCTGTGACGGCTAACATTGCTTTGGCCGCGCGACCGAACAGAAGACCGGCGACGGCCATGGCCAGCGGGGGCCTCGGAAGCCTGCGACTCGGGACGAGAGTCGGTTTGAATGTGGTCAAGCTCGTAAAGTAGGGAGTCGAGTTTACCCAAGCTACGCTGGCGTTCAATAACCTGTTCCAAACGGTCCATCTCGCGCTGCATGAGTTCGGCATCCTGGTCAGCTTCCGCCAGACGTTCTTCCAAAGTAGAGATGTAGTCCTCAGCGGTAGCCTCATTTTCACGAACACGGGCAATCTCCTTCCGGAGCTCAACGATAAGAGTGGCGTTCTTCTCCTCACCAGAGGTGTGGCCATCAAGCTTGCTCTCCAGATCGTGGAGGTAGCTCTCAGTGCTAGACTCACGCTCCATCAGCTTGGACAAGCGGGCCTGAAGCTGGGAGTTAAGAGTCTCGACATAAGCGCACTTGGTCTCCTTCTCCAGCAAGTTTGCCTCGGTGGTAGACAAGGTACCGCGAGTGCTAGCCAATGAAATCTCCAAGGACTGAATAGTTTTTTCGTACTCGAGAACAACATGCTCGACCGCCTGGGCGAAATTATTAGACCGTTTAAGGCGCTCAGCGACAAGTTGTTCCGAAACACTTTCGCGCGTCTGCAGCAACTCGTTTTGCATTTCTTCGTGATCACGGGCCTTAGCCATTTCGGAAATAAGCTTTTGGTGGCGGTTGCTGAGGGCAGTGTAATTTTCCTGGATATCGAGAAGCTGGTTTTGAAGCTCGACTTCACGCTCGCTTGACCGGTCACCGCGTTCGTTAGACGGGTTGCGTCTGTCAGTTACCGAGCGCTCGGCACTTCTGATCTGCTCGCGCAAAAAGGCAACTTCGGCCTTCAACCGCTCGATAATGGCGTGCTTGTCGCCACCTTCTTCGACACGCTGAATACGTGGCTTGGACTGGATGGCTCTGGCTCTCTGGGCGTACTGTACAGTGTTGAGTGTCTCACTCAAGTGGAACTCTGGCGGCGTCACGCAGGCAATCATGTAGGTAATGGCGTTTCCACCGAGTGAGTCTTGAAGCAGGCGCGTAAGCTTCGAATCACGGTATGAAACGTGGGAGCCAGCTTGGCGTTTTGAAAGCTCTGAAATGACTTTTCCGAGGGCGGCCAAACCAGCATTGATGGAAATACCCTCCTTGGCGCGCTCGCCCTGGGCACCGGTGTTCTTCAAACGTTCACTTCCAGCCAAATCGACAAAGTGCATCTTGCTGTCTGTTGTCAACGTCATATCACTGGCTCCCGACATGGCTTCAATAGGTATAGAGTTGCGGCGTTCGCTGCCGTGACCATTGCTGACGGCACCCTTGGCTCGACGTTGCACAAGGTTTAGAGAGAAGACGGCGTGTGAACGCGACGATTTTGCGTTGATAGCAGTGGCGTCGGTCTGTCTGATGGCCGAACCGAAAGCGAGGGCGTTCATGAGATCGTCAATGGATGTGATGTCGACTTGGGTAAGTCCGGTCAAGATGATATTACCCTTGGTATCCTCGCGAATACTGACTTGACTCCGGTCGTGCTGGGAAATGTGTTCTGGTGCGAGCAAATCGCGAAGCTGTTCGTTGTAGATTTCGACATAGGTGGCTTTGAGAGACCAATCGCGGTCGCCCAGGTTTGCCCCGGCGTTGGGGTAGCGTACTGGTGATCTGAGATGTGACATAGAACCGCGATGTGACTGTTTCGTAGCGGCGTTGGCTGGTGGTGTAGTATCAAGGTGCTCGAAGAGAGCAGTTGCAGCGCGAGGAATGACACCTGTTGCATGTGCAAACTTGTTAGTTGCTGTCTGGCCTTCGGATGATTCTTTTGTTCACATTCCAAATTTAGAACATGCTCCAGTAATGACTTACCCATCAGATGAATGTCCTCCTGCTCCAGGGCCCCAGAAGTACCCATTGTGAAAGACTTTCCAGCACCAGACTGGCCATAAGCCAACACCGAGACATTGTAACCCTGCAAAAAGGAAGTAACACTGTCGCTAACGTATTCCCAGATTCCGTCTTGTCCGACATCGGGACTGAAGACGCGGTCGAAAACGAAGAGCTTGCGGCCTTGTGGTGAGTCGATTGCGAGATTTGTGTTGGAGGTGACATGCACCATAGCTTTTTGGAATCGTTGTGGGATAAGTTCGTAACCTGGGTCGGTAGGTTTAAGCGCTGGCCGGACGCGAACAGCTAAAGACACACAATTGGATGTTAGTTTGGGTCCCTACGTGGGCATATGTTCACAACTTGTACACAAGTTAATCATGTGTGGCAGTTTATCAGACAACGATGGAAGCTCCCAAGTCTCAAGCACAAAAACGGTTGTAACCTTCGGGAAAAGATTGGTCCAATAACGGGCTTCAGCGTGGCGGTGACACATTCCAAGGTCAAGTGATTCCCCGCGTGTCTCGGGGGTTGAGACCTTGAAATTCCAGACCAATGTCGCGGTAGCGGGCAAAATGGAGATGGCGGATACACCCAAAATAGCTCCGATATAAGAAAAATCAGAGATCGCAATGGGCGCACAGCCAACGCCATTTGTACCAGGCCGGATCATCTTGTCTAACCATGACGTCGTGCCGTGAAGTCGCCCGCCGGATTAGGGTCTAGTTCTAGCGCCTAGCGTGTCATTGGTGCCGTTCGAGATGTCGAGCAAAAGAGTATCCAAAATTGTGTCTGATATGGCGTGCCGATTCGGAAATCACATACCGACTCTGACCGCAGTACGGCCATCTTCGTCAGAGGCGCGGCTACCAGCACCGGCCGGCTTTGCCGACTGCATACTCAGTCGGCTTGAGGTTCGTTGTGCAGTCATTGGTGAATTTGAGTGTCGAATAATAGCACTCATAGGACGTCCTGCAGATAATGGAGACTGAGGCGGAGACGTCGCCATGACAAGCTATAAAAAAGAAAGAAGGGAAGGGAGAAAAAGAAGAAAAACCCCAGAAAAAAGAAAGGAAAAAAGAAGGAAAACAGGAAGAGCAAACGAAGCAAGGGAGTTGAGCGCAACCACTACTCAAAAGAGGAAAAAGGGCGTTTCGGGTTCGCGGGTGTAGTGAACGAGGGTAGTATTCCAAGGTAAATCTCGCGCCAGACCAGTCACCACACACACGCAGAGTCGCAGCAGCAGATAGGAAGGCACTGGGAAAGCAAGTGAGAAGAGAGAGGAGACGAGAACGACCGGGAGTCAAATGCCAGTCAGCAGCAATCAAGTCAAGCCCGCCCGGAATCTTGAGCGCTCAAGGTCAGTCCTTACGCGAGACTTGTGCATTCGCTTGGTAAGCGGGTGGATTGTGCGAGAGCTTCGGTACAGGAAGTAGCACGGTCTGAGAGTGTATGTAAGTTGTATGTCGACGAGTATCAACTGCAAAAGGTGATTTGGTATATGGTGAGGACAGACGATGTGAGAGGCGGGTGTTGTGCGCAAGGACGTGGATACTGCAACGTAAACTTTAGGGTGAACAACAATGGCCAAGTAAAAGAAAGATCTCAGCCAGGATTCGTGATGGACGTGGACCAGACGGGGATGCAGCCAGTGAACGTGCCAGGCACAAGCATGAAGCGAGCGAAGACGGGGTTATCAGAGGTATAGAAGCGCAAATCACTTGTCGTTGTTGGAGAAAAGGAATATAATATGGTGGTGATGGTTGCTGTTGGACAGATTAATCAAAGTGCTCGGGTTCTTCAAGGATCTTGATTGGCGTAGTACGTGGACAACGGTGGGAGAAGATCTGGAGAAACAGAGACCACAGAGGCTCCATCAGATGTTTTGTGTCTTGGTGGGGTTGAAACCAGGCATACAATGGCTAGACAGAGTCGTAATCAGGTTGATTGTATGTACATACTATGTACATAGGTACATGTCTAGGACCCCTTGGATTATATCTGGATGTTGTAAAAAAGGCAGGAGAAACAATTTGTTCCTTATGTTATAGAAGCCAAAAGCATAATGCACAGGGCTCAGACATCCAGCGTGCACAACAGAAGGATAGAATGCAGTGCAGTATTTGTCGATTTCCAACGTCCCTGCAAAGTGGAAATGACATTCAGGCACAGCCAAATAGCCAAACTCCAGGCAGGATTCCGCCAGTCAAGCCACGGCGGAGCAATAGTGAGGTATCAAAAGGGCCGAGAAACAAGGGACTCAACGGAAGTCACGCGAGACCAGCAAGGCAGATGAATGAGATGTCCACGTTGTAGACCAAGGGGTGAAATGACAATCTGCATCTCGGCCCAAGGAGTTGAGCACAAGCATAGTATGCGGGCACAACCTTTATTCATGGTGGCCACGGACTGTGTATAATGGACACAAAGCACATAAAATGGGCCCAGGCACGGAAACAAAAGCTATACAGGCTATTATGTCAAGTTGGTGTATCGGAGGTTTAGTGGTGGTCACCAGCTAACAAACTAACTAGATCCAACAGAACCAGGGGAAAATACGCTCGCAGGAAGATTGGCTAGCTGGTTGGCCCCTGACTTTTTCAAGGAACAAAAGACAGGCGACAGGATAGAAGCCAGGGCAGCGGCAAATTCTGAGTCTAATTACATTGTAGAAGGAACGACGGTGACCAATCTGGGCCATTGGAAGAATCACAGAAGCCTGTATCTTCGATTCTGGATTTTCTGTGATATGGTCCATCCCTTGGAGTTTGGTGTCGCAATCCAAAGAGGAGGATCGAGTTGATAAGGGCTCGTGCGTTTATTACTGACAGAAGGAATGTTGAGATGAGAAGAAAAGAGAAACTGGAGCGCGATGATGGATTGACAGATGTAGATTCAGGACGTCAACCATGGTTAACCACTCCAAGTCAATGTGAAAATGGCTGTCTTAAAAAAACAAAGGAAATCACAACCGTAAGACAGACAATGACCCTTCTTTGTGTATCCTCAAGTCCTCTAATTGACGTCAGTCACCACCAACTCAATCCGTGCATACCTCTCGCATGAAATGACCGGTCACACTAAGGGTTACCTCTCCCAACTCCCAAACTCCCGCGATAATGCCAGCAAATCTGAAACCAGGCGCAATAAACGCTAATCGAGAGCGGCGATAAATGTGACGGGCAAATTACCACCTGTTTGCGCGATTTTGAGATCGCTGTTGTGATCGGTGGGGTTGACGACGGACGGGTTCATGGGTTCGTATTTACAAAGATCAACAAGGAACGGGAATTCTACGCGGTGTTTGGCCGGTGGTTTGTTTTGCCGGTTTGTCGTTTGGTTAAGTCATGGCCATGAAACGTGATTCTTAGGAAAATGGGACAAGTATGCATGGATTGAAGATGGTGAGAACCGTTTCGTGATTGTGGTGATGTTTTTGTTGTGAATTGGCCGGATCGGGTCGGAGTATATTTTTCGCGCGGAGTTGAGGGGATGTATATTAGGGTTAACTCAACATCGGAGTCGGGGTTATCACCATTTTTACAACAGTTGGGGTACACTTTTTGATGATGTTTCAATCTATCAAGAGACCAGTCATTTTCTTCGTTACAAAGTAATTTAAAACTCAAAAATATGTCTTTTGTATTTAGCCCAGTTTCATTGAAGCCTCATCTCCTATCTTCATGATGACCAGCCGAAACCTCACACCCCTTTCACTGTCACTTCACCGTCCGGAGGTCTTCTCACCGAACAACGACGACATCACATAAACCTCTCCAACCAGTCTCTTTCAAATAACCAACATTAGGGTTAAATAAGTCCTATCAATCAATCAACCCCACACAGTCCAAGTTTGTGGCCGGGCGGCGTAGCAAGCAAATATGGCTGGTTGACATGTGTTTATGGTACGAGTGTAAGCACTCAATATGGTAATATGTGGGTGGGTGTGCATATGGACATATGCAAAGCACTGCCGAGATTTACCTGGAGGCCACATGGTACTGTCAAAACGTGTATCGGAGGCATTGAGGCCCCATCAAACTGGACGACAAACTGCAGTAGTCTGATGTGAACATGTAAATACACCCCCACCGGTCATCTAGTTACTCCGACATTCACCGACTACATACATAAAAAGTCTTACCATCACAGTGACGGCACACTTGTTCACTTGACTTCGAATTCCTATCTTACAGTATATAGACGTCATATCCAACAAGCTGAACAAACTACAGTATCTCGGCACATCACGTTGCATATGTAGTTCTGTGATCGTGACTCTTATCATGTGAAAAAACCAACCTAATGCCTCCAACCGGTGAATTCATTCTTGTCCCATTGTTCCACGCAACTCCATTCTTCGCCATCAGAGCTAACCTCCATTGTCCCGTCCATATCTTCCCGGACCCTAACCCCAACCCGCATATCATGTCTACGTCCGGGCCCAAGTTTGCCGGCCCTCAGACCTCTACCGCAGGGGAAATCGTCAAGGCCACGCGAGGCGAATGACACCTGAGTACTTCGGGTCGGAAGCATAACCTTGTTCGTTGGTGCGGAGCTACATATATTCACACATACAATGGACACACAGGTTGCCACCACATTGTGACGGCCCGATGGTTTCAGGGAGGATGAACAAATCGATGTGCATTTGGTGGGGGTGGGGAATCGGGAGAGTAGAGTGTCTATTACTGTAAGACTTAGCGGGGCGGACGTGCCAAGACCTGCTTTGGACATATTTATTGTAGGCGGGGACAGTAAAATAGAAGAGAACCGTGGGATGATGTGGGGTATGTGATTCATTGCTATTGAACCAACGACGCTAAAAGCCCATGTGAAAGTCCAACTAGCTCACGGCTGCCCCGTCCACTCCATCGTCTATAAAACCCCATATCCCCACCAACTTTAAACCTTAATCTCTCCCACCAAACCACAACCACACACAAAAATGACAGCAGCCAACCCCCTTTCAATTCTAATTGTCGGCGCCGGCCCCTCCGGTCTCCTTCTCGCCCTCCTCCTCGCCAAGCACGGCATCCCCACCACCGTCTTTGAAGCCGGAACCACGGTCGACTCACGTCCCCGTGCGGCCGTCTACGGAACCCCCGCTATGCCGGATCTTGCGCGCGCGGGTATCCTCGATGAGATTAGAGACTCTGGCTTTTCGATTTCCAGCTGGACTTGGCGGACTCCCTCGCATGAGGTCATTGCGACTTTGGATGGTAATGCGGTGAGAAATGTCGATGGTATGGATATGCGGTCTGCCTGTCTTGGCTTGAACGAACTTACGAATTTGATGGCGCGTAAGTATGAGGCTCTTGGTGGGAAGATTCACTGGGGTCATAAGGTTGTGAATGTCGGAGAAACCGATACTGAGGCCTTCATTGTCGTGGAGACTCCAGAAGGCGAGAAAAAGTTCGAGGGGAGTTACATTGTAGGCGCCGATGGTGCTACTAGTACTGTGCGCAAGTCTGTTTTTGGCAAAGAGTTCCCAGGGTTCACGTGGGACAGACAGATTGTCGCTACCAATGTAAGTTACCACTACCACCTTTCATTAACCCCCACAAGCCACTAACAATCCCAGGTCTACTACCCCTTTGCCGACAAATTCGGCTGGGATGACGTCAACTTTGTCATCCACCCCACCAACTTCTTCCTCGCCTGCCGTCTCACCAAGGACGGTCTTTACCGTGTAACCTACGGTGAAGAGGGTAACATCAGCGATGCTGAAATTGCCGCGCGCCAACCTGCTCGTTTCCGCGAGTTCCTCCCAGGAAACCCCGAGCCATCTGATTACACTCTGACCAACATCTCACCATACAAGATGCACCAGAGATGTGCGTCTTCCTTCCGCAAGGGCCGTGTTTTGTTAGTAGCAGATGCCGCTCACGTTTGTAACCCATGGGGTGGTCTGGGAATCACGGGTGGCTTTGTAGATGTCGGTGGACTGTTTGATTGCCTGGTTGGTATTTGGGAAGGCGTGGCTGATGATAGTATCCTGGACCTGTACAGTGAGATCCGGATAAAGAAGTACAAGGAGGTGATTGATGTCATTTCACAGGATAACTTCCGTCGTGTGGCTGATGAGAACCCGGAGACCATCTTTGAGAGAGATGAGTTCCTGCAGCTCGTGAAGAGATTGGAGACGGACATTGAGGCAAACAAGGCCTTCCAGTTAGAAATGAACGTGGTGCGGTATGACTTTACTCAGCACTACAAGAGACCTCTGAGCAAGTAAACCAGACGGAGACAGACAGCACGAATTATATGAACATCAGATATGAATGAATAAATCAGACGAATGATATTAATCTAATCTAATCTAATCAACTTCATCCTCAATTGGCACCTTTTCCCACACGGGAATCTGATAAGGCGCATCTTTTGGTCCCAAATACTTTTCAAATACCTCGACTTTGGTGAAAGGCATCGTTACAACATCCTCACGTTGATTTCCAGATGTTTTATCAATCACAATATCCGCGTCCAAGTTAGGAACCCGAACATCTGCATATCTCGCGCCCTGCCCCGGTAAGCAAAAGGGTCTAGTACCAATAGACCGAGCTCCAGGAGAGAGAGTCTCGCCAAAGGAGTCTAGGAGTGCACGAATACAGAGTGGCGAGCCCATAGGTATGAATTCAAACATGCTGTTGATGCCACTGTACATGTTGTTGTACGAGACTCGGGAAAAGTCGTTTGGCGTGATAATAGGGAACGGGAGTGTGCTCACTTTTCCGTTAACAATATCGTAGATCTCCATCTTTGTGAAATCCGGCTGCAAGCTATTGTCCTCCATTTGTGAGTGCCCAAGAGCCCAGAGACCCTCGGTGAACATAGCTTGTGGTTCCCACCAGTCCCAACAGTTACTGTTCGTTGGGTGCATGGTGTTGAATAAATCAACCGAATAGCTCGAGACAAACTTGTATTGCTCGAAATGCAAAATGCGAATGGTAGCAGGTGTGGCTTTCCAGTGCCACTCGGTAGCGGCATTTGGCGGGGGTCTCACAGCATAGAAGAGAGTACATTTGCCAGGAATCTTGGGGTGGAAGATGACGTGACTGACAGGCCGGGTATGGTTGAAGTGGTCACCGAACCCGGGAGGTAAAGCATTAGGCGCTGTGTAAGGACGCTCACCAACCAGACCCATGATATCGTAGGTGCCACGGGAGATCATGTGTCGTTTCTTACCCAAAAGAGGTGGGCGGCTATCAGTGAATTTACCGGCATCCGACCAGTACCAGAAAGTAACCTTGCTTTCGGTGTCAATGGTGACAACGTCGTTTCCAAAGTGGAAGATGGAGGAATTTCCAGGGTTAACGTCAATAGCCTCGAGAACACCAGTCTGGAAGTTCCAGACGAACCATTCTCTACCCAAGTTAATACTCATAAGAGGGAAGTGGCCGGTGATTTGCTCACTACCGGGGAATCCACGATCAACCAGCTCAGGGTGGGTTGAGCCATCAAGGGGATGGAACCAGCGTCCAGTAGTCGTATCAAAGAAGAGATATTTGGAGTTCTCGCCGTGGTCACTCTTGGGGTCAAAGTGTAGACAGACAATACGGTTGTCGGCAAGTGAATAGGCCCGCAAGTCTTCGGCCACATCCATATGCTCGTCAAAGCCCCAGAAAGGGGTAAACGGATCATCAGCGGAATCGTACTCCATATCATCGTCTTCATCAAAATCCGAATCCAATTCATCCCCCAAAGCTTCGTGCACTTCCGCCTCCATTCGAGCCTGAATTTCTGCAGCCATAAATTCGTAGAAGGCAGGCGGGGCATGTTCAGACTCGAAACCACCATCCATGAAAATATCCGCTAATAACTCTCCAGCCGATGGACGGGGAGGTTGAGAGTCTGCCGGGGGTGTATTTGTTGGCTGGAGGTGTGGAGGACGTGGAGGACCGAATACGGGAGGTCTTGGGGGACCGGCTGGTGTAGCGTTGGCTGAAGTAGTAGAGGGACCGGCCGATGAAGTAGAGGGGCCAGCTGACGAAGTAGAGGGACCGGCATTATTGCTAGTTGACGCAGCTTTGGCAGTACGAGCCGCGTGTTCAGCGGCTTCACGGGGCATTTGAATATGCGCGCTCTCCTCCCCGGGTGGCGGAGGGATGATAGGATGACCCAAGCGGGGGAACTCCTGTAAAAACTTGTTGTGTTCTTTTGGCGACCGGAGTAATTTTCTAGCCTCCGGGTGCAAATCCTTGGCATGCTGTGACAGCGCAACTGGCGGGATAGCACCCAGCGCTGAGATATCCCATGTTAACCGTGGCCCCTGCAGTTGCGCTCTCTTGTACACCGGAGCAACATTGTTCATGAGATCTTCCCAGCAACGAATGTCTTGGAAGGGAAAGTTCTGTAAAGAAACGACTCTCACGACATTGTCCGACGTGAAGATGTCCCTCCATGATTTGCAAGTTCTAGCGCAATTCAAAAGACTCCCGAAGTCTAGATAAGAAACGATAACTCCGACCAGTTCGGGGGCAATAATTGCATTCCACGGGTCTGCGTGAGCTTCTTTTGCGCAAGGAGAATGATGTAGTCGAGCTCATAGCTGCTTAGAGACGAGATGGTAGCGTCAATACGTGCCTTTTGTGCATCTGTGAGATTTTTGACGACAGCGAGAATTGGGTCAGGTGTGTTCGGCGTAGTCATTGTGGCGATTGTAGTGTTATAAAACGGGGGTCCGATGTGTGTATGTATGTGTGTGTGCGTGCGTGCGCGAGGCGCGCGACAATGATATGTGCGTCGGTGCTTCGGTAACAATGACGTATGTGGTGAAATTGACAGGTCGTGGTTGGTGAAATCAATTCGAAATGAAGAAAGTGTGCGACAGAATTTAAAACCGAGTAATCAGTGAAGATAAAAAATCGCCTTGGCGGGGCAAGCTGGTATTTTGAATTAGATCAACGTCCCGACGCAGGAAATGGGAAGTTATGACCGGTGAAACTTCGGGTAGATAGATATAGGGTGATTGCCAAAAGAAGGAACGTTTTGACCCTAACTATGATGTCAAGTTTACCAAAATGGTTTGGAGAAAGATCATCCAAATCTGGATTCAGCGCTCATGGGATTTGGATGTCTCTGGTGGTTGATTTTTTTCTTTTTTTTAGTCATTACTCTCATTTAGTGGCCGATCGAACGGAATGTCATGGAATCTCCGGAATTGTTACGATTGGTGTGTTTCCCATTGACCAATTGGTGATGGGAGATACCGGGAAAGAGGGGTGCATCAGTATATCACTGCACCAACAATATGTTTTATTATAGTTGTTGCTTTAGTTCTTCCTCAAAAGTGGAGGGATTTGGTACCGTCCTTCCCAGAAGGCCCCTCTTTTCAGGACAGAACAGTGGGGTTGTAACTTGATTGTGAGAGATCATGTACATACATACATACAGCAATACAACACAACAGTGTTATCTCACTTCTAGGCAAGATACGTTACCCACCTACCAAGGTATACGAGGGTATGTGGTGGCAAACACAACCGTCAGCCTTCCGCCGTCGGTCTATTCATCATATGTATGTACAAGCTAGCTTTACCCTATACTCTACTATAATATATTATCTATGTCACCCAGATCATCATTGCCTCCCTGCTATATACGTTAAACCACGACTCGTTCCATGATTCCTCACTAGAAGTGTATACTGAGAATGTGAACTTGAGAGGTAACCTGATGAGATGAGGTTCCGAAGGAATATAAAAGGAAGCATCAATACATATCTATGGAAAGTGAATACCCACAAAATATTGTGTGTTTTCATGTTGTTCTACAGTGAGCCGTCACTTTGTCAAGTATGTATGTATGTACATACATATACAAGTCGTACATCTGAATTATAGTGAGGTTGTCTGTGATGCATGGTATAAGCGACCCGACAGCTAGCTAATCTGTGTAACACTTCAACATCAAAGGTTTTAAAACATGATTACTTTAGCGTTTCTCGAGTCTTGGTGCATGTTTCTGATGTAAGGCTTGATCGTGGTCAAGTCGGCGACGAAGTGCATCGTGATGATGGAGGGTTGCTAGCGTTTTGGGAGTATGTCAGTACCACTGCTCCTAAAAGATGGATCCTTTGGTCTTTGTTATTGGTTGTAGTGACGTCAGTGACTATGGGATTGTAACATCTGCTGTACAGAAACCCCACCCCTAACATACATATCTACACATCAATTGTCTTTATACCCTTCAATCCGAGGGTTATCCACTCTATGGAATACATTCTAAGCGCGTACACTATAGCCAGTCCGACGTGTTACTCCAATTCTTCCTCGTAAATGGAGGAGATTGGTGTCGTCTTATACAGACGGCCCCTCAGCCCGAGAGAGGACAGTGGGCCTATAACTAGTAAGTGCTAGGCCTAAAAGTCATCGGTTGACAGCTTGCGTTTAAGGTCGTTAGCCTCCAGTGAATTCGTTTAGTATGCATAATTACAAGGATTATCGGTTGCATATAACTTGATTGTGCAAGATGATGCATATATACATCAATTACTTGCTGCTGATGGCTGTGTTGCCTGACAAATATGCACACACTGGGGTATTTGACGCCCGGGCACATGTGATCGCCTGAGTGGCCTAAATACAGCCCCATTTCGTACATATGACAAATATTTCAAGGGAAACCAAGGGATATCCAACTGATCAATCCCCAAGCTCGAGGAATCTTTTCTACCATTGGAACGAGACCAAAATGTTTGAAATAACTACGAGCAGCGTTTATTCCGTGAATCTCGTTACGGAATTGTCCTTTAACGACATTGAACAGGTGAGAATCTTTGCATGCTGGGTGTACAATGAATGCTCCAGGTAACCATGTACTGACTGACTTAGTAGAGCAACGGAATCGTTCACAACAAGATTGAAGGCGATTCCAGAGAATCATGCGCAGAATACAATCGTCGAGTGATTGAGGGAGTGTCCATCAATCGTAGGTGGTGTGCATCTTGTGCTGAAATGATTCTTAGTCGCATGGCTGTCAAAAACTGTCGGGGATGTATTTATGACCTGAAAGAGAAGGGCTACAGCAGTCGTGTTCTTGGGCGCGCTCTTGTCAAGCCAAGGTGGTGCTCATTCAAAGACAAGAAAATCCAACAAGCACTCAACAGCCCAACTCCGTTTGCCCAAGATGGTCTTTCTCCGTGGCCAATTATCGTTCAGAATGACGGTGGCAATGTACCAAAAAGACTCGGGTTTTCCCCGGATTGCCCAATATGCTTTGGTTTGACAAAACAAATATTGTCAACAATTCAACGATACGGCTACAAGAAAGTAAGATTGTTGCGAGCGAAGGCCGCCAGAAATTTATATCATAATCGGGATGTCGACGGATGTAGAAATTCGTTGGCCGTAACATTTGAGGTTGAATGGGAGAGACACAGGGGATGGCGGAGATGGAAGAAGGCCATGTCTGCCAATGCCCGAGTTGATTTGAGACTATTCCCAATGACCGACGTTAATGGAGCAGATTTGGTGCCTCATAGTCTCAATCGTTGTAACCCAAGTTTCCTGAAACAACAGATACAGAGCCAGTTTGAGAAATACCCCAAAGTTAATCTTGAGCAAACGGCAGGTGAGTAGCTTTCACCAAGCGGTAACGATCTAGTCTAACAGAAGTTTATAGAGTACCCGTCATCGTTTCGCCTAATAGATGTCAATAAGAGATGCGTTGTTACGATCGGAAACAGACATGTCCGATACTCTGCCATTAGTTACAAATGGGATCCCGAGGACAAGAATGTGCTCACTAAAGAAACTATGTCTGATTTTGCACGACCTGGCTCTTTGTCTTTAAAGACAATGTCTAAAACGCTATACGACTGCATGACAATGGCTCAGCTGTTGGGAATCCCATGCATTTGGATTGACCGGTACTGCATCACGCAGGGTGATGATACGGAAAAGGCCGAGCAGATTCACGCAATGGGAGATATTTACGCCAACTCTTACTTGACAATGATATGCGCTTTAACCAAGGATATCCATTCTGGACTCCCGGGTTACACCCGAGACTTTGATGGACACTTGGAACCGCCAAGTGACCAGTGTTGGGGCACCTTTGGCGGCATTCCATACCTGTGGACGTCAGAATCAGCATGGGAAACCCGTGGGTGGACTATGCAAGAGGAATATCTCTCCCCTCGTCGTCTCTACTTCACTGATTGGTCTATTCTTTGGCATATAAACTGTCCAATGGTGTCATACCATCACGCAGATTTTGCCCTGGAGCCAGAGTGTCGTCCTAAGTGTGCAAGAGTAGAGTCCAAGCCAATCCATCGGCTGATAGAAGAATACTCGGAACGTGAACTTGCCTTTTCTAGTGACAGAATCAACGCAATTGCCGGTCTCTTCAAAACTCGAGGTGTTGAACATGTGTTCGGAATTCCCACCCGCAATATGCAGCGTGGGCTTTGCTGGCACAAATATGTATTCAACAAGAAGCCCACATTGCCTGACAATACGTTCCCTACTTGGTCTTGGGCTCACACGTTTTTACACATAGCCTGTTCATCGCCTGAAGACACGAATGCCTGGCTGAAGCCTGCAATATTGCATCCCATGATTTCACCACGCAAGGGAATCCATTTAGCGAGACAAATGAGGTTTCCCATCGTCAGTTTAGCTAAACTTTCGAGCAGGCAACTTCTCATTCGAGCCAGAATTCGGCGAATGCGATCTAATGATGGCATCATGTACGATCGCCCCGCAACGTACAACAACTGCTCCAAGACCTTTGTACTTCGAATGCCACAATATCTCGATTATGGCCTTGAACGGGCCATACAGTCTATTGTGATTGAGACTTTCATCCCGCCAGACGATGTCATCGGTGGTAACGCCATCCACGCTCGACGTATAGGATATGTTGAGACGAGATTCGAAGGCACTTGCTACTTAGATCAACTTCCCAAGATCCGTCCATTGGCTATCCAGACGTTGACCAGATTGAAACGGCAACGCATCGACAGATTCCCAGCTCAAAAGAAATCTTGCACTAAATTGACATGGCGCTTGACATACGAACGTTCTCCAACTTGCTTGCGGCGTCAACAATTCATGCTCTCAGAGAACCCGGTGGATCTGCATACAACAGTAGCTCAAGTACTACCAGCGGAATTCCCAAAGAAACACTGGTTTTTCAAGCGAATATATAGGCGTTTCCTTTTACATTTGTTGTCTCCCGAGCAGGTGGTATCTATTGGCGGGCCGGCACTGGAACGTCAACGTGAACGCAAGGTTGGTCGTCGAGGCACTAAAAGTCGGGCAACCAATAAGCGAAGACCAGTGCTTCGGCCCTTTTTTGGCCATAGCCCTATGACAGACTACGGATCCTACCGAACTGTTATTTTACATTAAGGTTATCTGTATGTGAAGGTACAATGGGGAACTTAGTCAAGTAAATATACCAGATCTTCGTTTCACCGAACCCATGTGGTGAGCCCCCGACCCGACCAAGACCCTCAAGATTGTCTATTGAAACTCTGGTGATATTTATGAATTATCAGTCCTTGGCTACAAGTCCACGTCGTTAACAGTCAATCTGCAAGTGGAAGTAAGTTTAGGTGACCGTTTCATGATATTAGAAGCAAGCTGCTTGTATTCAGGCACTCTTCACCTGCCACACAGGCGATACGAAACAGCCTGTCACACTAGGAACGGATCACCTAAACTTACTTCCACTTGCAGATTGACTGTTAACGACGTGGACTTGTAGCCAAGGACTGATAATTCATAAATATCACCAGAGTTTCAATAGACAATCTTGAGGGTCTTGGTCGGGTCGGGGGCTCACCACATGGGTTCGGTGAAACGAAGATCTGGTATATTTACTTGACTAAGTTCCCCATTGTACCTTCACATACAGATAACCTTAATGTAAAATAACAGTTCGGTAGGATCCGTAGTCTGTCATAGGGCTATGGCCAAAAAAGGGCCGAAGCACTGGTCTTCGCTTATTGGTTGCCCGACTTTTAGTGCCTCGACGACCAACCTTGCGTTCACGTTGACGTTCCAGTGCCGGCCCGCCAATAGATACCACCTGCTCGGGAGACAACAAATGTAAAAGGAAACGCCTATATATTCGCTTGAAAAACCAGTGTTTCTTTGGGAATTCCGCTGGTAGTACTTGAGCTACTGTTGTATGCAGATCCACCGGGTTCTCTGAGAGCATGAATTGTTGACGCCGCAAGCAAGTTGGAGAACGTTCGTATGTCAAGCGCCATGTCAATTTAGTGCAAGATTTCTTTTGAGCTGGGAATCTGTCGATGCGTTGCCGTTTCAATCTGGTCAACGTCTGGATAGCCAATGGACGGATCTTGGGAAGTTGATCTAAGTAGCAAGTGCCTTCGAATCTCGTCTCAACATATCCTATACGTCGAGCGTGGATGGCGTTACCACCGATGACATCGTCTGGCGGGATGAAAGTCTCAATCACAATAGACTGTATGGCCCGTTCAAGGCCATAATCGAGATATTGTGGCATTCGAAGTACAAAGGTCTTGGAGCAGTTGTTGTACGTTGCGGGGCGATCGTACATGATGCCATCATTAGATCGCATTCGCCGAATTCTGGCTCGAATGAGAAGTTGCCTGCTCGAAAGTTTAGCTAAACTGACGATGGGAAACCTCATTTGTCTCGCTAAATGGATTCCCTTGCGTGGTGAAATCATGGGATGCAATATTGCAGGCTTCAGCCAGGCATTCGTGTCTTCAGGCGATGAACAGGCTATGTGTAAAAACGTGTGAGCCCAAGACCAAGTAGGGAACGTATTGTCAGGCAATGTGGGCTTCTTGTTGAATACATATTTGTGCCAGCAAAGCCCACGCTGCATATTGCGGGTGGGAATTCCGAACACATGTTCAACACCTCGAGTTTTGAAGAGACCGGCAATTGCGTTGATTCTGTCACTAGAAAAGGCAAGTTCACGTTCCGAGTATTCTTCTATCAGCCGATGGATTGGCTTGGACTCTACTCTTGCACACTTAGGACGACACTCTGGCTCCAGGGCAAAATCTGCGTGATGGTATGACACCATTGGACAGTTTATATGCCAAAGAATAGACCAATCAGTGAAGTAGAGACGACGAGGGGAGAGATATTCCTCTTGCATAGTCCACCCACGGGTTTCCCATGCTGATTCTGACGTCCACAGGTATGGAATGCCGCCAAAGGTGCCCCAACACTGGTCACTTGGCGGTTCCAAGTGTCCATCAAAGTCTCGGGTGTAACCCGGGAGTCCAGAATGGATATCCTTGGTTAAAGCGCATATCATTGTCAAGTAAGAGTTGGCGTAAATATCTCCCATTGCGTGAATCTGCTCGGCCTTTTCCGTATCATCACCCTGCGTGATGCAGTACCGGTCAATCCAAATGCATGGGATTCCCAACAGCTGAGCCATTGTCATGCAGTCGTATAGCGTTTTAGACATTGTCTTTAAAGACAAAGAGCCAGGTCGTGCAAAATCAGACATAGTTTCTTTAGTGAGCACATTCTTGTCCTCGGGATCCCATTTGTAACTAATGGCAGAGTATCGGACATGTCTGTTTCCGATCGTAACAACGCATCTCTTATTGACATCTATTAGGCGAAACGATGACGGGTACTCTATAAACTTCTGTTAGACTAGATCGTTACCGCTTGGTGAAAGCTACTCACCTGCCGTTTGCTCAAGATTAACTTTGGGGTATTTCTCAAACTGGCTCTGTATCTGTTGTTTCAGGAAACTTGGGTTACAACGATTGAGACTATGAGGCACCAAATCTGCTCCATTAACGTCGGTCATTGGGAATAGTCTCAAATCAACTCGGGCATTGGCAGACATGGCCTTCTTCCATCTCCGCCATCCCCTGTGTCTCTCCCATTCAACCTCAAATGTTACGGCCAACGAATTTCTACATCCGTCGACATCCCGATTATGATATAAATTTCTGGCGGCCTTCGCTCGCAACAATCTTACTTTCTTGTAGCCGTATCGTTGAATTGTTGACAATATTTGTTTTGTCAAACCAAAGCATATTGGGCAATCCGGGGAAAACCCGAGTCTTTTTGGTACATTGCCACCGTCATTCTGAACGATAATTGGCCACGGAGAAAGACCATCTTGGGCAAACGGAGTTGGGCTGTTGAGTGCTTGTTGGATTTTCTTGTCTTTGAATGAGCACCACCTTGGCTTGACAAGAGCGCGCCCAAGAACACGACTGCTGTAGCCCTTCTCTTTCAGGTCATAAATACATCCCCGACAGTTTTTGACAGCCATGCGACTAAGAATCATTTCAGCACAAGATGCACACCACCTACGATTGATGGACACTCCCTCAATCACTCGACGATTGTATTCTGCGCATGATTCTCTGGAATCGCCTTCAATCTTGTTGTGAACGATTCCGTTGCTCTACTAAGTCAGTCAGTACATGGTTACCTGGAGCATTCATTGTACACCCAGCATGCAAAGATTCTCACCTGTTCAATGTCGTTAAAGGACAATTCCGTAACGAGATTCACGGAATAAACGCTGCTCGTAGTTATTTCAAACATTTTGGTCTCGTTCCAATGGTAGAAAAGATTCCTCGAGCTTGGGGATTGATCAGTTGGATATCCCTTGGTTTCCCTTGAAATATTTGTCATATGTACGAAATGGGGCTGTATTTAGGCCACTCAGGCGATCACATGTGCCCGGGCGTCAAATACCCCAGTGTGTGCATATTTGTCAGGCAACACAGCCATCAGCAGCAAGTAATTGATGTATATATGCATCATCTTGCACAATCAAGTTATATGCAACCGATAATCCTTGTAATTATGCATACTAAACGAATTCACTGGAGGCTAACGACCTTAAACGCAAGCTGTCAACCGATGACTTTTAGGCCTAGCACTTACTAGTTATAGGCCCACTGTCCTCTCTCGGGCTGAGGGGCCGTCTGTATAAGACGACACCAATCTCCTCCATTTACGAGGAAGAATTGGAGTAACACGTCGGACTGGCTATAGTGTACGCGCTTAGAATGTATTCCATAGAGTGGATAACCCTCGGATTGAAGGGTATAAAGACAATTGATGTGTAGATATGTATGTTAGGGGTGGGGTTTCTGTACAGCAGATGTTACAATCCCATAGTCACTGACGTCACTACAACCAATAACAAAGACCAAAGGATCCATCTTTTAGGAGCAGTGGTACTGACATACTCCCAAAACGCTAGCAACCCTCCATCATCACGATGCACTTCGTCGCCGACTTGACCACGATCAAGCCTTACATCAGAAACATGCACCAAGACTCGAGAAACGCTAAAGTAATCATGTTTTAAAACCTTTGATGTTGAAGTGTTACACAGATTAGCTAGCTGTCGGGTCGCTTATACCATGCATCACAGACAACCTCACTATAATTCAGATGTACGACTTGTATATGTATGTACATACATACATACTTGACAAAGTGACGGCTCACTGTAGAACAACATGAAAACACACAATATTTTGTGGGTATTCACTTTCCATAGATATGTATTGATGCTTCCTTTTATATTCCTTCGGAACCTCATCTCATCAGGTTACCTCTCAAGTTCACATTCTCAGTATACACTTCTAGTGAGGAATCATGGAACGAGTCGTGGTTTAACGTATATAGCAGGGAGGCAATGATGATCTGGGTGACATAGATAATATATTATAGTAGAGTATAGGGTAAAGCTAGCTTGTACATACATATGATGAATAGACCGACGGCGGAAGGCTGACGGTTGTGTTTGCCACCACATACCCTCGTATACCTTGGTAGGTGGGTAACGTATCTTGCCTAGAAGTGAGATAACACTGTTGTGTTGTATTGCTGTATGTATGTATGTACATGATCTCTCACAATCAAGTTACAACCCCACTGTTCTGTCCTGAAAAGAGGGGCCTTCTGGGAAGGACGGTACCAAATCCCTCCACTTTTGAGGAAGAACTAAAGCAACAACTATAATAAAACATATTGTTGGTGCAGTGATATACTGATGCACCCCTCTTTCCCGGTATCTCCCATCACCAATTGGTCAATGGGAAACACACCAATCGTAACAATTCCGGAGATTCCATGACATTCCGTTCGATCGGCCACTAAATGAGAGTAATGACTAAAAAAAAGAAAAAAATCAACCACCAGAGACATCCAAATCCCATGAGCGCTGAATCCAGATTTGGATGATCTTTCTCCAAACCATTTTGGTAAACTTGACATCATAGTTAGGGTCAAAACGTTCCTTCTTTTGGCAATCACCCTATATCTATCTACCCGAAGTTTCACCGGTCATAACTTCCCATTTCCTGCGTCGGGACGTTGATCTAATTCAAAATACCAGCTTGCCCCGCCAAGGCGATTTTTTATCTTCACTGATTACTCGGTTTTAAATTCTGTCGCACACTTTCTTCATTTCGAATTGATTTCACCAACCACGACCTGTCAATTTCACCACATACGTCATTGTTACCGAAGCACCGACGCACATATCATTGTCGCGCGCCTCGCGCACGCACGCACACACACATACATACACACATCGGACCCCCGTTTTATAACACTACAATCGCCACAATGACTACGCCGAACACACCTGACCCAATTCTCGCTGTCGTCAAAAATCTCACAGATGCACAAAAGGCACGTATTGACGCTACCATCTCGTCTCTAAGCAGCTATGAGCTCGACTACATCATTCTCCTTGCGCAAAAGAAGCTCACGCAGACCCGTGGAATGCAATTATTGCCCCCCGAACTGGTCGGAGTTATCGTTTCTTATCTAGACTTCGGGAGTCTTTTGAATTGCGCTAGAACTTGCAAATCATGGAGGGACATCTTCACGTCGGACAATGTCGTGAGAGTCGTTTCTTTACAGAACTTTCCCTTCCAAGACATTCGTTGCTGGGAAGATCTCATGAACAATGTTGCTCCGGTGTACAAGAGAGCGCAACTGCAGGGGCCACGGTTAACATGGGATATCTCAGCGCTGGGTGCTATCCCGCCAGTTGCGCTGTCACAGCATGCCAAGGATTTGCACCCGGAGGCTAGAAAATTACTCCGGTCGCCAAAAGAACACAACAAGTTTTTACAGGAGTTCCCCCGCTTGGGTCATCCTATCATCCCTCCGCCACCCGGGGAGGAGAGCGCGCATATTCAAATGCCCCGTGAAGCCGCTGAACACGCGGCTCGTACTGCCAAAGCTGCGTCAACTAGCAATAATGCCGGTCCCTCTACTTCGTCAGCTGGCCCCTCTACTTCATCGGCCGGTCCCTCTACTACTTCAGCCAACGCTACACCAGCCGGTCCCCCAAGACCTCCCGTATTCGGTCCTCCACGTCCTCCACACCTCCAGCCAACAAATACACCCCCGGCAGACTCTCAACCTCCCCGTCCATCGGCTGGAGAGTTATTAGCGGATATTTTCATGGATGGTGGTTTCGAGTCTGAACATGCCCCGCCTGCCTTCTACGAATTTATGGCTGCAGAAATTCAGGCTCGAATGGAGGCGGAAGTGCACGAAGCTTTGGGGGATGAATTGGATTCGGATTTTGATGAAGACGATGATATGGAGTACGATTCCGCTGATGATCCGTTTACCCCTTTCTGGGGCTTTGACGAGCATATGGATGTGGCCGAAGACTTGCGGGCCTATTCACTTGCCGACAACCGTATTGTCTGTCTACACTTTGACCCCAAGAGTGACCACGGCGAGAACTCCAAATATCTCTTCTTTGATACGACTACTGGACGCTGGTTCCATCCCCTTGATGGCTCAACCCACCCTGAGCTGGTTGATCGTGGATTCCCCGGTAGTGAGCAAATCACCGGCCACTTCCCTCTTATGAGTATTAACTTGGGTAGAGAATGGTTCGTCTGGAACTTCCAGACTGGTGTTCTCGAGGCTATTGACGTTAACCCTGGAAATTCCTCCATCTTCCACTTTGGAAACGACGTTGTCACCATTGACACCGAAAGCAAGGTTACTTTCTGGTACTGGTCGGATGCCGGTAAATTCACTGATAGCCGCCCACCTCTTTTGGGTAAGAAACGACACATGATCTCCCGTGGCACCTACGATATCATGGGTCTGGTTGGTGAGCGTCCTTACACAGCGCCTAATGCTTTACCTCCCGGGTTCGGTGACCACTTCAACCATACCCGGCCTGTCAGTCACGTCATCTTCCACCCCAAGATTCCTGGCAAATGTACTCTCTTCTATGCTGTGAGACCCCCGCCAAATGCCGCTACCGAGTGGCACTGGAAAGCCACACCTGCTACCATTCGCATTTTGCATTTCGAGCAATACAAGTTTGTCTCGAGCTATTCGGTTGATTTATTCAACACCATGCACCCAACGAACAGTAACTGTTGGGACTGGTGGGAACCACAAGCTATGTTCACCGAGGGTCTCTGGGCTCTTGGGCACTCACAAATGGAGGACAATAGCTTGCAGCCGGATTTCACAAAGATGGAGATCTACGATATTGTTAACGGAAAAGTGAGCACACTCCCGTTCCCTATTATCACGCCAAACGACTTTTCCCGAGTCTCGTACAACAACATGTACAGTGGCATCAACAGCATGTTTGAATTCATACCTATGGGCTCGCCACTCTGTATTCGTGCACTCCTAGACTCCTTTGGCGAGACTCTCTCTCCTGGAGCTCGGTCTATTGGTACTAGACCCTTTTGCTTACCGGGGCAGGGCGCGAGATATGCAGATGTTCGGGTTCCTAACTTGGACGCGGATATTGTGATTGATAAAACATCTGGAAATCAACGTGAGGATGTTGTAACGATGCCTTTCACCAAAGTCGAGGTATTTGAAAAGTATTTGGGACCAAAAGATGCGCCTTATCAGATTCCCGTGTGGGAAAAGGTGCCAATTGAGGATGAAGTTGATTAGATTAGATTAGATTAATATCATTCGTCTGATTTATTCATTCATATCTGATGTTCATATAATTCGTGCTGTCTGTCTCCGTCTGGTTTACTTGCTCAGAGGTCTCTTGTAGTGCTGAGTAAAGTCATACCGCACCACGTTCATTTCTAACTGGAAGGCCTTGTTTGCCTCAATGTCCGTCTCCAATCTCTTCACGAGCTGCAGGAACTCATCTCTCTCAAAGATGGTCTCCGGGTTCTCATCAGCCACACGACGGAAGTTATCCTGTGAAATGACATCAATCACCTCCTTGTACTTCTTTATCCGGATCTCACTGTACAGGTCCAGGATACTATCATCAGCCACGCCTTCCCAAATACCAACCAGGCAATCAAACAGTCCACCGACATCTACAAAGCCACCCGTGATTCCCAGACCACCCCATGGGTTACAAACGTGAGCGGCATCTGCTACTAACAAAACACGGCCCTTGCGGAAGGAAGACGCACATCTCTGGTGCATCTTGTATGGTGAGATGTTGGTCAGAGTGTAATCAGATGGCTCGGGGTTTCCTGGGAGGAACTCGCGGAAACGAGCAGGTTGGCGCGCGGCAATTTCAGCATCGCTGATGTTACCCTCTTCACCGTAGGTTACACGGTAAAGACCGTCCTTGGTGAGACGGCAGGCGAGGAAGAAGTTGGTGGGGTGGATGACAAAGTTGACGTCATCCCAGCCGAATTTGTCGGCAAAGGGGTAGTAGACCTGGGATTGTTAGTGGCTTGTGGGGGTTAATGAAAGGTGGTAGTGGTAACTTACATTGGTAGCGACAATCTGTCTGTCCCACGTGAACCCTGGGAACTCTTTGCCAAAAACAGACTTGCGCACAGTACTAGTAGCACCATCGGCGCCTACAATGTAACTCCCCTCGAACTTTTTCTCGCCTTCTGGAGTCTCCACGACAATGAAGGCCTCAGTATCGGTTTCTCCGACATTCACAACCTTATGACCCCAGTGAATCTTCCCACCAAGAGCCTCATACTTACGCGCCATCAAATTCGTAAGTTCGTTCAAGCCAAGACAGGCAGACCGCATATCCATACCATCGACATTTCTCACCGCATTACCATCCAAAGTCGCAATGACCTCATGCGAGGGAGTCCGCCAAGTCCAGCTGGAAATCGAAAAGCCAGAGTCTCTAATCTCATCGAGGATACCCGCGCGCGCAAGATCCGGCATAGCGGGGGTTCCGTAGACGGCCGCACGGGGACGTGAGTCGACCGTGGTTCCGGCTTCAAAGACGGTGGTGGGGATGCCGTGCTTGGCGAGGAGGAGGGCGAGAAGGAGACCGGAGGGGCCGGCGCCGACAATTAGAATTGAAAGGGGGTTGGCTGCTGTCATTTTTGTGTGTGGTTGTGGTTTGGTGGGAGAGATTAAGGTTTAAAGTTGGTGGGGATATGGGGTTTTATAGACGATGGAGTGGACGGGGCAGCCGTGAGCTAGTTGGACTTTCACATGGGCTTTTAGCGTCGTTGGTTCAATAGCAATGAATCACATACCCCACATCATCCCACGGTTCTCTTCTATTTTACTGTCCCCGCCTACAATAAATATGTCCAAAGCAGGTCTTGGCACGTCCGCCCCGCTAAGTCTTACAGTAATAGACACTCTACTCTCCCGATTCCCCACCCCCACCAAATGCACATCGATTTGTTCATCCTCCCTGAAACCATCGGGCCGTCACAATGTGGTGGCAACCTGTGTGTCCATTGTATGTGTGAATATATGTAGCTCCGCACCAACGAACAAGGTTATGCTTCCGACCCGAAGTACTCAGGTGTCATTCGCCTCGCGTGGCCTTGACGATTTCCCCTGCGGTAGAGGTCTGAGGGCCGGCAAACTTGGGCCCGGACGTAGACATGATATGCGGGTTGGGGTTAGGGTCCGGGAAGATATGGACGGGACAATGGAGGTTAGCTCTGATGGCGAAGAATGGAGTTGCGTGGAACAATGGGACAAGAATGAATTCACCGGTTGGAGGCATTAGGTTGGTTTTTTCACATGATAAGAGTCACGATCACAGAACTACATATGCAACGTGATGTGCCGAGATACTGTAGTTTGTTCAGCTTGTTGGATATGACGTCTATATACTGTAAGATAGGAATTCGAAGTCAAGTGAACAAGTGTGCCGTCACTGTGATGGTAAGACTTTTTATGTATGTAGTCGGTGAATGTCGGAGTAACTAGATGACCGGTGGGGGTGTATTTACATGTTCACATCAGACTACTGCAGTTTGTCGTCCAGTTTGATGGGGCCTCAATGCCTCCGATACACGTTTTGACAGTACCATGTGGCCTCCAGGTAAATCTCGGCAGTGCTTTGCATATGTCCATATGCACACCCACCCACATATTACCATATTGAGTGCTTACACTCGTACCATAAACACATGTCAACCAGCCATATTTGCTTGCTACGCCGCCCGGCCACAAACTTGGACTGTGTGGGGTTGATTGATTGATAGGACTTATTTAACCCTAATGTTGGTTATTTGAAAGAGACTGGTTGGAGAGGTTTATGTGATGTCGTCGTTGTTCGGTGAGAAGACCTCCGGACGGTGAAGTGACAGTGAAAGGGGTGTGAGGTTTCGGCTGGTCATCATGAAGATAGGAGATGAGGCTTCAATGAAACTGGGCTAAATACAAAAGACATATTTTTGAGTTTTAAATTACTTTGTAACGAAGAAAATGACTGGTCTCTTGATAGATTGAAACATCATCAAAAAGTGTACCCCAACTGTTGTAAAAATGGTGATAACCCCGACTCCGATGTTGAGTTAACCCTAATATACATCCCCTCAACTCCGCGCGAAAAATATACTCCGACCCGATCCGGCCAATTCACAACAAAAACATCACCACAATCACGAAACGGTTCTCACCATCTTCAATCCATGCATACTTGTCCCATTTTCCTAAGAATCACGTTTCATGGCCATGACTTAACCAAACGACAAACCGGCAAAACAAACCACCGGCCAAACACCGCGTAGAATTCCCGTTCCTTGTTGATCTT
This sequence comes from Huntiella abstrusa, assembly GCA_025685495.1. Lineage (NCBI taxonomy): Eukaryota > Fungi > Ascomycota > Sordariomycetes > Microascales > Ceratocystidaceae > Huntiella > Huntiella abstrusa. The sequence goes on along the minus strand of JAJNMT010000219.1, from coordinate 307 downwards.
TGTAAATACGAACCCATGAACCCGTCCGTCGTCAACCCCACCGATCACAACAGCGATCTCAAAATCGCGCAAACAGGTGGTAATTTGCCCGTCACATTTATCGCCGCTCTCGATTAGCGTTTATTGCGCCTGGTTTCAGATTTGCTGGCATTATCGCGGGAGTTTGGGAGTTGGGAGAGGTAACCCTTAGTGTGACCGGTCATTTCATGCGAGAGGTATGCACGGATTGAGTTGGTGGTGACTGACGTCAATTAGAGGACTTGAGGATACACAAAGAAGGGTCATTGTCTGTCTTACGGTTGTGATT